>CM038143.1:530753779-531353779 GCA_021437245.1 Aegilops speltoides | reverse complement strand
CCTCGTCATCATCTGAGTCCTAGAAGATCCCACCCACATCATCATTAGCATGCAGCCGCCTTGATAGACAACGTGCGTAGAAGGAGTAGAGGCGACTGGGGACGCACCACCACCATGTCGTGGGCAATCTGTATATGCTCGTGTGCGTGCAGCGTGCGTGTTTTTCCATCGGTGCTAGCTCTAAGGCCGAGGCTGCGGTCGTCTTCGTCTCCGACTAGTAGTTGAACAACGACGGCAAAGAGGTGCTGCGCCGTAGCACGACGAACCGGCCGTCGCCACGGATGGCGCACGCCTCCATGCAACCGAGTGTGTGCACATGCATGTGTTATTCACGTGCATTCTGCGGCCGAGTGTGTGTGCATGCACGTCTTGTGTACGTGCGTTGTGTGCTCCAGCTGTGCGCGTATGTGCATGAGTTGGATAGGATGGAGTAAGTGTGTTCGCTTGTGTACATATTTTAGAGTGTAGATTCACTCATTTTGTTTCGTATGTAGTCCCATATTGAAATATCTAAAAAGACTTATATT
This sequence comes from Aegilops speltoides, assembly GCA_021437245.1. Classification (NCBI taxonomy): domain Eukaryota; kingdom Viridiplantae; phylum Streptophyta; class Magnoliopsida; order Poales; family Poaceae; genus Aegilops; species Aegilops speltoides. Next base: position 531,353,252 of record CM038143.1, on the reverse strand, counting down.
TGGGAACAGAGGGAGTATAAAACATCTTCAACTTAGCATCCTGATGTACCGTTTCTAGTGGTTAGCGAAAAGTTCATGTTCCTTTAGTTGTTTATAGGTGGGCAGGCGGCAAAAAACAGGGGAAAATGCGCAAGGTTCCTTGCAGACGCTCCACCGCGAGGTTCCTTCCTCCTCCTCGGTCGTCGGGAATCTATGCTCTTCAACTCTTTTATTTTACGTGAGCTTTATTCATCCTTTTCCCAACACACGAGACATCTAGCATCAAGGTGCACGTGTCATGCAAGAAAATGGAGATAATCAGATAAGCAGTGCGTAAGTGAGTCGTGTGGGGGGGGGGAAGCGGGGGGAAACCCTTTTCCATAAGTGAGTCATGCACTTCGATGGCACCTACGCAATATTTTTTCTCCTCGATGGCATGTGAATGGCACTTGAATAGTGCACGTACTCAACGACGGAGCACGGGATGGTAGCAATGACATGGTCAGCCCTTTTTTGGAGAGAGTACGTACTACTAGTAAATAACTTTGATGTGTCCCGTCAACTCGCAGAACGACGAGAAGCTTGATTACGCCTTCTCCCTCGCCAATGCGTGCGCGGTCGCTCGCAGCACGAGGAGAATTTTGCTTACAAGCGGTGGACGTGCAACAGTTCATTTGGTGTCAGATTGCTAGAAGCACTACTGTAGAACCATCGACTTCCGGAAGAGGCAAAGAGCCAAGCGCAAGGTCACCTACTAACCTTAGGCTAGGCGTAGTGGGAGTAACATAAGTAGAGGTATCTCCTTTTTTTATTCTAGAAACAACCACACACGAATATCAAGGTGCTAGTTACGTAGAACAAATTTCCTGCAGTCCGTGCTCAGCACTCCTCTATCTCTCTTCTCAGCCAGCCAGCGGACGCACGGAGCCCATCATCTGTTTGCTCACATGCGGCCCCACATGCCAGTGAAAACGCAAGAGGACCCATTGAACCTGCACATCTTTCACCTCGACGTGCTGGTGATGAAAAACAAATCCAAGAAAGATCTTCGGTGGCCGCTTTTGGAGTTACTCAAGAGTAGTAAGATTCTATTTACAGTTTAACCCAAGATGCACATCTCGTGGCTTCAACTTATCAACTACCACTATTTTCTTTCATGACATGACCTGGATGCTGGATGTCCCACGTGTCGGAAAAAGGAGGAAGAACCTGACCAAATCTTCGGTTGCGATCTCGGATTAGACTAGTTGTGCTAACTTATAAATTTTATTGTGTACTCGCTCCGTTCCAAAATACTTGACTTCCATTTGTCAAAAAATGGATGTGCCTATATACTAAAACATGTCTAGATACATATATATTTTGACAAATATTAGAACAGAGGGAGTAGAACGGATGCAAGTTTTTGTATTGGGAAGAAGAGTACATCCATATATTGATAGAGCGTTGGAGTTGGCCTTACAAGTGGGACCGCAGTTGAGGAAACCGACTATCGGCAAACCCCCACCTCGCCCGTCGCGAGATGGCTGAGTTAGAGAAACGATGAGGTTGAAGAGATTGCTCTAGCGCGGACTCCAAGAAATTTGGTGTCAGATGGAAGTCGTGCTGGTGGCGTGTGCCGTACTCCTGGACGTGAATGCTTGTTCTGGCCCATGCCATCCTACTACTCCTACTACTTAATATATAGTACTACTAGTATCGAGGATTCGAGGTGCTGGTTACGTATGGCTACAGTAAAAACACCCGCACAACGCGCGAAGCATGTGAAGCTAGTACAAATAGTGTACTACTATTGTTGATGATTGGCCTCATCCGATAACCTATTGCAATGCACGTACAATTATGTATACGGAAAATATTTTTTTGCCTCGTCGCACCACTCACTCACAGAAGCAACTCGAAAGTCATTCATAAATTTAGTAAGTTTATCACAGGCATATCATTTTATTACATACAACAGGTCATCAACCCACATCAACAACGAGGATAAATTATAAATAATAAAGTTTTCACCACACAACAAATAACAAGAAATGAAATGAACTTCAACTCAACCATTCCTCGGCGTTGGAAACGCTTGCTTTGAACCACAAGTGATTCTCTAGGACGGGCATCTATTGTCGATCTCGAGACCAACGCAAGATTGATCATCCAGCCTGAAGCGGCCTACTATATCAGTACTAGGGTGGGGAACCACCCAAATGTCCGAGGTATAGACACAGTTGCTTCTCATAAATGGTGCTAGTAACGTTGTGTCAACAGCAGTTGGATCGCCTTTTACCATCATCAGATAGTTTTGTCCAAGGAAGATCGAATTTTCTCCAAGACTATCAATTCTGTACCAGGGAGAAGGTGTTGGTGCTAGCACACTAGTATCCTTCCCGAATACCATGCAACGGGTGTTGGAACAGGTCCGGAGAGTGCGACCATGGGAGACTACACCAGCTTCCTTAGCAGTAACATCATCAGTGGGCTGTATACACATGAGAAGAGGTGATCCATCGAAATTAGTTGCCAGGCGCCAACGAGTATATGGGCGCTGCTCGTCCTCATGCTCGTGATCATCACCATCGTCATCTCCCCCTTGGTTATAAAAATTGTCAAGTATAGGTGGTGGAATTTTCACAGGACCTTGGAAACAAAAGAAGAAGGTTAATTAGTAAAGGAAAACTTGCTAACCCGCATGCATGTGGATGAAACAATTATAATTATGGTGGAAGACAAACGTACCGAAATCATAATGATTCCATGCAAAAACAGTGCCACGAGTGGTGGCAGCAAACACAAGGCCCTCGTATTCAATTGCATCACAATACTCATCTGTGTACAGAAACTGATTTTTGAGAAATGTTCATCGAGTCAAACCAGCAACGACGGCAACAAGCTTGTCGAAGACAGCAACAACTTCATAGTTGTTGTAATTCCAAGAGCGGGTGGGGACTCTAGAAATTGCTATCTTCCGTAGAAGACAGTCACCATAATTGTATTTGAACGTGCGTACAATACCGGTGTGCTCAACCTCGGGCAGTCTGCTGAGATTTTTGAAGTGGAACCCGGTCACGAGTGTACACATTCACAAGTTCCCACTCGCAGTTGGACCCAATGTAAACAACCCAATCTCCATTTGCGCCTGCCCAGGCCTTGCCCTCGAGCGATGGCATCTTAACATCATACGTATCATTATCAAGCGGCATCAACTTGTTGGGGAACGTAGTAATTTCAAAAAATTTCCTACGCACACGCAAGATCATGGTGATGTATAGCAACGAGAGGGGAGAGTGTTGTCTACGCACTCTCGAGACCTGAAGGAAGCGATCACAACGAGAGGAAGTAGTCAGACGCTCTCCTCGCGATCCGACCGATCCGGCGCCATTACTCCGGCGCCCCGAGTTCTTGACACACGACAGCTCGATGACGCCCTCGACTCCGATCCAGCCGAGTGTCGAGGGAGAGTTCCACAAGACGACGGTGTGGTGACGATCTTGATGTTCTACGGCAGCAGAGAGCTTCGCCTAAGCTTCATGACGATATGACCGAGGTGGAATATGGTGGAGGGGGCACCGACACGGCTAAGGAACGATCCGTAGATCAAACTTGTGTGTTCTAGGGTGCCCCCTGCCCCGAGATATAAAGGAGGGAGGGGGAGGTGCGACCGCCCAAGGGAGGCGCCGAGGAGTCCTACTCCCACCGAGTAGGACTCCCCTTCCTAGTTGGAGTAGGATTGGGGGAGGGGAAGAGGGAAGGGGGCGCCCCCTCCTTGTCCTATTCGGACTAGGGGAGGGGGCGCGGCCTGCCCTGGCCGCCCCTCCTCTTCTCCCTCGAGGCCCACTAAGGCCCATTTAGTTCCCGGGGTTCCGTAACCTCCTGATACTCAGTAATTTCGATTTCACCGGAACCATTCCAACTCCAAATATAGGTTTCAATATATCAATTTTTATGTCTCGACCATTTCGAGACTCCTCGTCATGTCCGTGATCACATCCGGACTCAACTTCTTGGTACATCAAAATACATAAACTCATAATAACCGCCATCGAAACCTTAAGCGTGCGGACCCTACGGTTCGAGAACAATGTAGACATGACCGAGACACGCCTCGGTCAATAACCAACAGCGGGACCTGGATGCCCATATTGGTTCCTACATATTCTACGAAGATCTTTATCGGTCGATCGCATAACAACATACGTTGTTCCCTTTGTCATCGGTATATTACTTGCCCGAGATTCGATCGTCGGTATCCAAGACCTAGTTCAATCTCGTTACGGCAAGTCTCTTTACTCGCTCCGTAATACATCATCTCACAGCTAACTCATTAGTTGTAATGCTTGCAAGGCTTCAGTGATGTGTATTACCGAGAGGGCCCAGAGATACCTCTCCGACAATCGGAGTGACAAAACCTAATCTCAAATACGCCAACCCAACATCCGCCTTTGGAGACACCTGTAGTACTCCTTTATAATCACCCGATTACGTTGTGACGCTTGGTAGCACCCAAAGTGTTCCTCCGTAAACGGAGTTGCATAATCTCATAGTTACAGAACATGTATAAGTCATGGATAAAAGCAGAGCAACATACTAAACGATCGTGTGCTAAGCTAATGGGATGGGTCATGTCAATCGATCATTCTACTAATGATGTGACCTTGTTGATCAAATAACAACTCTTTGTTCATGATTAGGAAACATAATCATCTTTGATTAACAAGCTAGTCTAGTAGAGGCATACTAGTGACATGTTGTTTGTTTATGCATTCACACATGTATCATGTTTCCGGTTAATACAATACTAGCATGAATGATAAATATTTATCATGAAATAAGGAAATAAATAATAACTTTATTATTGCCTCTAGGGCATATTTCCTTCAGTCTCCCACTTGCACTAGAGTCAATAATCTAGATTACATAGTAATGATTCTAACACCCATGGAGTCTTGGTGTTGATCATGTTTTGCTCGTGGAAGAGGCTTAGTCAACGGGTCTGCAACATTCAAATCCGTATGTATCTTGCAAATCTCTATGTCTCCCACCGGACTAAGTCCCGGATGGAATTGAAGCGCCTCTTGATGTGCTTGGTCCTTTTGTGAAATCTGGATTCCTTCGCTAAGGCAATTGCTCCAAGATTGTCACGAGAAGATTTTCATTGACCCGATGCACTAGGTATGACACCTAGATCGGATATGAACTCCTTCATCCGACTCCTTCATTAGCTGCTTCGAAGCTGCTATGTACTCCGCTTCACATGTAGATCCCGCCACGACGCTTTGTTTAGAACTGCACCAACCGACAGCTCCTCCGCTTAGTGTAAATACGATCCGGTCTGCGATTTAGAATCGTCGGATCGGTGTCAAAGCTTGCATCAACGTAACTGTTTATGATGAGCTCTTTGTCACCTCCATATACGAGAAACATATCCTTAGTCCTTTTCGTATTTCAGATGTTCTTGACCGCTGTCCGATGATCCTCTCGATTACTTTGGTACCTCCTGCTAGGCTTATAGCAAGGCACACATCAGTCTGGTACACAAGATTGCATACATGATAGAGCCTATGGTGAAGCATAGGAACATCTTTCATTTTCTCTATCTTCTGCAGTGGTCGGGCATTGAGTCTTACTCATCTTCACACCTTGTAACACGTGCAAGAACCCTTTCTTTGCTTGATCCACTTTGAACTTCTTCAAAATTTTGTCAAGGTATGTGCTTTGTGAAAGTCCAATTAAGCGCCTTGATCTATCTCTATAGATCTTAATGCCCAATATGTAAGCAGCTTCACCGAGGTCTTTCATTGAAAAACTCTTATTCAAGTATCCCTTTATGCTATCCAGAATTCTATATCATTTCCGATCAGCAATATGTCATCTACATATAATATCGTAAATGCTACAGAGCTCCCACTCACTTTCTTGTAAATACAGGCTTCTCCAAAAGTCTCAGATAAACCCAAATGCTTTGATCACACTATCAAAGCGCTTATTCCAACTCCGAGATGCTTGCACCAGTCCATAGATGGATCGCTGGAGCTTGCATACTTTGTTAGCTCCCTTTGGATCGACAAAACCTTCTCGTTGCATCATATACAACTCTTCTTCCGTAAATCCATTCAGAATGCAGATTTACATCCATTTGCCAAATTTCATAATCATAAAATGCGGCAATTGCTAACATGATTCGGACAGACTTAAGCATCGCTACGGGTGAGAAGGTCTCATCGTAGTCAATCCCTTGAACTTGTCGAAAACCCTTTGCGATAAGTCGAGCTTTGTAGACAAGAATATTACCGTCGTCGTCGGTCTTCTTCTTGAAGATCCACTTGTTTTCTATTGCTTGCCTACCTCGGGCAAGTCAACCAAAGTCCATACTTTGTTTTCATACATGGATCCCATCTCGATTTCATGGCCTCAAGCCATTTTATGGAATCTGGGCTCACCATCGCTTCTTCATAGTTCGTGAGGTTCATCATGATCTAGTAGCATGATTTTAACAGGATTACCGCACCACTCAGTGCGGATCTTACTCGTTGATCTACGAGGTTCTGCAGTAACTTGATCTGAAGTTTCATGATCAACATCATCAACTTCCTCACTACTTGGTGTAGATGTCTCGTAAACCGGTTTCGCGACAAACTACTTTCAAGTAAGGGAGAAGGTACTATTACCTCATCAAGTTCTACTTTCCTCCCACTCACTTCTTTCGAGAGAAACTCCTTTCTAGAAAGGATCCATTCTTAGCAACGAATGTCTTGCCTTCGGATCTGTGATAGAAGGTGTACCCAACTGTCTCCTTTGGGTATCCTATGAAGACACATTTCTCGATTTGGGTTCGAGCTTATCGGGTTGAAGCTTTTCACATAAGCATCGCATCCCCAAACTTTAAGAAACGACAACTTTGGTTTCTTGCCAAACCATAGTTCATAAGGTGTCGCCTCAACGGATTTCGACGGTGTTCTATTCAGGTGAATGCGGCCGCCTCTAGAGCATAACCCCAAAACGATAGCGGTAAATCAGAAGAGACATCATAGATCACACCATATCTAGTAAAGTGCGATTCGATGTTCGACACACCATTACGCTGTGGTGTTCGGGTGGCGTGAGTTGCTAAACTATTCCGCATTGTTTCAAATGTAGACCAAACTCAGAACTCAAATATTCACCTCCACGATCGATCGTAGAAATTTAATTTTCTTGTTACGATGATTTTCAACTTCACTCTGAAATTCTTTGAACTTTTCAAATGTTTCAGACTTATGTTTCATTAAGTAGATATACCCATATCTCGCTTAAGTCATCTGTGAAGGTGAGAAAATAACGATATCCGCCACGAGCCTCAACATTCATCGGACCACATACATCTCAGATGTATGATTTCCAACAAATCTGTTGCTCTCTCCATAGTACCGAGAACGGGTTCTAGTCATCTTGCCCATGAGGCACGGTTCATAAGTGCCAAGTGATTCATAATCAAGTGACTCCAAAAGTCCATCAAGATGGAGTTTCTTCATGCGCTTTACATCGATATGACCTAAACGGCAAGTGCCACAAATAAGTTGCACTATCATTATCAACTCTGCATCTTTTGGCTTCAACATTATGAATATGTGTATCACTACTATCGAGATTCATCAAAATAGACCACTCCTCAAGGGTGCATGACCATAAAAGATATTACTCATATAAATAGAACAACCATTATTCTCTCGATTTAAATGAATAACCGCCTCGCATCAAACAAGATCCAGATATAATGTTCATGCTCAACGCAGCACCAAATAACAATTATTTAGGTCTAAAACTAATCCCAAGGTAGATGTAGAGGTAGCGTGCCGATCGCGATCACATCGACTTTGGAACCATTTCCCATGCGCATCGTCACCTCATCCTTTGCCGTTGTTCGCTAATCCGTAGTCCCCTGCTTCGAGTTGCAAATATTAGCAATGTAACCAAGATCAAATACCAGTGCTCTGCAAGCTCTAGTAAGGTACACATCAATAACATGTATATCACATATACCTTTGTTCACCTTGCCATCCTTCTTATCCGCCAAATACTTGGGGCAGTTCCGCTTCAAAGGACCAGTCGCTTGCAAGAGAAGCACTCGGTTTCAGGCTTAGGTCCAGACTTGGGTTTTTCTCCGAGCAACAACTTGCTTGCTGTACTTCTTGAAGTTCCCTTCTTCTTCCCTTTGCCTTTCTTCTTGAAACTAGTGGTCTTATTGACCATCAACACTTGATGCTCCTTCTTGATTTCTACCTCCGCAGCCTTTAGCATTGCGTAAGAGCTCGGTATAGTCTTTACTAACCCTTGCATATTATAGTTCATCACGAAGCTTTTGTAGCTTGGTGGCGTGATTGAAGAATTTCATCAATGACACAATCATCGGAAGATTAACTCCCAATTGTGTCAAGTGATTGTAATACCCTGACATTTTGAGTATGTGCTCACCGACGTAACTATTCTCCTCCATCTTGCAGCTATAGAACTTATTGGAGACTTCATATCTCTCAATCCGCATTCTGTTGGAATATTAACTTCAACTCTGGAACATCTCATATGCTCCATGACGCTCAAAACGTCGTTGAAGTCCCGGTTCTAAGCCGTAGCATGGCACATCGAACTATAGAGTAGTCATCAGCTTTGCTCGCCAGACGCTCTTAACGCCGTCGGTTGCATCAAGAAGCAGTTCGCACCCAGCGGTGCATCCAGACGAACTCTTTCGTGCAGCAATGAGGATAATCTCAAGTTACGGACCCAATCCGTGTAATTGCTACCATCATCTTTCAACTTTGCTTTTCAAGGAACGCATTAAAATTCAACGGAACAACAAAGACGAGCCATCTATCTACAATCAAACATAAACAAGCAAGATACTATCAGTACTAAGTTCATGATAAATTTAAGTTCAATTAATCATATTACTTAAGAACTCCCACTTGAAAGACATCTCTAGTCATCTAAGTGATCACGTGATCCAAATCAACTAAACCATAACCGATCATCACGTGAAATGGAGTAGTTTTCAATGGTGAACATCTTATGTTGATCATATCTACTATATGATTCACGCCGACCTTCGGTCTCCGTGTTCCGAGGCCATATCTGCATATGCTAGGCTCGCCAAGTATAACCCGAGTATTCTGCGTGTGCAAAACTGGCTTGCACCCGTTGTAGATGGACGAGAGCTTATCACACCCGATCATCACGTGGTGTCCGGGCACGATTTAACTTTGGCAACGGTGCATACCGGGAGAACACTTCTTGATAATTTAGTGAGAGATCATCTTATAATGCTACCGTTAATCAAAGCAAGATAAGATGCATAAAGGATAAACATCACATGCAAATCAATATAAGTGATATGATATGGTCATCATCATCTTGTGCTTCGTGATCTTCATCTCCGCAGCACCACCATGATCACCATCGCCACCGGCGCGACACCTTGATCTCCATCGTAGCATCGTTGTCGCCTCACCAATCTTATGCTTTACGACTATCGCTACCGCTTAGTGATAAAGTAAAGCATTACAGCGATTGCATTGCATACAATAAAGCGACAACCATATGGCTCCAGCCATTGCCGATAACTTTGGTTACAAAACATGATCATCTCATACAATAAAATATAGCATCACGCCTTGACCATATCACATCACAACATGCCCTGCAAAAACAAGTTAGACGCCCTCTACTTTGTTGTTGCAAATTTTATGTGGCTGCTACGGGCTTAAGCAAGAACTAGTCTCACCCACGCATCAAAACCACAACGATATTCGTCAAATAGACTCCGTTTTAACCTTCTCAAGGACCGGCGAGCCACACTCGGTTCAACTAAAGTGAGAGAGACAGACACCCGCCAATCACCTTTAAGCAACGAAAGTGCTCAGAGCGGTGAAACTAGTCTCGCGTAAGCGCACGCGTAATGTCGGTCCGGGCCGCTTCATCTCACAATACCGCTGAACCAAAGTATGACATGCTGGTAGGTAGTATGACTTGTATCGCCCACAACTCACTTGTGTTCTACTCGTGCAAAACATCAAACCATAAAAACCTAGGCCCGATGCCATGTTGGGGAACGAGTAATTTCAAAAATTCCTACGCACACGCAAGATCATGGTGATGTATAGCAATGAGAGGGGAGAGTGTTGTCTACGCACTCGTAGAGACCGAAGCGAAGCGATCACAACGTAGAGGAAGTAGTCGACGCTCTCCTCGCGATCCGACCGATCCCGCGCCGCTGTTCCGCGCCCGAAGTTCTTGACACACGACAGCTCGATGACGCCCCTCAGATCCGATCCAGCCGAGTGTCGAGGGAGAGTTCCACAAGACGACGGCGCAGGACGATCTTGATGTTCTATCGGCGCAGCTTCACTTAAGCTTCATGACGATATGACCGAGGTGGAATATGGTGGAGGGGGCACCGACACGGCTAAGGAACGATCCGTAGATCAAACTTGTGTGTTCTAGGGTGCCCCTGCCCCGTGATATAAAGGAGGGAGGGGGAGGTGCGGCCGCCCAAGGAGGGAGGCCGAGGAGTCCTACTCCCACCGGAGTAGGACTCCCCCTTCCTAGTTGGAGTAGGATTGGGGAGGGGAAGAAGGAAGGGGCGCCGCCTCCTTGTCCTATTCGGACTAGGGGGGGGGCGCGTGGCCTGCCCCCGGCCGCCCCTCCTCTTCTCCCTCGAGGCCCACTAAGGCCCATTTAGTTCCGGGGTTCCGTAACCTCCGGCATCTCCAGAATTTCGATTTCACCCGAACCATTCAACTCCAAATATAGGTTTCAATATATCAATTTTATGTCTCGACCATTTCGAGACTCCTCGTCATGTCCGTGATCACATCCGGACTCAACTTCTTCGTACATCAAAATACATAAACTCATAATAACCGCCATCGAAACCTTAAGCGCATGCGGACCCTACGGTTCGAGAACAATGTAGACATGACCGAGACACGCCTCTCGGTCAATAACCAACAGCGGACCTGATGCCCATATTGGTTCCTACATATTCTACGAAGATCTTTATTGGTCGACCGCATAACAACATACGTTGTTCCTTTGACATCGGTATGTTACTTGCCCGAGATTCGATCGTCGGTATCCAATACCTAGTTCAATCTCGCTATCGCAAGTCTCTTTACTCGCTCTGTAATACATCATCTCACAGCTAACTCATTAGTTGTAATGCTTGCAAGGCTTCAGTGATGTGTATTACCGAGAGGGCCCAGAGATACCTCTCCGACAATCGGAGTGACAAAACCTAATCTCAAATACGCCAACCCAACATCTGCCTTTGGAGACACCTGTAGTACTCCTTTATAATCACCCGCTTATGTTGTGACGCTTGGTAGCACCCAAAGTGTTCCTCCGTAAACGGAGTTGCATAATCTCATAGTTACGTGAACATGTATAAGTAATGGATAAAAGCAGAGCAACATACTAAACGATCGTGTGCTAAGCTAATGGGATGGGTCATGTCAATCAGATCATTCTACTAATGATGTGACCTTGTTGATCAAATAACAACTCTTTGTTCATGATTAGGAAACATAATCATCTTTGATTAACAAGCTAGTCTAGTAGAGGCATACTAGTGACATGTTGTTTGTTTATGCATTCACACATGTATCATGTTTCCGGTTAATACAATTCTAGCATGAATGATAAATATTTATCATGAAATAAGGAAATAAATAATAACTTTATTATTGCCTCTAGGGCATATTTCCTTCACAACTTGCACAGGGTGAGGCCTCTGTCGTGACGGCGCCGGTCATCAGGGTCACGGCGAAGAAGATAGGGGAGATCAAACTGTTCCTTGAATCTTGGGTTCCTTGTAATGATGTTATTAGTTGAGTCAAGGATGGGCTTGAACGAACCTGCCATGCTAGCCGAGGTGATGATGTCGCACCGATCAATGAGTTCCTCCACCACGTCATCTTTCAGATCGGGGCAAGAATAACGGGGTCGTTTCCGTCCTGTTCCCTCCATGGAGAAGACGATCGAACAATGGCGTAAGAAAGCGTGAAGGGCTGAAGGAAAATGGAGGAGGAGAGGAAGAGCGCGACAAAGCAGTTCCAAATCGAGAGGGAAAGCGCGGCGTCGGTGGACGGTTGCCAGTTTGCCACGGTTCACGAAGGGGCGCCCGAGCAACTTTACTGTGGGAATATGGGAGTACCAGCGGATTCAAGGAACAGAGAAATGATGGTTGCTTTGTCCGAGCAACTTACTGTGGCGAAGGTGGGGCTCTGTGATTTGACTGCTCACTACTCATTACTACTGCGGCAAAACGACCGGGGTGAATCTTTCCCAGAAGTTGTGTTGTGTACTCAATATTGCTGCATGGCAGGTAAAGCCGGGTGAAGGATGTCCAACATGTCGGCGAAACGAAGTTGAATTGTTCTGGCATTGCTATCAATCCTTCAGGATTTGTTTATATGTATGCATAATTTTGATGAAATTGTACTGTGATGCTATGAACATTTCAACTCTGGTTCCCGCAGGAAAAAAAAGGTTTCAACTTAGGATTCATGTGTCTTGCCTCGAGATTATCTCGTTACAACATTCCATCAAATACAAATGAAACTACCATGGCTAATACATCTCAATGGTTCGCAGATCAGCGCCAATATTCACATCATAACTGAAGACAAAGTTGTGAGAAGGTGTACAAATAAAGAAAAAAAATATAATTGATCGATGCTATTCGTAGGCATGGATCCATTTCCTTGGCACAGTGTTCATTGCTTCAGCTAGTTTCACCCAGCTCTGTAGCCAAAAAAGAGGTGTATGAAGGACACCACAATCCGATCATTTTGTGTAGCTCCACTAAAATCGGGTGGACCATCCCTGTTTGCAAAGATATCCAGTTAGTGTGATTACAATAATAGTGGAACTAGATGATGAAACATAACACACATAAATAGAAGCCGATCACCTCTACGATCTCTCTTTAGGACTAACTTCTTGTCGGAGGAGATTAGGCACGGAGTTGGATGAGGAGGATAGCAAAACCAATCTCCCTTTCCGCAGTCCCACAGAAATGTAAAAACATTGCCCGTGTGACATTTTGGCGGAACTGCACAAAACACTCCACAGAAAAGTGATTTGTGCAGTTCACCAAAAGGTCGCAATAGCAATAAGGTGAAAATGGATAGCTGAGGGAGTCCCGGACTAGGGGGTGTCCGGATAGCCGAACTATCATCTTCGGCCGGACTCCTGGACTATGAAGATACAAGATTGAAGACTTCGTCCCGTGTACGGATGGGACTTTCCTTGGCGTGGAAGGCAAGCTTCGTGACACGGATATGTAGATCTCCTACCATTGTAACCGACTCAGGTAACCCTAACCCTCTTCGGTGCCTATATAAACCGGAGGGTTTTAGTCCGTGAGGATCTAACAACAATCATACCATAGGCTAGCTTCTAGGGTTTAGCCTCTCTGATCTCGTGGTAGATCTACTCTTGTACTACCCATATCATCAATATCAATCAAGCAGGAGTAGGGTTTTACCTCCATCGAGAGGGCCCGAACCTGGGTAAAAACATCGTGTCCCTTGTCTCCTTTTACCATCCGCCTAGACGCACAGTTCGGGACACCCTACCCGACATCCGCCGGTTTTGACACCAACATTGGTGCTTTCATTGAGAGTTCCTCTGTGCCATCGCCATCAGGAAGGATGCCCCGTCCCGTCTTTAAAGACGGCATTGTGGCTAAAGGAGCCTTGGCTATCGGCCAAACTCTCCGGATAGGCGATTTTCTTATGACCGCCTATTCGGCCACCACGCCGATGATGACTTCTCGGGTCATCGAAAGCAATCTTCACCTTAACTCGGGACTCGCCTAGCAGTTAGATCGCATCGCCGCCCTGGGAGTCGCTACAGACTACGATCAGATTGGGCTTAAAGCCGATCTGAGAGGGATTAATTCTCCCCAGGTTACCCACCACGTTGTCGTGGTAGAGGAGCAATGCGGCAACCCTTCTTCTATCTTAAGGACTAGCTATGTCCGGATTCCCGATCCCTCCATGCCGGATTCCCGCAGAGGGGAGGACGTCACTCAAGCCCTGAACCTAAAGTCGGGCAGCGGGCTAGATTCATTGGACAGCATCCAAGAACCAAAGCTTCCAAGTTCGAAAACTTCTTGGCCCCTGAATTTTAGATTGGACGGGGTTCCGAATTTAATCCCACCCGCCCACCCAAACACAAGCGATCTATCCCAAATCCGGCAAGAGCCAGCAGAAACAGTACACCATTACTGGGCCAGATTCCTCCTGGTCATAAATAGGATAAAGGATTGCCGTGAGGAGGACGCAATTTCATTCTTCTGCAATAATTGCACGGACAAGGGAATCCTCAACGCCGTAAGTCGCCGTGAAATTACACGCTTCGCTGACTTGGCGTCCATAGTACGAAAGTACTGTTGCGATGGAAAGTGCCCGAAAACCGAAATCAATTTTTGGGACAGTCCGCCCCAATACAACCCCATTCAAATAAAAGGGTGCATCATCGCCAGCACCTGTGTTAAATACCAAAAGCAAAACCCTTTATAGGGCATGGAACCAGATCGAGGGATGGCTCAACGGACCTGCAAAATTCATAGTACGAGGGCGCCACTCCAACCCATAGCCTTAGAGCATGTTGGATACTACGGCAGGTGGCCAAAAGTGGCAAAGAGCTTTTAACTCCAGAGTACCAGTCCAAGGATACCAGTACGGTATTAACAGTCTTCGAGACTTTCGAATCAAATAATACGCGGAAATGAACTCTCCGCAGCCTTGCCGAAGTCTACCAAGTAGCAACAATAAACCCATGGAGTGACACGGCTATTACCTTTAATGCCAGTGACGAACCTAAATTCCGAACAGCCTGAGCACCAGCCGCATTGGTCCTCAGTCCAATAGTGGACAGCTTTCGCCTTACCAAGGTACTCATGGACGGTGGCAGCGGACTAAACCTCATTTATGAGGAAACCCTCCGAAAAATGGAAATAGACTGGAGCCGCATTGAGCGAAGCAACACAACCTTTAGAGGAATAATCCCCAGTCGAGAAGCATGTACAGGAAAAATCACACTGGATGTGGTGTTCGGCACGCCGGATAATTACAGGTCCGAGGAAGTCACGTTCCAAGTGGCCCCGTTCAGCAGCGGATATCACGCTCTATTAGGACGAGAGGCATTCACGATTTTTCAAGCTATACCCCATTACGGGTACATGAAGCTCAAAATGCCCGGGCCCAACGGAATCATCACTCTTGCTAGTGACCCGGACATAGCACTCGCGCCAAAATAAGACAGCCTAACCGCCCTAGAGGCACTATCCGGTTTTAGCGCCGAGGAACTTACTACGCTATGCCCACGGTGAATAGGGACGATGTGATACTCGATAAGAGATCCAAGTCCACCTCCTTTAAGCCGCAGATTTAAATAGTCAAATTTCAAGTCCATCCAACGGACCCTACAAAAACGGCCTCCATTGGGGCACAATTAAACCCTGATATAGACGCCACACTACGAGAATTCCTACGCGAAAATTAGGACATCTTTGCCTGGCACCCTTCAGACATGCCAGGAATCCCATGCCGGCTGGCCGAGCACAGCCTAAACATCATAAAAGGATTCAAGCCAGTCAAACAGGCTCTTCGGCGTTTCTCCGAACCCAAGAGATAGGCCATAGGAGAGGAGCTAGCCAAATTATTGGAGGCTGGATTCATCAGAGATATAAAACATCCGGACTGGCTAGCAAACCTGGTGATGTTACCAAAGAAGGATAAATCCTGGCGCCTATGCGTCGATTTTAAAGACCTCAACAAGGCTTGCCCAAAGGATCCCTTCCCCCTCCCCCGCGTCGATCAAATTATCGACGCCACCACGATTGATTATGTTTCCTCGATGCATACTCCGGCTACCACCAAATTAAGATGGCAGAGCCCGACCAGGCCGCAATGGCATTCATCACCTCATATGGCCCATTCTGCTTCAGCACAATGCCCTTTGGGCTCAAAAACACCGGCACAACATATCAGCAGATGATTCGTACATGTCCGCAAACCAGATCGCCAAACAAAGGAGGCATACGAGACAATGTGGTCATCAAAACCAAGCACGTCGAAACTCTAGTAGACGATTTGAGGCTCACGTTCGATAATCTCCGAACATACGACATCAAGCTCAACCCGGAAAAATGTGTTTTCGGCATACCAGCCGGAAAGCTCTTGGGCTTCATTGTATCCGGTAGAGGAATTGAAGCAAACCCAGCCAAGATCCGAGCTCTGTCACAATTGGATATCCCAAAGGACCTCAAACAAATACAAAAATTGACGGGATGTGTGGCGGCTTTAAGCCGCTTTATCTCCCATCTAGGAGAAAAGGCATTACCCCTTTATCGCCTACTCTGACGCACCGAACACTTCGAGTGGACAGATGCCGCCACGGCCGGACTCGAAGAAATGAAAGCCATATTGGCAACAAACCCGGTCCTGGCCGCGCCCAACATAGGCAAACCAATGCTATTTTATATCGCGGCAACTCATCAAGTGGTGAGCGCGGTGCTCGTTGTCGAACGAGAAACAGACGGACACAAGTTCCCCCTTCAAAAACCAGTTTACTATGTGTCCACTGTCCTGACTCCATGCAAGTCAAGGTACCCGCATTATCAGAAGATAGCGTACGCGGTGTTCATGGCATCCCGGAAGCTGCGACACTACTTTCAAGAGTGTTCGATAACAGTAGCCTCCGAAGTACCTCTTAATGACATTATAAACAACTGTGACGCGACGGGCCGGATTGCCAAGTGGGCCATTGAGCTCCTCCCGTTCGACATAACCTATAAGCCACCGCGAGCTATTAAGTCACAAGTTTTGGCCGACTTCATCGCCGAATGGACTGAAGCCGAACTCCCTAAAGAGTATGGCGCGTATTCCAACTGGATCATGCACTTCGACGGCTCCAAAATGTTGGCTGGTCTGGGGGCTGCCGTCGTCCTGACGTCCCCAACCGGAGATACGGTTCAATATGTACTCCAGATAATGTATACAGACTCCAACAACGCAGCCGAATAGGAGGCCCTTCTACATGGCCTCCGGATGGCAGTCTCCATGGGCATTCAACGCCTAGAGGTGCGCGGGGATTCGAACCTCGCGATATCCCAAATAAATGGAGACTTCTATGCGAACGATCCGAAAATGGCAGCTTACCGCAACGCCGTCCTAAAAATGTCAGCTCGGTTTGAGGGGCTCGAATTTCACCATATAGCCCGGGATAACAACCAGGCAACAGATGTATTGGCAAGCATTGGCGCAAAGCGCGATGCCGTCCCTCCCAACATCTTCCTAGAGAGGCTGTTCAATCCCTCCGTACTATGGGAGAGGGGATCCGGAAATAATAACCCGGACCCAACCGCACTGCCCGACACCGAACATTCTGACACAATCGGCGGTTCCGCCAACGAAGTAACATCCTCAGCCCACGTAATAATGGTAGTCATTGCCCCGTGGACGGAACCATTCCTAGCCTACCTAACCAGGCAGGAACTTCCCGAGGACCAAAACGAGGCTCGCTGCATAGTGCGGCGATCTAAAGTCTATAAGGTCCATGAGGGAGAGCTTTACAAGAAAATCACAACTGGAGTCCTTCAAAGGTGTATCTCCGAAGAGGAAGGGCGGAACCTTCTGGCTAAAACTCATACCACGCTGCAGCCCGGGCCCTTGTAGGCAAGGCCTTTCGTACATGATTTTACTGGCCGACGGCCCGGGCAGATGCTCAGGACTTAGTCCAACGATGCGTTGGTTGCTAGCTCTTTGCTAATCAAAGCCACATGCCACCCACCGCCCTCAAAACTATACCCATAACCTGGCCCTTCGCGGTCTGGGGGCTTGACATGGTTGGACCCCTTAAAGGAGTAACCCACAAGCAAAGATACCTACTGGTCATGGTGGATAAGTTCACCAAATGGATAGAGGCCAAGACTGTTAAGACGGCCAAATCCGGACCGGTGATAGACTTCATATCAGGGGTCGTACACCGTTACGACGTCCCCCATAGCATCATCACTGACAACGGCACGAACTTTACGGCCGACGAGGTTAAACTCTAGTGCAAAAACATGGGCATCAAACTCGACTATGCTTCAGTCTATCACCCTCAAACTAACGGTCAAGTCGAGCAAGCAAATGGTCTAATCATGAGCGGCATCAAACCCCGATTAGTGCGGTCCCTTAACGAATCTAACAAGCACTGGGTAGAGGAGCTCGACTCCGTACTCTGGGGGTTGTGGACCACTCCAAATCGCACCACCGGATTTACACCATTCTTTATGGTATACGGCGCAGAGGCAGTTCTGCCCTGTGACATAATTCATGACTCACCTCGCGTGCGCATGTATGAAGAAAGAGAAGCCAAGCTCGATCGGCAGGATAGGTTGGACGCATTGGAGGAGGAGCGTGACGTGGCAAAAGCCTGTTCCGCATTCTATCAACAGCAAGCTCAAAAATATCAAAGCAGAGAAGTACGGGCCAAAACTTACAACGTTGGCGAGTTAGTTCTACGCTTGCCGGACAAGAAAAAGAACAAACTCAAGCCCAAATGGGAAGGTCCCTATATCATTGACCAAGTCCTGACCGGTGGAGCATACCGTCTGCGAGATGCATCGGATAACCGACTCGAGCCGAACCCATGGAACGCAGCCCGTCTCCAAAGATTCTACGCCTAGCGCCGGATTCTGAGTTCGTCTCCTTCCTCCGTCTATATTTTACATATTAGCTGTCTTTTGTTTCTCCCCTTCTTCCCCCTTTCTTATTGCAGCCTTTGAAAGCTTGTTCGTGCATTGTTCGCACACACTTGACGCACTATCCGCGCTCATTATACCTGGGGGCTTCTTTAACAGAAGCTTATTTATACGGGCTTCATGCCCAACACATGTGTCACACTTCCGCATGTACCTTTTATTCACCATTATATGCATCGATATGACTTAAGTTTTGGCCAAGCTGGGTTGCCTGGCTCCTGTGCTTACCCCTACGTTCCCGATTGTTCGGCTAGGCGGAAAAGGGAGCACCTCTGCGGTTGTTACTGTCGGGTCAGCCGGATGTGTACCTCAGACTGGGTGAAGCCGAAAGCTAGCGTTCTTAAGGGAATATTCGGTCGGTGAACTAAAAGACGATTTCTTACCTATTTATTCATCTGCCCCCAGATGTTTTTTCGCTTTTTGCGATCCGACATGCACTTTAGGGCATGCCTCCCGTGAAAGGAACCCTAATGTAACTATTCTCCCTGGAAGATGTTTCGTACTAACCATGTAATATAACATAACTAGTTGGGCACTTGTCTGATACAACACTAATGACCGCTAGGCCTGGTGTCCACGCATGCCCCGATTCTTATATAACCGCAAGGGTATTCGGACACACTCCGGACTATTGGGTCCCGAGGTTGAAGCGAAAAGGTCTGCTATGACAAACGATCTACAATCCGGCTAGAAGGCATTTTACATGTCATCTTAAATTACATAGTCAACTTGATCGGGCATATTCCTCTTCAATGCCATCCAGCAAGCTGTCTAGTTTACTGATCTGTTGGGAATACTTTATGCCAATTCTACTTGGCCGCACACTAAGCTCACAGGATCTCCTTCCCAACGGGCCCCGCAGTCCGACCTCGCCATGTGGTTTGGGTCAGCCTTCGTGTACGCTGCCTTCACCATGGCCCAGCCTCCTGGCGCCTTTGACGGCAGCCGATATCTTCCATAAGCGAAGCACCGCCGTGCTCCTCAAGCCTCTCTTCAAGCTTCCAAGGCCTTGGGCAGGGAGACAGATGGCCACAAGGCCGGGCGACGCTTTCATCACCTGCCGAACTCATTCGATGCAGTTGCAAGAGCTCGAAGGTGTCACCCAGAGAACTGGCATCTCCTGCAGAGGACGGCCTATGAGCATACCTACAGACATAACTTTGTTAGACGACTCCCTCGCCGAACTCTTTTTAATGTTCGTTCAAGCACTTACTAAAAATGCCGCGTCGAAGTCGCTGATTCTCCTTAACGGAGTTAGATAGCTGGGCACGAACATCCTTTAGTTCCTCACCCAGCTGGGTGTTGGCATCTTGGAGCTTATTTTTCTCCTGCCTCACCCTTACAAGCACACTCTCACCGGCCTTTAATCGGTGCATGAGCTTTTGCTTATTCGGATCTATCCCAGCGCCATCTGCAATATTATTGTCAGACTTATACACACGCCGCACTTCACAAATTACTTATCTTTTGAAGCATATATTACCAGAGGGGGTCTCTTTGGCTTCCCCCGCTGCGGCTAGTGCAGCCTCAAGTTGGGCTTTGCACTCCTCCAGATCCTGGGACAGTTGGGTGTTCTTTTCGGTAAGACCATGTACAACAAATGATCCTTAAATCAGTTATTCTAACTATTTCAAGTCTCGGGGGCTACTGGCATATATAACTATCAAATCTTCTCACCCGTATGTCTTTTACATACTGCTCTGTGGCTCTGGCTAGACCATTTTGAGCGGCACGGAGGTGCGCATCTCCCGAATTAAAGGCATCCAATGCCTCTGGGGAGACACACGCATCACGAAGAGCAGTCCGGCGGCGCCTATGATTCATGGCACTCTCCACCTCGGAATTAGTGGCAGATAACCTGTCGGCATCCTCTGTTGGAGGAACATCCGGCGCACGCCCCGTGTTCGCCTCCGCCTCTGGACCTGGCTTTGGAGCCTGGCGAACGGAGGACTGATTGGCGACCTCTCCGGATACAGTCCGGCGAGCGCTCTTCTTCCTGAAGAGGCGCGAGCGTTAGTATGCCTCCCAGGAATAAAGCCGGGGAGTAAGGTGACGCGCCATACCGTTGCACCGGAGTTTCGATCCGGATCGCACTTCTTTTTAGCCTGCTGGGCCGTGCTGCCCCTTGTTGGCCAGCCGCCGCGGGCTCGGCCTTCCGCCTCAAGGGCGCCCCCTGCGAAACACCGTTGGTATACGATGATCAAAAACACGCATGGATAGGTCATTTTCAAAGTATCGGGACTTCGGTCTCAGTTATCTGCGAGGCGGGAAGTATTCCGGGGTAATCGGCCGTAATGGCGACCAAGGCATTATCGATGCTCAGTTGATGGAAAACCCCGTCGATCGAACAGCTCCACCGATATGTCCGGATCCTCTTGGGAGGTTGGATCGAGGAACCGTTCCGGACCCTCGGGTTGCGGAGGTGGGCTGTTTATATCCTTTACGGCCCGGCGTAGTTCCTACGCCAAAATCACAAAATGAGATACTTGACTATGGGAGTACGGATCGGATAGGTAAAAATGAATGTCCGCTTACCCAGCTTGGAGGATTGTTCATAGAAAATCCGCCCTGCGGATTGATGTGGAGGAATTCCTCCTCTTCTGCCTTGTACAATGCAGACAAGATCTTCATCAGATCGGCGACCGATCCCGGCCCCTTACGGCCGCAGCGGGTGGCATCATCCTCCCCGTTGAAATCCCACATTGGGTGGCCTCTATACTAGAGCGGCTGCACCCCCCACATAATGCACATGGCCATGACCCCGATCATGGTCAGTCCGGAATGAGCTAACAACCTTATCCAGCTCATCAGGTAAATAATATCCCTGTCGTTTTCCCTTTGAGGTCTCCATGGACGCCAGCTTAGGCGTTTCTTCATAGGAGCGTTATTGAACTCAGGGAGGCCGACCTGAACAGGGTCCGGCAGGGGAACATCTTCTATATAAAACCATGCCGAAGCCAGTCTTCGGACGCCTTCTTCGGGGTTCCGGACAGATATCCGGTCCCGGCGATGCGCCATAGTTCGGCTCCGCCCACTTGATATATCGACCCATCTTGAGAACGGGGCACAAGACAGAACAGCTTCTTCCACAGCACAAAATGAGGCTCGATGCCCAAAAACAGCTCGCAAAGGGCCACAAAGCCCGCGATAGGAAAAATGGAGGCAGGCGTAAGGTTGTGCAACAGGAGGCCATAGAACTCCAGGATCCCCCGGAGAAACGGATGAATTGGAAATCCGAGCCCTCTTATCAAATAAGAGATAACGCATACCCGCTCTCCTTTGGAGGGGCTGGGGATGCTCTCTGCTTGCTTTCCGCCCTTATAGGTGGTGAGTCCGCTCGAATCGGGACCATGAAGGCTGGGGCAAGAAATCCCTTGGTTTGGAGCGCCACTAGCTCATTTGGCGGGACGGAGCATCTCTCCCAATCTCCGTGCTGAGGGCTGGGGCGTAGAGGAGGAGCCGCGCCGACCGGCCCATGATGGAATGGATTTACCGATGCGCCTGCTGAATGCTCATGAAGGAGGATGGTGTGATTCGGATCTAGATCCTCGTCTCTTTTATAGACAGCTCATTTGCGTAGCTAGGGGGTAAATGTAAAAATACCCTGACTTTTCACATTCGTTCAACACATGGAAGACGAACATTATTGGGCGTGGAAACCGAGGAGCGCAGTATTCACAGGAAGCCGGACGCTATTCAACATTCCATCAAATACAAATGAAACTACCATGGCTAATGCATCTCAATGGTTCGCAGATCAGAGACAATATTCACATCACAACTGAAGACAAAGTTGTGAGAAGGTGTACAACTAAAGAAAAAATATATATAATTGATCGATGATGTTCGTAGGCATGGCTCCATTTCCTTGGCACAGTGTTCATTGCTTGGCAGCTAGTTTCACCCAGCACTGTAGCCATTTTGTGCAGCTCCACCACAATCGGGCGGACCATCCCTGTTTGCAAAGATATCCAGTCAGTGTGATTACAATAATAGTGGAACTAGATGATGAAACATAACACACATAAATAGAAGCCGATCACCTCTACGATCTCTCTTTAGGACTAACTTCTTGTCGGAGAAGATTAGGCACGGAGTTGGATGAGGACGATAGCAAAACCAATCTCCCTTTCCGCAGTCCCACAGAAATGTAAAAACGTTGCCCGTGTGACATTTTGGCGGAACTGCACAAAACACTCCTCAGAAAAGTGATTTGTGCAGTTCACCAAAAGGTCGCAATAGCAACAAGGTGAAAATGGATAGCTGAGGGAGTCCCGGACTAGGGGGTGTCCGGATAGCCGAACTATCATCTTCGGCCGGACTCCTGGACTATGAAGATACAAGATTGAAGACTCCGTCCCGTGTCCGGATGGGACTTTCCTTGGCGTGGAAGGCAAGCTTCATGATACGGATATGTAGATCTCCTACCATTGTAACCGACTCTGTGTAACCCTAACCCTCTTCGGTGCCTATATAAACCGGAGGGTTTTAGTCCGTAGGACGAACAACAATCATACCATAGGCTAGCTTCTAGGGTTTAGCCTCTCTGATCTCGTGGTAGATCTACTCTTGTACTACCCATATCATCAATATCAATAAAGCAGGAGTAGGGTTTTACCTCCATCGAGAGGGCCCGAACCTGGGTAAAAACATCGTGTCCCTTGTCTCCTGTTACCATCCGCCTAGACGCATAGTTTGGGACCCCCTACCCGAGATCCGCCGGTTTTGACACCGACAATAGCCCTGTTTGCAAAAGGAGGTCGAAAGGAAACAATTACTGCCCAATAACACGAGTTGAAGACGCATACACCGACAAAAAAGAAGCATGTTCCATGTAAAAAGGGAAAGATAGCACATGGTGGTTTATCAAAAATGGTTTGAGGACGAGATTGCAAGATGGAAAGTACGCCGGCCGAGATACGATTTAAGCAAACAACTAAAGGAGATCCACATGCAGCAACGTAGGAAGATGGGCAGTGGAGCAAGGCCGAAGGAAGCTGTACCTGAGGGTCGGGATGTTACTAGAGGGCGCCGGCGGCGGATCTCGCCCATATCGCGGTAGCGAGCAAGTGGCGAAGGCCCTACCGCGCCGGAGCTTGGTCAGAGAGAACGGCGGGTACCGCAGATCGGGACGAGCTGCCTCAACGCCGTCGAACGGAGAGATGATGCACATCCTCCCTTTCCGCCAGCGGACGGGATGCAGTCGGATCACTGACCAACGCTGAGAGAGAGAGAGGCCACGACGGCGTTGTGTGAGATTGTGTGACGAGACTCACGAGAGACAAACCCAATTTTCCATTTTCCCCACGGCAATCGTTTTATATTCTGGGCGTGGTACCCGCCCCTCCTTCGAGTAAACAACCGCTACACGCGTCAAATTATCACGTGGGCTGCCTTTTCGTAAAGAAATGAACTCCGCCGTGCGTCCTGCGTGCACTTCTTCTTTAGGTGCAGGTACGTACGTGGGTGGGTGTGAGAGACATGGTTTGTGTGAAACAGAGGCAATGTGTTGATGATATCTCAATCAGAAAAACGTAACATATGCAATGTGTGTGAAACGGAGTCATGGACGTGAGATATCGATAGAATTGAAAACAGGGATGAAGTGTGTGGCTGCGCGATCGATAAAGAGTGCCATAGAATTTGTGTTTGCCCACGTCAAAGATACAGGGCGGCTGGCCTACTGGAATTTGAGAGGGCAGAGGTGCAGTTCTTCTCTGTGGCATGGATACCTACCTACAACGTTCGACTATCGGTGTGTGTGTGGGGGGGTAGAGACCGGTCGACTAGTGTATGTCTGGGGAAGGAGAGAGACCTAGCTATTTATTGAGGGATATCGATCGGCATCCATGGATATGTGTAGCAGAGGAATAAGGTTGGGAAAAAGACAAACGTAGAGCGTCGGAGGGTTGGTGGTGGAGTGGCGTCTCACAAATGGGGGGAGAGGCCTGCTAGACAAACGGAGGGTATGAGTGCAATATCAATAAGAGAGGGCGGGGGATGTCTGTCTGTCTATGCACGTGCGTGTGAGAGACGGGTCGGGAGGTGTTCAAGGATGATGAGGGGAGAAGATATGGTTGTGATAAGCATGCGTAACTACATAGGAAGATCAACTGTCGTGTGTCCGAGAAAAGGAGAGACATAACTAGCGAGTTAAGTGTATCGGTGCTTGGTGAAAACGAATTATAGTCGACCTGGATATATGTACGGAGATCAGTTCATACACACGCCTACATGTGTTGGAAGCAAATAAGGTCCGGAGAGGCAGACAGGGGGAGAGAGTGTGGCTAGGAGGTGGTGCGAGAGGCCTACCATGTCGAGGGGAGAGGAGTGTGCGAGCATGTGACTAATGAAAAGAGGGACGGGAGTGTGCACCTGCGTGGAATCGTATTGGACATATGGGGGCATGGACGGTGAGAAGAGAAGAGGGGAAGTATATATGTGTTTGTTGTAGGCACACTTGGCTAGAGAGGTATATCGACCGGTGTGTGCCAGAAAGAAGGAGCTGGGGGCCTACACACACCGCTGGTGGACGACCTAATGAGAAATAATGAACGTGCGTGATGGAGGGGACGCTAAGGGTGTGTCAGGGGGGCGGGCGTGTGCATGCACGATAGAAAGTTAGCGCTAGCTAGCTACAAATAGAAGAGGATCGTGACGGTGTAAAAGACAAACAAAGATCATAATTCATTATAAAAAGGTGGATACGGATACTTGAAGAAGATATCATAATGTACAACATTGATTATAATTTGGGGTAATGTGTGGCTTTTGCAACTCAGGTCTAAATACTTGTCATAATGTAGGGGGCGGGGCACTATACTTTGTGTGATAAACACGGTGTACATATGGAATATGGTTTAGATTATGAATATATAGTTAGTACATCAAATGTGCTATTATTTGGAATCACCATCAAGTGTATTCAAAAAATAGAATTCGAGTTCATGTAGTACACATAGTTCATATCTATCTCTATAGTAATCATGTGGTGTGTTATTAAGGTAATACACGAATGATGGTTGAAGTTGACAACAATCATGATTGTAGATTCTTATTGAAATAGAGAAACGAATTCAAATTTAGTTCGAATTGCAGCAGTGGTATAGACATTTGGAATGCACTAAAATGTTGGTATGAGTAGGTTACATGCATTATACAGCAAAGCGAGAAAAATTAATCGGACATAACATGGATTCATACTCCCTCCTTCCATCTATATATGGCGTAATGAGATTTTTAAGACCGCCTTTGACTATTGACAATATTAATAGTACATGACATGCACTATGTGAAAATAATATCATTGAAAGAACCTTTCACAGACGACGTTAACGGTGTGCTTTGTGTAAGTTGCATGTCATATATCATTGCTCTAATATTTGGTCAAAGTTAGCATCGAAAAACGCATTAGGCCCTATATAGATGGAAGGAGGGAGTAGCTTTGAATAGCATTTGTATAGTAAAACGGGGCAAGACTCTCTCTTTGAGTGGTGTGAATAGTTTTATTTTTTTCGTTTTCTTTTGGGTTGAGGGAAGTGCGAATTGATTTGGTACGTACAAGTACAATATTACTATGCAGTCAAAAAAAGTACAATATTACTACACGTTAGGCTTGTCCCTAAAATTCAACCCGCGTCTTGTTATATCCCGAAAATTCAGATATCGTGCTCCCAAAACTGGCGCCTTCACAACCCGCGCCTTGCTATCCCGAAATTACAACGCGCGCGAAAACTCCCTCCAGCTGCTAAATCCCGACACGCGAAATCCCCCTTCTAACCCTGAGCCGAAAGGGCCGCTAGTTCAAATCGGTGGGGGGTACTTTTGTAACACACCCTACATTTTGGACAAGCGCGTCCGTAAGTCATGCTTCACCCCCTCCCATCGCCCCCTTTTCGCCATTCGAAATCCAAGGCCGCCATAACCTCTCCGCTCCAGCCGCGAAACCCCACCCTTCCCCGTCCGCCACGTCACCGCTGCCCAGCCGGAGCCTCTTCCCCGACGACGTTGTCCACCGCAACAGCTCGACGTCCCTCGTCCACCTCCCCGGATGAGGATCCGACATTCATCTCGCCGTCCCGCCAGTTCAGCCGCCCCGTCCTCCACCTCCAAGGAGCTGCTCCGATGATTGCCTCGTCTATCGCGGCTGCTCCATCCCCATAGCGCAGCCTTAACCTGCTCCACCGGAACCGCAGCATCCTCACCGACTCCTCGGACGAAGCCGAGGCCTACTCGGCGCCACCAAAGAGGTTGACACTCATCGCATCGCACCTTCTCCTTAAGTCGACCTCCCGGCGCCGACGGTGCTCCATCCTGCACCCCCATGGAGCGGCTACCTTGAAGCCGGCACCGCGGGCGACATCTCCACGGTGGCTCTCCCCCATTGCGAGGCCCCTTCGGCGGCGGCGTCCATACCAGTCGGATCTGCTGCTGCTGCTCCGGCTCTCACTCGCTCGCGCTGCTGCTGCTGCTCCGGCTCTCGCTTGACCGCTCGCTCGCCCAACTGCTGCTGCTGCTCTCCCCCTCGCTCGTGCTGCTGCTCTGCTCCGATTAAGCCACACTTCAATCGAGTGAATCGACTTTTGGGTCAGTCGATTTTCGGGGGTTGGGGGGCTCGCCGGAGTTAAGGAAGAACCACCCGGAGCGGGGACGGGGGCTCGCCGGAGAGGTACCCCACTATCTATCTTAGGGTTCAGGGTGGGGGCAGGGGGCCTAGAGGGCTGGCCGGGGCGGCGGTGGCGAGTTGTTTCGGGGCAGCGAGGCGGCGCTGGGTCCGGCGGTTCGGCCGGTGGTGGCAGGCGGCTCAGGGGTGTGCAGGTTGAAGATGAATTGCAGGCCCTCTGAGGGAGTCCTGGACTAGGGGGTGTCCGGACAGCCGGACTATCATTATCCGACGGACTCCAAGACTACGAAGATACAAGATTGAAGACTCCGTCCCGTGTCCGGATGGGACTTTCCTTGGCGTGGAAGGCAAGCTTGGCAATACGGATATGTAGATCTCCTACCATTGTAACCGACTCTGTGTAACCCTAGCCTCCTCCGGTGTCTATATAAACCGAAGGGCTTTAGTCCGTAGGACAACATACATTACAACAATCATACCATAGGCTAGCTTCTAGGGTTTAGCCTCCTTGATCTCGTGGTAGATCCACTCTTGTACTACCCATATCATCAATATTAATCAAGCGGGACGAGGGTTTTACCTCCATCGAGAGGGCCGAACACAGGTAAAACATCGTGTCCCTCGTCTCCTGTTACCATCCGCCTAGACGCCTGAGTTCGGACCCCCTACCGAGATCCGCGGTTTGACACCGACATTGGTGCTTTCATTGAGAGTTCCTCCGTCGCCACCGATAGGCTTGATGGCATCTTCAACCAACAACGCTGTCGGTGAGACTTTTCTCCCGGACAGATCTTCGATTCGGCGGCCGCACTGCGGGCCAATTCACTTGGCCATCTGGAGCAGATCGAAAGCTACGCCCCTGGCCGTCAGGTCAGATTCGGAAGCTTGAACTTCACGGCCGATGTCCGCGGAGACTTGATCTTCGACGGACTCGAGCCACAGCCAAGCGGGCCGCACTGTGACGATGGGCATGATATAGCTCTGCCACCGAACAGTGCCTTGGTGGCCGCACCCGGATCCGCTTCGGCCATTAGCCCCAAGCCGATCGCCCAGATCGAGGGCCGGTGGATAGACGCCGCCCTGGGGGCTTCAACATCCACGGCGATGGAGCCGAACACTGATCTTGTCCCCTGCGAAACTCGTGATTCCGAGGCACCGGACTCCTCGCCGGACTCCGAACCTCCCGCGCCCCTACCAATCGATCCGGATTGGGCGCCGGTTATGGAATTCACCGCCGCGGACATCTTTCAATACTCGCCTTTGGGCGACATCCTGAATTCACTAAAGCATCTCTCGTTATCAGGAGAGTCCTGGACGGACTATGGCCAGGATGGTTGGGGTATGGACGACGGAGAAATTCAGAGCCCACCCACCACCCACTTTGTAGCCACTGTCGATGATCTAACCGACATGCTAGACTACGACTCTGACGACATCGACGCTATGGACGACGATGCCGGAGACGAACAGGAACCAGCGCCTTTAGGGCACTGGAAGACCACCTCGTCATACGACATATATACGGTGGACACCCCAAAAGAAGGGGACGGCGAAGAAGCAGCGGAGGCAGACTCTCTAAAGAAGCAGCCCAAACGCCGACGTCAGCGGCGCCGCTCTAAATCCCGCCACAACAAGAATGGAGATTCCGGCACAGGAGATAATAATACTCCAGAGAGTGCCGAAGACAATCCCCTCCAGCAAGACTCAGCGCAGGAGGATGCAGAAGCAAGCCCTCACGAGAGGGCGGTAGACGAAGAGGTTGAGGATCATAACTATATGCCTCCCTCCGAAGACGAAGCAAGCCTCAACGATGATGAATTCGTCGTACCTGAGGATCCCGTCGAACAAGAGCGCTTCAAGCGTAGGCTTATCGCCATAGCAAACAGCCTAAAGAAAAAGCAGCAACAGCTCCAAGCTGATCAGGACCTGCTGGCCGATCGATGGACCTAGGTCCTCGCGGCCGAAGAGTATAAACTCGAACACCCCTCCAAAAGTTACCCAAGACGCAAGCTGCTCCCTCGATTAGAGGAGGAAGCATACATACCACCATCACCGCGACGATATGGCTGACCGACCACCCGTGGTCGTGGAGAGAGGCATCCAGGCCCCACCAAGACTGTACCCTCAAGCATCGCTCCAAAAGTACAAAGCCAAGAGGGAATGCGCCGGACTTGCGAGACATATTGAGGACAAAGCAAGGCAATCCAGATCCATCTACGGATCACGTGGGCGCCCACGACCCACGCATTTAATACCGTCGCGCGGATACAATAACCCGGCCGGGCCGAACACAGCAGACAGTGCTCTCTCGAGCTGCGTCGTGATATCGCTCAATACAGAGGCGCCGCACACCCTCTATGCTTCACTGACGAAGTAATGGATCATCAGATCCCCGAAGGGTTTAAACCCGTAAACATCGAATCTTACGATGGCACAACAGACCCCACGGTTTCGATCGAAGACTATCTTCTCCACATCCATATGGCCCACGGCAATGATCTCCATGCCATCAAGTATCTCCCACTCAAGCTTAAAGGACCAGCTCGGCATTGGCTAAACAGCTTGCCCGCAGAGTCAATTGGGCTTTGGGAGGACTCGAGGCAGCATTCTCGACAACTTCCGTGGCACATATATGCGACCACCGACGCCGATGACCTAAGCCACATTATTCAGCAGCTGCAGACGAATCGCCGGACAATTCGACACGGTTCTTGACAAAGAAAAACCAAATCGTCGACTGTCCGGACGCAGAGGCCCTTGCAGCCTTCAAACATAACATCCGGGACGAATGGCTAGCCCGGCACCTGGGGCAAGAAAAACCAAAATCCATGGCAGCCCTCACATCGTTAATGACCCGCTTTTGCGCGGGAGAGGACAGCTGGCTAGCCCACAGCAACAACCTCCGTAAAAATTCTGGCAGTCCGGATACTAAGGACAACAATGGCAGGTCACGCCGAAACAAAAACAAGCGCCGCATTAACGACGACGATAAGGAGGATACGGAAGTCAACGCCGGATTCCGAGGCTCTAAACCCGGTCAGCGGAAGATGCCATTCAAAAGAACCACTCCGGGTCCATCCAATCTGGACCGAATACTCGACCGCTTATGCCAGATACATGGCACCTCTGAAAAGCCAGCTAACCACACTAATAGAGATTGCTGGGTATTCAAGCAGGCCGACAAGTTAATTGCCGAAAACAATGACAAGGGGCTAAACAGCGACGACGAGGAAGAGACCCAACCGACGAACAACAGAGGACAGAAGGGTTTTCCCCCACAAGTGCGGACGGTGAATATGATATACGCGACCCACATACCCAAGAGGGAGAGGAAACGCGCACTAAGGGACGTCTATGCGATGGAGCCAGTCGCCCCAAAGTTCAATCCATGGTCCTCTTGTCCGATCACTTTCGATCGAAGAGACCATCCGACCAGCATACGCCATGGCGGATTCGCCGCATTGGTTTTAGACCCAATCGTCGATGGGTTTCACCTCACGAGAGTCCTGATGGACGGCGGCAGTAGCCTGAACCTGCTTTACCAGGATTAAACCTACAAGGACAACCTTTAAAGGTGTCATCCCAGGAGTGGAAGACAACTCAGACAGCTCACCACACCGAAGTTGTCTTGGATCCCGGATAACTTCCGAGCGAAGAGTTAATCTTCGACATAGTCCCGTTCATAGCGGCTATCACGCTCGCCGGACGAATCGCGTTTGCAAAATTCAAGCGGTGCCACATTATGCATACCTAAAGCTCAAGATGCCGGGCCCTCGTGGAGTCATCACGGTCAATGGGAATACGGGCGCTCCTCCGAACGGAGGAACATATGGCTCTCGCGGCGTAAATGCTGAGCAGCCTCTTAAGGCAATTCTCGAGTCCGGCCGTTAAAAGGCCGGATACAGCAAAACGCGCCCGGAGCAATGCCAAACAAGACCACCTGGCACGATCAGAGCACGCATAGCAATGCGGCCCCAACCCTCACCCCCGCATGACCGCAGAAATAACCCTCCGCGTACATCATTACGCTTTGGAGATACCATGGGCGCAGGGAAAGGGGCACGATCACAATGGACCCAGAGTGCGGCTTGACCACACCAGGGGCTCGCAAGTGTGCCGCCCTTCTTTTCATTTTCACTTTACTACTTTGTGTACACAGGACTCCGTTAAGCAGAAGCCCTGTCCGGCGACAAACCTGCCGAACCCACGATGCAACAGTCAGGGGCTAAAGAAGGCTGCGACGAACACCCAGGTGGTCTCAATTATGAGCATTAAATTCGATTATATACACCAAGTACGCAGCTCATCCCTGGAGGGGGACATGTTTATTTAGTCCAAATCCCTTGCTTACCGCACTATTTGTATCAGTCCGCTCTACTAGCAGACTTTCTTTCATAAATAATGCAGCACCTTGTTGATCGCAATTGCATTACCTTTTATATATATGCTCATTATATGACATCTTGCACCCGTATATTTTGGTACGGCCCAATACACCAGGGGCTTACGTTCCCCACTCTATGGTGTGATAAGTCCGAACACTTTCACAAGTGCGGCACCCCGAACTTATAGCATTATATGAATCGGCTCCGAATCATGTCTTGGGTCAATAGTTGGGTTTGCCTGGCTCCCACGTTTTGGAGCCTTATGTTCCGTTCTGTCGGCTAAGGTGGCACTGGGAGAACCACTGCAATTGCGCCCCGGTTGAGCCGGGCGAGCACCTCAGTGGAGAAAGCTAAAACTGACTAGCATGATAAGGCGAGAGACTGGTTGCTGTTCGAGAGGTTTTTCGGTCCTAAAGACTCACGCCGCTTGAAGCGAAGTTCGGACAATGTCCGAAGAAGGCGTGGATAGCGCCCCGGATTCGGTCTTCCGAATACCAGGGGCTTCGCCGAAATTTAAAATTATAGAATTCTATGGCTAAGTGAGAGTGTTCAAGCATTATAAGTCCGGTTGCCTTGTTCGTTGTGTTGAGCGCCTCCCTCGATGGACCCAACAATGGGAACAAGAGTGCTCAAGTTTATCCCGAACACCCCAGCACTCGCGGCTTGGGGGCTAAAGCCAACGACTTGCCATCTCTCAGATTTTATAAACGGCCGCACAGAAGGTAATATTTTAAGTTAAAAAGCGTTGCTTAACGCGCACATGAACAAAGTTTCAGCGCGCAGGATAATACATAGCAAATTCACTCAAAGATTACATTTCTGGGGCACTCATCCGCAATATTGCGGGCTCCCTTCAGGATAGTTTTATAATACATCTCGGGCGTGCGATACTCCTTGCCCGGCGGTGGTGGGTCCGTGAGAAGCTTCTCCGCATCCAACTTGCCCCATTGCACCTTTGTGCGGGCAAGGGCCTGACGAGCGCCTTCAATACAGGCAGAGCGCTTGATGACGTCCACCCAGGGGCATGCATCCACCAGCCGCCGCACGAGGCCAAAGTAGCTCCTGTGCATGGCCTGTCGAGCCACACCGGACTATCAGGCCCTTCATGGCCTCTTCAGCTACCTTGTGGAGTTCGACCAGCTGCTTTAGCTGGTCGCTTGGGGGCACCGGGTGTCCGGCCTCAACATACTGAGACCAGAAGACTTTTTCCGTCGAGCTCCCCTCCTCGCCATGATAGAATGCGGCGGCATCGGACGCACTACGCGGCAGATCTGCAAACGCCCCTGGAGAGCTCCGAATGCGGGTAAGTATCAGGTATTTTACATTAACATGCTTGCTTTGCATGAAAAATGCCTTACCCGCCGCTATTTTCTTTATATCTTCAACCTCCTGAAGGGCCTTATGGGCCTCGGCCTTGGCGGACTTGGCACTTTCGAGAGCCGAGGCAAGCTCGGACTCTCGAGTCTTGGAGTCATGCTCCAAACTCTCATGCTTTTCCATGAGAGCCTGGAGCTCTTGCCGAACTTCCCCCACCCGTGCCTCTTGCTTTTCTCGCTCAGCCCGTTCAGCGGCAAGATTGCTGCTCGGCCGCGGACACAAAGATCCTTCGAGGGCTGCCACCTCGTTAGTGGCCCCTGCAATACACATATTATCCTTGTTAATTTTATTGCAACCAAAATCCTTTTCTCGTAAGGTACCTATTCAAAGTGGTGTTCTTGACCTTCTTTGTCCTCGAGTTGCTTCTTCAAGATGGCGAGCTCTCGCCGACCGCCGAGATCCTGCTTCACACATCGACCTCCGTCGTTAACGCGGCGAGAGGCAGCGATGCAGCCTACAAACCCATATTGACATATTTTAGTAACCTGCAAGATATCTTGTTAGATCCTCAAGTCCGCTTTTCTTTCCGAACACCGAACTCGAGCATCGAGGCTCTTGTCTATGCGGTACTACATTACATGATTTTAACTTCTTACCTCAAAGCCTGTTAAAAGGCTGCTCAGGGCTTCGGTCAGCCCGCTTTTGGCGAGCTGAACCTTTTGAATCACCGCACTCATGATAGTGCGGTGTTCTTCCTCGATGGAAGCGCCTTTAAGCGCCTCCAGCAAGTTATCCGGCGCCTCCGGTTGGACGGAGGCTGCCGGCGTCACGGTCTTGCCCTTCTTTCGAAGGGGCCGCTTGCCGGACTCTGGAACCACTGCGGGTCCCGATGTAGAGTCCGGCGCAAAGTCTGGGAGGCTGCCTGACGGCGCCTCCGGAGCCTCCTCCTGATGGTTCCCTCTCTGGGATCCCACCTCGGCGTCCTCGTCGGCGCGTGGGGTAGAGGCCGTCGGGATTGAATTCCCATCCGACGAGGCTAACGACCCGCTCGATGAATCGGGGAGATCGTCATCGGCCGGACTACGGGCAGAATGCGGCATTAGAAGGATACTACGTGACATAAAAGATATCGCATATAAATGATCCGGATACTTACGATCTTGCCGGACGCCTGGCCCTTGGAGGCCACTCATCCTCGCCAACGCTGGTGTTGGTGAAACTGTCCGGGGGGATAGTTCTCCCCCTCTTGGACCCTTCGGCCACCCCGATTGGGGAAGCCTTCCTCTTCTTCTCTCCCTCCTCTGGGAGAGAATACTCCTCCTCATCTTCGGTGGAGGAGTCCGCGTCATCGTCAGACGCCTGATTGCGGGAACTCTTTCGAGTCCCCGCGGCCACCTTCTTGGCCTTCTTCTCCGGCACCACGGCGGTGCGGAACCAGCAGCCCCTTGGCGGGCGTCCACTGGGTCTTCTGGCATGGGAGCCGGGCTGATAAGCATCTTGGCCTTCTCCATCCATTCCTGTCAAAGGAAGAGACAGAATGAAACCCCACTAGAATCAATTTAATTATCACAAGTGTCCCGTAATGGGGTTGAATCACTTACCTCGTCAATTGGATACTGCGAGCTGAATCCGCGATCTTCCGTCGCGGATGCGGGGGCATCGGCACCCTTGAACAGCACCCTCCAGGCGCCTTCGTATGTTGTATCGAAGAGCCCGCTTAGCGCCTGGTGCTGTTCCGGATTGAACTCCCACAAATTGAATGCCCGTTCTTGGCATGGGAGAATCCGGCGGATGAGCATGACTTGGACCACGTCGACGAGCCTGAGCTTATTGCTCACCAGCTTCTGGATGCAGGCTCGGAGTCCCGTCACCTCCACCGGATTGCCCCACTGCAAGCCCTTCTCTTTCCAAGAGGTGAGCTGCGTGGGGACGCCAGATCTAAACTCGGGGGTCGCCGCCCATGTAGGCTTGCGCGGCTCGGTGATGTAGAACCACCCCGATTGCCACCCCTTAACGGAGTCCACAAAGGCCCCTTCGAGCCAAAGGACGTTGGGTAGTTTACCCAACATGGCGCCTCCACATTCCACTTGCGTGCCCTTCACAACCTTCGGCTTGACGTTGAAGGTCTTGAGCCACAGGCTGAAGTGGGGCCGGATGCAGAGGAAGGCCTCACACACGACGATGAACGCCGAGATGTTGAGGATGAAGTTTGGCGCCAGATCGTGGAAATCCAGGCCGTAATAGAACATGAGCCCCCGGACGAATGGATGGAGCAGAAAGCCCAGTCCGCAGAGGAAGTGGGGAAGGAAGACGACCCTCTCGTGAGGCCCAGGGGTGGGGACGAGCTGCCCCTCATCGGGCAGCCGATGCGCGATATCGCTGGAGAGGTATCCGGCGTCGCGCAGCTTGGTGATGTGCTCCTCCTTAACGGTGGAGGCCAACCATTTGCCTCCCCCTCCGGACATATTCGGAGAAGGTTGAGGCGAGATGCGCGAGCTTGGGCGTTGGAGCTTGAGTGCGCGGAGATGGATAAGCAAAGGAGGAAGAATGTGTAGGTGAGAAGGTGAATCCTTATCCCTTATATATAGGCGGACGAAGACTATGCATCCCCCACCGGCCTGGTAAAACTCGCTTATCTCCCAAGCGCCACCATCAATTGCGCGGTTGGGTTACCCACACACGTATTGATGAGAATCCCGGAATAAGGGGAACACGATTTCTGCTTCGACAAGACGTGCCAAGGAAACCGCTTCGATAAACGTGCTGAGGTGGTATGGTAAAAAACGATAACAAAGGCTTGGTGGCGGTGTGATGTCACGCCGCATAATACGTCAGCAGATTAAGCTAAGTGTACATTTTATTCTCTCTGCAGTGGAATGTGGAAATTATTTTTTGCAGAGCCGGACACTATCCTGGTGTTCATGATCTTCTCTGTATTATTTACGGAGGAACCCGCCTTGCAATGCCGAACATTATGCGCGCCGGACTTATCGTCATTGAAGCCTGGTTCAGGGGCTACTGAGGGAGTCCTGGACTAGGGGGTGTCCGGACAGCCAGACTATCATTATCCGCCAGACTCCAAGACTACGAAGATACAAGATTGAAGACTCCGTCCCGTGTCCGGATGGGACTTTCCTTGGCGTGGAAGGCAAGCTTGGCAATACGGATATGTAGATCTCCTACCATTGTAACCGACTCTGTGTAACCCTAGCCTCCTCCGGTGTCTATATAAACCGGAGGGCTTTAGTCCGTAGGACAACATACATTACAACAATCATACCATAGGCTAGCTTCTATGGTTTAGCCTCCTTGATCTCGTGGTAGATCCACTCTTGTACTACCCATATCATCAATATTAATCAAGCAGGACGTAGGGTTTTACCTCCATCGAGAGGGCCTGAACCTGGGTAAAAACATCGTGTCCCTCGTCTCCTGTTACCATCCGCCTAGACGCACAGTTCGGGACCCCCTACCCGAGATCCGCCGGTTTTGACACCGACACCCTCCCTAAACTACATGTCAAGTGTCTCTCTGCTACCATTGCGTTCAGTTTCGACAGTAGCATTCAGATTCCACAATTAATTTCAGTTTCGATAGTTAAGTTCAGAGTCAACAGTTTTTACCTCATCTCTTGTAGTCAGGTGGTTTTTGGTGATGTTAATTTTACATCCATTTTTCATCATCTATTGGAGATGCTATTAGAATCCCACTTGAGATTGATGATGTCTGTCTTGTGCTGCTTCATCCTTGACGTCTTACGGCTCACCGAAGCTGCTCCAACAACAGAATGATCCATCACAACAGAGCAGTGCCCTAGACGCCGTCTACAGATTCCTCAGATCTTCCTCCACACCTCCGACAGCCACCTCTGCCTCAACTGCTTCAGCGACCAACCCAATGATGCTGAGTTCGACACGGCTATGGCAAAGAGGTTGTACACTTGTTGCGTCACTTATTACTATACATTCACGTCGATCCATTAGGGCTATTTTGGTTCAACGGAAAAACATAGCAATAGGGAATTTTCCAATGGCACTCTACTATTCAATTATTCATGCATTTTGTTGAAAGGAATGAAGCAAAACATCCACCTGGACCTACTTTTCAAAATCCTATGCATGAAAACAAGACCAAGTGCATTAGTGCCAGAATAACATTCTAACTGTACACGCTTTCATATGGCTTCTCTTTATTTTGGCCATGTTTCT
Source organism: Aegilops speltoides (assembly GCA_021437245.1). Taxonomy (NCBI): domain Eukaryota; kingdom Viridiplantae; phylum Streptophyta; class Magnoliopsida; order Poales; family Poaceae; genus Aegilops; species Aegilops speltoides. The sequence continues at coordinate 531,315,959 of CM038143.1, read as the reverse complement.
TTGCATTCCTCTGCTCTTCCAATTCCTATAAACCAAACACCCAAGTTGATAGAAATCCTATGTTTACAAATGCTCTGTTTACCATGTGCATTTTCCTATCCTATTCCGGTGTTTTTCCTATCGCTGCGTTTTAAGAATCATGCAAGCCAAATGAGCCCTTATGTAATTACATCGATTCATGTGTGCGTGTCGAAGGAACTTTGTGTGGTTTGCCCTGCTCCTGCCATGACGTCGTCCACCTCACCGAGCTGCTCCATCGTGAAGCATCCACCAAACCAGACATCACGACTCTGACCGTCTTTCGCCGCCTCGAGATCTCCTTCTGCCGCCAAGACGCACCCCAACGGCATCACCATCATCGACTCAGCGAGATGAACACGAGGAGTACACGGGTCCACAAGAGAGGTCGCACTCTTTTGTTTCTGCTTATGTTATGCATTGCTTAAACATACCTGCTACTTTTTCGTCCTGTTCAGCTCTTGGACTCCCAAATCAGGTCCAAATTCATGTTCAAACTTCAGTTCTAAATTAGTTGTGGGGCACATATCGAGGCAGCAATGAATAGTATGTCTGTCTAATATCTGGTTCACCTAGGGTATGCCTATGTTGTTCATCTTGGGTGGGAAACAAATAGTAAAGCAATCATCATCTGTCTTTTTATTAATTTAAAGCAATCATCACTGCTATCATTATTTTGGATCCATCCACTTTGGTTGTTACCATCACTTTAAATTTCTGCATGCTCTCCTTACATAATCTCACCATATTTTTTCAGTATGCATGTCGGATATTGTACAGTCATGCTGAACATGTAGAGAAAAAGAGAAGAGTTTTTATGCGGCAATACAATGTCATGCGACATCGCTCCATGGTGGGTTCAATGGCAAACCCTCCCCCCCTCTCCGATTGTAATCCAGAGGAAGATATCTGTTACGGCGTGGATTCATACGCCGACCACTCCTATTTACCCCCAAGGTGTTTGCTCTACCTTGGCATGATGATGTTATTCATATCATGCATATGTTGCCTTGCGTGCCTACTTTTGACATCATATATGTCATCCGCTTAGTTTAGACATGTTACGTAATGCCACTGTTTAGTTTCTATATCATATATGGGAATTATGCGTCTCATGTCTTTTAGCCAGCCATAATATATGTGAAATGTGCAATGCCATCCTGTTTAACCAGGCATCATATATTTGAATGATATCTTCCCCATCCTTTTCTTCATTACATTTCCATTTGTCGACAATGTTTGTACATTAAACTACTCTTCCTGTGAATCAGCCATTTGGGTGGGAGATGGAAAAATCTGGAGTGAAAACAAAGCCTTCAGAGCAGACAGTGCTACCTGTCGAAGCAGATCTCTTGTTGGGTCCCGATAGCTCCTCGGAGATGGATTCGGAGACAGATGACCAGTCCTATTCCCCTACTGAGGTGTATGCTCTAACTTGGCACGGTTATACTGCTCATATCATGCATACGGTGTCTTGCATTGCATAGTTTAGACATCATATACACAATATTCAACACCATGTTCTTAGTTCAGACATCATATCGAATGCCCTCTGTTTAGCATATAAATCACATATGTGAATTAAATGACGCGATCCTGATTACTTAGATAACATGTAGGTGAATTATGTCATGCGATCCTGCTTTGTTATTCATCATATCTTTGAATTATTTTATGCTATGCTATCCAGTTTAGATAGACATCATATATGTGAAATTATGTCATGCTATCTATTTTAGTTAAACAATATACATGTCAACTATTCCATGCCCTCTTTTTTCCACACTATCTATTGCATCTATCTCTCATACAATGTCTGTACATTCAACTATGTTTCCTGTTTATCAGCCATTTGAATTGGAGCGGGTGATGCCCGTATCTAGTGGAATAAAAACATGGTCTTCAAATAAAACAGTGCTACCTATTGGTGGAGATAGCACCCCGGTTGTACATGCACAAGAACCAGCCCTACCACACATAACCCAAACTCTCGCAGATTGTACCCCTACTGCGATGGACAGAGAACCAACTTCACCCAATCTAACCCCAACCCCATGAAGGAAATATGCCCTAGAGGCAATAATAAAGTTATTATTTAGTTCCTCACATCATGATAAATGTTTATTATTCATGCTAGAATTGTATTAACCGGAAACATGATACATGTGTGAATACATAGACAAACATATAGTCACTAGTAGGCCTCTACTTGACTAGCTCATTAATCAAAGATGGTTATGTTTCCTAACCATAGACATGTGTTGTCATTTGATTAATGGGGTCACATCATTAGAAGAATGATGTGATTGACATGACCCATTCCGTTAGCCTAGCACTTGATCGTTTAGTATACTGCTATTGCTTTCTTCATGACTTATACAAAGTTCCTACAACTATGAGATTGTGCAACTCCCGTTTACGGAAGAACACTTTGTGTGCTACCAAAGCGTCACACAACGAATCGGGTGATTATAAAGGTGCTCTCTGGTGTTTCGAAGGTACATGTTGGGTTGGCATAATTCGAGATTAGGATTTGTCACTCCGATATCGGAGAGGTATCTCTGAGCCCTCTCGGTAATACTCATCACCTAAGCCTTGCAAGCATGTAACTAATGAGTTAGTTATGAGATGATGTATTACGGAACGAGTAAAGAGACTTGCCGGTAACGAGATTGAACTAGGTATTGGATACCGACGATCAAATCTCGGGCAAGTAACATACCGATGACAAAGGGAACAAAGTATGTTGTTATGCGGTTTGACCGATAAAGATCTTCGTAGAATATGTAGGAACCAATATGGGCATCCAGGTCCCGCTATTGGTTATTGACCGAGAATGGTTCTAGGTCATGTCTACATAGTTCTCGAACCCGTAGGGTCCGCACGCTTAACGTTTCGATGACAGTTTTATTATGAGTTTATAAGTTTTGATGTACCGAAGGTTGTTCGGAGTCCCAGATGTGATCACGGACATGACGAGGAGTCTCGAAATGGTCGAGACATAAAGATTGATATATTGGACGACTATATTCGGACACCGGAAAAGTTCCGGGTGATTTCGGAGAAAACCGGAGTCCGGGGGTTCGGAACCCCGGAGAGTATTGGGCCTATGGGCCTTAGGGGAAAGGAGAGAGGGGCGGCCAGCATGGGCCACGCCCCTTCCCCTCTGGTCCGAATTGGACTAGGAGGGGCCCCCCTTTCCTTCCCCCTCTCCCCCTTCCTTCCCCCTCCTAGTAGGAGTAGGAAAGGAGGAGTCCTACTCATACTAGGAGGAGGATTCCTCCTCCTTAGGCAAAAAGGACCGGCCGGCCTCCCCTCTCTCCTTTATATACGGGGCAGGGGGCACCCCATAGACACACAAGTTGATCTACGGATCGTTCCTTAGCCGTGTCGGTGCCCCTTCCACCATATTCCACCTCGGTCATATCGTCGCGGAGTTTAGGCGAAGCCTGCGCCGCTAGAACATCATCATCGCCACCACGCCGTCGTCTTGACGGAACTCATCTCGGAGCTCGGCTGGATCGGAGGCGGAGATTGTCATCGAGCTGAGCGTGTACTGAACTCGGAGGCTCCGTACGTTCGGTGCTTGGATCGGTCGGATCGTGAAGACATACGACTACATCAACCGCGTTGTGATAACTCTTCCGCTTACGGTCTACGAGGGTACGTGGACAAACACTCTCCCCTCTCGTTGCTATGCCATCACCATGATCTTGCGTGTGCGTAGGAATTTTTTTGAAATTACTACGTTACCCATTAGTGGCATCCGAGCCTAGGTTTTATGCGTTGATGTTATATGCACGAGTAGAACACAAGTGAGTTGTGGGCGATACAAGTCATACTGCTTACCAGCATGTCATACTTTGGTTCGGCGGTATTGTGAGATGAAGCGGCCCGGACCGACATTACGCGTACGCTTATGCGAGACTGGTTTCACCATTATGAGCACTCGTGCTTAAAGGTGACTGGCGGGTGTCTGTCTCTCTCACTTTAGCTGAATCGAGTGTGGCTACGCCCGGTCCTTGCGAAGGTTAAAATAGCACCAACTTGACGAACTATCGTTGTGGTTTTTGATGCGTAGGTAAGAACGGTTCTTGCTAAGCCCGTAGCAGCCACGTAAAATTTGCAACAACAAAGTAGAGGACGTCTAACTTGTTTTTGCAGGGCATGTTGTGATGTGATATGGTCAAGACGTGATGCTATATTTTATTGTATGAGATGATCATGTTTTGTAACCGAAGTTATCGGCAACTGGCAGGAGCCATATGGTTGTCGCTTTATTGTATGAAATGCAAGCATACTGTAATTGCTTTACTTTATCACTAAGCGGTAGCGATAGTCGAGAAGCAATGATGGCGTAACGACAACGATGCTACGATGAAGATCAAGGTGTCGCTACCGGTGGCGATGGTGATCACGACGGTGCTTCGGAGATGGAGATCACAAGCACAAGATGATGATGGCCATATCATATCACTTATATTGATTGCATGTGATGTTTATCCTTTATGCATCTTATCTTGCTTTGATTGACGGTAGCATTTTAAGATGATCTCTCATTAAAATTATCAAGTAGTGTTCTCCCTGAGTATGCACCGTTGCCAAAGTTCGTCATGCTGAGACACCACGTGATGATCGGGTGTGATAAGCTCTACGTCCATCTACAACGGGTGCAAGCCAGTTTTGCACACGCAGAATACTCAGGTTAAACTTGACGATCCTAGCATATACAGATATGGCCTCGAAACACGGAGACCGAAAGGTCGAGCATGAATCATATAGTAGATATGATCAACATAATGATGTTCACCATTTAAAACTACTCCATCTCACGTGATGATCGGTTATGGTTTAGTTGATTTGGATCACGTGATCACTTAGATGACTAGAGAGATGTCTGTCTAAATGGGAGTTCTTAAGCAATATGATTAATTGAACTTAAATTTATCATGAACTTAGTACCTGATAGTATCTTGCTTGTTTATGTTTGCTTGTAGATAGATGGCTCGTGCTGTTGTTCCGTTGAATTTTAATGCGTTCCTTGAGAAAGCAAAGTTGAAAGATGATGGTAGAAATTACATGGACTGGGTCCGTAACTTCGAGGAGTATCCTCATTGCTGCCTGAAGAGTTACGCCCCGAAGCACCGCTGGGTGCCAGTTCTGCTTGATGCAACTGACGACGTTAAGAACGTCTGGCGAGAGCAAAGTGATGACTACTCTATAGTTCAGTGTGCCATGCTTTACGTCTTAGAACCGGTCTTCAACGATGTTTTGAGCGTCATGGAGCATATGAGATGTTCCAGAGTTGAAGTTAAATTTCAAGCAAATGCCCGGATTGAGAGATATGAAGTCTCCAATAAGTTCTATAGCTGCAAGATGGAGGAGAATAGTTACGTCGGTGAACACATACTCAGAATGTCGGGTATAATAATCACTTGATTCAACTGGGAGTTAATCTTCACGATGATAGTGTCATTGATGAATTCTCCAATCACGCCACCAAGCTACAAGAGCTTTGTGATGAACTATAATATGCAAGGGATGAACAAGACTATTCCCGAGCTCTTCGCAATGCTAAAATCTGCGGAGGTAGAAATAAAAAGGAGCATCAAGTGTTGATGGTCAACAAGACCACTAGTTTCAAGAAAAAGGGCAAAGGGAAGAAGAGGGAACTTCAAAAGAACAGCAAGCAAGTTGCTGCTCAAGAGAAGAAACCCAAGTCCGGACCTAAGCCTGAAACCGAGTGCTTCTCGCAAGCGGTAGTCCTTTGAAGCGGAACTGCCCCAAGTATTTGGCGGATAAGAAGGATGGCAAAGTAAACAAAGTTATATGTGATATACATGTTATTGATGTGTACCTAACTAGAGCTCGTAGTAGCACTGGTATTTGATCTGGTTCATTGCTAATATTTGCAACTCAAGCAGGACTACGGAATAAGCGAGCACTGGCCAAGGACGAGGTGACGATGGGCGTGGGAAACGGTTCCAAAGTCGATGTGATCGCGGTCGGCATGCTACCTCTACATCTACCTTCGGGATTAGTTTTAGACCTGAATAATTGTTATTTGGTGCCAGCGTTGAGCATGAACATTATATGTGGATCTTGTTTGATGCGAGACGGTTATTCATTTAAATCAAAGAATAATGGTTGTTCTATTTATATGAGTAATATCTTTTATGGTCATGCACCCTTGAAGAGTGGTCTATTTTTTTGAATCTCGATAGTAGTGATACACATATTCATAATGTTGAAACCAAAAGATGCAGAGTTGATAATGATAGTGCAACTTATTTGTGGCACTGCCGTTTAGGTCATATCGGTGTAAAACGCATGAAGAAACTCCATACTGATGGACTTCTGGAATCACTTGATTATGAATCACTTGGTACTTGCGAACCGTGCCTCATGGGCAAGATGACTAGAACACCATTCTCCGGAACTATGGAGAGAGCAACAGATTTGTTGGAAATCATACATACAGATGTATGTGGTCCGATGAATGTTGAGGCTCGTGGCGGATATCGTTATTTTCTCACCTTCACAAATGATTTGAGCAGATATCGGTATATCTACTTAATGAAGCACAAGTCTGAAACATTTGAAAAGTTCAAAGAATTTCAGAGTGAAGTAGAAAATCATCGTAACAAGAAAATAAAGTTTCTACGATCTGATCATGGAGGAGAATATTTGAGTTACGAGTTTGGTTTACATTTGAAACAATGCGGAATAGTTTCGCAACTCACGCCACCTGGAAAACCACAACAAAATGGTGTGTCCGGACGTCGTAATCGTACTTTACTTGATATGGTGCGATCTATGATGTCTCTTACCGATTTACCGCTATCGTTTTGGGGTTATGCTTTAGAGACGGCCGCATTCGCGTTAAATAGGGCACCATCAAAATCCGTTGAGACGACGCCTTATGAACTGTGGTTTGGCAAGAAACCAAAGTTGTCGTTTCATAAAGTTTGGGGCTGCGATGCTTATGTGAAGAAACTTCAACCAGATAAGCTCGAACCCAAATCGGAGAAATGTGTCTTCATAGGATACCCAAAAGAGACTGTTGGGTACACCTTCTATCACATATCCGAAGGCAAGACATTCGTTGCTAAGAATGGATCCTTTCTAGAGAAGGAGTTTCTCTCGAAAGAAGTGAGTGGGAGGAAAGTAGAACTTGATGAGATAACTGTATCTACTCCCTTATTGGAAAGTAGTTCATCACGAGAACCGGTTCCTGTGACGACTACACCAATTAGTGAGGAAGCTAATGATATTGATCATGAAACTTCAGATCAAGTTTCGCTGAACCTCGAGGTCTACAGAGTAAGATCCGCACTGAGTGGTACGGTAATCCTATTCTAGAAGTCATGTTACTTGACCATGACGAACCTACGAACTATGAGGAAGCGATGATGAGCCCAGATTCCGCAAAATGGCTAGAGGCCATGAAATCTGAGATGGGATCCATGTATGAAAACAAAGTATGGACTTTGCTTGACTTGCCCGATGATCGACAAGCCATTGAGAATAAATGGATTTTTAAGAAGAAGACTGACATTGATGGTAATGTTACTGTCTATAAAGCTCGACTTGTTGCGAAAGGTTTTCGACAAGTTCAAGGGGTTGACTACGATGAGACTTTCTCACCCGTAGCGATGCTTAAGTCTGTCCGAATCATGTTGGATATTGCTGCATTTCATGATTATGAAATTTGGCAAATGGATGTCAAGACTGCATTCTTGAATGGATTTCTAGAAGAAGAGTTGTATATGATGCAGCCAGAAGGTTTTGTTGATCCAAAAGGTGCTGACAAAGTGTGCAAGCTCCAGCGTTCCATTTATGGACTGGTGCAAGCATCTCGGAGTTGGAATAAACGCTTTGATAATGTGATCAAAGCATATGGTTTTATACAGACTTTTGGAGAAGCCTGTATTTACAAGAAAGTGAGTGGGAGCTCTGTAGCATTTCTAGTTTTATATGTAGACGACATATTATTAATTGGAAATGATATAGAATTTCTGGATAGCATAAAGGGATACTTGAATAAAAGTTTTTCAATGAAAGACCTCGGTGAAGCTGCTTACATATTGGGCATCAAGATCTATAGAGATAGATCAAGACACTTAATAGGACTTTCACAAAGCACATACCTTGACAAAATTTTGAAAAAGTTCAAAATGGATCAGGCAAAGAAAGGATTCTTGCCTGTGCTGCAAGGTGTGAAGTTGAGTCAAACTCAATGCCCGACCACAGCGGAAGATAGAGAGAAACTGAAAAATGTTCCCTATGCTTCAGCCATAGGCTTTATCATGTATGCAATGTTGTGTACCAGACCTGACGTATGCTTAGCAATAAGCTTAGCAGGAAGGTACCAAAGTAATCCAGAGTGGATCATGGACAGCGGTCAAAAACTTCTGAAATACCGAAAAGGACTAAGGATATGTTTCTCGATATGGAGGTGACAAAGAGCTAGTCGTAAATGGTTACGTCGATGCAAGCTTTGACACTGATCCGGACGATTCTAAATCGCAAACCGGATACGTATTTTTATTAAACGGTGGAGCTGTAAGTTGGTGCAGTTCTAAACAAAGCATCGTGGCGGGATCGACATGTGAAGCGGAGTACATAGCTGCTTCTGAAGCAGCGAATGAAGGAGTCTGGATGAAGGAGTTCATTTCCGATCTAGGTGTCATACCTAGTGCATCAGGACCAATGAAGATCTTCTGTGACAATACTGGTGCAATTGCCTTGGCAAAGGAATCCAGATTTCACAAGAGGACCAAGCACATCAAGAGACGCTTCAATTCCATTCGGGACCAAGTCCAAGTGGGAGACATAGAGATTTGCAAGATACATACAGATCTGAATGTTGCGGACCGTTGACTAAGCCTCTCTCACGAGCAAAACATGATCAACACCAAGACTCCATGGGTGTTAGAATCATTACTATGTAATCTAGATTATTGACTCTAGTGCAAGTGGGAGACTGAAGGAAATATGCCCTAGAGGCAATAATAAAGTTATTATTTATGTCCTCATATCATGATAAATGTTTATTATTCATGCTAGAATTGTATTAACCGGAAACATGATACATGTGTGAATACATAGACAAACATATAGTCACTAGTATGCCTCTACTTGACTAGCTCATTAATCAAAGATGGTTATGTTTCCTAACCATAGACATGTGTTGTCATTTGATTAATGGGGTCACATCATTAGAAGAATGATGTGATTGACATGACCCATTCCGTTAGCCTAGCACTTGATCGTTTAGTATACTGTTATTGCTTTCTTCATGACTTATACAAAGTTCCTACAACTATGAGATTGTGCAACTCCCGTTTACCGGAAGAATACTTTGTGTGCTACCAAGCGTCACAACGAATCGGGTGATTATAAAGGTGCTCTATAGGTGTTTCGAAGGTACATGTTGGGTTGGCATAATTGAGATTAGGATTTGTCACTCCGATTGTCGGAGAGGTATCTGGGCCCTCTCGGTAATACTCATCACCAAAGCCTTGCAAGCATGTAACTAATGAGTTAGTTATGAGATGATGTATTACGAAACGAGTAAAGAGACTTGCCGGGAACGAGATTGAACTAGGTATTGGATACCGACGATCAAATCTCGGGCAAGTAACATACCGATGACAAAGGGAACAAAGTATGTTGTTATGCGGTTTGACCGATAAAGATCTTCATAGAATATGTAGGAACCAATATGGGCATCCAGGTCCCGCTATTGGTTATTGACCGAGAATGGTTCTAGGTCATGTCTACATAGTTCTCGAACCCGTAGGGTCCGCACGCTTAACGTTACGATGACAGTTTTATTATGAGTTTATAAGTTTTGATGTACCGAAGGTTGTTCGGAGTCCCAGATGTGATCACGGACATGACGAGGAGTCTTGAAATGATCGAGAAATAAAGATTGATATATTGGACGACTATATTCGGACACCGGAAAAGTTCCGGGTGATTTCGGAGAAAACCGGAGTGCCTGGGGGGTTACCGGAACCCCCCGGGAGAGTATTGGGCCTATGGGCCTTAGAGGAAAGGAGAGAGGGGCGGCCAGCATGGGCCGCGCGCCCCCTCCCCCCTCTGGTCCGAATTGTACTAGGAGAGGGGGGCGGCGCCCCCCCTTTCCTTCCTCCTCTCCCCTTCCTTCCCCCTCCTAGTAGGAGTAGGAAAGGAGGAGTCCTACTCCTACTAGGAGGAGGATTCCTCCTCCCTTGGCGCGCCCAAAGGGGCCGGCTGGCCTCCCCCCTTCCTCCTTTATATACGGGGGCAGGGGGCACCCCATAGACACACAAGTTGATCTACGGATCGTTCCTTAGCCGTGTGCGGTGCCCCCTTCCACCATATTCCACCTCGGTCATATTGTCGCGGAGTTTAGGCGAAGCCCTGCGCCGGTAGAACATCATCATCGTCACCACGCCGTCGTGCTGACGGAACTCATCTCCGGAGCTTGGCTGGATCGGAGGCCGGAGATCGTCATCGAGCTGAACGTGTGCTGAACTCGGAGGCTCCGTACGTTCGGTGCTTGGATTGGTCGGATCATGAAGACGTACAACTACATCAACCGCGTTGTGATAACGCTTCCGCTTACGGTCTACGAGGGTACGTGGAAAAACACTCTCCCCTCTCATTGCTATGCCATCACCATGATCTTGCGTGTGCGTAGGAATTTTTTTGAAATTACTACGTTACCCAACACCCCAGCCGATAGTAACCCAGCTCCTGTTGACACAGCACCATCTCCACCACAGAGCTCCCAAACAAGAGCAGTTAGTAAAGCAGCTCCAATGCCCAAAGGGCCAGTACTATCACGGCGAACCCCAGCTCCACCAGTTAGTACGCCTATTCCCATGGAGGAAGCACAACCAGCCAGTCGTAGTTTAGCATCTATCGCATTTGATGTTGTTAAATTGTGTGTGCGTATCTTTCCATCTTGGAAATATTATACTGAAGATGAAGGAAAATGCGAGTTGCAGGTGTTTGTCCAGGAGTTATGTGTAAGTAATGTTATTCATGTCAATTACTTTGTTTCGTCCCATACATCCTACCTCCATGATGGTTATAATACAGCAAATTTTCCCATTTTTCTCTATAGAGAAGGACCGATTTGGAAACTCAGGATGAGGTAACCTGTGCTAATACCTCTGCTATCTTCAAGAATGCTTGGTGGCAGTATCGGAATTACCTGAAGAAAACGTACTTCACCGGCAAAGAAACTCATCAAATTCCCTTACGTTCTCCTAAGACACATTTACTGGACGATGACTGGGAACGCCTTGTTCTGTACTGGTCCCGAACCAAGAATGTGGTAAGGTCTATGAGCTTATTTTCTATTTTTAAGTATTATATTCTTGCGTCTTACTGTACTCTGTTCATGTAGAACAAGTGCCTAAACCTGAAGAACAACTGTTCTAATTTAAGATTCCATTGCTATCATAGTTCAAAAAAGCGCTAGGCGTTAATTGTGCATTTTGCCACCGCCTTGCACTTTACTGACCAAAGCGCATGCTTATGCGCAGTTATGCACAGATTAAGCGTAGTTATGCGTAATGCGTTTTGCCAATGCCTAGAGCCTAGGCGCTCGCTTAGGCGTGCCTTTTTTAACTATGATTGCTTTGCTCTTGTATCATTGTATTTACTCATAAAAACTTATTTTTAAATTGAAGGATCCAATCGAAACTCCAATGGCACGGCAGTTATGTTCACGCATGTTTTTTTAACAGGTTTGCTCTTATCAATAGCTCTTTTGATTTCAATTTCAATTGTGTATACAGTTGGCTTTCATATCATGCACATTACTAGCATCACAACAGAGCCAATAGTGTTGTTGTACATGTAGACCCGTGGTACCCATCTGAAATCTTGTTGCACTTCTGCTTTGTCTTGAACTGATATGATTTGAACCGTGTCTCTATTTTGATTTGGCAAGACAATGCAGTGACATAGGACATAGATATATGTTTGTTTGATGCTTTTATTATGTACTAGTACTTGGCAATAGAAGACTTGGTAGTTTAATCCTGTCCACCTTACTAATGAGCTGGTTCACCGAAATGAGTTTCATATACTAGTACATGCTAAACTTGTTATGTGTCTGCTTGTTTCTTATTTTAGAATGCTGACAAAATATTGGGGAAGAGTGCCTTATTAAGCAATGGTAAAGGAAGTAATGCAGATAAGGTTCAGGATAGTGACACATCCTTGTTTGTCTCCAACAAAGCTGATAAAACAGCTAAGGAAGACTATCTTGAAGACAGTGAGACAACCCCAAAGTCTGTCTTGGTTTAGTGTTCGAGATTTATCGCCACTACCGCTTGCACAAGCTATTCAAACTCATTGTCCGAATCAGTTCGGTTTCTTGAGTCTCAACTACAAGTGAAAGACATCGATCGGTTGTCTTTGCGACAAGAAGTGGAAGGACTGCGAAGTCCCTGGAGCATTCGGATGCATACTTTCTGGTGCAACAGCAAGCATTGGAGGATTTTAGCGGCAAACAGGACAAAGCTAATCAGCTTGCTAAGCTTATTGCCAGCATGGTGGATACCCACGATAACGTTTCTTGAGATCTTCTGAAGTTGTTTCAGTTATGCTCTTGTTTTGCTGCCACGTTTATTTGCACTGGTGGCCAATTTGACGGCCAAGTGTATGTAATATGCTGCTTTGTTCCCTATATTTGCACTGGTGGCGAACTTTGATGCCCAGTGGATGTAATATGTGTAATAGCGGTAATAGGCTAGCCGTAATTGCTTGCTTATTTATTTCCTTATTGTCTTGTTTAGTTGTTTGCTTGTAGTCACTGCAGTTCTTTTTCTGTGTTTTTCTAGTGGCCACAATAGCGTATTTTTGGTAACTAGGCCAAAATAATCATGGCAACACACGGACTGTTGTAACCATGGGCCTCCTGCAGGCCGTATGATCCATGAGCCTTCGTTCGGCCTAGGAGCATTGGCCTTCTATACGGGCCGTAGGATCCATCGACCTTTTATACGGGCCTTAGGGGTCAATGGGCCTTCTATGGGCCGTATGGTCCATGGGCCTTCTACGGGCCATACTATCCATGGGCCTCATACGGGCCGTAGGATCCATGGGCCTTCTACGGGGTGTATCATCATTTCGCCAATCATGGGCCGTACTATTCGTGGACCATAACGGGCCGTTAATAGGCCATATTTGATAACTCTATGAAAACAGCCCAACGGGTTTTTTTTGACATGAAAACAGCCAACGATAACGGACCATAAGCGGGCCGATATGTAACGACGGGCTGAATTTGGCCCCAAGCGAAAAAAATGACAAGAACGGGTCAGTATGTAACGAATCTGCAAATGAGCCTAAGAATCTATGGGCCCTGAGAAGGCCGAAAGATAACTTGGGCTGGAAACGGCCCAATGGAATAACGAGCCGTTAATGGGTATAAAGTGATACACTGTTCATTACGGGCTAGTTTCACCACGGGCCGTTAATGGCCAAGAGTTACAACGGTCCTCATATGGGCCGAAAGAAGTCATGGGCCACACACGGGCCGGAAGTTAAAACGGGCTGAATCATATTGGACGGCCCAGATGACGCTACTGGGCCTAATTCGGATAGGGCGTAACGGGCCCTGGGTTAGCGGGCTGTAAATGGGCTATATGCGAACAGGAGGTTAATAGGCTTTCCTTGGGCCGGCCCGCCACCTTTTGACCAAGTCAAACGGGCCGGTCTTTTCACAGGAATGGCCCTTTGTTGGGCAGTGCCACGTGTCGCCGTATCATAGGCGCCTTCGGTCCAATGAGCGGATGACATCTCTCCCAACAGTGAGCCGACACGTGTTTCCTCCAGCCAATGATGATTTTACACGTGGAAAATCCCCATTGGTCGGTGCTGTTAATGGATTATCGGATCCAAAACCCGACCCGATAGCTTAATAGCGTTCCGTTACGGTGGATCCCACGTGTCGGTCACCCTTGACGAAAGCAGTTCTGTGACGCGGGATTTATCGTCATGGAAGTGGACACTTCCGTGATGATAATTTTGGTAATGTCATGGAACACTTCTACTACAGCACATGTATGACTATCTTGATTCTGTCATAAATTTGTCATGGATGTACATGCATGACAAAAAACGCGACCTACTGTGACAAACACGTATCATCACGGAAGTGTATTTTTTTTGTAGTGCCAGGGACCAAAAAAGGGGAAAAAATACTAGAAAGGAGAAAGATAACAATAGGCTATTCTGTCAATGCAAACATTCGAGTACTTTTCTCCTTCCACACATTTCAGATGGTGTATGAGTTGAGCATGTCTCTGCCTTTTTGTATAGGCTCCGAAAGCACCCTTCCCACCAGCTTGACAAATCAGTGTTGAGTGTAAATGCTATGGTGAGCCCGAAAAATGGAGCAAAGCACACCTGTGTAGCCAAACCTCTTTGGATAAAGGAAAATTAAGGCCCAAGTGCGAAGCAGGCACCAAAACTTAGTCACAAAATGAATGGTTGGATAGCTAATTTGCTCACCACTCTTCCTTGGTGTAAGAATGTTCAAGCATTATAAAACGCTAGGACAATCCTAGACAATGGAGCAGATTGCACATGTGTAGCCAAATCTCTTTGTAGAAACAAAATTTAAGGCTTGAGTGCGACACAGACTCCATGACTTGGTCACAAAAATGAATGAATGGATAGCTAATGCGCTCATTGACCTTCCTTGATGTAAGCATGATAAACCCTTATAAAAGACGCATTCCTATTGGTGGCCTCATTATAGCCTCTAACCGTATTATAGCGACAATACTAGCAGCCAAAACAAAACACTGTGATGGTCAAGGCTCCTAAGCTAGAGAGCATTGAAGACAAACAATGGGGTTGGATCGACACTATCTGGTATGAAATAAGAATGGGAGGCATGTGGAAACACATAATATCCAAAAATCAGATGGGGCATAGCAAGAAGAATCCAGCAAGTATTTGTTAAGAGGGAAGGTAGGGGCAAATTAATGTACTCATGAGCGAACAAACATCAGAAGATAGAGATCCGCCAAGAGTATTCCAAAGCGGGAGAGTGACATGCAAAAGTTGAAATAGGGGTGCGTTGAGTTTCACTTTATCGAAACTGTATTTCACTTCTAACCAACCTTTATAATTGATCTTGGTTCTTTAAAAAACACCTTCTTCCTTGCACCATTGTCGACACTTTTGCATCAACGATCAATGACATAAAGACGGGGCAACTGGCCAACACCTCCTCGCCCACCCTCCTCCTTAATTGTCCCTTGTTTCATGCTCCTCCACCCAAATTCTATATTGTTTGATTTTGGCATTTTAGAAAATCACGCAACAATCATGCAGTTACTCGCAGTATAGGCCAAACTACATTATTTCTTCCTCTAAATAATGTGATGCTACTATGAAATGTAAGAACACTGCCATACATGTTAAGTTGACAACCACACACCACCTAACATCTACCCCCCTCTCTGATCAAGTGACCACACGAGATCCATCATCCTCTGTACACCTCCAATTAGACGTAGAGTTGTGCCAACAGCTCAACTAGTCAAACAAATTATTGTCTTCGTCGAGCTTACGGGTTCTATTTCTTCGCACTCGTTTAATTCTATAATTTGCCTGTGTTCAAAGAACTTCTCCCCATCTTCTTTCTTTGTGATTGTTTCCAAGACTATTGCGAGTACTTTATATTCCCGTTGCATGCAAAATGTTATGTTTGTTTTTTGTTGCTATAACACTTAATGTAGTTTGTCTCTTTGTCAGATTTTGCTATATGCACTGCTACTTAGTTGTTCTTCTGTCTAACTAGTTGAGTTACATGTCTCAGTGTTAAGTTTACTACAAAAATTTAGTCCCACCTCGCTCCGCAAACAGGGTTTTTATCACCTTAAATATGTTACTTCTCAAACTATCACATCCACTTGGTCTTCATTAAACTCTATGTGTAGAATTTGCGGCCGCAATATGAGTCTTCTCCGGTTTCTAAACCGGTGAGGAACCGGTGAGGACTCATATTGACAATTCAAATTGTACACAAAAAGATCATTGATGATCAATGTATTTTTGATGTATATTTTTACATGTTGACACATAGCAGTAGCGCTTTTTGGACTAAACGAGCTACTATTAGGTCGTTCAGCAGTAGTACTTTTCTCTATAGTGCGCTACTGCTAAGCCATTCTATCTTCACCAAACGGCCGCCCCTCACTCTTCTCTCTCCACTCACACTCACACTCACTGGATCTCCCCCCCTCAATCACCCTTGCAAGACTCAAGACCCTTGGCCGTGCCGCCTATCCTCCTCCTCTGGGCCGTCGTCACCTCCTTCTCCTCCTTGGACTTGGTAATCCTTCACCGGCCTCCCTCCTCCTAGATCCGTCCTCCCTCCACTCCTCCGTTCGCCGCCGGCCGGCCCCTCCTCGCTCCGCCTTCCTCCTCCGTCCTCCTTCCTCCTCCGTCCTCCATCCACAACCCCTCCTCCCTGCTACATTTAGAACGTTTAGTTGATTTAGTAGGTTAGTTGATTTTGTTGATTTGGAATATTTTGATTTAGTTGATTTAGTAGGCTAGTTGATATGCAACATTTAGAGAGAGAGATATGATAGTTGATAGTTTTTAGTTGATATGATTAACTGATTAATAAAAACTAGCTGGGTGACCCGCGCATTTGCGCGGCTAGACTTCCTTTACAACTTTATTTATTTTGCTGGTTTTGCTCTATGCATGTTTGTTCATTTAATCTATTCCTATATATGTATTTATATAAACAAACATAGCTAAAATGTATAGTATTATAAAAATGATTAAACTTTGCTATATTTACTATAAAGTTGTTGCTTATGATATGTTGTCCACAATGAAATATCAAAAGAGCCAATGCACGAATCCCTCCATGCCAAACCATGGGCTTTGGTACAAATATCTAGATCTCATGGTTTCACCTTTTTATCCATGATCATTTATCTTTGCACCAAATATTATTTTAGAATTTTTCACCCAGAAAATGAAAACACCGATGACTTGCATCCATACATTGTCATCTGTTCCACCACTATCCATTAGCACACCGTCATATATCCACATATATATCCATGTGTATGCTTCCACATCTATTGATCGTACCATCCACTAATTGTTATATTTAGTAAAAAAACATCTTCACCAGTATTTGTTTGCTGGCAGTTAAGTGATATTAAGAAGGACAAATGTGCATATCTGAAGAAGAGATAATATTTTGGAATTTTGTTTTTAACTGCATTATTTTGGAATTGGTCTGTGATAAAAATTGTCATTCTGCCGTGCAATGCCATATAATTCCATACGAATCTTCAGATTTCTCTCTTCAACTGTTGTTTGTCAATCCCCCTTGATAGTCATCTAAAATACGAAAAATATTTTACTTGGAATGTGTGCACGTGTCCTAAGAAAATATGATCAAACTACATGTGAGATCTTTTTGGTAAATATATTATTGTTGTTAAAGTCATTGACGCCTGCGTGACAAAAAGTGTATAATGGCACTGATGTTAGCTTCCTACCATGCCAAGCCATTTCATCAATTATTAAATACGTAAGTATTATTATCTTCCTCCATCTGCATCACCATTGTTTGAAGTAAAATATTGTTTCTAGATAGCACGATATTATGGATGTCAACCTTCCATGCATGCTACTAAATGCTCATGACAATATCATCTCATGCTAATTGTTTGTGTAGCCTGACCATCTAAGCTATGTAACTGCCGTTGTTTATTAGAAAAAAAACTATTGGTATGTATCTGTATAAACTATTTGGGTCTCTCGGATAGTGAAAAGAAAGATGTGCTGGAAAGTATCACAAAAATAGAAAATAAATGAGTAAATTCATTTTGTAGACCTTTATTATAGCCATTAGATGTTCTAAATTCTATCTGGACACTACACAACCATTCATTCTTAATCAAATGGATCCTATAACAAAAAGTCCACTGCATTTGATTTCTATGTAACAAATGCACAGTATACTTCACAGCCAAGTTATCTTACACACATGCATGATATATATTCCATCTAGAAAGTTAATAATCTGCATATACCCCACAAAAAGCTTATATCTCTGAAACACATGCATGCACACACGTATGTGTAGCCTAGGAGAAGTTGATAATGCAGCTTGATATCCATGGAACTGGAAATTTGAAAAATTCAAAAATCAAATGTTTAGATTTCTTTTTTTAGTAATACACACATACCTATGGATGTATAATACTTGTCTGGAAAGTTTGATAGCCAAAACATTTTTATATGCAATCTACTGAAATGTAACACATCATGTAATTATAGCACATGTACTATTCACTATAAAAGTACATGATTTTGTTTTTTATATAGATCACATACAACCTATTTCATAATGAAATTTTGTTTTTTTATATAGATCACATACAACCTATTTAATCATGAAACTTTTACACACTTCTAGTATGCATGCGTAAGTACTTATGTTTTTTCGTATTTTTTAAACTTAAAAAGTTGATTCTTGATTTTCCAAAAATTTCGAGTTCCGTCGAGCTGTAAAACCACCCGTAGGATAGCTATTAAAATTCTAGGTAGTACCTGGTATAGCGAAGAATCAATTAATATGACCTAAAATTATTCAAAATTCTCGATGACGTCTTGAGCTGGTCCATACACACATATGGTTTTCTTTAGTGCTCGCTTAAGCATTTTTTTATTCTGTACTGCACTTTCTTAAGATAAAAAAAGCAACAAATACAACTTAAAATCATTACTTATTTCTTCGATCATTCTAGCGTCTAGCCATATCCGGCATGTCACGCCAGTAAGAAGGGGTATATTGTTTGCATAGGTTGGACTTTGGGTAGAAATTTTGAAGTAGACATACACCCATGCATGGGCTTTCTCGTGTATGATGGCATTAATTAGATGCATGCCACTGCCCAAACCGGATGGCTTCAGGTTTGTTACGTCACATGGCCGGTCGTATCATTTTTGTAGTTGGGCTGGCCCCATCTAATACGAATCGCTAGTGCTTTCCGTCTAGTTTTCTCACGCTGTATCCATCTGTCATATTTGCCTTGGTTTTGAGAGTCCTATGCATGTACGCTGCTGCAAGCTATTTTATCTCCCGTTGACTCCTTTCGAATTAATTTTTTTCCTTGTGAAATCTGAACGCTCCTTCCAAATTAGTTTTTTATCTTGTCAGATCTGATCCACTTCAATTAAATGCCCCAAATATTTGTACGTGACAGTCCAATTGTTAGTTTACGACAATATCTGTATGTAACATTACAATTTTAAATCTGAGCCGTTATTATAAGAAAATAGTGGCTAGGATAATTTAATATGTGTGGATAAACGTGATGGCTTCTTTTACTTCTGTTTTAATTATATAATAGATAGATTTAGACATAGTTGATAGTTTTTAGTGTTTTTGTGTTCCTCACAGTAGTAATTTTTTAGCCTATTTTAGGCGTTTTGAATAGAATAGAAATTTTAGGTCTTTTGATTAGAAATTTTAGTAATGGAATTTTTTAGTTGGTAGAATTTGAAAAAATGTTCTGTACTTGTCATGTTGTGAACTTAGGGCATATTTTTAGGGTTTAGTAAAAGAAATAGTAATAGTGGATGATGATGTAGATGTTTTAGGCATAGAACATTTTAAATAGATGATGATGTAGATTTTTTAGTACAACTAGTTTATTTAGTGCTGCTCAAGAATTGCTCATATGATGTAGATATAAACATGTATATCTAGTGTTGCTCAAATAGGATATGTGCTTGCCCAAGTGACCATGTTTGCAGGTAACAACTCCGAGTGGCCTATGTTTTGCCGGAGTGTTGATTAATTTCTGTTCCGGTAAATTTCAGGCGCTCGATATGTCCCTTTTTAGCAAAGGTCATGCCGGATTTTTCCTCTGAAGTGGATCGTTAATCCTTTTCTAATATTGCTTTAGGAAAATGGCAACACCACCACCAGCAGCACCACCATGTCGACTGTGCAAGTCAAGATGCGCCAGCAGCCTTGCAACTGGCATGTTGTTCGGCATCTACCTCCAGCCGAGTTTTCTTCCTGCGGCGGTAACAAAATATATGAAACTTGTAACAACTATTTTGTTTTTAGTGTTATTGGCATTAATGCATTGTGTATATATTATTGTGTATACACAGATCGTCCCAAGCAATGTGAGATTGGAATTCAACAAGCTGACCGAAGACACTGTGACCTTTGAGGCTCTTGGGGGCCCCTACACTATGGAGGTCGAGAAAGGATGAAATATGTCACAGATAGGAGGATATGGATGAAACCGTTTCATCTCCCACATGGGTATCACTGGTGGTGAGTTGATCAGCTTCTCCTTCAGAGCAGAAAGACCCAAGCTGGCCGTCATTTATCTCAACACGGATGAAGATGATGAGGACCCACTTGATGAAGCCATCTATACTCGAAGAATAAGGCTGAGCGAGGACGAGGTGTGCAACCTATGGGACATAATTCCGCCACGTGCTGACTTTGTCGGCGTGCCATTGGTGACCCGCCTGACAACTACCATGGTTGATCGGCATGTTACGGTATGTTATACTTAGTGTACAATCCGATTACATGCTTACTTAGTAGAATTCAAGCTTAGTAGAAATGTAGTACTGTTTTTGATAGTGTAGAAACCTATACTTAGTAGAAATATATTTGCAAGAGTATGTGCGAGGCTACTTATTAATTGATATGTTTTTCTTATTCAGAAATTGCCAAAGAGCCTATATGTGAGTTGTGGTATCGAGCCTGATGAAGAAGGCTCTGCTAGAATATGCCTTACCGCAAGGGGCTCCGTCACCTCCTGTGCGTATAGAATGGACACGGACGGTCGCACACACTTCAGCTTGGTTGGGTGGAAGAACTTCCTCGTTGGCCAGAATCTTCGTGTTGGACAGGCAATCCTAATTACTATCAGGAACACCCACCGCCATGGCTTGAGGATGATGGTCGTCGTTGATATCATCTAGAACTACATATGTGTGTGGCTGTATGACTACCCCTAGTAGACTGCTATATGTTGTATGACTACCTAGTACTGCTTATCATATATGCTCCTGTATGAATCATATATGTGTGTGAGGATGCATGTTGACTATATGAGTACCTATAATGCTTAATGATATTGTATGACTACCATATGACTATATGGTATTGTGGTTAATGATATTGTTATCTGGTGTATGTGAAATTGTAGCTTATTGAAACGGGGTACTGTTCTAGATCAATAGGAAGCAGGGGGAAAATGTTGAAAGATACAGCAGTAGCGCGGGCGAAGAAAAGCGCTACAGCTACTTATTAGTAGCGCTTGTTGGAAAACCGCTACTGATACAGTCAATACTAGTAGCGCGTGTACATAGAGCGCTACTACTATCTGTTAGCAGTAGCGCCTTATTAGTAGCGCGGCCACCCGCGCTACTGATAGCGTTAAAACCCGCGCTACTGCTAGGGTTTTCCCTAGTAGTGTGATTTCAAATTTGAGTTACTTCACATAGGGATAAGATTTGCAACCTAGAAGGTATCAAAAAAGAAAACATAGGCTATAGAGAAGAATATGGTACGGGGCTATTTTGTCAATTCAAACAAGCATGACATGTCATTTTCAGTCTTGAAAGCCATATGCAACTGCGAGGGTCAAGAGATGATGTCGCTGAAGATTCGAGCATTTTGCTCCTTCCAAAGGTGTATGAGCCTATAATGTTGAGCATGTCTCTATCTTTTCATACAGGCACTGAACGCACCCTCTCCCAGCAGCTTGGCAAATCAATGTTGAATGTGAAGGCAAGGATGAGCCTGGACAATGGGGCAGAGCACATATATGTAGCCAAACCTCTTTGAAGAAAGAAAAATTAAGGCTCAAGTGCGAAGCAGGCTTCAAGACCTTGCCACAAAATTAATGGATCAATAGCTAATACACTCACCAACCTTCCACGGTGTAATGATGATCAATGCTTATAAAAGTTGCACTCCTCTTGGTGGTCTCCTTGTAGCCTCTAACTATGTTATCTAGATAGTACCAACATCCAAAGAAACACAATGGGGGTTAAGGCTCCCAAGCCAGAGAGCTTTGAAGATAAAAAAAATGGGGTTGGATCGATGCATGCCATTATGAAATAAGAATGGAAGGCATACAAAAATACGTCACCAGAAATCATATGGGTCATAGCGTGGATCGACAACCACGTATTAGCTAAGAGTGAAGGTAGGGGCAACACAAATGCACAAGCAAAGGAACAAACATGAGAAGAGGAGATCCACCGAGAGTACTCCTGAGGAAGAGAGCGACATGCATACATTGAAAAAGGAGGGGGAGGGGCGAGATGAATTTCCCTTTGTAAAAACTGGATTTCATCTGTGAACAACATTTATAATTGATGTTCTTTTAAATGTGTTCTTCTCTCTGTACCTTTGTAGGCACTTTTTCACCAATGACCGATGACATAAAGGCTCGGGTTCGTCTATCTTGGAATCCCCAAACATGATGTACTTTGATGAGTGTATGGCGAAGTTGAGAAAAATGCAACAACACATGTGTTTTTCCCCTTGGATGCAGAATTGGATTTAATTAATGCAGGGATAATATTTACGACCTAGCAGGGATCCAAAAGGGAAACATACACTATAAAGAAGAAAGATAGCAGTAGGCTATCTTGTCAGTGCAAACATGCATGACATGTCATTTTCAATCTTGAAGGACATCTGCAACTGCGAGGGTTGGGAGGTGATGTCATCGAAGATTAGAGCATTTTGCTCCTTCCACAAATTTCAGATGACATCTGAGGCTATAATGTTGAGCATGTATTTGCCTTCTCATAAGGCTGCCGAACGTACCCTCTCCCACCAGCTCGGCAAATCAGTGTTCAGTGTAAAGTCTAGGGCTAGCCCAAAGAATGGAGCAAAGCACGCATGTGTAGCCAAACCTCTTTGTAGAAAGGAAATTTAAGGCTCAGGTGCGAAGCAGGCTCTAGGACTTGGCAACAAAATTAATCGTTGGGTAGGTAATGCGCTCACCAACCTTGCTTGGTGTAATGATGATTGACCCTTATAAAAGACACACTCCTCTCGATGGTCTCCTAGTAGACTCTAAATGTGTTATCACGATATATAGTAATACGAATCCAAACAAACACGGTGGGGTCAAGGCTCCCGGGCCAGAGTGCACTGAAGATATACAATAGGGTTATAGCGATGCAATCTGATATGAAATACGAATGGGAGATATATGGAAACACACCATCTTCCAAATTCATATGGTTCGTGGCTGGAAGCAAGGAAATTGTATTTGCTATGGGGGGATGTAGGGGTAACACTAATGTACAAGCAAAGGAGCGAACATGAGAAGACAGAGATCTACCTAGAGTACTCCAAAGTGAAAGAGCGACGTGCGGATATTGAAAAGGGCCTGAGATGAATATCACTTTGTAAAAACCGTATTGCACTTCCGATGAACCTTTACATTGGATCTTGGTTCTTTTTTGGAACTACGTCTTCTTCTCTCTGCACCATTGTCGATACTTTTTCCACCAAGGATCAACCATCCAAACCCTAATCCTCCTCCTTCGCTGCTCCTCCACCTGATTTCTACATTCTATGATTTATGTCACGTTAAGAAAAAACTTACAACAAATCAAGCAGTTTTTCGCAGGCCACACCAAAGGCGCACTGCTTCTTGGTCTAAATACTGTGGTGCTACCATGGAATGTAAGAACATTGGCGTGCATGCTAAGTCGACATTCACACACCACCTAACACCTCATCCACGCCCTCAGAACTCTAAGTGACCACACGAGATCCTCCTTCATAGTCTACCCTAACCTTTGCCCCCATCTGGAATTCAAATTCTCCAAACCATCCACAACCAAAAACCCATACCGGGCAGAAGAAACAAAACGAGACCAACCAAAAACTTAGGGGGCAAACCCACCGCAGAAGAAAAACACCAAAAGAGCAAACAATTAGCCTGCACTAACACTCGCACAAAGCAAATGATAAATCCGGTCCGATCACCCATTTGCCCACTATTCGGGCCGCACTAAGCTAAGCCACATCACATTAGAGAGTGGTACCGTTCACTCGCCCACCAACGAGTAAAGTCTCAAGTGCAAAGTAGGCTCCAAGACTTGGTCATAAAATTAATGGATGGATAACTAATGCACTTACCAACCTTCCTTGGTGAAAGCATGACCGACCCATATAAAAGGCACACTCCTCTCGAGTGTCTTACCCGTAGCCTCTAAGTAAGTTACCAAGACAGTACTAGCAGCCAAACAAACTCAATGAGGATCGAGGCACTCGAGCAAGAGAGCACTTGAGTTAAAAATGGGGTTGAGTAAATCAATCCGTTATGAAAATAAGAATGAGAGGCATATGGGAACACATCATGTTCAAAAATCATATGAGGTATAGCAGCAGGCAAAGGGCAAGTATTTGCCAGGAGGGAAGGCATGGGCGATACTAATGTACTTGTGAAGGAAATAAAATCAGAAGATGGAGATCTGCCGAGAGTACTCCTGAGCGAAAGAGTGGCATGCGGAAATCGAAAAGGAGGTGAGCGGCACTTCAATTTGTAAAAACAAAATTGCACTTTCGGTCAGATCTTGGTTCTTTTTAAAAAAATCTTCCTTCTTTTCCATGTGGCATTATCGATACTTTTTCACCAAATGGCCAATGGCATGAAGGCGAGCAACATTACCCATCCAAACCCCAGTTAACCCTTGGAGGTACATGCCAGAAAGGCCAAAGCCTCGCTGCTCATCCCTCTCCTTCGCCGACCCTTCATCTAAATTCTAAATTCTATATTGGCTGCACCTTAAGAAACACAGAACAAATGAAGCGGTTATTCGCGGGCTAGATCAAAGGAGTATTGCTTATTCGTCTAAATATTGTGGCACTGCCATGGAATGCTAGAACATTGGCATGCACATTAAGTCGACAACCACACGCCACCTAACATCATCCACCGCTCATAGTTCAAATGGCCACGAAATCCATTGGCCACACGAGACCCTCCTTCCTATTCCCCCTACACCTTTGCCCCCATACGGAATTCAAATTCTCCAAACCATCCGCAACCAAAAACCCACACAAGGCAAAAGAAACAAAACAGAACCAACCAGAACCAGGTGACAAAAGCCCACCACATAAGAAAAGTACCAAAAGCGCAGACAATTAGCTCGCACTAACGTCGGTCCAAAGCAAGTGATAATTCGATCCGATCACTCCCCTTTGCCCACTAGTCACACCCCACTAAGCTAATCTTATATCTTATATTTACTAATTAGATGCACCATACGAGTTACCACGATAATCCTAGCAGTTAAGAAATTTCATCCGTAGGATGAATAAATTATTCGACCGTAGCCGTTTGATGGAGTGCCATGTACGATCATCCCTCTCAGTCGTATTCCCCTTGGTCTCTCAACTTTTCTGGCATGAAAAAAAATGTTAATCTGATCGTAGGTTAAAAAATATGTTTGTAGCCATATGATGAAGTACCACGTATGATACTCCCTCTCTGCCTTATTCCCGTTGGTCTCTCAACTTTTCTTGCGTGAACAAAAGAAAAAGGTAATCTGATCGTAGGTTAAAAATAAAAGGAATGTGATCATCGCTCTCCCTGTTTCCCATGAAACGGATCTAATGGTGGTTTCCTACTATATTTGGCCTCCTTGCCATCACCGTCGCATATCGTCAGCATCTCCTTGGAGACTCCTAAAGCAACTCATCTAACTTGCCGCATCCGCCCTCCAGCACATGGTTGAATTGATACTAGGTAAAGGTACGATCCAATCTCCCCTAAAAAAAAAAGGTACGATCCAATCTATGCAGCTCTCACTAATATCCTTTTTCTGCAAGTGTTAAATCTTCGCATGGTTCTTGAGGAAATCTAGCATCAATTTTTAAACCCTCAGAGTAGCCTCTCACATGGTTCTTGAGGAGGCTTACTGAAGGAAGTTAATTTAAAGAAAATAATCAGGCCGCCTCCATTAGCATGGATGCAGAGCCAAAGGAAGTGCATGAACTGGATGTGCGGTTTGCCGGCTGCTTCCGTTCTTGACACTGGTGATATTATTTTCCTGGCGTTCTCTCACCCATTCACTTCTCATTCAAAAGACATGATTCATCCGTTAGAATTCAGCAATTGTTCTGAATTCTGTTGAAACTTAAAAGTGGTGTTCATGATTTGCCTTGCAGGTACAAGCTGGTACGTCAGCTGCTAATATTGTTGGAATACCGCACTGATCTGGTGCTGATCAACAGCACATGAGGCATGTATCATGTTATCCAACACTTCCAATATCTTATGCATCCTCTTCATGTCTTTTAGTTTTCTTCGTAATTTCTTTACAGTAACATGATTAGCTGGACAACGAGTCTACCATGCGGCTGAGTTACCAGCGGCAATGCATCAGATACGTCAAGTCCATGGGCCAAGACTAAAGACCCATGTGTCTAACTTTAGCTGTAGGTTTACATGGGCACCCGTAACTAGCTGTTCTACACATTAGACGAAGCATTGGACTTTGACCAGTTTGCACTCATATGTGTTCCGGATGTCTTCCCGATGTTTCCTTAATATCCCTTCCAATATATATCAGCATGTATGTGTGATGGCGCACACAAAGCTGTTTTTTGCAATACTACTTCGGGTATGAATGAATCACTACATGGCGAAGGTTGATGATTGATGAACTAAGTGTTCGTATTTAATGTTGGATATGGAAACTAATATTATGTATTATAGAATGTCACCTTTTCCCTCTCAAGACAAATAATACAACAATTTCATTGACTCGAATTGGACTTCAAAAAATGAATGTCTGTGACTATCAACAATTATACAACATACTAGCTGTGATACTCTAATTCTGTATTCACTAAAAACAATTGTATGAACATGTCTATTCATTCGTTCACAAACCTATTTCTATGCGGCTTCAAAATATGTGATTTATTCTTCTATAGTCTGATTTTTTGCTTCAGAATATTGGCCTACAATTTATTTATCGAATTCCCAAGGTACCTAAGATCTGCCCTAATGTAATGAATATGACTATTCTACTAAATCAATCAATGTGCCATATATTAATAGTTTCCATGAGAACAAAAATGTTAAAATTCATCAACACAGTAATAGTTGTAAGGGGACATTCAAAAAATTAAATAACTTTAGTAAGTAGAATAGTCATGTCAATACTTCATACTCATGCGCCCAAGTTAAAATACTATCATGTAGTCTGCGATTAAACATGGAAGCACAATTTTCACCTAGGACCATCAACGATGCAGTACAGCTAGACTATCCAAGATACAAATCTTAAATTTACCTATTCACGTATGTGGTTCAATTGCATCTAATACAAACCTTTCATTTGTAAGGTTCATTGTTGTGAAAAGCTCTCTTAAAGCTGTCACGTTCTTCAAATTCAAAATGTGTAGAGTTGTGACTTCTTTAATCCCAACTACTTTTTTTTGTATTATTCTCAGTTTCTTAAATCACATGAATTCGCGGTGTTTTTATTTATTTATGAACTGCTTACCTTACTAAAATAGTTTGAAGGATGTATGAAGTGTCTAGCATATCAACCAAGAATATTATTCTTATTTTTTTTCCTAGATTCAAATATTATAGAAGAGTATCTTTTATCATCAAGGAAAACATAAAAATTGTTAATCATAACATTATTGATATAATTCAATATTTCAAACGGGACGACTGTCGGTGTCAAAACCGGCGGATCTCGGGTAGGGGGTCCCGAACTGTGCGTCTAGGCGGATGGTAACAGGAGACCAGGGACACAATGTTTTTACCCAGGTTCGGGCCCTCTCGATGGAGGTAAAACCCTACGTCCTGCTTGATTAATATTGATGATGTGAGTAGTACAAGAGTAGATCTACCACGAGATCAAGGAGGCTAAACCCTAGAAGCTAGCCTATGGTATGATTGTTGTAATGTATGTTGTCCTACGGACTAAAGCCCTCCGGTTTATATAGACACCGGAGAAGGCTAGGGTTACACAGAGTCGGTTACAATGGTAGGAGATCTACATATCCGTATCGCCAAGCTTGCCTTCCACGCCAAGGAAAGTACCTTCCGGACACGAGCCGGAGTCTTCAATCTTCGTAGTCTTGGAGTCCGGCGGATAATGATAGTCCGGCTGTCCGGACACCCCCTAGTCCAGGACTCCCTCAGTAGCCCCTGAACCAGTCTTCAATGACGATAAGTCCGGCGTGCATAATGTTCGGCATTGCAAGGCGGGTTCCTCCCTTGAATAATCCAGAGAAGATCATGAACACCAGGATAGTGTCCGGCTCTGCAAAAATAATTTCCACATTCTACCGTAGAGAGAATAAAACATATACACTAGCTCAATTTGCTGACGTATTATGCGGCGTGGCATCACACCGCTACCAAGCCTTCGTTTGAATCGTTTTTTATTACCCTACCTCAGCACGTTTAGCGAGGCGGTTTCCCTGGCACGTCTTGTCGAAGCAGAGATCGTGTTCCCCTTATTCCGAGATTCTCATCAATACGGACGTGGGTAACCCAACCGCGCCATTGATGGTGGTGCTTGGAAGATAAGCGAGTTTTACCAGGCTGTTGGGGGACGCATAGTTTAGTCCGCCTACATATACGGGATAAGGATTCACCTTCTCACCCACGCCTTCTTCCTCCTTTGCTCATCCATCTCCGCGCCTCAAGCTCCAACGCCCAAGCTTATGATCTCGCCCGACCTTCTCCGAATATGTCCGAGCGGAGGTAAATGGTTAGCCTCCACCGTCAAGGAGGAGGACATCACCAAGCTGCGCGACGCCGGATACCTTTCCAGCAATATCGCGATCGGCTGCCCGACGAGGCAGCTCATCCCCACCCCGGGCCTCATGAGAGGGTCGCCTTCCTCCCCACTTCCTCCACGGACTGGGCTTTCCGCCCAACCATTTGTCCGGGGCTCATGTTTTACTACGGCCTGGATTTCCACGATCCGGCGCCAACTTCATCCTCAACATCTCGGCGTTTATCGTCGGTGTGAGGCCTTCCTCTCGCATCCAGCCCCACTTCGCCTGTGGCTCAAGACCTTCAACGCAAGTCAAGGTTGTGAAGGGCACGCATAAGCGAATGCGGAGGCGCCATGTTGGGCAAATTGCCCAACGTCCCTTGGCTGGAAGGGACCTTCGTGGACTCCGTCAAGGGGTGGCAATCGGGGTGGTTCTACATCACCGAGCCGCGCAAGCCCACATGGGCGGCGGCCCCCGAGTTTAGATCTGGAATCCCCACGCAGCTCACCTCCTGGAAAGAGAAGGGCTTGCAGTGGGGTAGTCCGGTGGAGGTGACGGGACTCCAAGCCTGCATCAAGAAGATGGTGAGCGAGAGGCTCCGTCTTGTCGACGTGGTCCAAGTCATGCTCCTCCGGCGGATTCTCCCATGCCAAGAACGGGCATTCAATTTGTGGGAGTTCAATCCGGAACAGCACCAGCGCTGAGCGGACTCTTGGTACAACATACTGAAGGCGCTGGAGGGTGCTGTTCAAGGCGCCAAGCCCCGTGATCCGAGACGAGATCGCGATTCAGCGCAGAGGTCCAACCGACGCGGTAAGTGATTCAACCCCATTACGGGACACTTGTGATAATTAAATTAGCTTTTAGTGGGATTTCATTCTGCCATTTCCTTCGACAGGAATGGATGGAGAAAGCCAAGCTGCTTATCAGCCCGGCTCCCATACCAGAAGACCCAGTGAACGCCCGCATAACAGGGCTGCTGGTTCCGGCACCGCACGTGGTGCCGGAGAAGAAGGCCAAGAAGGTGGCCACGGGGACTCAAAAGAGTTCAGAATCAAAGGCGTCGACGACGACGAGGACTCCTCCCCTGAAGACGAGGAGGAGGAGTATTCTCTCCCGGAGGAGGGAGAGAATAAAAGGAAGGCTTCCCCAACTGGGGAGGCCGAAGGGTCCAAGAGGGGGAGAACTATCCCCCCGGACAGTTTCGCCAACATCGACGTTGGCGAGGATGAGTGGCCTCCAAGGGCCAGGCGTCCGGCAGGATCGTAAGTATTCAGATCATTTATATGCCGTATATTGTATGTCATGCAGTGTCCTTCTAACGCCGCATTCTGCCCGTAGTCCGGCCGTTGACGATCTCCCCGACTCGATGAGCGGGTCGTTGGCCTCGTCGGATGTAAATTCCATCCCGACTGCCTCTACCCCACGCGTCGACGAGGACGCCGAGGTGGGATCCCACAGAGGGACCCATCAGGAGGAGGCTCCAGAGGTGCCGTCAGGCAGCCTCCCGGACTTCGTGCCGGACTCTACACCGGAACCCGCAGTGGCTCCAGAGTCCGGCAAGCGGCCCCTTCGAAAGAAGGGCAGGACCACGACGCCGGCGGCCTCCATCCATCCGGAGGCACCGGATAACCTGTTGGAGGCGCTTAAAGGCGCTTCCATCGAGGAAGAACACCGCACTGTCATGAGTGCGGTGATTGAGAAGGTTCAGCTCACCAAAAGCGGGCTGACCGAAGCCTGCAGCAGCCTTCTAACAGGCTTTGAGGTAAGAAGTTAAAATTGTGTAATGTAATACCGCATAGACAAGAGTAGCCTCGATGCTTAGTTCGGTGTTGGAAGGAAAAGCCGGACCGAGGATCTAACAAGATATACGCAGGTTGCTAAAAATATGTCAATATGGGTTTGCAGGTTGCGCTGCTGGCCTCTCGCCGATTAACGGCGGAGGTCGACGTGCTGAAGAAGAACCTCGAGCGGTCCGAGCAAGAGCTCGGCCATGCAAAGAAGCAGCTCGAGGAGAAAGAAGGTGAGTAACACCTCTTTGAATAAGGACCTTACAGAAAAGGATTTTGGTTGCAAACAAAATTAACAAGGATAATATGTGTATTGCAGGGGCCACTAAGGAGGTGGCAGCCCTGAAGGATGTCGTGTCCGCGGCCGAACTCAATGCGGCCACGGAACGGGCTGAGCGAGAAAAGCAAGTGGCGCTGGTGGCAGAAGTTCGGCAAGAGCTCCAGGCTCTCATGGAAAAGCATGAGAATTTGGAGCGTGACTCCAAGACTCGAGAGTCCGAGCTTGCCTCGGCTCTTGAAAGTGCCAAGTCCACCAAGGCCGGGGCCCAGAAGGCCCTTCAGGAGGTAGAGGATATGAAGAAGATAGCTGCGGGTAAGGCGTTTTTCATGCAGAGCAAGCATGTTAATGTAAATTACCGGATACTTACCTGAATTCGGAGCTCTCCAGGGGCGTTTGCAGATCTGCCGCGTAGTGCATCTGATGCTGCCGCATTCTATCTTGGCGAGGAGGGGAGCTCGACGGAGATGGTCTTCTGGTCTCAGTACGCTGAGGCCGGCCATCCGGTACCTCCAAGCGACCAGCTGAAGCAGCTGGTCGAACTCCACAAGGTAGCTGAGGAGGCCATGAAGGGTCTCATAGTCCGGTCAGGCTCGACAGGCCATGCTCGAAGCTACTTTGGCCTTGTCAGCGGCGGCTGTTGGATGCATGCCCCAGTGCTGGACGCCATCAAGCGCTCCGCTTTGTATTGAAGGCGCTCGTCGGGCCCTTACCCGCATAAAGGTGCAATGGGGCAAACTGGATGCGAGAAGCTTTCACGGATCCGCCGCCAGCAAGGAGCATCGCACGCCGGAGCGGTATTATAAAGTTGTCCTGAAGGGAGCCTGCGATATTGCAGATGAGTGCCCCCGAGATGTAATCTTTGAGTGAACTCGCTGTGTATTTATCCTGTGCGCTGAAAACTTCGTTCCTATGCGCCATGAGCAATGCTTATTGAATTTAAAATATTACCTTCTGTGCGGCCGTTTATAAAATCTGAGCGATGGCAAGTCGTTAGCTTCAGCCCCCAAGCCACAAGTGCTGGGGTGTTCGGGATAAACATGAGCACTCTTGTTCCCATTGTTGGGTCCATCGAGGGAGGCGCTCAACACAACGAACAAGGCAACCGGACTTATAATGCTTGAACACTCTCACTTAGCCATAGAATTCTATAATTTTAAATTTCGGCGAAGCCCCTGGTATTCGGAAGACCGAATCCGGGGTGCTATCCACGCCTTCATCGGACATTATCCGGAACTTCGCTCGAAGCGGCGTGAGTCTTTAAGGACCCGAAAAAACCTCTTGAACAGCGACCAGTCTCTCGCCTTATCATGCCAGTCGGTTTTAGCTTTCTCCACTGAGGCGTTAACCTGGCTCAACCGGGGCGCAATCGCAGTGGTTCTCCCAGTGCTACCTTAGACGATAGAACGGAACGTAAGGCACCAAAACGTGGGAGCCGGGCAAACCCAACTATTGACCCAAGACATGATTCGGAGCCGATTCATATAATGCTATAAGTTCGGGGTGCCGTACTTGTGAAAGTGTTCGGACTTTATCACACCATAAATTGGGGAACAGAAGCCCCTGGCGTATTCGGCCGTACCAAAATATACGGGTGCAAGATGTCATGTAATAAACATATACATAAAAGGTAATGCAACTGCAAAATAAAAAAGGTGCTGCATTATATATGAAAGAAAGTCTGCTAATAAAGCGGACCGATACAGATAGTGCGGTAAGCAAGGGATGTTGACTCAATAAACATGTCCCCCTCTAGGGATGAGCTGCGGACTTGGTGTATATAATCGAATTTAATGTTCGTAATTGAGACCACCTGAGAGTTCGTCGCGGCCTTCTTTAGTCCCTGACTATTGCATCATGAGTTCGGCAAGGTCGCCACCGGACAGGGCTTCTGTTTAACGGAGTCCTGTGTATACAAAGTAGTAAAGTAAAAAAAGGAAAAGAAGGGGGGCACCCTTGCGAGCCCCAGGTGTGGTCGAGCCGCACTCTGGGTCTATTGTGATTGTGCCCCTTTCCCTGCGCCCATGGTATCTCCAAAGCGTAAAGATGTACGCGGAGTGTTATTCTTGCGATCATACGCGGGCGAGGGTTGGGGCCGCATTGCTACACATGCTCTGCTCGCGCCGGGTGGTCTTGGTTGGCATTGCTCCGGGCACGCTTTGTTGTGTCCGGCCTTTTAGCTGCCGGACTTGAGAATTGCCTTAAGAGGCTGCTCAGATTTCGCCGCGAGAGCCAGATGTTCCTCCGCTCGAGGGCGTTCCGTGTTCCCATTGACCGTGATGACTCCACGAGGGCTCGCATCTTGAGCTTTAGGTATGCATAATGCGGCACCGCATTGAATTTTGCAAACGCGGTTCGTCCGAGCAGGGCGTGATAGCCGCCATGAACGGGACTATGTCGAAGATTAATTCTTCGCCCGAAATTTTCCGTGGATCTCAAGACCACTTCAGTGTGATCGAGCCTGCATGCTTGGCTTCCACTCCTGGGATGACACCTTTAAAGGTTGTCTTTGTAGGTTTGATCCTTGATGGGTCTATGCCCATTTTGCGCACTGTATCCTGGTAAAGCAAGTTCAGGCTGCTGCCGCCGTCCATCAGGACTCTTGTGAGGTGAAATCCATCGACGATTGGGTCTAAGACCAATGCGGCGAATCCGCCGTGGCGTATGCTGGTCGGATGGTCTCTTCGATCGAAAGTGATCGGACAAGAGGACCATGGATTGAATTTTGGGGCGACTGGCTCCATCGCATAGACGTCCCTGAGTGCGTGTTTCCTCTCCCTCTTGGGAATGTGGGTCGCGTATATCATATTCACCGTCCACACTTGTGGGGGGAAGCCCTTCTGTCCTCTACTGTTCGGCGGTCGGGTCTCCTCCTCGTCGTCGCTGTTTAGCCCCTTGTCATTGTTTTCGGCAATTAACTTGCCGGCCTGCCTGAACACCCAGCAATCTCTATTGGTGTGGTTAGCTGGCTTTTCAGAGGTGCCATGTATCTGGCATAAGCGGTCGAGTATTCGGTCCAGATTGGACGGACCCGGAGTGGTTCTTTTGAATGGCTTCTTCCACGACGGGTTTAGAGCCTCGAATCCGCATTGACCGCCAGATCCTCCTTATCGCCACCGCACGCGGCGCTTTGTTTTTGTTGCGACGTGACCTGCCATTGTTGTCCTTGGTATCCGGACTGCCAGAATTTTTACGGAGGTTGTTGCTACGGGCTAGCTAGCTGACCTCTCCGCGCGAAGCGGGTCATAAACGATGTGAGGGCTGCCATGGATTTCGCTTTTCCTGCCCTGTGCCGGGCTAGCCATTCGTCCCGGATGTTATGTTTGAAGGCTGCAAGGGCCTCTGATCCGGACAATCGACGATTTGGTTTTTCTTTGTCAAGAACCGTGTCGAATTGTCCGCCGATTCGTCAGGCTGCTGAATGATGTGGCTTAGGTCATCGGCGTCGGTGGTCGCATATATGTGCCACGAAGTTGTCGAGGAATGCGGCTTCCGTGTCCTCCCAGACCCGATTGACTGCGGGCAAGCTATTTAGCCAATGCCGAGCTGGTCCTTTAAGCTTGAGTGGGAGGTATTTGATGGCATGGAGATCATCACCGCGGGCCATGTGAATGTGGAGAAGATAGTCTTCGATCCAAACCGCGGGGTCTGTTGTGCCATCGTAAGATTCGATGTTTACGGGTTTAAACCCTTCAGGGATCTGATGATCCATAACTTCGTCAGTGAAGCATAGAGGGTGTGCGGCGCCCCTGTATTGGGCGATATCGCGACGCAGCTCGAGAGAGCGCTGTCTGCTGTGTTCGGCCCGGTCGGGATTGTTATGTCCGGCGCGACGGTATTCGTCGTGGGTAGTGGGGCGCCCACGTGATCCGTAGATGGATCTGGATTGTCTTGCCTTGTCCTCAATATATCTCGCAAGTCCGGCGCGTGCCCTCTTGGCTTCGTACTCTTGGAGCGAAGCAGGGGTACGGATTTGGCTGGGGGCCTGGATGCCTCTCTGTCACGACCACGGGGTGGTCGGTCAGCCATGTCATGCGCTGGTGATGAAGGTATGTATGCTTCCTCCTCTAATCGGGGGAGCAGCTTGCGTCTTGGGTAACTTTTGGAGGGGCGTTCGAGTTTATATTCTTCGGCCGCGAGGACCTCGGTCCATCGATCGGCCAGCAGATCTTGATCAGCTTGGAGCTATTGCTGCTTTTTCTTTAGGCTATTTGCTGTGGCTATGAGCCTGCGCTTGAAGCGCTCTTGTTCGACGGGATCCTCAGGTACGACGAATTCATCATCGTTGAGGCTTGCTTCGTCTTCGGAGGGAGGCATATAGTTATCATCCTCAACCCTTCGCCCCGCCGCCTGTCGTGAGGGCTTGCTTGCGTCCTCTGCGCTGAGTCTTCTTTGGAGGGGATTGTCTTCGCACTCTCCGAGTGTTATTGTCTCCGTGCGGAATCTCCATTCTTCTGTGGCGGGATTTAGAGCGGCGCCACGACGTTGGCGTTTGGGCTGCTTCTTTAGAGAATCTGCCTCCGCTTCTTCGCCATCCCCATCTTTTGGGGTGTCCACCATGTATATGTCGATGACGAGGTGGTCTTCCGGTGCCTCTGTAGGCGCTGGTTCTGTTAAATCTCCGGCATCGCCGTCCATAGCGCCGATGTCGCCGAGTCGTAGTCTAGCATGTCGCTTAGATCCTCGGCAGTGGCTACAAAGTGGGTGGTGGGTGGGCTCTGAATTTCTTCATCGTCCGAACTCCAACCGTCCTGGCCATAGTCCGGCCAGGATTCTCCTGATAGCGAGAGACGCTTCAGTGAATTCAGGATATCGCCAAAAGGCGAGTGTTGGAAAATGTCCACGGCAGTGAATTCCATGACCGGCGCCCAATCCGTACCAATTGGTAGGGGCGCGGGAGGTTCAGAGTCCGGCGAGGAGTCCGGCGCCTTGGAATCACGGGTTTCGCAGGGGACAAGATCACTGTTCGGCTCCATCGCCGTGTATGTTGAAGCCACCGGGGCGGCGTCTACCCACCATCCCTCGATGTGGGCGATCAGCTCCGGGCTAACGGCCGAAGCGGATCCGGGTGCGGCCACCAGAGCACTGTTCAGTGGCAGAGTTAAATCATGCCCGTCGTCACAGTGCGGCGCGCTCGGCTGCGGCTCGGGTCCGTCGAGGATCAAGTCTCCGCGGACGTCGGCCGTGAAGTTTAAGCTTCCGAATCTGACCTGACGGCCAGGGGCGTAGCTTTTGATCTGCTCCAGATGGCCGAGAGAATTGGCCCGCAGTGCGAAGCCGCCGAATACGAAGATCTGTCCGGGGAGAAAAATCTCACCCAGGACGGCGTTGTTGGTTGAAGATGCCATCAAGCCTATCGGCGACGACACAGAGGAACTCTCAATGAAAGCACCAATGTCGGTGTCAAAACCGGCGGATCTCGGGTAGGGGGTCCCGAACTGTGCGTCTAGGCGGATGGTAACAGGAGACCAGGGACACAATGTTTTTACCCTGGTTCGGGCCCTCTCGATGGAGGTAAAACCCTACGTCCTGCTTGATTAATATTGATGATGTGAGTAGTATAAGAGTAGATCTACCACGAGATCAAGGAGGCTAAACCCTAAAAGCTAGCCTATGGTATGATTGTTGTAATGTATGTTGTCCTACGGACTAAAGCCCTCCGGTTTATATAGACACCGGAGAAGGCTAGGGTTACACAGAGTCGGTTACAATGGTAGGAGATCTACATATCCGTATCGCCAAGCTTGCCTTCCACGCCAAGGAAAGTACCTTCCGGACACGAGCCGGAGTCTTCAATCTTCGTAGTCTTGGAGTCCGACGGATAATGATAGTCCGGCTGTCCGGACACCCCCTAGTCCAGGACTCCCTCAACGACCATTCACAATGATGCTAATATATCATGAGAGTTGTTTTGCAAAAAAAAAAATCATGAGAGTTACATGTATAAAAGTACGTTGATATGTCAATCATGCTAATATATTGACAGATTTACATGTATAACAGAAACTTTAATATGATATTGTAGTCATAATACTTAAACCTTAATAAGTATGTTTTATGCTAGCCCGTGCAGTAGCACGGGTTGATGACTAGTTGTACTAGTTGGAGGAGTAGTACCGTTCGCTCGTCCACCAGCAAGTAAAGTCGCTTGCCCCCCTCCTCAACGCCGCTCCCCCTCCCACCAGCAGCATAGCCCGTGCTCTCCAATTCACCTTGATGAGGTTTACCTCTTACTTTCTCACACCTTCCTCGCCCACCACACCGCGCCACATTGTGGCCCGAGCACACGAGGAAGGAGGCCGGAGACCAACATCACCCTCAGCTTTAAGCGCCTTCAAGGCTATGGATCTCGGTAGTCAGGTCTACATCATCATGAGCATGTAATAGTTCTTGTCAACGCTAATTAATGTGGTTAACCTCCTCGTTGTCTTGGGCTATTGCCAAAGAAGGCGCCCGCCCTTCGAGATGAGGCTACTCGAGACCGGCACCTTGAACTGCTCCACCACCCGTGCATGTAGCTGATTGCTCAGGTCCTTGCATCCCTTGACATGATGTAGGTTTCTAAGTGTGGGTTCTTGAAGACGTCTGGCTTAGAAATGACAAACATAACAATAGTGTGGTGAAGTTGAGAAAATGCAACAACACATGTTTTTTCCTTGGACGCAAAAATCATTGAACTGGAGCATCGTGATGTTGGGAGTTTCTATTTTCTTAGATAGTATATTGATTTCAAATTGGAGTTAATTGACACGGGCATAAGACTTGCAACCAAGCAAGGACCGAAAAAGAAAACAAAGGCTACAAAGAAGAAAGACAACATTAGACTATTTTGTCAATGCAAACGGTCATGTCATGTCATTTCAATCTTGGAGGCCATCTTCAACTGCGAGGGCTGGGAGGTGTTGTCGCTGAAGATTTGAGCATTTGCCGCTTCCACAAATTTCAGACAATATATGTGGCTATAACATTGAGCATGTCTCTGTCGTTTCCTACAAGTTGCGAATGCACCCTCTCCCATCGGCTTGGCAAATTAGTGTTGAGTGTAAAGGCTAGAGAAAGCCCGGACAATGGAACAGAGCACACATGTGTAGCAAATCTCTTTGCAGAAAGAAATCATGTCTCAAGTGCAAAGTAGGCTCCAAGACTTGGTCACAAAATTAATGGATGGATAGCTAATGCACCTACCAACCTTCCTTGGTGTAAGCAAGATCGGCTCTTATAAACGGCACACTACTCCAGGGCATCTACTTGTAGCCTCCGACCATGTTACCAAGATAGTACAAACAACCAAACAAACATGGTGGAAGTCGAGGCTCCTGAGCCAGAAAGTGTTGAAGGCAGAACAATAGGGGCTTAGTCAGTCCATCCTTTATGGAATATAAGAATGAGAGGCATATGAGAACGCATGGTCTCCAGGAATCATACAAGACATAGCCAGAGCTATCAGATCCGTATTCGTTAGGAGGGAACGAGCACCACAAGATGAAGAACCCCCAAGAGTAGCCTGTGGCGAGAGAGCGATACTGAGGCTTATCGCACGGTCAGACAACCGTGCGATAAATCGAGCCATTATTCGCGGGCTGGAGCAGGGGCTAGAACAAACTGCATTGCTTACACTTGTCCAAGTACCGTGGCGCTACAAAGGGATGT
Source organism: Aegilops speltoides (assembly GCA_021437245.1). Lineage (NCBI taxonomy): Eukaryota > Viridiplantae > Streptophyta > Magnoliopsida > Poales > Poaceae > Aegilops > Aegilops speltoides. Next base: position 531,277,402 of record CM038143.1, on the reverse strand, counting down.
AAGAACAGTGGCATGCACGCTAAGTCGATAGCCACACGCCACCTAACATCTCAGCAAGTCGAAGTGACCACAGGTGCATCGGCCACACAAGATCCATCACCTTACACGTCCTCTACACATTTGCCCCATCCCGGTTTCAAAATCTCCAAACCGTTCGTAGCAGAAACGCAGAAGAAACAAAACGGAACCAACCAAAAAACCCAGGGGGAATTTGTCTGGTTATCCTCGTGCAGAGGCGTGTCGGGTTGAGAATCTCCCATGGTGCCCGAAATCGTGTCCAATCCTTGCTCTAGGGTGAGCTCTTCCATCTTCTAGCAGTCCGGCGCCTTTCGAGCCAAAGCAAGGGGCAGGGGTCCCCTTTGGATTTGGAGAGGAGAGAATCGACCAAGGTGTCCACCTTTCAGTGTAGATGAGGGCGCAACCTTTGCTAGACTTTGTCTCCGTATGAAGAACCTCCTCGTTTGCTCTACTTGATCTACTTCACTTGGAGGACTCCATCGACTACTAGCTAGTGCTTAGTTTGCTTATAGGGCTTGTAGTCTTTGATGCTTGTAAGCTGCTTCGGCAACAATATGTATCTGCTGTTTTTCTTTCTTGCTCTTGTTACCGTATGTTCGCAGTTGTTAAGTGGTTGTAGCAATGACCTTGTGTAATCCCGGGCCGGTTGATGGCTTTTTTATTCAAAGCCAGGCTCTTCTTGAGCCTTCGTTCTAAAAAAAGCACCAACAAGCAAACAATTAGCTCGCACTCAGGCCGGCGCAAAGCAAATGATAATCCGATCTGATCGCCTATCTACCCACTAGTAGCAGGGCCTTGTGTCCCAAGTGGGCCAGTCCGTCTCCCATGTTCTAATCTTCCTCGCCGGAGACCGCTTCTTCACTTCACAGGTATTATCACCGCCACTCATGGAGATGGCGGATGGAGGACGCAGTCGCCGGAGGGGAACAACAAGGATTTGGATAACAGCCGCCCCCCGTAGTCTAGGTTTAGGTCCGGTCCCCCCCCTTTTGAATGAAAACTATCCGAAATGTAATGAATGTGCTCCGATTTGTATGAAAATCATCCGGGTTGCATGTAATTCGTCCAGTTTGTTTAAAGAGTGTTTGAAATGTATGCGGGTAGCGTTGGATGGCCAGTTTCCGCATCCGTGTCCTCGGATGAATGCTGGCGAAAATTTAGGGGCCAGGATTGGAGATGCCCTTTGCTAGTATGTTGATTTCAAATTGGAGTTAATTGGCACGGGCTAAGATTTGCAACCAAGCAAGGACCAAAAAAGAAAACAAAGGCTACAAAGAAGAAAGAAAACATTAGGCTATTTTGTCAATGCAAACGGGCATGGCATGTCATTTTAATCTTGGAGGCCATCTTCAATTGTGAGGGCCAGAGGTGTCGTCGCAAAAGATTTGAGCATTTTGCCGCTTCCACAAATTTCAGACAATATATGTGGCTATAACATTGAGCATGTCTCTGCCGTTTCGTACAAGTTGAGAACACACCCTCTCCCACCAGCTCAGCAAATTAGTGTTGAGTGTAAAGGCTAGGGAAAGCCCGGACAATGGAGCAGAGCACACATGTGTAGCGAATCTCTTTGCAGAAAGAAAATCATGTCTCAAGTGCAAAGTAGGCTTCAAGACTTGGTCACAAATTAATGGATGGATAGCTAATGCACTTACCAACCTTCCTTGGTGTAAGCAAGATTGTCCCTTATAAACGGCACACTACTCCGGGGCGTATACTTATAGCCTCTGACTATGTTACCAAGATAGTACAAACAACCAAACAAACACAGTGGGAGTTGAGGCCCCCGAGCCAGAGAGCAGTGAAAGACAAAACAATGTGGTTGAGTTAGTCAATCCTTCATGGAATAAGAATGTGAGGCATATGGGAACACATGATCTCCAGAAACCATGCGAGACATAGCAACAGAAAAACGGTCTGTATTCGTTAGGAGGGAATGGATACCAGAAGAAGCAGATCCACCGAGAGTAGCCCGCAGCGAGAGAGCTGCATTCCCATTCGTGGCATGGCAGAAAGACCGTGCGTGTAATCAACCTGTTACTCATCGGCTATAACGAACATCATTGCTTATACTTGTCGAAGTACTATGGTGTGCTACCATGGAGTGTAAGAACAGTGGCATGCACGTTAAGTGGATAGCCACACACTACCTAACAACATCTCATCCGCCCCTCACAACCCCAAGTGACCAGACCACAAATCCAAGACCACACGAGATCTGCATCCTCCCTACACCTTCCATACCTTTGCCCCCTCCCGGATTCAAATTCTCCAAACCATCCACAACAGAAACACAGAAGAAACAAAACAGAACCAACCAAAACAGGCCCAGGGGACAAAGCCCACCACAGAAGAAAAGCACCAAAAGCCCAAACAAAGCAATTAGCTCGCACTCACGCCGACGCAAAGCAAATGATAATCCAATATTCTGATCTGATCGCCCCCTATTTGCCCACTAGTCACACCCCACTAAGCTAACCTAGTACTGTACTAGCTTGGAGTAGTAGTGTTCGCTTGTCCACCAGCGAAGCGAGTAAAGTCACTCGCCCCCTCCCAACCGCCGCTCCCCTCCCCCCACCAGCAACTCGTGCTCTCCGATTCACCTCGCCTCTCCACGGTTTACCTCTGACTTTCTCCCACCTTCCTCGCCCACCGCATCGCGTCCTCCCCGTCGTCCCCTCCTTAAGCAAGCCACCGACGGCGGCCGCAGAGCAGGGGACCCGGACCACCACCTAGCAGCAGCCCATCCACTAACCCGCTCGGCAGTCAGGCAATGTCCCTCCTCTCCACGACGAGGATGGCGGCGGTCCGGGATGCGTGAGGTTCCTTTCTCCTTTATTTAAGGAAATTATCTATAGCGAGGATTCAAAGAACACGCTACTACTACATTAGCTATAACGCCTGTTCTGAAAGCACGCTACTGCTACTCTTGTCTCCCTTATTTTTTTTTCACATTTCATTTTTTTTCCTTTCCCCTTTTTCTATTTCTTTCATTTTCATTTACTTTTCTATAGGTTTTTCATTTTATTTCTTTTCATTAGCAGTAGCGCTTTTCCTAGAAAACGCGCTGCTACAACCAACTTAGCAGCATCGCGCTTTACCTAAGCTCGCTACTACTATTCCTAGCCTGCCGAGAACAGTGTGAGAATTGTAGTAGTAGCACTTCTTCCAGCAGACGCGCTACTGCTATAACCTTAGCTGTAGCGTGTTTTGTGACTAGGCGCTACCAGTAAATAGCAGTAGTGCCTTTTTTTGACCGGCGCTACTGGTAAGCTTTTGTTTGTAAGGTTTTCCCTAGTAGTGATGGGGTTGGATTGATGCATGCCGTTATGAAATAAGAATGGGAGGCATACAGAAACACATCATCTCCCGAAATCATATGGGGCATAGCGGGGATCGACAACCATGTATTAACTCGGAGCGAAGGTAGGGGCAACACAAATGCACAAGCAGAGGAACAAACATAAGAAAGTGGAGATCCACCGAGAGTACTCCTGAGGAAGAGAGCGACATGCATGCATACATTGAAAAATGAGGGGGCGAGATGAATTTCTCTTTGTAAAAACTGGATTTCATCTGTGAACACCATTTCAAATTGGATTTAATTAATGCAGGGATAAGATTTACAACCTAGTAGGGATCCAAAAGTAAAACATACGCTATAAATAAGAAAGATGGCAGTAGGCTATCTTGTTAGTGCAAACTGCATGACATGTCATTTTCAATCTTGAAGGCCATCTGAAACTGAGAAGGTCGGGAGGTGATGTTGTCAAAGATTAGAGCATTTTGCTCCTTACACAAATTTCAGATAATGTATGAGGCTATAATGTTGAGCATGTATTTGCCTTTTCATACAGGCTCCCGAATGTGCACCCTCTCCCACCAGCTCGTCAAATCGGTGTTTAGTGTAAAGGCTAGGGCTAGCCCAGAGAATGGAGCAAAACACACATGTGTCCCAAACCTCTCTGTAGAAAGAAATATTAAGGCTCGGGTGCGAAGTAGGCTCCAGGACTTGGTCACATAATTAATCACTGGATAGGTAATGCACTCACTAACCTTGCTTGGTGTAATGATGATTGGCCCTTATAAAAGACACACTCCTGTCAATGGTCTCCTTGTAGCTTCTAAACGCGTTATGACGATAGCAATACAAGCCAAACAAACACGGCGGGGTCAAGGCTCCCGAGCCAGAGAGCACCGAAGGTAAACAATGGGGATTAGGTCGATGCAATCCGATATGAAATACAAATGGGAGATATATGGAAATACATCATCTCGAAAAATCATATGGTCGATGCTGGAAGCAAGGAAATTGTATTTGCTATGGGCGATGTAAGGGCAACACTAATGTACACGCAAAGGAGCGAACATGAGAGGACCGAGATCCGCCGAGAGTACTCCAAACTGAAAGTGCGACATACGGATATTGAAAAGGGGTTGAGATGAATATCACTTTGTAAAGACCGCATTGCACTTCCGGTGAACCTTTATATTGGATCTTGGTTCTTTTTTAGAACTATGTCTTCTTCTCTCTTCACCATTGTCGATACTTTTTCCACCAACGGTCAACCATCCAAACCCTAATCCTCCTCCTTCGCTGATCCTCCACCCGATTTCTACATTCTGTGATTTGTGTCACGTTAAGAAAAAACGACAAATCAAGCAATTTTTCGCAGGCCACACCAAAGGCGCACTGGTTCTTGGTCTAAATACTATGGTGCTACCTTGGAATGTAAGAACAGTGGCATGCATGCCAAGTCGACATTCACACACCACCTAACATCTCATCCACCCCCTCACAACTCTAAGTGACCACAAATCCATCGACCACACGAGATCCTCCTTCGTGTCTCCCCTACACCTTTGCCCCATACGAAATTCAAATTCTCCAAACCATCCGCACCCAAAAACCCATATCAGTCAGAAGAAACAAAATGAGACCAACCAAAAACCTAGGGGGCAAACCCACCACCGAATAAAAACACCAAAAGAGCAAACAATTAGCCCACACTAACGCCCACGCAAAGCAAATGATAATCCGGTCCGATCACCCATGTGCCCACTAGTCGGGCCGCACTAAGCTAAGCCACATCACACTAGAGAGTAGTACTTTACTTGTCCACAAGCGAGTAAAGTCTTGAGTGCGAAGTAGGCTCAAGACTTGGCCACAAAATTAATGGATGGATAGCTAATGCACTTACCAACCTTCCTTGGTGTAAGCATGGCGATCCATATGAAAGGCACACTCCTCTCGGGTGTCTTACCCTGTAGCATGTAAGTAAGTTACCAAGAAAGTACTAGCAGCCAAACAAACGCAGTGAGGATCGAGGCACTTGAGCCAGAGAGCACTAGAGTTTAAAAAAGGCCACTAATCTGCGCCGGTGCGCCGGCCGAACCGTTCGGCCGGTCAGCCCCTGGCCCTCCGATTCAGCCGCGCGCAGCCATCCGATTGAGCATGTGTTCTCTTCTTCCTTCCCCCACTTGCCTAACGAAATTTTCTGCAGCCCCCATCGCCCCACCTCCCCCGGCCTCCTGCTTGCAGCTCCGCAAGCCGGCTCGCCGCTCGCCGCTCGCCGCATCAGTAGCCGTCGATCTGGCGTTTTTGACCTCTGTCGTCGTCTTCTTCGCGACAGGATGTCGTCTCTTCCCCTCGTGAATCCGGATCCCGCGGGAGCCGTTCCTTCTTCCACCAAGCTCTGCACCCCGTCTCTCCCGCACACATCTCGTCCGGCCTCCGGCCGCCTCGCCCCCGTCACAGCCCCCACCAGCATCACACACTGCTCATCACCGTGTTTGAAGCACTGCCGTAGAAAATGCATGGATGTAGCAAAAATCTTCGCCAGTGGTAGCAAAACTGAAGCACAGTTGCAGCGAACCGCCGTCGCAGCCGTAGCGGGTTGCAGCTAATCCACGAATGGATGAAGCAAAAACCAGCAGCGGTTGTAGCAAAAAAAAACGTCGTCGCCATCGTCGAACGTCACAGCTAATTCGTGAAGCATGTAGCAAACAACGACGCAGGGGAGTAGCAAAAACATCAACCATTGCAGCTCCCGACCGAGGTCACAACTAATCCGTACATGGTTGTAGCAAAAAAAATTCACCGGTTGTAGCTCTGCCATGGCCGGTTGTAGCACACATAGTCTTCGTTCCAGCAAAAACATACAGCTTGTTGATCGCCGTCGTCGTCGCACGTCGTAGTTAATTCGTGAAGTATGTAGCAAACAAAGACGCTGGTAGTAGCAAAAGCTACAACGGTTGCAGCTTTTTTGGTATTGACAGTAGCCAGCCCTGACATGTGTCGTCGTGCTTGAAGCTTTTTGCGATGCCGGTCGAAGCTCTTTGTGACACCGGTTGTAGCTTTTTGCGATGGCACTGAGCGGTCCCAGCATTTGGCGTCACCGGTTGAAGCTTTTTGCGGCGCCTGTGGTAGCTTCCTTGAACACCAGTTGTAACATGGTGGGTGTCGCTTGATGCTCGCAGTTCCGGTGAGATTCTCCCAATAGCAAATGCTCAACGGCGTCGCCCATAGCAGCTCGCAGTCTCCTCGACGTCGTCTGCCCCCGAGCTCATAAGCCATGGCGCCCATAGCAGCTCGTCGGAGCCCCAGTCACAATCCGCCCCGAGCTCGTAAGCCATGGCCGCCCTGACATTGAGCTCGCAGGCCATGGCGCATGGGAGCAGCACCCCCATGGAGGAGGTGCAGCGTGAGGCGCGAAGGGAGGATTGCTCGGAGCTGCCTGGTGCTATGGCGGAGGAGGCGAGGCGGAAAGCGATGGGGAAAAGCGAAGTCACGGCCGCGAGGAAGAAGTAGTGGATGCGGACGTTAGGGAGAGGATAAGGTACACGTGTTCACTTCCTGGTGGCTAGCGCCAGCGTGGCGAAGTGACCGGCCAGAGCGTTCCGCCGGCGCACCGCGCGTAAACGTTTCCCTTTAAAAAATGGGGTTGAGTCAATCAACCCGTTATGAAACAACAATGAGAGGCATATGGGAACACATCAAGTTCAAGAATCATGTGAGGCATAGCAGCAAGCAAAGGGCAAGTATTTGCCAGGAGGGAAGGCATGGGCGATACTAATGTACTTGCGAAGGAACTAAAATAAGAAAATGGAGATCTAGCGAGAGAACTCCTAAGCGAAAGAGTGGCACGCAAAAATTGAAAAGGAGGTGAGATGCACTTCAATTTGTAAAAACAAAATTGCACTTTTGGTCGAATCTTGGTTTTTTTAAAAACCCGCCTTCTTGTCCATGTGGCATTATCGATACTTTTTCACCAAATGGCCAATGGCATAAAGGCGAGCAACAATACCTGTCTGGACCCCAGTCAACCCTTGGATGTACATGCCAGAAAGGCCAAAGCCTCTCCGCTCATCCCCCTCCTTCACCGACCCTTCATCTAAATTCTAAATTCTATGTTGGTCGCACGTTAAAAAACACAAAACAAATCAAACGATTATTTGCGGGCTAGACCAAAGGAGTACTGCTTCTTCGTCTAAATACTATGGTGCTACCATGGAATGCAAAAACATTAGCATGCACATTAGGTCGACAACCACACACCACCCTAACATCATCCACCACTCACAGATCAAATGGCCACAAAATCTATTGACCACACGAGACCCTCCTTCCTATTCCCCTACACCTTTGCCTCCATTAGGAATTCAAATTCTCCAAACCATCCGCAACCAAAAACCCAGACGAGGTAGAAGAAACAAAACAGAACCAACCAGAACCAGGTGACAAAAGCCCACCACAGAAGAAAAACACCAATAGCGCAGACAATTATCTCGCACTAATGTCGATGCAAAGCAAGTGATAATCTGATCCTCGCCCCCTTTCCCACTAGTCACACCCCACTAAGCTAAATGTACTAGCTGGAGGAGTAGTACCATTCACTCGTCCACCAACGAGTAAAGTCGCTCAACCCCTCCCCGACCGCCGCTCCCCTCCCACCACCAGCATAGTCGTGTTCTCCTATTCACCTCGCTGAGGTTTACCTCTCACTTTCTCTCACCTTCCTCGCTCACCGCACCGCGTCACATTGTGTCCGCCCCCTCTCCGTTCCCAAGCACACGAGGAATAAGGCCGGAGACCAACATCATCCTCAGCTTTGAGCGCCTTCAAGGCTATGGATCTCGATAGTGAGGCCTACCTCATCATGAGCACGTAATAGTCCTTGTCAACGCTAATGTGGTTGAACCCCTCATTGTCTTGGGCTATTGCCAAAGAAGGCTTGCCCTTCGAGATGAGGCTACTCGAGCCTGGCGCCTTGAACTGCTCCACCACCTGTGCTTGCAGTTGATTGCTCAGGTCCACGCATCCCTTGACATGATGTAGGTTTCTAAGTGTGGGCTCTTGAAGACTTCTGCTTGGAGATGACAAACATAACAATAGTGTTGTGAAGTTGAGAAAATGCAACAACACATGTTTTTTCCTTGCACGCAAAAATCATTGAACTGGACCACCGTGATGCTGGGAGTTTCTATTTTCTTAGATAGTATATTGATTTCAAATTGGAGTTAATTGACGCGAGCATTTGCAACCAAGCAAAGGACCAAAAAGAAAACAAAGGCTACAAAGAAGAAAGAGAACATTAGACTATTTTGTCAATGCAAACGGTCACGTCATGTCATTTCAATCTTGGAGGCCATCTTCAACTGCGAGGGCTGGGAGGTGTTGTCGCTGAAGATTTGAGCATTTTGCCGCTTCCACAAATTTCAGACAATATATGTGGCTATAACATTGAGCATGTCTCTGCCGTTTCGTACAAGTTGTGAACGCACCCTCTCCCATCAGCTTGGCAAATTAGTGTTGAGTGTAAAAGCCTAAAGGCTAGAGAAAGCCCTGACAATGGAGCAGAGCACACATGTGTAGCCAAATCTCTTTGCAGAAAGAAAATCATGTCTCAAGTGCGAACTAGGCTCCAAGACTTGGTCACAAAATTAATGGATGGATAGCTAATGCACCTACCAACCTTCCTTGGTGTAAGCAAGATCGGCCCTTATAAACGACACACTACTCCGGGGCGTCTACTTGTAGCCTCTGACCATGTTACCAAGATAGTACAAACAACCAAACAAACATGGTGGAAGTCGAGGCTCCTGAGCCAGAAAGTGTTTAAGGCAAAACAATAGAGGCTTAATCAGTCCATCCTTTATGGAATATAAAAATGAGAGGCATATGAGAACGCATGATCTCCAAGAATCATACAAGACATAGCCAGAGCTATCAGATCCGTATTCGTTAGGAGGGAACGAGCACCACAAGATGAAGAACCCCCAAGAGTAGCCTGTGGCGAGAGAGCGACACTGAGGCTTGTCGCACGGTCAAAAAACCGTGCGACAAATCGAGCCGTTATTCGCGGGCTGGAGCAGGGGCTAGAACAAACTGCACTGCTTACACTTGTCCAAGTATTGTGGTGCTACAAAGGGATGTAAGAACAGTGGCATGCACGCTAAGTCGATAGCCACACACCACCTAACATCTCAGCAAGTCAAAGTGACCACAGGTGCATCGGCCACACAAGATCCATCACCTTACACGTCCTCTACACCTTTGCCCCCTCCCGGTTTCAAAATCTCCAAACCGTGCGCAGCAGAAACACAGAAGAAACAAAACGGAACTAGCCAAAAAACTCAGGGGGAATTCGTCTGGTTATCCTCGTGCAGAGGCGTGTCGGGTTGAGAATCTCCCATGGTGCCCGAAATCGTGTCCAATCCTTGCTCTAGGGTGAGCTCTTCCATCTTCTAGCAGTCCGGCGCCTTTCGAGCCAAAGCAAGGGGCAGGGGTCCCCTTTGGATTTGGAGAGGAGCGGATCGACCAAGGTGTCCACCTTTCAGTGTAGATGTGGGCGCAACCTTTGCTAGACTTTGTCTTGTTGGGGAACGTAGTAATTTCAAAAAAATTCCTACGCACACACAAGATCATGGTGATGCATAGCAACGAGAGGGGAGAGTGTCATCTACATACCCTTGTAGATCGTAGCGGAAGCGTTGACATAGCGTAGTGGAGTAGTCGTACGTCCTTCACGCGATCCAACCGATCCCAGCACCGTTACTCCGGTGCCTCCGAGTTCTTAGCACACGTTCAGCTCGATGACGATCCGGGGCTCCGATCCAGCAGAGTGTCGGGAAGAGTTCCACAAGACGACGGCGTGGTGACGATCTTGATGTGTTACGCGCAGGCTTCGCTAAGCATCGCAACGATATAATCGAGGTGGAATTTAATGGAAGGGGCACGACACGGCTAAGGAACGATCTCAAGGATCAACTTGTGTGTCTATGGGGTGCCCCTGCCCCGTATATAAAGGAACAAGGAGGGGCTGGCCGGCCAGGTCCTTGGCGCGCCAGGAGGTGTCCTACTCCCACCGGGAGTAGGACTCCCCCCCAAACCTAGTTGGACTAGGAGTGGAAGAGGGGGAGAGAGAGGAAGGGGGGGCGCCGCCCCCCTCTCCTTGTCCTATTCGGACTAGAGGGGGGAGGGGGCGCCGGCCAGCCCCTTTGCCTCCTCTCTTCTCTTCCACCTAGGCCCATATGGCCCATTAAGTCCCCGGGGGGTTCCGGTAACCCCTCCGGTACTTCGGTTTTATCCGAAACTTCACCGGAACACTTCCGGTGTCCAAATATAGGCTTCCAATATATCAATCTTTACGTCTCGACCATTTCGAGACTCCTCGTCATGTCTGTGATCACATCCGGGACTCCGAACTCCTTCGGTACATCAAAATGCATAAACTCATAATAATTGTCATCGTAACCTTAAGCGTGCGGACCCTACGGTTCGAGAACAATGTAGACATGACCGAGACACGCCTCCGTCAATAACCAATAGCGGAACACGGATGCCCATATTGGCTCCTACATATTCTACGAAGATCTTTATCGGTCGGACCGCATAACAACATACGTTGTTCCTTTGTCATCGGTATGTTTACTTGCCCGAGATTCGATCGTCGGTATCCAATACCTAGTTCAATCTCGTTACCGCAAGTCTCTTTACTCGTTCCGTAATACATCATCTCACAACTAACACATTAGTTGCAATGCTTGCAAGGCTTATGTGATGTGCATTACCGAGAGGGCCCAGAGATACCTCTCCGACAATCGGAGTGACAAATCCTAATCTCAAATACGCCAACCCAACATGTACCTTCGGAGACACTGTAATGCTCCTTTATAATCACCCGAGCACGTTGTGATGTTTGGTAGCAACCAAAGTGTTCCTCGTGCAAACGGAGTTGCATAATCTCATAGTAATAGGAACATGTATAAGTTATGAAGAATAGCAACACAACAAACTAAACGATCGGTGCTATGCTAATGAAATGGGTCATGTCAATCGATCATTCTACTAATGATGTGACCTTGTTAATCAAATGACAACTTCTTTGTCTATGGTCGGAAACTAAACCATCTTTGATTAACAAGCTAGTCAAGTAGAGGCATACTAGTGACACTGCTTGTCTATGTATTCACACATGTATTATGTTTCCGGTTAATACAATTCTAGCATGAATAATAAACATTTATCATGATATAAGGAAATAAATAATAACTTTATTATTGCCTCTAGGGCATATTTCCTTCAGCCTCCCACTTGCACTAGAGTCAATAATCTAGATTACACAAGAATGATTCTTACACCCATGGAGTCTTGGTGCTGATCATGTTTTGCTCGTGGAAGAGGCTTAGTCAACGGGTCGCAACATTCAGATCGGTATGTATCTTGCATATCTCTATGTCTCCCTGGACTAAATCCGGATGGAATTGAAGTGTCTTTTGATGTGTTTGGTTCTCTTGTGAAATCTGGATTCCTTTGCCAAAGCAATTGCCCCAAGATTGTCACAAAAGATTTTCATTGACCCGATGCACTAGGTATGACACCTAGATCGGATATGAACTCCTTCATCCAGACTCCTTCATTTGCTGCTCCAAGCAGCTATGTATTCCGCTTCACATGTAGATCCCGCCACGACGCTTTGTTTAGAACTGCACCAACCGACAGCTCCACCGCTTAATGTAAATACGATCCGGTTTGCGATTTAGAATCGTCGGATCAGTGTCAAAGCTTGCATCGACGTAACTGCCATTTGACGAGCTCTTTGTCACCCCCATAAATGAGAAACATATCTTTAGTCCTTCTTAAGTACTTAAGTATGTTCTTGACCGCTGTCGATGATCCACTCTGGATTACTTTGGTACCTCCCGCTAAACTTATAGCAAGGGACACATCAGTCCGGTACACAACATTGCATACATGATAGAACCTATGGCTGAAGCATAGGAACATCTTTCATTTCTCTCTATCTTCTGCGGTGGTCGGGCATTGAGTCTTACTCAACTTCACACCTTGTAACACGTGCAAGAACCCTTTCTTTGCTTGATCCATCTTGAACTTCTTCAAAACTTTGTCAAGGTATGTGCTTTGTGAAAGTCCAATTAAGCGCCTCGATCTATCTCTATAGATCTTAATGCCTAATATGTAAGCAGCTTCACCGAGGTCTTTCATTGAAAAACTCTTATTCAAGTATCCTTTATGCTATCCAGAATTTTATATTATTTCCGATCAAGAATATGTCATCCACATATAATATCGAAATGTTACTGAGCTCCCACTCACTTTCTTGTAAATACAAAGCTTCTCCAAAAGTCTCAGATAAAACCAAATGCTTTGATCACACTATCAAAGCGCTTATTCCAACTCCGAGAGGCTTGCACCAGTCCATAAATGGATCGCTGGAGCTTGCACACTTTGTTAGCCCCTTTGGATCGATAAAACCTTCGTTGCATCATATACAACTCTTCTTCCGTAAATCCATTCAGAATGCAGTTTTAACATCCATTTGCCAAATTTCATAATCATAAATGCGGCAATTGCTAACATGATTCGGACAGACTTAAGCATCGCACGAGTGAGAAGGTCTCATCGTAGTCAATCCCTTGAACTTGTCGAAAACCTTTCGCAACAAGTCGAGCTTTATAGACGAGAACATTACCGTCGGCGTCGGTCTTCTTCTTAAAGATCCATTTATTCTCAATTGCTTGCCGATCATCGGCAAGTCAACCAAAGTCCATACTTTGTTCTCATACATGGATCCCATCTCGATTTCATGGCCTCAAGCCATTTTATGGAATCTGGGCTCACCATCGCTTCTTCATAGTTCGAGGTTCATCATGTTCTAGTAACATGACTTCCAGAACAGGATTACCGTACCACTCTGGTGCAGATCTTGTTCTGGTTGATCTACGAAGTTCAGTGGAAACTTGATCTGAATTTTCATGATCATTATCATCAGCTTCCTCCCTATTTGGTGTAGGTGTCCCAGAAACTGATTTCTGTGATGTACTACTTTTCAATAAGGGAGTAGATACAGTTATCTCATCAAGTTCTACTTTCCTCCCACTCACTTCTTTCGAGAGAAACTCCTTCTCTAGAAAGTTTCCGAATTTAGCAACAAAAATCTTGCCTTCGGATCTGTGATAGAAGGTGTACCCAATAGTCTCCTTTGGGTATCCTATGAAGACACATTTCTCCGATTTGGGTTCGAGCTTATCTGGTTGAAGTTTCTTCACATAAGCATCGCAGCCCCAAACTTTCAGAAACGACAACTTTGGTTTCTTGCCAAACCATAGTTCATAAGGCGTCGTCTCAACGGATTTTGATGGTGCCCTATTTAAAGTGAATGCAGCCGTCTCTAGAGCATAACCCCAAAACGATAGCGGTAAATCGGTAAGAGACATCATAGATCGCACCATATCTAGTAAAGCACGACATTCTGACGCTCGACACACCATTACTGTGGTGTTCCGGTGGCGGAGTTGCTGAAACTATTCCGCATTGTTTCAAATGTAGACCAAACTCATAACTCAAATATTCTCCTCCACGATCGAGGCCGAGAGAATTGCCCGCAGCGGCCGCCGAATACGAAGATCTGTCCGGGAGAAAATCTCACCCAGACGGCGTTGTTGGTTGAAGATGCCATCGCTTCATCGGCGACGACACGAGGAACTCTCAATGAAAGCACCAATGTCGGTGTCAAACCGCGGATCTCGGTAGGGGGTCCCGAATCTGTGCGCCTAGGCGGATGGTAACAGGAGACCAGGGACACAATGTTTTTACCCTGGTTCGGGCCCTCTCGATGGAGGTAAAACCCTACGTCCTGCTTGATTAATATTGATGATGTGAGTAGTATAAGAGTAGATCTACCACGAGATCAAGGAGGCTAAACCCTAAAAGCTAGCCTATGGTATGATTGTTGTAATGTATGTTGTCCCACGGATTAAAGCCCTCCGGTTTATATAGACACCGGAGAAGGCTAGGGTTACACAGAGTCGGTTACAATGGTAGGAGATCTACATATCCAGATCGCCAAGCTTGCCTTCCACGCCAAGGAAAGTACCTTCCGACACGAGCCGAGTCTTCAATCTTCGTAGTCTTGGAGTCCGACGGATAATGATAGTCCGCTGTCCGACACCCCCAGTCCAGACTCCTCAACGCACCATTCACAATGATGCTAATATATCATGAGAGTTGTTTTGCAAAAAAAAATCATGAGAGTTACATGTATAAAGTACGTTGATATGTCAATCATGCTAATATATTGACAGATTTACATGTATAACAGTAAACTTTAATATGATATTGTAGTCATAATACTTAAACCTTAATAAGTATGTTTGATGCTAGTCTGCAGTAGCACGGGTTGATGACTAGTTGTACTAGTTGGAGGAGTAGTACCGCTCTCAGCCCACCAGCAAGTAAAGTCGCTTGCCCCTCCTCAACGCCGCCCCTCCCACCAGCAGCATAGCCCGTGTTCTCCAATTCACCTTGATGAGGTTTACCTCTTACTTTCACACCTTCCTCGCTTCACCACACCGCGCCACATTGTGGCCCGAGCACACGAGGAAGGAGGCCGAGACCAACATCACCTCAGCTTTAAGCGCCTTCAAGGCTATGGATCTCGGTAGTCAGGTCTACATCATCATGAGCATGTAATAGTTCTTGTCAACGCTAATTAATGTGGTTAACCTCCTCGTTGTCTTGGGCTATTGTTAAAGAAGGCGCCCGCCTTCGAGATGAGGCTACTCGAGACCGGCACCTTGAACTGCTCCACCACCCGTGCATGTAGCTGATTGCTCAGGTCCTTGCATCCCTTGACATGATGTAGGTTTCTAAGTGTGGGTTCTTGAAGACGCTCCGCTTAGAAATGACAAACATAACAATAGTGTGGTGAAGTTGAGAAAATGCAACAACACATGTTTTTTCCTTGGACGCAAAAAATCATTGAACTGGAGCATCGTGATGTTGGGAGTTTTATTTTCTTAGATAGTATATTGATTTCAAATTGGAGTTAATTGACACGGGCATAAGACTTGCAACCAAGCAAGGACCAAAAAGAAAACAAAGGCTACAAAGAAGAAAGACAACATTAGACTATTTTGTCAATGCAAACGGTCATGTCATGTCATTTCAATCTTGGAGGCCATCTTCAATCATGAGGGCTGGGAGGTGTTGTCGCTGAAGATTTGAGCATTTGCCGCTTCCACAAATTTCAGACAATATATGTGGCTATAACATTGAGCATGTCTCTGCTGCTTTACAAGTTATGTAATGCACCTCTCCCATCGGCTTGGCAAATTAGTGTTGAGTGTAAAGGCTAGAGAAAGCCCGGACAATGGAACAGAGCACACATGTGTAGCAAATCTCTTTGCAGAAAGAAATCATGTCTCAAGTGCAAAGTAGGCTCCAAGACTTGGTCACAAAATTAATGGATGGATAGCTAATGCACCTACCAACCTTCCTTGGTGTAAGCAAGATCGGCTTTTATAAACGGCACACTACTCCAGGGCATCTACTTGTAGCCTCCGACCATGTTACCAAGATAGTACAAACAACCAAACAAACATGGTGGAAGTCGAGGCTCTGAGCCGTAAAGTGTGAAGGCAGAACAATAGGGGCTTAGTCAGTCCATCCTTTATGGAATATAAGAATGAGAGGCATATGAGAACGCATGGTCTCCAGGAATCATACAAGACATAGCCAGAGCTATCAGATCCGTATTCGTTAGGAGGAACGAGCACCACAAGATGAAGAACCCCAAGAGTAGCTCTGGCGAGAGAGCGATATCGAGGCTTATCGCACGGTCGACAACCGTGCGATAAATCGAGCCATTATTCGCGGGCTGGAGCAGGGCTAGAACAAACTGCATTGCTTACACTTGTCCAAGTACCGTGGCGCTACAAAGGGATGTAAGAACAGTGGCATGCACGCTAAGTCGATAGCCACACGCCACCTAACATCTCAGCAAGTCGGTGACCACAGTGCATCGCCACACAAGATCCATCACCTTACACGCCCTTCTACACATTTGCCCCATCCCGGTTTCAAAATCTCCAAACCGCTCAGAGCGTAAACGCAGAAGAACAAAACGGAACCAACCAAAAACCCAGGGGAATTTGTCCGTTATCCTCGCAGAGGCGTGTCGGGTTGAGAATCTCCCATGGTGCCCAAATCGTGTCCAATCCTTGCTCTAGGGTGAGCTCTTCCATCTTCTAGCAGTCCGGCGCCTTTCGAGCCAAAGCAAGGGGCAGGGGTCCCCTTTGGATTTGGAGAGGAGAGAATCGACCAAGGTGTCCACCTTTCAGTGTAGATGAGGGCGCAACCTTTGCTAGACTTTGTCTCCGTATGAAGAACCTCCTCGTTTGCTCTACTTGATCTACTTCACTTGGAGGACTCCATCGACTACTAGCTAGTGCTTAGTTTGCTTATAGGGCTTGTAGTCTTTGATGCTTGTAAGCTGCTTCGGCAACAATATGTATCTGCTGTTTTTCTTTCTTGCTCTTGTTACCGTATGTTCGCAGTTGTTAAGTGGTTGTAGCAATGACCTTGTGTAATCCGGGCGGTTGATGGCTTTTTATTCAAAGCCGCTCTTCTTGAGCCTTCGCTCTAAAAAAGCACCAACAAGCAAACAATTAGCTCAAGACTCAGGCCGCGCAAAGCAAATGATAATCCGATCTGATCGCCTATCTACCCACTAGTAGCAGGGCCTTGTGTCCCAAGTGGGCCAGTCCGCCTCCCATGTTCTAATCTTCCTCGCCGAGACCGCTTTCTTCACTTCACATATTACCGCCACTCATGGAGATGGCGGATGGAGGACGCAATGCCGAGGGGAACAACAAGGATTTGGATAACAGCCTCGTAGTCTAGGTTTAGGTCCGTCCCCCTTTGAATGAAAACTATCCAAATGTAATGAATGTGCTCCGATTTGTATGAAAATCATCCGGTTGCATGTAATTCGTCCAGTTTGTTTAAAGAGTGTTTGAAATGTATGCGGTAGCGTTGATGGCTAGTTTCGTGATCCGTGTCCTCGGATGAATGCCGCGAAAATTTAGGGGCCAGGATTGAGATGCCCTTTGCTAGTATGTTGATTTCAAATTGGAGTTAATTGGCACGGGCTAAGATTTGCAACCAAGCAAGGACCAAAAAAGAAAACAAAGGCTACAAAGAAGAAAGAAAACATTAGGCTATTTTGTCAATGCAAACGGGCATGGCATGTCATTTTAATCTTGGAGGCCATCTTCAATTGTGAGGGCCAGAGGTGTCGTCGCAAAAGATTTGAGCATTTTGCCGCTTCCACAAATTTCAGACAATATATGTGGCTATAACATTGAGCATGTCTCTGCTGCTTTTGCACAAGTTGAGAACACACCTCTCCCACCAGCTCAGCAAATTAGTGTTGAGTGTAAAGGCTAGGGAAAGCCCGGACAATGGAGCAGAGCACACATGTGTAGCGAATCTCTTTGCAGAAAGAAAATCATGTCTCAAGTGCAAAGTAGGCTTCAAGACTTGGTCACAAATTAATGGATGGATAGCTAATGCACTTACCAACCTTCCTTGGTGTAAGCAAGATTGTCCCTTATAAACGGCACACTACTCCGGGGCGTATACTTATAGCCTCTGACTATGTTACCAAGATAGTACAAACAACCAAACAAACACAGTGGGAGTTGAGGCCCCCGAGCCAGAGAGCAGTGAAAGACAAAACAATGTGGTTGAGTTAGTCAATCCTTCATGGAATAAGAATGTGAGGCATATGGGAACACATGATCTCCAGAAACCATGCGAGACATAGCAACAGAAAACGGTCTGTATTCGTTAGGAGGAATGGATACCAGAAGAAGCAGATCCACCGAGAGTAGCCCGCAGCGAGAGAGCTGCATTCCCATTCGTGGCATGGCAGAAAGACCGTGCGTGTAATCAACCTGTTACTCATCGGCTATAACGAACATCATTGCTTATACTTGTCGAAGTACTATGGTGTGCTACCATGGAGTGTAAGAACAGTGGCATGCACGTTAAGTGGATAGCCACACACTACCTAACAACATCTCATCCGCCCCTCACAACCCCAAGTGACCAGACCACAAATCCAAGACCACACGAGATCTGCATCCTCCCTACACCTTCCATACCTTTGCCCCCTCCCGGATTCAAATTCTCCAAACCATCCACAACAGAAACACAGAAGAAACAAAACAGAACCAACCAAAACAGGCCCAGGGGACAAAGCCCACCACAGAAGAAAAGCACCAAAAGCCCAAACAAAGCAATTAGCTCGCACTCACGCCGACGCAAAGCAAATGATAATCCAATATTCTGATCTGATCGCCCCCTATTTGCCCACTAGTCACACCCCACTAAGCTAACCTAGTACTGTACTAGCTTGGAGTAGTAGTGTTCGCTTGTCCACCAGCGAAGCGAGTAAAGTCACTCGCCCCCTCCCAACCGCCGCCCTCCCCCACCAGCAACTCGTGCTCTCCGATTCACCTCGCCTCCACGGTTTACCTCTGACTTTCTCCCACCTTCCTCGCCCACCGTGATCGCTCCTCCCGTCTGTCTCCTCCTTAAGCAAGCCACCGACGGCGGCAGCAGCAGGGGACCCGGACCACCACCTAGCAGCAGCCCATCCACTAACCCGCCGGCAGTCAGCAATGTCCCTCCTCCACGACGAGGATGGCGGCGGTCCGGGATGCGTGAGGTTCCTTTCTCCTTTATTTAAGGAAATTATCTATAGCGAGGATTCAAAGAACACGCTACTACTACATTAGCTATAACGCTTGTTCTGAAAGCACGCCATCGCTACTCTTGTCTCCCTTATTTTTTTTCACATTTCATTTTTTTCCTTTCCCTTTTTCTATTTCTTTCATTTTCATTTACTTTTCTATAGGTTTTTCATTTTATTTCTTTTCATTAGCAGTAGCGCTTTTCCTAGAAAACGCTGCTACAACCAACTTAGCAGCATCGCTTACCTAAGCTCGCTACTACTATTCCTAGCCTGCCGAGAACAGTGTGAGAATTGTAGTAGTAGCACTTCTTCCTGCAGACGCGCTACTGCTATAACCTTAGCTGTAGCGCGTGTAGTGACCAGGCGCTACTAGTAAATAGCAGTAGTGCCTTTTTTGACCGGCGCTACTGGTAAGCTTTTGTTTGTAAGGTTTTCCCTAGTAGTGATGGGGTTGGATTGATGCATGCCGTTATGAAATAAGAATGGGAGGCATACAGAAACACATCATCTCCGAAATCATATGGGGCATAAGGGATCGACAACCATGTATTAACTCGGAGCGAAGGTAGGGGCAACACAAATGCACAAGCAGAGGAACAAACATAAGAAAGTGGAGATCCACCGAGAGTACTCCTGAGGAAGAGAGCGACATGCATGCATACATTGAAAAATGAGGGGCGAGATGAATTTCTTTGTAAAAACTGGATTTCATCTGTGAACACCATTTCAAATTGGATTTAATTAATGCAGGGATAAGATTTACAACCTAGTAGGGATCCAAAAGTAAAACATACGCTATAAATAAGAAAGATGGCAGTAGGCTATCTTGTTAGTGCAAACTGCATGACATGTCATTTTCAATCTTGAAGGCCATCTGAAACTGAGAAGGTCGGGAGGTGATGTTGTCAAAGATTAGAGCATTTTGCTCCTTACACAAATTTCAGATAATGTATGAGGCTATAATGTTGAGCATGTATTTGCCTTTTCATACAGGCTCCCGAATGTGCACCCTCTCCCACCAGCTCGTCAAATCGGTGTTTAGTGTAAAGGCTAGGGCTAGCCCAGAGAATGGAGCAAAACACACATGTGTCCCAAACCTCTCTGTAGAAAGAAATATTAAGGCTCAAAAGCGAAGTAGGCTCCAGGACTTGGTCACATAATTAATCACTGGATAGGTAATGCACTCACTAACCTTGCTTGGTGTAATGATGATTGGCCCTTATAAAAGACACACTCCTGTCAATGGTCTCCTTGTAGCTTCTAAACGCTGCTATGACGATAGCAATACAAGCCAAACAAACACGGCGGGGTCAAGGCTCCCGAGCCAGAGAGCACCAAGGTAAACAATGGGGATTAGGTCGATGCAATCCGATATGAAATACAAATGGGAGATATATGGAAATACATCATCTCGAAAAATCATATGGTCGATGCTGGAAGCAAGGAAATTGTATTTGCTAGGGCGATGTAAGGGCAACACTAATGTACACGCAAAGGAGCGAACATGAGAGGACCGAGATCCGCCGAGAGTACTCCAAACTGAAAGTGCGACATACGGATATTGAAAAGGGGTTGAGATGAATATCACTTTGTAAAGACCGCATTGCACTTCCGTGAACCTTTATATTGATCTTGGTTCTTTTTAGAACTATGTCTTCTTTCTCTTCACCATTGTCGATACTTTTTCCACCAACGGTCAACCATCCAAACCCTAATCCTCCTCCTTCGCTGATCCTCCACCCGATTTCTACATTCTGTGATTTGTGTCACGTTAAGAAAAAACGACAAATCAAGCAATTTTTCGCAGGCCACACCAAAGGCGCACTGGTTCTTGGTCTAAATACTATGGTGCTACCTTGGAATGTAAGAACAGTGGCATGCATGCCAAGTCGACATTCACACACCACCTAACATCTCATCCACCCCCTCACAACTCTAAGTGACCACAAATCCATCGACCACACGAGATCCTCCTTCGTGTCTCCCCTACACCTTTGCCCCATACGAAATTCAAATTCTCCAAACCATCCGCACTCCAAAAACCCATATCAGTCGGAAGAAACAAAATGAGACCAACTAAAACCTAGGGGCAAACCCACCACCGAATAAAAACACCAAAAGAGCAAACAATTAGCCCACACTAACGCCCACGCAAAGCAAATGATAATCCGGTCCGATCACCCATGTGCCCACTAGTCGGGCCGCACTAAGCTAAGCCACATCACACTAGAGAGTAGTACTTTACTTGTCCACAAGCGAGTAAAGTCTTGAGTGCGAAGTAGGCTCAAGACTTGGCCACAAAATTAATGGATGGATAGCTAATGCACTTACCAACCTTCCTTGGTGTAAGCATGGCGATCCATATGAAAGGCACACTCCTCTCGGGTGTCTTACCCTGTAGCATGTAAGTAAGTTACCAAGAAAGTACTAGCAGCCAAACAAACGCAGTGAGGATCGAGGCACTTGAGCCAGAGAGCACTAGAGTTTAAAAGGCCACTAATCTGCGCTGCGCGCCGCCGAACTGCTCGCCGGTCAGCCCTGGCCCTCCGATTCAGCCGCGGCGCAGCCATCCGATTGAGCATGTGTCTCTTCTTCCTTCCCCACTTGCCTAACGAAATTTTCTGCAGCCCCCATCGCCCCACCTCCCGGCCTCCTGCTTGCAGCTCCGCAAGCCGGGCCGCGCTTCGCCGCATCAAGAGTCCGTCGATCTGGCGTTTTGACCTCGCTGTCGCCTTCTTCGCGACAGGATGTCGCCTCTTCCCTCGTGAATCCGGATTCCGGAGCCGCCTTCTTCCACCAAGCTCGCACCCCGCTCTCCCGCACATCTCGTCCGGCCTCCGGCCGCCTCGCCCCCGTCACAGCCCCCACCAGCATCACACACTGCTCATCACCGTGTTTGAAGCACTGCCGTAGAAAAATGCATGGATGTAGCAAAAATCTTCGCCAGTGGTAGCAAAACTGAAGCACAGTTGCAGCGAACCGCCGTCGCAGCCGTAGCGGGTTGCAGCTAATCCACGAATGGATGAAGCAAAAACCAGCAGCGGTTGTAGCAAAAAAACGCCGCCGCCATCGCCGAACGTCACAGCTAATTCGTGAAGCATGTAGCAAACAACGACGCAGGGGAGTAGCAAAAACATCAACCATTGCAGCTCCCGACCGAGGTCACAACTAATCCGTACATGGTTGTAGCAAAAAAAATTCACCGGTTGTAGCTCTGCCATGGCCGGTTGTAGCACACATAGTCTTCGTTCCAGCAAAAACATACAGCTTGTTGATCGCCGTCGTCGTCGCACGTCGGAGTTAATTCGTGAAGTAAGAAGCAAACAAAGACGCTGGTAGTAGCAAAAGCTACAACGGTTGCAGCTTTTTGGTATTGACAGTAGCCAGCCCTGACATGTGTCGTGCTTGAAGCTTTTGCGATGCCGGTCGAAGCTCTTTGTGACACCGGTTGTAGCTTTTGCGATGGCACTGAGCGGTCCCAGCATTTGGCGCCACCGTTGAAGCTTTTGCGGCGCTGTGGTAGCTTCCTTGAACACCAGTTGTAACATGGTGGGTGTCGCTGATGCTCGCAGTTCCGTGAGATTCTCCCAATAGCAATGCTCAACGGCGTCGCTTATAGCAGCTCGCAGTCTCTCGACGTCGCCTGCCCCCGAGCTCATAAGCCATGGCGCCTATAGCAGCTTCGTCGGAGCCCCAGTCACAATCCGCCCGAGCTCAGAAGCCATGGCCGCCTGACATTGAGCTCGAGGCTATGGCGCGGGGAGCAGCACCCCATGGAGGAGGTGCAGCGTGAGGCGCGAAGGGAGGATTGCTCGGAGCTGCCTGGTGCTATGGCGGAGGAGGCGAGGCGGAAAGCGATGGGGAAGCGAAGTCACGCCGCGAGGAAGAAGTAGTGGATGCGGACGTTAGGGAGAGGATAAGGTACACGTGTTCACTTCCTGGTGGCTAGCGCCAGCGATGGCGAAGTGATCGCCAGAGCTGCTCAACGGCACTGCTGCAGAACGCTTTCCTTTAAAAAATGGGGTTGAGTCAATCAACCCGTTATGAAACAACAATGAGAGGCATATGGGAACACATCAAGTTCAAGAATCATGTGAGGCATAGCAGCAAGCAAAGGGCAAGTATTTGCCAGGAGGGAAGGCATGGGCGATACTAATGTACTTGCGAAGGAACTAAAATAAGAAAATGGAGATCTAGCGAGAGAACTCCTAAGCGAAAGAGTGGCACGCAAAAATTGAAAAGGAGGTGAGATGCACTTCAATTTGTAAAACAAAATTGCACTTTTGGTCAATCTTGGTTTTTAAAACCCGCCTTCTTGTCCATGTGGCATTATCGATACTTTTTCACCAAATGGCCCTTTGCTAGTATGTTGATTTCAAATTGAGTTAATTGGCGGGCTAAGATTTGCAACCAAGCAAGGACCAAAAAGAAAACAAAGGCTACAAAGAAGTAAGAAAACATTAGGCTATTTTGTCAATGCAGACGGGCATGGCATGTCATTTTAATCTTGGAGGCCATCTTCAATTGCGAGGGCGAGGTGTCGCCGCAGAAGATTTGAGCATTTTGCCGCTTCCACAGATTTCGCACAATTTATGTAGCTATAACGCTGAGCAGGTCTCTGCCGCTTGTACAAGTTGCAAACACACCATCTCCCATCAGCTTGGCAAATTAGTGTTGAGTGTAAAGGCTGTGGAAAGCCCGGACAATGAAGCAGAGCGCACATGTAGCCAAATCTCTTTGTAGAAAGAGAAATTATGTCTCAAGTGCAAAGTAGGCTCCAAGATTTGGTCACGGAATTAATGGATGGATAGATAATGCACTTACCAACCTTCCTTGGTGTAAGCAAGATCGGCCCTTATAAACGACACACTCCACCGGGGCGTCTACTTGTAGCCTCTGACCATGTTACCAAGATAGTACAAACAACCAAGCAAACATGGTGGAAGTCGAGGCTCCTGAGCCAGAGAGTAGTGAAGACAAAACAATAAGGGTTTAGTCAGCCATCCTTTATGGAATATAAGAATGAGAGGCGTATGGGAACGCATGATTTCCAGGAATCGTACAACACATAGCAGGAGCCATCAGGGCCGTATTCGTTAGGAGGGAACGAACACCACAAGATGAAGAACCCCCAAGAGCAGCCTGTGGTGAGAGAGTGACATTGAAGCTTACCGCACGGTCAGAAAACCGTGCGACAAATCGAGCCGTTATTTGCGGGCTGGAACAAGGGGTAGAACAAACTGCACTGCTTACACTTGTCCAAGTATTGTGGTGCTACAAAGGGATGTAAGAACAGTGGCATGCACGCTAAGTCGATAGCCACACACCACCTAACATCTCAGCAAGTCAAAGTGACCACAGTGCATCGCCACACAAGATCCATCACCTTACACGCCCCTCTACACCTTTGCCCCTCCCGGTTTCAAAATCTCCAAACCCGCGCAGCAGTAAACACGTAAGAAACAAAACGGAACTAGCCAAAAACTCTGGGGAATTCGTGCTCGTTATCCTCGCAGAGGCGTGTCGGGTTGAGAATCTCCCATGGTGCCCGAAATCGTGTCCAATCCTTGCTCTAGGGTGAGCTCTTCCATCTTCTAGCAGTCCGGCGCCTTTCGAGCCAAAGCAAGGGGCAGGGGTCCCCTTTGGATTTGGAGAGGAGCGGATCGACCAAGGTGTCCACCTTTCAGTGTAGATGTGGGCGCAACCTTTGCTAGACTTTGTCTTGTTGGGGAACGTAGTAATTTCAAAAAATTTCCTACGCACACACAAGATCATGGTGATGCATAGCAACGAGAGGGGAGAGTGTCATCTACATACCCTTGTAGATCATAGCGGAAGCGTTGACATAGCGTAGTGGAAGTAGTCGTACGTCCTTCACGCGATCCAACCGATCCCAAAGTTACATCGGTGCCTCCGAGTTCTTAGCACACGCTCAGCTCGATGACGATCCCCGGCCCGATCCAGCAGAGTGTCGGGAAGAGTTCCACAAGACGACGGCGTGGCAGGACGATCTTGATGTGTTATCAAGCAGGCTTCGCCTAAGCAATCGCAACGATATAATCGAGGTGGAATTTAATGGAAGGGGCACCGACACGGCTAAGGAACGATCTCAAGGATCAACTTGTGTGTCTATGGGGTGCCCCTGCCCTCAGATATAAAGGAACAAGGGAGGGGCTGGCGGCCAGGTCCTTGGCGCCAGAGGTGTCCTACTCCCACCGGAGTAGGACTCCCCCCCAAACCTAGTTGGACTAGGAGTGGAAGAGGGGGAGAGAGGAAGGGGGCGCCGCCTCTCCTTGTCCTATTCGGACTAGAGGGGAGGGGCGCCGCCAGCCCCTTGCCTCCTCTCTTCTCTTCCACCTAGGCCCATATGGCCCATAAGTCCCGGGGTTCGGTAACCCTCCGTGATTTCGGTTTTATCGAAACTTCACCGAACACTTCCGTGTCCAAATATAGGCTTCCAATATATCAATCTTTACGCCTCGACCATTTCGAGACTCCTCGTCATGTCTGTGATCACATCCGGACTCAACTCCTTGGTACATCAAAATGCATAAACTCATAATAATTGTCATCGAACCTTAAGCGTGCGGACCCTACGGTTCGAGAACATGTAGACATGACCGAGACACGCCTCCGTCAATAACCAATAGCGGAACCTCGATGCCCATATTGGCTCCTACATATTCTACTGAAGATCTTTATCGGTCGACCGCATAACAACATACGTTGTTCCTTTGTCATCGGTATGTTTACTTGCCCGAGATTCGATCGTCGGTATCCAATACCTAGTTCAATCTCGTTACGGCAAGTCTCTTTACTCGCTCCATAATACATCATCTCACAACTAACACATTAGTTGCAATGCTTGCAAGGCTTATGTGATGTGCATTACCGAGAGGGCCAGAGATACCTCTCCGACAATCGGAGTGACAAATCCTAATCTCAAATACGCCAACCCAACATGTACCTTCGGAGACACCTGTAATGCTCCTTTATAATCACCCGATTCGTTGTGATGTTTGGTAGCAACCAAAGTGTTCCTCGTGCAAACGGAGTTGCATAATCTCATAGTAATAGGAACATGTATAAGTTATGAAGAATAGCAACAAAGAACAAACTAAACGATCGGTGCTATGCTAATGAAATGGGTCATGTCAATCGATCATTCTACTAATGATGTGACCTTGTTAATCAAATGACAACTTCTTTGTCTATGGTCGAAACTAAACCATCTTTGATTAACAAGCTAGTCAAGTAGAGGCATACTAGTGACACTGCTTGTCTATGTATTCACACATGTATTATGTTTCCGGTTAATACAATTCTAGCATGAATAATAAACATTTATCATGATATAAGGAAATAAATAATAACTTTATTATTGCCTCTAGGGCATATTTCCTTCAGTCTCCCACTTGCACTAGAGTCAATAATCTAGATTACACAGTAATGATTCTTACACCCATGGAGTCTTGGTGCTGATCATGTTTTGCTCGTGGAAGAGGCTTAGTCAACGGGTCTGCAACATTCAGATCGGTATGTATCTTGCATATCTCTATGTCTCCCACCTGGACTAAATCCCGGATGGAATTGAAGTGTCTTTTGATGTGTTTGGTTCTCTTGTGAAATCTGGATTCCTTTGCCAAAGCAATTGCCCCAGTATTGTCACAAAAGATTTTCATTGGACCCGATGCACTAGGTATGACACCTAGATCGGATATGAACTCCTTCATCCGACTCCTTCATTTCTTCGCTTCCAAGCAGCTATGTATTCCGCTTCACATGTAGATCCCGCCACGACGCTTTGTTTAGAACTGCACCAACCGACAGCTCCACCGCTTAATGTAAATACGATCCGGTTTGCGATTTAGAATCGTCCGGATCGGTGTCAAAGCTTGCATCGACGTAACTGCCATCTGACGAGCTCTTTGTCACCCCCATAAATGAGAAACATATCTTTAGTCCTTCTTAAGTACTTAAGTATGTTCTTGATCATGTCAAAGAATCCACTCTGGATTACTTTGGTACCTCCCCGCTAAACTTATAGCAAGGGACACATCAGTCAGTACACAACATTGCATACATGATAGAACCTATGGTGAAGCATAGGAACATCTTTCATTTTCTCTCTATCTTCTGCGGTGGTCGGGCATTGAGTCTTACTCAACTTCACACCTTGTAACACGTGCAAGAACCCTTTCTTTGCTTGATCCATCTTGAACTTCTTCAAAACTTTGTCAAGGTATGTGCTTTGTGAAAGTCCAATTAAGCGCCTCGATCTATCTCTATAGATCTTAATGCCTAATATGTAAGCAGCTTCACCGAGGTCTTTCATTGAAAAACTCTTATTCAAGTATCCTTTTATGCTATCCAGAAATTTTATATTATTTCCGATCAGTAATATGTCATCCACATATAATATCAGAAATGTTACAGAGCTCCCACTCACTTTCTTGTAAATACAAAGCTTCTCCAAAAGTCTCAGATAAAACCAAATGCTTTGATCACACTATCAAAGCGCTTATTCCAACTCCGAGAGGCTTGCACCAGTCCATAAATGGATCATTGGAGCTTGCACACTTTGTTAGCCCCTTTGGATCGATAAAACCTTCCGTTGCATCATATACAACTCTTCTTCCGTAAATCCATTCAGAATGCAGTTTAACATCCATTTGCCAAATTTCATAATCATAAAATGCGCAATTGCTAACATGATTCGGACAGACTTAAGCATCGCCACGAGTGAGAAGGTCTCATCGTAGTCAATACCTTGAACTTGTCGAAAACCTTTCGCAACAAGTCGAGCTTTATAGACGATAACATTACGTCGGCGTCGGTCTTCTTCTTAAAGATCCATTTATTCTCAATTGCTTGCCGATCATCGGGCAAGTCAACCAAAGTCCATACTTTGTTCTCATACATGGATCCCATCTCGATTTCATGGCCTCAAGCCATTTTATGGAATCTGGGCTCACCATCGCTTCTTCATAGTTCGTAGGTTCATCATGTTCTAGTAACATGACTTCCGAACAGGATTACCGCACCACTCGTGCGAGATCTTGTTTCGTTGATCTACGAGTTCGAAGGAAACTTGATCTGAATTTTCATGATCATTATCATCGCCTTCCTCCCTATTTGGTGTAGGTGTCCCGTAAACTGATTTACGTGATGTACTACTTTTCAATAAGGGAGTAGATACGCTTATCTCATCAAGTTCTACTTTCCTCCCACTCACTTCTTTCGAGAGAAACTCCTTCTAGAAAGTTTCGAATTTAGCAACAAAAATCTTGCCTTCGGATCTGTGATAGAAGGTGTACCCAATAGTCTCCTTTGGGTATCCTATGAAGACACATTTCTCGATTTGGGTTCGAGCTTATCGGTTGAAGTTTCTTCACATAAGCATCGCAGCCCCAAACTTTCGAAACGACAACTTTGGTTTCTTGCCAAACCATAGTTCATAAGGCGCCGCCTCAACGGATTTTGATGGTGCCCTATTTAAAGTGAATGCAGCCGTCTCTAGAGCATAACCCCAAAACGATAGCGGTAAATCGGTAAGAGACATCATAGATCGCACCATATCTAGTAAAGTCACGACACTGACGCTCGGACACACCATTCTGTTGTGGTGTTCGGGTGGCGTGAGTTGCTAAACTATTCCGCATTGTTTCAAATGTAGACCAAACTCATAACTCAAATATTCTCCTCCACGATCGATCGTAGAAACTTTATTTTCTTGTTACGATGATTTTCCACTTCACTCTGAAATTCTTTGAACTTTTCAAATGTTTTGGACTTGTGTTTCATTAAGTAGATATACCCATATCTGCTCAAATCATCGATGAAGGTGAGAAAATAACGATATCCGCCATTGAGCCTCAACATTCATTGGACCACATACATCAAGATGTATGATTTCCAATAAATCTGTTGCTCTCTCCATAGTACCGGAGAACGGTGTTTTAGTCATCTTGCCCATAAGACACGGTTCGCAAGTGCCAAGTGATTCATAATCAAGTGACTCCAAAAGTCCATCAGTATGGAGTTTCTTCATGCGTTTACAATCGATATGACCCAAACGGCGAGTGCCACAAATAAGTTGCACTATCATTATTAACTCTGCATCTTTTGGCTTCAACATTATGAATATGTGTATCACTACTATCGAGATTAAGCAAGAATAAACCATCCTTTAATGGTGCATGATCATAAAAGATATTACTCATATAAATAGAACAACCATTATTCTCGATTTAAATGAATAACCGCCTCGCATTAAACAAGATCCAGATATAATGTTCATGCTCAACGCTGGTACTAAATAACAATTATTTAGGTCTAATATTAATCCGAAGGTAGATGTAGAGGTAGCGTGTCGATCGCGATCACATCGACTTTGGAACCATTTCCCACGCATCGTCACCTCGTCCTTAGCCAATCTTCGCTAATCCGTAGTCCCCTGCTTTGAGTTGCAAATATTAGCAATGAACCAAGATCAAATACCAGTGCTCTGCGAGGATTAGTAAGGTACACATCAACAACATGTATATCACATATACCTTTGTTAACCTTGCCATCCTTCTTATCCGCCAAATACTTGGGGCAGTTCCGCTTCAAATGACTACCGCTTGCAATAGAAGCACTCGGCCTGTGCTTAGGTCCAGACTTGGGTTTCTTCTCTTGATCAAGAACTTGCTTGCTGTTCTTTTGAAGTTCCCTTTTCTTCCCTTTGCCCTTTTCTTGAAACTAGTGGTTTTGTTAACCATCAACACTTGATGCTCCTTTTTGATTTCTACCTCCGCTGCTTTCAAAGATCGCTAAGAGCTCGGGCATAGTTTTGGTCATCCCTTGCATATTATAGTTCATCACGAAGCTCTTGTAGCTTGGTGGCAGTGATTGGAGAATTCTGTCAATGACGCAATCATCCGGAAGATTAACTCCCAGTTGAATCAAGTGATTGTTATACCCAGACATTCTGAGTATATGCTCACTGACAGAACCGTTCTCCTCCATTTTACAGCTATAAAACTTATTGGAGATTTCATATCTCTCAATCCGGGCATTTGCTTGAAATATTAACTTCAACTCCTGAAACATCTCATATGCTCCATGGTGTTCAAAACATCGTTGAAGTCCCGGTTCTAAGCCGTAAAGCATGGCACACTGAACTATAGAGTAGTCATCAGCTTTGCTTTGCCAGACGCTCACAACATCTGGCGAGCCCTTGCATCAGCCTGGCACCTAGCGGTGCTTCCAGACGTAATTCTTCATGCAGCAATGAGGATAATCTCAAGTTACGGACCCAAATCCGTAATTGCTACCATCATCTTTCAACTTTGCTTTCTCAAGGAACGCATTAAAATTCAACGGAACAACAGCACGAGCCATCTATCTACACAACATAGACAAGCAAGATACTATCAGGTACTAAGTTCATGATAAATTTAAGTTCAATTAATCATATTACTTAAGAACTCCCACTTAGATAGACATCTCTCTAATCCTCTAAGTGATCACGTGATCCAAATCAACTAAACCATGTCCGATCATTACGTGAGATGGAGTAGTTTCAATGGTGAACATCACTATGTTGATCATATCTACTATATGATTCACGCTCGACCTTTCGGTCTCCATGTTCCGAGGTCATATCTTATATGCATAGCTCGTCAAGTATAACTTTGAGTATTCGGCGTGTGCAACTGTTTTGCACCCGTTGTATTTGAACGTAGAGCCTATCACACCCGATCATCACGTGGTGTCTCAAAGACGAAGAACTTTCGCGAACGGTGCATACTCGTGGAGAACACTTCTTGATAATTAGTGAGAGATCATCTTATAATGCTACCGTCAATCAAAGCAAGATAAGATGCATAAAAGATAAACATCACATGCAATCAATATAAGTGATATGATATGGCCATCATCATCTTGTGCTTGTGATTCCATCTCCAAGCACCGTCATGATCACCATCGCCACCGCGCGACACCTTGATCTCCATCGTAGCATCATTGTCGCCTCGCCAAACTTATGCTTCTACGACTATCGCTACCGCTTAGTGATAAAGTAAAGCTTTACTGTATGCATTGCATTGCATACAATAAAGCGACAACCATATGGCTCTCGCCGATTGCCGATAACTCGGTTACAAAACATGATCATCTCATACAATAAAATATAGCATCACGCCTTGACCATATCACATCACAACATGCCCTGCAAAAACAAGTTAGACGTCCTCTACTTTGTTGTTGCAAATTTTACGTGGCTGCTACGGGCTTAAGCAAGAACCAATCTCACCCACGATCAAAACCACAACGATACTTCGTCAAATAGACTCCGTTTAACCTTCTCAAGGACCGGCGAGCCACACTCAGTTCAACTAAAGTGAGAGAGACAGACACCTGCCAGCCACCTTTAAGCACGAAAGTGCTCAGAACGGTGAAACCAGTCTCGCGTAAGCGTCTGGCGTAATGTCGGTCCGGCCGCTTCATCTCACAATACCGCTGAACCAAAGTATGACATCTTTGGTAGGCAGTATGACTTGTATCGCCCACAACTCACTTGTGTTCTACTCGTGCAAAACATCAAACCATAAAAACCTAGGCTCGGATGCCTTTGTTGGGGAACGAGTAATTTCAAAAATTTCCCACGCACACACAAGATCATGGTGATGCATAGCAACGAGAGGGAGAGTGTCATCTACATACCCTTGTAGATCGAAGCGAAGCGCTGACACAGCAGAGTGGAAGTATTCAGACGTCCTTCACGCGATCCAACCGATCCCAAACCAAGCACTCGGTGCCTCCGAAGTTCTTAGCACACGCTCAGCTCGATGACGAACCCCGGCCCGATCCAGCAGAGTGTCGGGAAGAGTTCCACAAGACAACGGCGTGGTGACGATCTTGATGTGTTATCGCGCAGGCTTCGCCTAAGCACTCGCAACGATATAATCGAGGTGGAATTTGGTGGAAGGGGCACCACACACGGCTAAGGAACGATCTCAAGGATCAACTTGTGTGTCTATGGGTGCCCCTGCCTCAGATATAAAGGAACAAGGGAGGGCTGGCGGCCAGGTCCTTGGCGCCAGAGGTGTCCTACTCCCACCGAGTAGGACTCCCCAAACCTAGTTGGACTAGGAGTGGAAGAGGGAGAGAGAGGAAGGGGCGCCGCCTCTCCTTGTCCTATTCGGACTAGAGGGGGGGGCCGCCAGCCCTTTGCCTCCTCTCTCTCTTCCACCTAGGCCCATATGGCCCATTAAGTCCCCGGGGGGTTCCGGTAACCCCTCCGGTACTTCGGTTTTATCCGAAACTTCACCGGAACACTTCCGGTGTCCAAATATAGGCTTCCAATATATCAATCTTTACGTCTCGACCATTTCGAGACTCCTCGTCATGTGCGTGATCACATCCGGGACTCCGAACTCCTTCGGTACATCAAAATGCATAAACTCATAATAATTGTCATCGTAACCTTAAGCATGCGGACCCTACGGTTCGAGAACAATGTAGACATGACCGAGACACGTCTCCGGTCAATAACCAATAGCGGAACCTGGATGCCCATATTGGCTCCTACATATTCTACGAAGATCTTTATCGGTCGATCAAGCATAACAACATACGTTGTTCCTTTGTCATCGGTATGTTTACTTGCCCGAGATTCGATCGTCGGTATCCAATACCTAGTTCAATCTCGTTACCGGCAAGTCTCTTTACTCGTTCCGTAATACATCATCTCACAACTAA
Source organism: Aegilops speltoides (assembly GCA_021437245.1). Lineage (NCBI taxonomy): Eukaryota > Viridiplantae > Streptophyta > Magnoliopsida > Poales > Poaceae > Aegilops > Aegilops speltoides. Next base: position 531,244,574 of record CM038143.1, on the reverse strand, counting down.
CACATTAGTTGCAATGCTTGCAAGGCTTATGTGATGTGCATTACCGAGAGGGCCCAGAGATACCTCTCCGACAATCGGAGTGACAAATCCTAATCTCAAATACGCCAACCCAACATGTACCTTCGGAGACACTGTAATGCTCCTTTATAATCACCCGATTACGTTGTGATGTTTGGTAGCACCCAAAGTGTTCCTCGTGCAAACGGAGTTGCATAATCTCATAGTAATAGGAACATGTATAAGTTATGAAGAATAGCAACAAAGAACAAACTAAACGATCAAAGGTGCTATGCTAATGAAATGGGTCATGTCAATCGATCATTCTACTAATGATGTGACCTTGTTAATCAAATGACAACTTCTTTGTCTATGGTCAGGAAACTAAACCATCTTTGATTAACAAGCTAGTCAAGTAGAGGCATACTAGTGACACTCTGTTTGTCTATGTATTCACACATGTATTATGTTTCCGGTTAATACAATTCTAGCATGAATAATAAACATTTGTCATGATATAAGGAAATAAATAATAACTTTATTATTGCCTCTAGGGCATATTTCCTTCATGTCTCCGTATGAAGAACCTCCTCGTTTGCTCTACTTGATCTACTTCACTTGGAGGGCTCCATCGACTACTATCTAGTGCTTAGTTTGCTTATAGGGCTTGTAGTCTTTGGTGCTTGTAAGCTTCTTCGACAACAATATGTATCTGCTGTTTTTCTTTCTTGCTCTTGTTACCGTCTGTTTGCAGTTGTTAAGTGGTTGTAACGATGACCTTGTGTAATCCCTGGCCGGTTGATGGCTTTTTTTATTCAAAGTCTGGCTCTTCTTGAGCCTTCGTTCTAAAAAAAACACCAACAGGCAAAAAATTAGCTCGCACTCAGGCCGGCGCAAAGCAAGTGATAATCCGATCTGATCGCCCCTCTGCCTACTAGTAGCAGGGCCTTGTGTCCCAAGTGGGCCAGTCCGTCTCCCATGTTCTACTCTTCCTCACCGGAGACCACTTCTTCACTTCACAGGTTTTTTCACCGCCACTCATGGAGATGGCGGATGGAGGACGCGGTCGCTGGAGGGGAACAACAAGGATTTGGATCACAACCGCCCCCCGTAGTGTAGGTTTAGGTCCGGTCCCCCCCTTTTGAATGAAAACTATCCGAAATGTAATGAATGTGCTCCGATTTGTATGAAAATCATCCGGGTTGCATGTAATTCATCCAATTTGTTTAAAGAGTGTTTAAAATGTATGTGGGTAGCGTTGATGGCGGGCTCGCATCCGTGTCCTCGGATGAATGTGGCAAAATTTAGGGGCGAGGATTGAGATGCCCTTTGCTAGTATGTTGATTTCAAATTGAGTTAATTGGGCGGGCTAAGATTTGCAACCAAGCAAGGACCAAAAAAGAAAACAAAGGCTACAAAGAAGAAAGAAAACATTAGGCTATTTTGTCAATGCAAACGGGCATGGCATGTCATTTTAATCTTGGAGGCCATCTTCAATTGCGAGGGGCAGAGGTGTCGTCGCAGAAGATTTGAGCATTTTGCCGCTTCCACAGATTTCAGACAATTTATGTAGCTATAACATTGAGCAGGTCTCTGCCGTTTCGTACAAGTTGCGAACACACCATCTCCCATCAGCTTGGCAAATTAGTGTTGAGTGTAAAGGCCAGGGAAAGCCAAGACAATGAAGCAGAGCGCACATGTGTAGCCAAATCTCTTTGTAGAAAGAGAAATTATGTCTCAAGTGCGAAGTAGAATCCAATACTTGGTCACATAATTAATGGATGGGTAGCTAATGCACTTACCCACCTTCCTTGGTGTAAGCAAGATCGACCCTTATAAACGGCACACTACTCCGGGGCGTCTACTTGTAGCCTCTGACTATGTCACCAAGATAGTACAAACAACCAAACGAACATGATGGAAGTCGAGGCTCCTGAGCTAGAAAGTATTGAAGGCAAAACAATAGGGAATTAGTCACTCCATCCTTTATGGAATATAAGAATGAGAGGCATATGGGAACACATGATCTCCAGGAATCGTAGAAGACATAGCCAGAGCTATCAGATCCGTATTCGTTAGGAGGGAACGAGCACCACAAGATGAAGAACCCCCAAGAGTAGCCTGTGGCGAGAGAGCGACACTGAGGCTTGTCGCACGGTCAAAAAACCATGCGACAAATCGAGCCGTTATTCGCGGGCTGGAGCAGGGGCTAGAACAAACTGCACTGCTTCCACTTGTCCAAGTATTGTGGTGCTACAAAGGGATGTAAGAACAGTGGAATGCACGCTAAGTCGATAGCCACACACCACCTAACATCTCAGCAAGTCAAAGTGACCACAGGTGCATCGGCCACACAAGATCCATCACCTTACACGTCCTCTACACCTTTGCTCCCTCCCGGTTTCAAAATCTCCAAACCGTGCGCAGCAGAAACACAGAAGAAACAAAACGGAACTAGCCAAAAAACTCAGGGGGAATTCGTCTGGTTATCCTCGTGCAGAGGCGTGTCGGGTTGAGAATCTCCCATGGTGCCCGAAATCGTGTCCAATCCTTGCTCTAGGGTGAGCTCTTCCATCTTCTAGCAGTCCGGCGCCTTTCAAGCCAAAGCAAGGGGCAGGGGTCCCCTTTGGATTTGGAGAGGAGCGGATCGACCAAGGTGTCCACCTTTCAGTGTAGATGTGGGCGCAACCTTTGCTAGACTTTGTCTCCGTATGAAGAACCTCCTCGTTTGCTCTACTTGATCTACTTCACTTGGAGGGCTCCATCGACTACTAGCTAGTGCTTAGTTTGCTTATAGGGCTTGTAGTCTTTGGTGCTTGTAAGCTGCTTCGACAACAATATGTATCTGCTGTTTTTCTTTCTAGCTCTTGTTACCGTCTGTTTGCAGTTGTTAAGTGGTTGTAACGATGACCTTGTGTAATCCCTGGCCGGTTGATGGCTTTTTTTATTCAAAGCCGGGCTCTTCTTGAGCCTTCGTTCTAAAAAAAAGCACCAACAAGCAAAAAATTAGCTCGCACTCAGGCCGGCGCAAAGCAAGTGATAATCCGGTCTGATCGCCCCTCTGCCTACTAGTAGCAGGGCCTTGTGTCCCAAGTGGGCCAGTCCGTCTCCCATGTTCTACTCTTCCTCACCGGAGACCGCTTCTTCACTTCACAGGTTTTTTCACCGCCACTCATGGAGATGGCGGATGGAGGACGCGGTCGCCGGAGGGGAACAACAAGGATTTGGATGACAACCGCCCCCCGTAGTCTAGGTTTAGGTCCGGTCCCCCCCTTTTGAATGAAAACTATCCGAAATGTAATGAATGTGCTCCGATTTGTATGAAAATCATCCGGGTTGCATGTAATTCATCCAGTTTGTTCAAAGAGTGTTTGAAATGTATGCGGTAGCGTTGATGGCGATTTCGATCCGTGTCCTCGGATGAATGCTGGCGAAAATTTAGGGGCCAGGATTGGAGATGCCCTTTGCCAGTATGTTGATTTCAAATTGGAGTTAATTGGCGCGGGCTAAGATTTGCAACCAAGCAAGGACCAAAAAAGAAAACAAAGGCTACAAAGAAGTAAGAAAACATTAGGCTATTTTGTCAATGCAGACGGGCATGGCATGTCATTTTAATCTTGGAGGCCATCTTCAATTGCGAGGGGCAGAGGTGTCGTCGCAGAAGATTTGAGCATTTTGCCGCTTCCACAGATTTCAGACAATTTATGTAGCTATAACGTTGAGCAGGTCTCTGCCGTTTCGTACAAGTTGCAAACACACCATCTCCCATCAGCTTGGCAAATTAGTGTTGAGTGTAAAGGCCAGGGAAAGCCCGGACAATGAAGCAGAGCGCACATGTGTAGCCAAATCTCTTTGTAGAAAGAGAAATTATGTCTCAAGTGCAAAGTAGGCTCCAAGATTTGGTCACGGAATTAATGGATGGATAGCTAATGCACTTACCAACCTTCCTTGGTGTAAGCAAGATCGGCCCTTATAAACGACACACTCCACCGGGGCGTCTACTTGTAGCCTCTGACCATGTTACCAAGATAGTACAAACAACCAAGCAAACATGGTGGAAGTCGAGGCTCCTGAGCCAGAGAGTAGTGAAGACAAAACAATAAGGGTTTAGTCAGCCATCCTTTATGGAATATAAGAATGAGAGGCGTATGGGAACGCATGATTTCCAGGAATCGTACAACACATAGCAGGAGCCATCAGGGCCGTATTCGTTAGGAGGGGACGAGCACCACAAGATGAAGAACCCCCAAGAGTAGTCTGTGGCGAGAGAGCGACATTGAAGCTTACCGCACGGTCAGAAAACCGTGCGACAAATCGAGCCGTTATTCGCGGGCTGGAACAAGGGGTAGAACAGACATCACTGCTTACACTTGTCCAAGTACCGTGGTGCTACCATGAAATGTAATAACAGGGGCATGCACGTTAAGTCGACAGCCACACTCCACCTAACATCATCCACCCCCTCACACATGAAATGGCCACAAAATCCATCAGCCGCACGAGATCCTCCTTCCTATGCCCCCTACACCTTTGCCCCCATCCGGAATTCAAACCCTCCAAAGTCCAAACCATCCGCAACCAAATACCCAGACGAGGCAGAAGAAACAAAACGAACCAGCCAAAAATCGTAGGGACAAAGCCGGAAGAAAAGCACCAAAAGTGCAAACAAAACACAATTAACCGCACTCACGCCGGCGCAAAGCAAACGATAATCCGATATTCCGATCCGATCGCCCCCCTCTTTGCCCACTAGTCACGCCCCACTGAGCTAACCCAGTGTACTAGCTGGAGTAGTAGCGTTCCGTTCGCTCGTCCATCAGCGACGCGAGTAAAGTCGCTCGCCCCCCTCCCACCCCAACCGCCGCTCCCCCCTCCCCTCCCCCCACCAGCAGCTCGTGCTCTCCGATTCACCTCGCCTCGCTGCGGTTTACCTCTCACTTTCTCCCACCCTCCTCGCCCACCGCACCGCCCCGTCCCGTCGCCCCCTCCTTAAGCAACCCACCGACGCCGGCCGCGGAGCAGGGGACCCGGAGTACCTAGCAGCAGCCCACCCACTGACCCGCTCGGCAGGCAGGCAATGTCCCTCCTCTCCTCGGCGGCGGCGGCGGCGGGCCGGGATGCGTGAGGCCGCGGCCCGGGCGCATGGGGAAGGAGGCCGGGGACCAGCGCCAGCGCCCGCCCGACGGGGGCGCGGGCGGAGGCGGCGACCAAGGTAGCGGCCGATGCGGGTGTGGGGGCCGACGCGTGGTGCGGCTGCAATGCGTGGCGGCGCTCGTGCTCGGCGCGGCCGTGCTGCTGTCCGCGCTCTTCTGGCTGCCGCCCTTCGCGGGCCGCGGCGGGAGGGGCCCGCCCGGCGCGCAGGATCCCTTCGCCGACGGCTTCAAAGGTCAGTCAGTGCGGGATCTCCCCTCCGGATCCACCGGCATTGCCCAGATCTCGCCTCGGTTTCCGCTGCTACCGGCTGCCGGCCCGTTTCGCGCCTGGTCCGTACGGCCCCGCGCGGCTCTGGATCTGGCTGTACGGACCGGGCCGCGGCCGCTGTCGGTGGAGTTTTTGAATCCGTCGGCTGCGGGGAAAGCGGTCTTACCAGTGTGACCTGTTAGTCTCACCTGCTAATTTTAGTCGCATGCTGCTGGTTGCTTGATCCGCGCTGGTTACGCGTCTGTCGGTGCTGCTTTTGGGAATTGAGTAGGTTCAGAAAACGTCCACAGTGAATTTGCTACAGTCAGCATGGATGGCTGCCGTCCAGGCGTCCCCAGAAGCTTTGACCGTTCGTTTCGATGCCAGTGTTGTATTTGGTTTTGATTTTGCGTCGTAGTACGTCATCATCTTTGTAGCCTTGTTAGTCGACATAGTTAATTTTTCATCTGGCTGTAGAATTATCTGTGGTGAAAGCTACTTGAGCTGCTAAAGTGATGGAGTTGCTGTCACTTGCTATTTCGTGTTGTTGCAACAGCTGTGATGAAGGATTGAGCAGCAGCAGTAATTGATTACTGTTCGTCAATTTTAGGTGTGACATATTGCCAAACAATATATGACTGTCCATGAATTTTAGGTGCGATCTATTCACAAACGATATATGAGTCCTTTCCAGTGGTCTAAAGCAAGAACTTTGACCTCCAATGGATCCTTGCCAATTTTAGGTGGCACTATTGGAGCGTCATGGTTCCAATTTAGTTTAAGCACATGCGGTGATCACTGTTCTTTGTTTTATTGGGTAAGAGTACCAGATGTATGAATGTATCATGTGTCTAATGAAACTGTTTTTTTTCTTCCAGATGATATAGTGGCAAGTTTCAGGCTGCAGAAGAATGTTTCCGAGCTCAGGGGAAACATGTCCAAGCTCGTATTGGACATCTATGCGGAAGTCGGCGTCCCTAACTCCATTGTATGCCCCACCACATCTTTTATTTCACTTTGTTGATACGTTCTTCCACAAGTGTTGACTGATGCTTGGATGCAAACACAGGTGGCTGTGGATTTCCTACATCCATTAGCTGGATCGAACTGGACAAATGTCATCTTCAGCATTGTGCCCTATCCAAAGAACTTGACTATATCATCAATGGGGTTGAGCATTATTAGGTCATCTTTTATGTCCTTGGTTGTGCGGCAGTCAACACTCCACTTGACCAAGTCCCTGTTTGGGAATTCATCATCCTTTGAAGTGCTTAAATTCCCTGGAGGAATAACAATAATTCCTCCGCAGCACGCTTTTCCTCCTGAAACGCTCCATGCAACTTTTAATTTTACTCTGAATTTCCCAATCTACAAAGTGCAAGACAGAACTGATGAATTAAAGGATCAAATGAAGACAGGACTACTACTCAATTCTAATGAGGTTAGTGCTTCCTTCTGGTCCTGTTCCTTGTTTATCCATCATAATTATTGTTTTATTTATATGTCTGGACTCTGGAGTATTTGGGTATTTGTTTGTTTCTTTATGCAGTTCTTGCATTTACATCTGCATGTAATACTCTGTTAGGAGGAACTCAGTGCCGCTATTCATCTGCAAAGTGGTGCATGCACTGATTAGCTGTCGTTTATCTCCACCTTTGCACAGACACTTAAAAGTGTCATATATCTAAGTTTCCCTACATATTGAGGTTATTAAGATGTCAGTTTCTTAGCAACATACCAAAACCCTCCGTGTTGTTGGGTCTAGTGTGGCAAATAATTTATCCTCAGCGAGCACATCAGTTCCAGCTAAGGGGTTCAAGAGTGTACTTTTTCCAGCATTTGTATATCCCACCTGATTTTTTTGGAAACTTTTATCTATTAATAACAAATAATAAAAAGGAACTTTCTATTAGACTCAGCAAGAATTCCATGGTTATACCAGAGAAACAACAGGAATAGTTACCGACTGTCGACGGTTACGATGCACCTTTTAGTTGTGTGATCTTGCATTCTGTTTTTGATATCTGGGATTATGTAAGAACATTGGTGTCTTTTGCTCATACTCCCTCTATCCCAAAATAAGTGTCTCAACCTATTTTGGGACGGATGGAGTATTACTTTGCAGCGTTGTGCGATATAATTGCCATCCCATGTATTTAGCAAGCATCATGTGGATTGAAAACTTGTAGTTATGCTTAGTTTTGTACCATAGTGGTCTAAAAAACACATACTAGCAAGTCTATGCTTCCGATCTTAATGCAAGCTATCTCATTCTCTAATCTTCAAATGCATTTCTCCCTATGATTCTGGTTGTAAGCTTATTACATTGCCCTGCCTTTTCTTCCTCAATTGAATTTGTGATATTGTGCATTGCAGAATCTTTATATCAAATTGGGAAATTTGCAAGGATCAACAATTCTTCCTCCAACTATTGTTGAGACTTACATTGTTCGTGTTGTTGGGAATCACCAGCCATCTGTACCAAGGATGAAGCAGTTGGCGCAAACAATTACTAATTCATCTAAAGGGAACCTTGGTCTGAACCACACCGTATTTGGCAGAGTAAAGCAGATAAGCCTTTCCTCCTATCTTAATCGTTCTTTACATAGCAGGGGCAGTTCTGATGCACCTAGTCAAGCACCAATGCAACATCATGGTCATCACGGCCATCATCACCATCACCATGGTCATGAAAGCAACAGGCATTTGGCTCCTGCTCCTCTCCCTGTACATACACCCAGATATGTTGCTCCACCTCCATCTGGGTGTCCATATGGCAACAGGGCAAAGAGCAGGGTTCCTGTGGCGCCAGCTGCCGAGCCTGCAGCCAATGATCACCGTTCTACTCATCCTGCCGCTTCACCACCTCATCCATTATCACCTTCTTCTGTTCGTCATCCTCCACGTGATCCTAATATGCACAGTAGGTCTCCCGTTCCGTCCCCTCCAGTTCTTCCAGAGCCGCCTTTGCCCACTGTTTCTTTTAGTCATGCACACCCTCCAAGTGAGCGTGCGACAGGAACCGGTCCTTCTGCTGGAATGTCTGTGGCCCCTGCACCGCATTCATGTGAGTTCTTTCCCCCTCTTTATTTTCCCATAATTGTCAGTGATTGTTATTTCCAAAAGACTCATTGTAAAATACATGCAAAGGAGGTAAAACATTGTCCAAAGGGGTAACTATTTGACTGATACATACTCGGAGGAGGATTTTGACGCTTCATCCAAGTTTTAGTTGTTCTAGTCATATATCTGCTCCTATGGGTAATACAATAAGTCCTGTTCTAGTCATATATCTGCTCCTGTGGGTAAGACAGTAAATTCACTTCATTTGGTTGGTACCTTATCAGTATTGATCTTAGTGCCCAACTGATAAGTTGGATCAATTTTTTTCCAAGGCTTTCTTTCTGTTGATTTATTCCCCGTGCGTGCGTTTATACCGCTGTCAGGTATTTTGAGTTCCAAGATGAGCTCACAGTTCGTTGAGATGAATTTAATTATTTCATAATAACCTAGAGCAAAGATAACAGTCAAATTGAACATTTCATTTCTGGATTTTGGCTTTCCATCTGTAATTTCTCATGTGCAATTTGAAATATGTTTGACCCACTCTGCCATTTATGGTTCGTTTCTTTAGTACTCCCTCCGTCCCATAATGTAAGACATTTTTTGACACTACACTAGTGTGGAGTAGTTTATTACTGGGTATTTTTCTTGGATAGCTATGGATGGGTATTTGTATCCAGCTATTGATAATTCTGTTAAGACACCACTGTCCTACCTAGCCTAGAGTATATTTTTGGGTCGATCAAGCAGTCTTTTGTTTTTGGCATGTCTACCTCATGTAGCATTTTTATCTCCGAAGAATCATGTCCTCGCTTTCACTAACTATCTTGTCCCATTGACCTACACTCTGCAGCTAATGCTAGCCGGAGGCTCTCCTATCACTGGGTCCTGGTACCCCTCATATATATGCTTTGGAGCCTGCTATGACAGAAGACAACCCGCGGCTAACCAGACGATTCGAAATAGAGATTTTCCAAGATAGAGGACAAGGCGCCTCTCGGTTTTCTTCTTTTCCGGTTTACTACAGTCGGCCGGGCAGGTGGTGAAGCACAAGGCAGCACCCCCCTTGCCTCAGGCACGCTGTCGTTTGTTATACGTACTTGTTAGTGGGATGTAAATATGGAATGGGTATAAGGCAAGTAAGCAAGGCAAAGAAAGGGCAAGCAGCTGTGCTCGTAGTGGTCAAAGCCACAGCGGTGGCAGGCTCTTCTCTAGCACACGCATATGCTTGGCCGGGTTTGCCATGTACTGCTGCTGTTCAGAAGAGGATTGTTCAAATGTAAAAGCTTTCATTTTACATGAGATGGCATGGCTTTTGCCACCGGTCTCCGGTGGTTTGGTTCTGCTTATAGTTTTGAGCTGCTCGATCTTACGAGTTGTTGCCTCTGAAATTCTGTCGACTTTCGCTTTTCTTTATCTTCATGCTGATGCTGATGCTGTTGCGCTTTTCTTTATCTTCATGCTGATGCTGTTGCCTACAGAGTTGTGGTAGGAAAAAGTTTTCAGAAACTGCATGACTATGCAATTCCAAGGTTTATTACAGGTTCACTGTGATCGAACCTTTCAAGTCCTATACTTGGCACTTATCTAATGACCCATGTTTTGGGTGAATTACTGACACGTCACATTTTGCCTTGCTTGCTTGCCTTGTAATGCTCTTCAAATGTAAAAACTAACTTCTTACATGAGATGGGATGGCTTTCCCCTCTGGTTTCGGTGGCGGCTTTGGTTCTGCTTATAGGTTTGAGCTGCTTGATCCTATGCGTTGTTGACTCTGAAATTCTGTCAATTTTCGCTTTTCTGTTGCTGATGCTGTTGCCTACGGAGTTGTGGTGGGAAAGAAGGTTCAGAAACTGGGTTCAAGTCCTATACTTTGGTAAACTAGCATGCCCATACCTAAGAAATGAATGTCCCTTCTAGGTCATCACAACTCCTTTGCACGATGTCTTTTCCTCTTTCTAGCTCCGTGTTCCATGTCGGTGCCCATGTTATATGGGTTGGGTTGTATGCATCGCCCAGATGCAGAGGCCGGGGGTCATCTCCTTTTCTATATATATGGGTTGGGTTGTATTGGTTTTAGACTGGTTTTCCGTCAATTAACCAGGAAATTATCACTCCCTTCTTAATCAATAAAAATGGCAAGTCCTTTTCCTCGTTTCAAAAATCTCCTTTCCAGGATATAGTGCTAGTGATGCACGAAAAGGTTCCCTGTGCCTATCTACACAGGATTTTCCACACATCACTCATACGCTTACACGCACTGTGAAGGACCATTCTCAGTCTGAAACCAGCTTTGTCCCTTTGCTACCCCTGTATACTCTAGACAAATGGAAGGAACGCCTCCACGGAGGATGTATTTCCGAACACGTTGGATTCGGAATGCACTAATATTGCAGAAAGTGAGACAATTAAGCCTCAGCTAAAAACGTATTTCTGCACACCTCTCATTCCCAACGCATACTTATTAGCACTACTTTGGACATCTGATATTCATCTCCTTTGGTAGCCATGGTAAAAGGGGCTATGGTAGGCACGACCCCAAGAGTGTATATAAGAGCATCTCCGGCCGCGCCCCCAACAGGCCCTCCCCAGACGTTTTTTTGCCGCGGCGCCAAAAGGCCCGATCGCGTCCCGAAGCCCGTTTTAGCGGCTCGGGCGAAATCTGTGCCGACGGATCAGCGAACCCGGCCACTGGGCGCCGAAAAAAAAAGGGCGTGGGTCCGCCCTATCGGCGAGTCGAGTGCCTCTTCCCGCCGTTTCTTCCCGCTTTTCCCCCACTTCCCTCCCATTCTCTCCATTCCTCCGGCCAATCTCCCTCCCGCTCGCCTCCCAGCCGGCCGCCATGCCACCGAAGAAGTACGTCGTCCCCCGCGCTGCGGCAACCGCGACTGCCTCCGTCTCCGTCGCCCACCCGAAGCAGAGGAAGCCGAGGGCGCCGCCGTCCAAGCCACCGGGCATGACAAACGCCGAGTGGAGGGCGGAAGTTCAACGACGGGAGGCTGTCACCGCCGACCGGCGGAACAGGGCAATCGCCAAGAAGGCCCGTGAGAACGCGGCGTGTGCGGCTGCGGCTTTGGCGGACCAAGCGGAGGCCGAGGCGACTTGCGCGGGGATGATGAATCCACCCGGCAGCCACGCCCAGTACGCGCCCTGGGGCCAGCAAGGTGTCGTCTCTCCGTCGCCGCAGCCATGGGGATGCACGCCCTCGCCGGGCTACGCCGACGGGGACGCGCACGGTGAGTTCAACCCCAACGTCACCTTCCCCCATGGACACCCGGCCCAGCGCACGCCCTCGCCCGCCTTCGCCGGCATGCAGTACCCTTCATACAACTACTCGCCGCCCGCCTACGCGTCCTCCCCGACGCCTCCTCTCCGCCGTGGCGCGCTGCCCTTCTCGCACCTCGACGAGACCGAGGCCGGCATGGACGACATTATCGCGACAGGCTCGGCCGCGGCCGCCACGTCTCCCGGGTTCGTCACCCCGGACGACACGGTGGATCTCAGCGGCGGCATGGACGGCGAGCTTGGCTACGTCTACGACGAGGAGGAGCAGGAGGAGGAGGACGAAGAGGAGGAGGAGGAGCCGGCGACTGTTCCGGCGAGGAGGCGCAAGAAGAAGAAGCGGGCGGCCAGGTCCGGCGACCCGCGCATCAAGTGGGCGTCCAAGGAGGAGGAATGCCTCGCCGAAGCATGGAAAGTCGTCGAAGCATGTACGCCGAACTTTTCATTCGATCGCCGAACTTGTGGCCGCTTGATCGCCGGATTTGTGGCGTCTATTTTGTGAGCGGGAATGACTACGTTTGAATTTGCCGCGCCTGGGGGGCGGCGCCTGGGGGCGTGGCTGGGAGCTAGGTCGCCCCAGGGGCCAATCTAGCGCCGATTCGCCCCCAGGCCGCTCTTTATCGGCGCCCTGGGGGGCTGAACGGCTGGAGATGCTCTAAGAAGGCTACATGCAAGGATATGAGGCAGCCATGCGCGCTCTGTGCTTTATAAGCGCGACACTATCGAAAGGTTGGTAGGCATGTTAATTACCCAAGAATCATGAAAAGGTGGCATTTCAGATAATTCCTGGGTCTTGAATATATACTCCCTCCATTAAAGTATACAGGGCAGCCACAAAATATAAAAAACTCTAGTATACAAGGATAACGACGAACTCCACCCTATTTTCACAGTTATTTCCTCATACGCAGATGCAACTCAGAGTCGTTCCAAGGGAGTAAAATCATCGTGGAACTAAGACAAGGGAAATGCTTTTGTTCTTCACAATGAGATTGATGGCAACACGTTTTCTGTTCGCCCCATGGTCCTCCTTGTTTTGCACTCTATTGCAACATCATGTCCAACAATGAAGATGTGTTAGGGTTATTGACACAACCTCTTAACCGGGATTTGGTAGGTGATATCGATGGAGAAGTACATGACTAGATTGTAGACATAGGGGACACCCACCACGCTTCCTCTCTCTACCAACGATGTTGCTAGGAGTGACACTTCGATTCCGGCGACTAGTGATGCACGGCTTGCGCCGAGGTATACTCCCCAAGTCCCCGTTCTCCTGCTTTGCTCATGTACTATAAAATCTTGTTCCTCGTTTGGACAACCTAGCCCTACCCTCATGCTAGTTATGGATGAAGATGGCAGGGATCCATAAGCCAATTAATGAGTTCAACATGTGAGCTCTGACTAAGTTTAGAGCATGGTTAATAATACAGCCAACAACCGGCTATATGAAGTTACCATGTTTACTATAGCCAACCTAATAGCTCATTTGTACAATAGTTAGTCGTACTAGTATGCTATGTCATTAATGTGTGAACAACTTGGACCCATATCGATTAGATATGCTAACTTCTCATTTCTTACTCTAAAGAAAGAAAAGAAAAGAAAGAAACAATTTTGTTGATCATCAAAAAAGAAAATAAAATCCTTAGAGCATCTACAACTAGACCGGCATAATTTGACCCCTATATGTCCGCGGACTCATCCGGATGCTATGCGGGCATGTGCGCTCTAAGCCCTAATTTATCAGTGGATACAGCAGGACCATCACTTTTCTCACTATGGCCCAGTTTTTTTAGCTTTTGATTCTCCAGAATCAGCTTCTCTCAGAATCAGCCATCAAGTTCTTTTATGAGATTTTTGTCTCTGATGGGGATGAAGGGAGAAAAAAAGAAGAAAAAATAAAGAAAGAGAAAAGGTGGTCAGAGTGGGCCAAATCCGACGTGGCGGACTGGCCGGACATCCCCATATCCTGCCCACATATGGGATGTGTATGAGGGTGCCCAACATCCCGGAGGTATGGGGAAAAGTGGGGATCGTGTTAGGTTGGCCTTCTCTCTCTCTCTCTCTCTCTCTCTCTCTCTCTCTCTTCCGAGTTTTCCATCTGGAAATATATGGAGGAATTGGGGTGATTCGGTTGTAGATGTTACGAGAGTCATTTGATACAACACATAATAATTCAAATATGTATAGAGTATAGTTGCAAGAAGTGCTTCTATACTTTTCAGTAGTCTTCTTTTCACACAAAAACTATAGCAAATTAGAATAACTAATCCACCTGCCTAGTTTTTTTTTACTACTAGAATACTTTTTTGTGAGGAAAATGAGAGTTTTATTCCATCATAATAGAGCTACTATTCTTGCTTTGTACTAATGTTTATGGGCAACGCATTAGGTGAAGGCCTCATTTTGATGCAAATATGAAAACTTACGAGTTACGATATGAATCATCCCGATCTCAAATGAAGAAACAAGATGGATGCATCTGCGGCCACTTAGATCACACTTAATTAGCAGTTGAGAAATCATGTAACATTGTCTCCTAAATATTTGTATTTTTACAAGTGTATTTCTGGTTTAGTTTGATGCTGTCCTGCTAATTTGTAAATTGTACTCCAGTAATTTCTTTTTGCTGTAAAGTAAAGTGTACTACCTGAGACAAAGAGAGAATCACCTGCAAAAGAAAAAAAAGGAAGAAGAGAGAAATATATATTATGCTGCTTGCTTTTTTTTAGGTTTAACTGTGCTGCTTGCTGTAAAGTGTACTCCTTCCGAGAGCCTTTCTTGGAGATATTTTTTCAAAACTATGACCTTTTTATATCTAATTCGGAAACTATAGTACCCATTGCCAATTTTTTTTTTCAAAACTATGAACCTGTCGGCCTTGTGGTGGCTGAAGAGGTAGTTTTCGGCCGGAATTTGGCCAAAAAGGACTTTTCGTCCAGCAGTAGGCCGAAAAGGGCCTCAGTTGGGCCGAAGAGGTGGCGTCAGTGGCGGGCCAGCCAAAAATAGTAGCTTCGGCCTACGCGCGACCGAAATGGGCCGTTTTCGGCCTGCCCGCGGCCGAAAAGCTTTTCGGCCAGGCCTAGACCGAAAAGGTCTGATTAAGGTGTCGTCACCTTCCTCCTCCGGTCAGCTCGCCTCTGTTCTTTCTCTTCCTCTCGTTCTTCCCTGTAGAGCTCGCGTCCCCTCGCTGATCTCCTCCTGTTTGCACCCATTTTCATGACCAAGGCACATAATTGATAGATCGTAGCATTCTCCACCGGCCTACGGTGTTTTTTTTGCTATGTGATAGTTTTTTGTGCGTTTGGGGGAGGAGCCATGGTGGGGTGGAGGAGGTGTGGTTGGGAAGGAGGTGGTGGTGAGGAGGAGCAGCAACTGTGGAGGAGGAGGTGGTGAGGAGGAGCAGCAGCTTGGGGGTGACCGGAGTTGAACCTCCGGTGGTCGAGTGGGCGGTGCTGCCGTTGTTCGGTGGTGCAAGTACTCCGTGAGGCTAGGGGAACGAGTAATTTCAAAAATTTCCTACACACACACAAGATCATGGTGATGCATAGCAACGAGAGGGAGAGGTCATCTACATACCCTTGTAGATCGAAGCGAAGCTGACAGCGAGGGAAGTATTCAGACGCCCTTCACGCGATCCAACCGATCCCAAAGACTGCATCCGTGCCTCCGAAGTTCTTAGCACACGCTCACTCGATGACGAACCCCGGCCCGATCCAGCAGAGTGTCGGGAAGAGTTCCACAAGACAACGGCGCAGTGACGATCTTGATGTATACGCGCAGGCTTCGCTTAAGCAATCGCAACGATATAATCGAGGTGGAATTTGGTGGAAGGGGCACCACACGCTAAGGAACGATCTCAAGGATCAACTTAGGTGTCTATGGGTGCCCCTGCCTCAGAGATAAAGGAACAAGGGAGGGGCTGGCTGCCAGGTCCTTGGCGCGCCAGAGGTGTCCCACTCCCACCGAGTAGGACTCCCCCAAACCTAGTTGGACTAGGAGAGAAGAGAGGAAGGGCGCCGCCTCTCCTTGTCCTATTCGACTAGAGGGGAGGGGGCGCCGCCAGCCCTTTGCCTCTTCTTCCACCTAGGCCCATATGGCCCATTGTCTCGGGGTTCCAGAACCCTCCCAGATTCTGTTTTATCCAAACTTCACCGAACACTTCCGTGTCCAAATATAGGCTTCCAATATATCAATCTTTACGCTCGACCATTTCGAGACTCCTCGCCATGTGCGTGATCACATCCGGACTAACTCCTTCGTACATCAAAATGCATAAACTCATAATAATTGTCATCGAACTTTAAGCATGCGGACCCACGGTTCGAGAACATGTAGACATGACCGAGACACGCCTCCGTCAATAACCAATAGCGGAACCTCGATGCCCATATTGGCTTTACATATTCTACGAAGATCTTTATCGGTCGATCAAGATAACAACATACGTTGTTCCTTTGTCATCAGATGTTTACTTGCCCGAGATTCGATCGTCGGTATCCAATACCTAGTTCAATCTCGTACGCAAGAAGTCTTTACTCGCCCGAATACATCATCTCACAACTACATTAGTTGCAATGCTTGCAAGGCTTATGTGATGTGCATTACCGAGAGGGCCCAGAGATACCTCCGATAATCGGAGTGACAAATCCTAATCTCAACACGCCTAACCCAATATGTACCTTCGAGACACCTGTAATGCTCCTTTATAATCACCCGCCACGCAGTGATGTTTGGTAGCACCCAAAGTGTTCCTCGTGCAAACGGAGTTGCATAATCTCATAGTAATAGGAACATGTATAAGTTATGAAGAATAGCAACAAAGAACAAACTAAACGATCAAAGCTATGCTAATGAAATGGGTCATGTCAATCGATCATTCTACTAATGATGTGACCTTGTTAATCAAATGACAACTTTTTGTCTATGGTCGAAACTAAACCATCTTTGATTAACAAGCTAGTCAAGTAGAGGCATACTAGTGACACTTCTTGGGGCTAATTTTTCTCACAGTTCAAGAACAAGTGGTTGATGAACTTGTTCAAAAAATTATGCAAGCAGAACCAGCAGTGCAAATACAGATTTATTTGGTCAAAACTAGATGAGTTTACTAAGAAGCAGGTCCGTGCGAGGAAGAAAATGGAAGAAGATCAGGTTAAATTAGCAGCACTCATCGCGGAGCTAGAGGAGCGAGTAGGTATTTGTGACTTGCTAGCAATTGAACCTCCTAATACTAAGAGAAAGAAGGGAAGGGCAATAAAGAATTTTTCTGAGTGGATAGAGAAAGAGCCTCCAGTGAATTGGTCTTTGCTGAATGACACCCATGGAGCTAGGTATGGCCACATGACAACTGTTGGTGTCAAAACCGGCGGATCTTGGGTAGGGGGTCTCGAACTGTGCGTCTAGGCGGATGGTAACAGGAGACAAGGGACACGATGTTTTACCCAGGTTCGGGCCCTCTCGATGGAGGTAAAACCCTACGTCCTGCTTGATTAATATTGATGATATGGGTAGTACAAGAGTGGATCTACCACGAGATCAAGGAGGCTAAACCCTAAATCTAGCCTATGGTATGATTGTTGTAATGTATGTTGTGTCCTACGGACTAAAGCCCTCCGGTTTATATAGACACCGGAGAAGGCTAGGGTTACACAGAGTCGGTTACAATGGTAGGAGATCTACATATCCGTATTGCCAAGCTTGATTTCCACGCCAAGGGAAGTCCCATCCAGACACGGGACGGAGTCTTCAATCTTGTATCTTCGTAGTCTTGGAGTCCGGCGGACGATGATAGTCCGGCTGTCCGAACACCCCCTATGAAGGAAATATGCCCTAGAGGCAATAATAAAGTTATTATTTATTTCCTTATATCATGATAAATGTTTATTATTCATGCTAGAATTGTATTAACCGGAAACATAATACATGTGTGAATATATAGACAAACAGAGTGTCACTAGTATGCCTCTACCAGACTAGCTTGTTAATCAAAGATGGTTATGTTTCCTAACCATGAACAAGGAGTTGTTATTTGATTAACAAGGTCACATCATTAGTTGAATGATCTGATTGACATGACCCATTCCATTAGCTTAGCACACGATCATTTAGTATGTTGCTACTGCTTTTATCCATGACTTATACATGTTCCTACAACTATGAGATTATGCAACTCCTGTTTACGGAGGAACACTTTGGTACTACCAAACGTCACAACGAATCGGGTGATTATAAAGGAGTACTACAGGTGTCTCCAAAGGCAGATGTTGGGTTGGCGATTTGAGATTAGGATTTGTCACTCCGATTGTCGGAGAGGTATCTCTGGGCCCTCTCGGTAATGCACATCACTTAAGCCTTGCAAGCATTACAACTAATGAGTTAGCTGTGAGATGATGTATTACGGAACGAGTAAAGAGACTTGCCGTAACGAGATTGAACTAGGTATTGGATACCGACGATCGAATCTCGGGCAAGTAACATACCGATGACAAAGGGAACAACGTATGTTGTTATGCGGTCTCGACCGATAAAGATCTTCGAGAATATGTAGGAGCCAATATGGGCATCCAGGTCCCGCTATTGGTTATTGACCGAGACGTGTCTCGGTCATGTCTACATTGTTCTCGAACCGTAGGG
Organism: Aegilops speltoides; assembly: GCA_021437245.1. Lineage (NCBI taxonomy): Eukaryota > Viridiplantae > Streptophyta > Magnoliopsida > Poales > Poaceae > Aegilops > Aegilops speltoides. The sequence goes on along the minus strand of CM038143.1, from coordinate 531,226,193 downwards.
TCCGCACGCTTAAGGTTTCGGATGATGGTTATATTATGAGTTTGTGTATTTTGATGTACCAAGGAGTTCGAGTCCCGGATGTGATCACGGACATGACGAGGAGTTTCAAATGGTCGAGACATAAAGATTGATATATTGGACGGTTATATTCGGACACCGAAAGGTTCCGGAAGTTTCGGAGAAAACGAGTGCCGGAGGGTTACCGAACCCCCGGGAAGTAATGGGCCTTATTGGGCCAAGAGGGAGAGAGAGGGCTGCGCCGGGGAGGTGGCGCGCCCCTGGGGAGTCCGAATAGGACAAGGAGGGGGGGGCGCCCCTTCCCTCTCCCTCTCCCTCTCCTTCCTTCCCCTTCCTCCTTCCTAGTTGGACTAGGAAAGGGAGTCCTACTCCCACCAGGAGGAGGACCCCCCCTGGCGCGCCTCCTAGGGCCGGCCGCCCTCCCCCTTGCTCCTTTATATACGGGGGCAGGGGGGCACCCTAGAACACACAAGTTGATCTACGGATCGTTCCTTAGCCGTGTGCGGTGCCCCCCTCCACCATATTCCACCTCGGTCATATCGTCGCGGAGTTTAGGCGAAGCCCTGCGCCGGTAGAACATCAAGATCGTCACCACGCCGTCGTGCTGACGGAACTCTTCCCCAACTCTTTGCTGGATCGGAGCCCGGGGATCGTCATCGAGCTGAACGTGTGCTAAGAACTCGGAGGTGCCGGAGTAACGGCACTAGGATCGGTTGGATCGCGAGGAGGACGTACGACTACTTCCTCTACGTTGTGTCAACGCTTCCGCTTCGGTCTACAAGGGTATGTAGACAACACTCTCCCCTCTCGTTGCTATGCATCACCATGATCTTGCGTGTGCGTAGGAATTTTTTTGAAATTACTACGTTCCCCAACAGTGGCATCCGAGCCTAGGTTTTATGGTTTGATGTTTTGCACGAGTAGAACACAAGTGAGTTGTGGACGATACAAGTCATACTGCCTACCAGCATGTCATACTTTGGTTCAGCGGTATTGTGAGATGAAGCGGCCGGACCGACATTACGCCAGACGCTTACGCGAGACTGGTTTCACCGCTACGAGCACTCGTGCTTAAAGGTGACTGGTGGGTGTCTGTCTCTCTCACTTTAGTTGAACTGAGTGTGGCTACGCCCGTCCTTGAGAAGGTTAAAACGGAGTCTATTTGACGAAGTATCGCTGTGGTTTTGATGCGAGGTGAGATTGGTTCTTGCTTAAGCCCGTAGCAGCCACGTAAAATTTGCAACAACAAAGTAGAGGACGTCTAACTTGTTTTTGCAGGGCATGTTGTGATGTGATATGGTCAAGACGTGATGCTATATTTTATTGTATGAGATGATCATGTTTTGTAACCGGTTATCGGCAATCGGCTGGAGCCATATGGTTGTCGCTTATTGTATGAAATGCAACGCCTGTAATTGCTTTACTTTATCACTAAGCGGTAGCGATAGTCGAGAAGCAATAGATGGCGAAACGACAACGATGCTACGATGGAGATCAAGGTGTCGCGCCGGTGACGATGGTGATCACGACGGTGCTGCGGAGATGGAGATCACAAGCACAAGATGATGATGGCCATATCATATCACTTATATTGATTGCATGTGATGTTTATCCTTTATGCATCTTATCTTGCTTTGATTGACGGTAGCATTTTAAGATGATCTCTCACTAAATTATCAAGAAGTGTTCTCCCGAGTATGCACCGCTGCCAAAGTTCGTCGTGCCGAGACACCACGTGATGATCGGTGTGATAAGCTCTACATCCATCTACAACGGGTGCAAGCCAGTTTTGCACACGCAGAATACTCAGTTATACTTGACGAGCCTAGCATATGCAGATATGGCCTCGAACACGGAGACCGAAAGGTCGAGCGTGAATCATATAGTAGATATGATCAACATAAGATGTTCACCATTGAAAACTACTCCATCTCACGTGATGATCGGTTATGGTTTAGTTGATTTGGATCACGTGATCACTTAGATGACTAGAGAGATGTCTGTCTAAGTGTGAGTTCTTAAGTAATATGATTAATTGAACTTAAATTTATCATGAACTTAGTCCTGGTAGTATTTTGCAAATTATGTTGTAGATCAATAGCTCGCGTTGTTGCTTTCATATGTTTGTTTTTGATATGTTCCTAGAGAAAATTGTGTTGAAAAATGTTAGTAGCAATGATGCGGATTCGATCCGTGATCGGAGGTTTATCCTCATTGCTGCACAGAAGAATTATGTCCTTAATGCACCGCTAGGTGACAGACCTATTGCAGGAGCAGATGCAGACGTTATGAACGTTTGGCTAGCTCAATATGATGACTACTTGATAGTTTAGTGCACCATGCTTAACAGCTTAGAATCGGGACTTCAAAGACATTTTGAACGTCATGGACCATATGAGATGTTCCAGGAGTTGAAGTTAATATTTCAAGCAAATACCCGAGTTGAGAGATATGAAGTCTTCAACAAGTTCTATAGCTAAAAGATGGAGGAGAATCGCTCAACTAGCGAGCATGTGCTCAAATTGTCAGGTACTTAAATTGCTTGAATCAAGTGGGAGTTAATCTTCCGGATAAGATAGTGATTGATGAATTCTCTAGTCACCATCACCAAGTTAGTAGAACTTCGTGATGAACTATAGTATGCAAGGGATGATGAAAATGATTCCCGAGTTCTTCGTGATGTTGAAATCGATGAATGTAGAAATCAAGAAAGAGCATCAAGTGTTGATGATTGACAAGACCACTAGTTTCAAGAAAAGGGCAAAGGGAAAGAAAGGGAACTTCAAGTGGAAAGACATGCAAGTTGTCACTCCCATGAAGAAGCTCCAAGCTGGACCAAAGCTCAAACCGAAAGTGCTTACATCGCAAAGGAAATGGTCACCGAAGCGGAAATGCCCCAATATTTGGTGGATAAGAAGGATGGCAAAGTAAACAAAGGTATATTTGATATACATGTTATTGATTTGTACTTTACTAGTGTTTATAGCAACCCCTCGGTATTTGGTACTGGTTCGGTTGCTAAGAGTAGTAACTCAAACAGGAGTTGCGAATAAATGAAACTAGTTAAGGGTGAAGTGACGATGTGTGTTGAAAGTAGTTTCAAGATTGATATGATCATCATCGCACACTCCCTATACTTTCGGGATTAGTGTTGAACCTAAATAAATGTTATTTGGTGTTTGCGTTGAGCATGAATATGATTTGATCATGTTTATTGCAATACGGTTATTCATTTAAATAAGAGAATAAACTGTTGTTCTGTTTACATGAATAAAACCTTATATGGTTACACACCCAATGAAAATGGTTCATTGGATCTCGATCATAGTGATACACATATTCATAATATTGAAACCAAAAGATGCAAAGTTAATAATGATAGTGCAACTTATTTGTGGCACTGCCGTTTATGTCATATTGGTGTAAAGCACATGAAGAAACTCCATGTTGATGGGATTTTGGAATCACTTGATTATGAATCACTTGATGCTTGCGAACCATGCCTCATGGGCAAGATGACTAAGACTCCGTTCTCCGGAACAGTGGAGCGAGCAACTGACTTATTGGAAATAATACATACTGATGTATGCGATCCAATGAGTGTTAAGGCTCGCGACGGGTATCGTTATTTTCTGACCTTCACAGATGATTTGAGCAGATATGGGTATATCTACTTGATGAAACATAAGTCTGAAATAGTTGAAAGGTTCAAAGAATTTCAGAGTGAAGTGGAAAAATCATCGTGACAAGAAAATAAGGTTTCTACGATTTGATCGCTGAGACGAATATTTGAGTTACGAGTTTGGTCTTCAATTAAAACAATGTGGAATAGTTTCACAGCTCACGCCACCTGGAACACCACAATGTTATGGTGTGTCCAAACATCGTAACCGCACTTTATTGGATATAGTGCAATCTATGATGTTTCTTACTGATTTACCAATATCATTTTGGGATCATGCATTAGAGACAGCTGCATTCACGTTAAATTGGGCACCATCTAAATCCGTTGAGACGACACTATATGAACTGTGGTTTAGCAAGAAACCCAAGTTGTCGCTTTCTTAAAGTTTGGAGTTGCGATGCTTATGTGAAAAGTTTCATCCCGATAAGCTCAAACCCAAATCGAGAAGTGCGTCTTCAAGAATACCCAAAGGAAATTGTTGGGTACACCTTCTATCACAGATCCGAAGGCAAGATATTCGTTGCTTAAGATGGATCCTTTCTAGAGAAGGAGTTTCTCTCGAAAGAAGTGAGTGGGAGGAAAGTAGAACTTGATGAGGTAATGCATGTACTGTTCCCTTATTGAAAGTAGTTCATCACGTAAATCTGTTCTTGTGACTACTATACCAATTAGTGAGGAAGTTAATGATGATGATCATGTAACTTCAGATCAAGTTACTACCGAACCTCGATGTAAAACAGAGTGAGATTCGCACCAGAGTGGTACGGTAATCCTGTTCTGGAGGTCGTGTTACTTGACCATGACAAACCTACGAACTATGAGGAAGCGATGATGAGCCCAGATTCCGCAAAATGGTTTGAGGCCATGAAATCTGAGATATGATCCATGTATGAGAACAAAGTATGGACTTTGATGGATTTGCCCGATGATCGGCAAACCATAGAAAATAAATGGATCTTCAAGAGGAATACGGACGCTGATAGTAGTGTTACTATCTACAAAGCTAGACTTGTCGAAAAAGGTTTTTGACAAAGTTCAAGATGTTGAATACAATGAGATTTTCTCACTCGTATCGATGCTTAAAAGTCTGTCCGAATCATGTTAGCAATTACCACATTTTATGAAATCTGGCAAATGGATAAACAAAACTGCATTCCTTAATGGAGTTATTAAAGAAGAGTTGTATGTGATGCAACCAAGAGGTTTTGTCGATCCTAAAGGTGTTAACAAAATGTGCATCTATGGACTGGTGCAAGCATCTCGGAGTTGGAATATACGCTTTGATAAGTTGATCAAAGCATATAGTTTATACAAACTTACAGTGAAGCCTGTATTTACTAGAAAGTGAGTGGGAGCACTACAACATTTCTGATAAGTATATGTGAATGACATATTGTAGATCGGAAATAATGTAGAATTATTCTGCAAAGCATAAAGGGGTGTTTGAAAGGAGTTTTTCAAAGAAAGACCTTGGTGAAGCTGCTTACATATTGAGCATCAAGATCTATAGAGATAGATCAAAACGCTTGATAAGTTTTTTCAATGAGTACATACCTTGACAAGATTTTGAAGTAGTTCAAAATGGAACAGTCAAAGAAAGAGTTCTTGCCTGTGTTACAAGGTGTGAAATTGAGTAAGACTCAAAACCCGACCACGGCAGAAGATAGAAAGAGAATGAAAGTCATTCCCTATGCCTTGGCCATAGGTTCTATAAAGTATGCCATGCTGTGTACCAGATCTATTGTATACCCTGCACTGAGTTTGGCAAGGGAGTACAATAGTGATCTAGGAGTAGATCACTGGACAGCGGTCAAAATTATCCTTAGTGGAATAAAGATATGTTTCTCGATTATGGAAGTGACAAAAGGTTCGTCGTAAAGGGTTACGTCGATGCAAGTTTTGACACCGATCTGGATGACTCTAAGTCTCGATCTAGATATATATTGAAAGTGGGAGCAATTAGCTAGAATAGCTCCGTGCAGAGCATTGTAGACATAAAAAATTGCAAAATACATAACGGATCTGAATGTGAAAGACCCGTTGACTAAGATTCTCTCACAAGCAAAACATGATCACACCTTAGTAATCTTTGGGTGTTAATCACATAGCGATGTGAACTAGATTACTGAATCTAGTAAACCCTTTGGATGTTGGTCACATGGCAATGTGAACTATGGGTGTTAATCACATGATGATGTGAACTATCGATGTGAATCACATGGTGATGTGATCTAGATTATTGACTCTAGTGCAAGTGGGAGACTGAAGGAAATATGCCCTAGAGGCAATAATAAAGTTATTATTTATTTCCTTATATCATGATAAATGTTTATTATTCATGCTAGAATTGTATTAACCGGAAACATAATACATGTGTGAATATATAGACAAACAGAGTGTCACTAGTATGCCTCTACTTGACTAGCTTGTTAATCAAAGATGGTTATGTTTCCTAACCATGAACAAGGAGTTGTTATTTGATTAACAAGGTCACATCATTAGTTGAATGATCTGATTGACATGACCCATTCCATTAGCTTAGCACACGATCGCTTAGTATGTTGCTCTTGCTTTTATCCATGACTTATACATGTTCCTACAACTATGAGATTATGCAACTCCGTTTACGGAGGAACACTTTGGTACTACCAAACGTCACAACGAATCGGGTGATTATAAAGGAGTACTACAGGTGTCTCCAAAGGCAGATGTTGGGTTGGCGATTTCGAGATTAGGATTTGTCACTCCGATTGTCGGAGAGGTATCTCTGGCCCTCTCGGTAATGCACATCACTTAAGCCTTGCAAGCATTACAACTAATGAGTTAGCTGTGAGATGATGTATTACGGAACGAGTAAAGAGACTTGCGATGAACGAGATTGAACTAGGTATTGGATACCGACGATCGAATCTCGGGCAAGTAACATACCGATGACAAAGGAACAACGTATGATGTTATGCGGTCGACCGATAAAGATCTTCGTAGAATATGTAGGAACCAATATGGGCATCCAGGTCCGCTATTGGTTATTGACGGAGACGGTCTCGGTCATGTCTACATTGTTCTCGAACCGTAGGGTCCGCACGCTTAAGGTTTCGATGATGGTTATATTATGAGTTTGTGTATTTTGATGTACCGAAGGAGTTCGGAGTCCCGGATGTGATCACGGACATGACGAGGATTTTCGAAATGGTCGAGACATAAAGATTGATATATTGGACGGTTATATTCGGACACCGGAAAGGTTCCGGAAGTTTCCGGAGAAAACCGGAGTGCCGGAGGGGTTACCGGAACCCCCCGGGGAAGTAATGGGCCTTATTGGGCCAAGAGGGGAGAGAGAGGGCTGCGCCAGGAGGTGGCGCGCGCCCCCCCAGGGGAGTCCGAATAGGACAAGGAGGGGGGGGCGGCCCCCCTTTCCCTCTCCCTCTCCCTCTCCTTCCTTCCCCCTTCCTCCTTCCTAGTTGGACTAGGAAAGGGGAGTCCTACTCCCACTAGGAGGAGGACTCCCCCCTCCCTTGGCACGCCTCCTAGGGCCGGCCGGCCCTCTCCCTTGCTCCTTTATATACGGGGGCAGGGGGGCACCCTAGAACACACAAGTTGATCTACGGATCGTTCCTTAGCCGTGTGCGGTGCCCCCCTCCACCATATTCCACCTCGGTCATATCGTCGCGGAGTTTAGGCGAAGCCCGCGCCGTAGAACATCAAGATCGTCACCACGCCGTCGTGCTTGTGGAACTCTTCCCCGACGCTTTGCTGGATCGGAGCCCGGGGATCGTCATCGAGCTGAACGTGTGCTAAGAACTCGGAGGTGCCGGAGTAACGGCACTGGGATCGGTTGGATCGCGAGGAGGACGTACGACTACTTCCTCTACGTTGTGTCAACGCTTCCGCTTCGGTCTACAAGGGTATGTAGACGACACTCTCCCCTCTCGTTGCTATGCATCACCATGATCTTGCGTGTGCGTAGGAATTTTTTTTGAAATTACTACGTTCCCCAACACCCTAGTCCAGGACTCCCTCAGTAGCCCCCGAACCAGGCTTCAATGACGATAAGTCCAGCGCGTATATAGTCTTCGGCGTTGCAAGGCGGGTTCTCCCTTTAAGTTCCATGTACCTGCCGAACAGTGTCCGGCTTCGTCGTAAATGCTGTGCTTCTTGGCTTCTACGCCCAATAATGGCCTTCTTCCACGCGTCGAAGGAATGCGAAAAGCGAGGGTGTCTTTTATGTTTCACCCCCTAGTCATGCAAGTCATCCGCCTACAAAAGAGGCAAAAATCCAGATCCAAATCACACCATCTTCCTTCCGCGAATACTCATCGGAGCGCCTTTGACGCAAAAATCCATTCCATCATGGACTGTCGACGCGGCTCCTCTTCTCGCGCTCCCAGCCCACCGCCAGGAGATTGGAGGAGGTGCTCTGTTCCACACAACGAGCTAGTGAAGCTCCAAGCGGGGGGATATCTCCCTCCGGCCTTCATGGTCCCGGTTCGAGCCGGGCTGGCCACCTACCAAGGTGGGAAGCAAGCAGAGGCTACCCCAAGTCCCAAGAAAGGGGAGCGGGTATGCTTCGTCCCTTATCTGATAAGGGGACTCGGATTTCCGATACATCCGTTCCTCCGCGGGCTCCTGGAGTTCTACGGACTCCAGCTCCATCACCTTACACCCGCCTCTGTCCTGCATATCGCGGGTTACGTAGCTCTTTGCGAGCTATTCCTGGGCATCGAGCACCATTTTGCACTGTGGAAGAGGTTGTTCTTCCTCGTACCTCATTCTCACGAGGGATCTATATATCAAGTGGGCGGCGCCGAAGTATGGCGCATTGCCGGGACCGGATATCCATCCGGTACCCCTAAGAAGGCGTCCGAAGACTGGCCTTCGGAATGGTTTACATAGAAGACGCCCGCTGCGGACCCGATCCGGTCGGCCTCCGGAGTTTAATGCTGCTCCTCAAGAAACGCCTTAGCTGGCGCCCATGATCCCCAATTGGAGGAAGACAAGAGTGTCCATTACCTGATGGGCCGAATAAAATTACTAGCCCATTCCGGGTTGACCATGATTGGAGTCATGGCAACATGCATCATGCGGGGGGTACAACCATTGCAATACAGGGGCCACCCCATGTGGGATTTCAACGGGGAAGACGATGCCACCCGCCATGGCCGCAAAGGGCCAGATTCGACCGAGGATCTGGTACAGATCCTGTCCGACCTGTACAAGGGGGAGAAGGAAGACTTCCTTCGAACGAACCCCTTGAATGGGTTTTCCATGAATAACCCTTGGGGCTGGGTAAGCGAACACTTTTAAGGGCTCAACCCATGCTTTCAAAGTCTAAGCTTTTTACATTATATCTTCGGCACAGGAACTGCGCCGGATTGTGGAGGACATGGTAAGTTCAGCTCGCAACCCGAGGATCCGAGAGATCCTGTGATCCGCCCCGAAGAGGATCCGGATATCAAGGTAGAGCTGATCGACGGGTGTTCCACCAGCTCAGCATGGATAACGCTTTAGTCGCCATTACGGCGGACTACCCCAGATTATATCTGGCTTCCCAGGTGATTGTGATCAAGGTCCGGACGCCACTATCTCTTCCTTGCCCATTTCTGACCTTCGCGAACGATGGTGCTTTACAGGAAGCGCCTTCAAGGCGGGAAGCCGAGCCCGCGGCGGCTGACCAACAAAGGCCACCAGACCAAAGAGCGGAAAAGGAGCGCTGCACGGACTGGAACGTCGCCGCAAAGGTATAGTTCGTATTTAAATATTGAGCAACGCCCTAGGGAGCGCCCGAGTGCTCATGATCTTTGTAGGAGAAAAGCGCCGCCCGATGCGGGCGAGAGGTTGCCGATCGACCTATACCAGCCAGGCTCCAGCGCCCGGCCTGGAGGGGGAGGCAAGCGCAAGGCGCGGGCCGGATACTCCTCCAACGGAGGACGCCGACAGACTGTCCGCCACCAAGTCTGAGGTGGAGAGCGCCATGAACCATAGGCGCCGCCGGATAGTGTTTCGTGAAGCGTGCTTTTCCCCTGAGGCGCTGAACGCCTTTAACGCGGGGGACACGCACCTCCGTGCTGCTCAAGATGGTTTTACCAGAGCCACGGAGCAGTATGTAAAATGGGAAGGGAATTTAATGGTTATATATGCCAGTAGCCCCCGAGACTTAAAGTAGTTATGTTAACTGATTTAAGGATCATTTGAAACGTAGGCCCTTACCAAGAAGAATGCCCAGCTGTCTCAGGAGCTGCAAGAATGCAAGGCCCAACTTGAGGCCACACTTGCTGCCGCAGGTGGAAACACAGAGGCCTCCCCTGGTAACACATTTTTTTTGTTAAATATAAGCGCTGTGCGCCGTACGTGCAAGTCTAATAATGACATTGCAGGTGCTGCCGGACAAGATCCGGACAGGCAGGAACTGCTGCGCCAGCTAAAGGCCGGCGAGAGGGTGCTGAATAGAGTACAACAGGAAAGGAACAAGCTTCAAGATGCCCACGCCCAGCTTGGAGAAGAGCTGAAAGGCGTTCGGGTCGAGCTGTCCGGCTCCGTTAAGGAGAATCAGCGGCTTCGTCACGACATCTATAGTAAGTGCTCCTTTGAAAAGAAGAGTTCGGCAAGGAAGTCAATTGACAAAATATGTCTTGTAGGTATACTCACAGGTCGCCCTGCGGAGGAGATGCCCGTATCGACGGGTGATCAACTTCCCGAGCTGTTGCAGCTGCTCGAACGAGTTCGGCAGGCGATGAGCGGCGTCGTCCAGGCATTATGGCCAGTCGTCTCCCTACCCGAGGGCCTTGGGGAGCTTGCGGAGAAACTCCAGGGAGTGCGGCAGCGCTTCCGTTTATGGAAGATTTTGGCCTGCCGCCAGGGTGCCAGGGAGGCTTGGGCCATGGTGAAGACGCGGTACAAGAAGGCGGATCCCAACCACATGGCCGAAGTTGGACCGGTGGGGCCCGATGGGAAGGAGATCCCTGTGAGTTTAGTATACAGCCAAGTAGAGTTGGCTGCTAAATTTTCCCAACGGGACTGTAAGTTAGACAGCCTGTTAGACGGGATTGAGGAGGAATACAATCAGTAAATTTGACAATGTATTTTAAAATGACATGTGAAATGCCTTTTAGCCGGATTGTAGATCGTTTGTCTTTGCCGATCTTTTCGCTTCAACCTCGGGACCCTAGAGTCCGGAGTGTGTCCGAATACCTTTTTGGTTAAGAAACAACCGGGGTATGCATGGAGACCAGGCGTAGGGGTCATTAGTGCTTTATCAGACAAGTGCCCAACTAGTTATGTTATATTACATGGTTAGTAAGAAACATCTTCCAGGGAGAATAGTTCCGTTAAGGGTTCCTTTCCCTAGGAGGCATGCCCTAAAGTGCATGTCCGGACTGCGAAAAAAGCAGAAAAACATCTGGGGGCAGATAAACAGGTAGGTAAAAAAATCATCTTTCAAGTCACCGACCGAATATTCCCTTAAGAACCCTAGCTTTCGGCTTCACCCCACTGAGGTACACATCCGGTGACCGGCAAGAATAATCGCAGAGGTGCTCCCTTTACCTCCTAGCTGAACAATCGGGAACGTAGGGGTAAGCACAGGAGCCAGGCAACCCAGCTTGGCCAAAACTTAAGTCATATCGATGCATATAATGGTGAGTAAAAGGTACATGTGGAAGCATGACACATGTGTTGGGCATGAAGGCCTTATAGTCGAGCTTCTGGAAAAGAAGCCCCCAGGTATAATGAGTGCAGATAGCACATCAAGTGTATGCAAGTAGGCCCTTGAGGACCTTTTTAGTAGAAGGGTTAAGAAAAGGAAGGGAAACAAAGGACAGCTGCAGTATAAAAATTTGAACGGGGGGAGGGGACGAACCCTTAGTCCGGCACTAGGCGTAAAATCTTCGGAGGCGGGCTGCGTTCCATGGGTTCGGCTCGAGTCGGTTGTCCGACGCATTTCATAGACGGTACGCCCCGCCGGTCAGGACTTGGTCGATGATGAAGGGGCCCTCCCATTTGGGCTTGAGCTTGTCCTTTTCTTGTCCGCAGCGAGAACTAGTTCGCCAACGTTGTAAGTCTTGGCCCGCACTTCGCTTTGATATCTTCGAGCCTGCTGCTGATAAAATGCGGAACGAGCCTTGGCGACGTCGCATTCCTCCTCCAATGTGTCCAAGCTGTCCTGCCGATCCAGCTCGGCTTCTCGTTCTTCGTACATGCGCACTCGAGGTGAGTCATGAATGATGTCGCAGGGCAAAACTGCCTCGGCGCCAGATACCATAAAGAATGGTGTAAACCGTAGTACGGTTGGGCGTTATCCGCAGCCCCAGAGTACGGAGTCGAGCTCCTCTACCCAAAGGCGTGTCGATGTTGTAAGTGACCGCACTAGTCTGGGTTTAATGCCGCTCATTATTAGACCATTTGCTCGTTCCACTTGACCATTGGTTTGAGGGTGATAGACTGAAGCGTAGTCGAGCTTAATGCCCATGTTTTTGCACCATGACTTAACCTCGTCGGCCGTGAAGTTCATGCCATTGTCGGTGATGATGCTGTGGGGGACACCGTAACGGTGTACGACCCCGGATATAAAGTCTATCACTGGTCCGGACTCTGCCGTTTTGACCGGTTTGGCCTCTATCCATTTGGTGAATTTATCCACCATGACCAATAGGTACCTTTGCTTATGGGTTCCCCCTTTAAGGGGTACAACCATATCAAGCCCCCAGACCGCGAACGGCCAGGTAATGGGTATAGTTTTGAGGGCGGTGGGTGGCATATGGCTCTGATTAGCAAAGAGCTGACAATCGACGGATCTCTGGACTAAGTCCTGGGCATCTACCCGGGCCGTCGGCCAATAAAATCCTATACAGAATGCCTTTCCTACAAGGGCCCGGGCTGCTGCGTGGTGTCCGCCTAGTCCGGCATGAATTTCAGCCAGGAGGTTTCGCCCTTCCTCTTCGGAGATACACCTTTGAAGGACTCGGTTGTACTTTTCTTATAAAGTTCTCCTCATGGACCTTGTAGGCTTTCGATCACGGACTATGCAGCGGGCCTCATTTTGGTCTTCGGGGAGTTCCTGCCTAAGCAAGTAGGCTAGGAATGGTTCTGTCCACGGGGCGATTACTGCCATTGTGCCGTGGGCTGAAGGTGTTATGTCATCGGCTGAATCTCCGGTTGGCGCGGTTGTTTCCGGTTTGCCATTTCCGGTCTCCCCTTCCCATAGTACGAACGGTTTGAAGAGCCGTTCAAGGAAGATATTTGTAGGGACAGCGTCACGTTTTGCACCGATGCGTGCCAGTACATCGGCTGCTTGGTTATTATCTCGGGCTACGTGATGGAATTCAAGTCCTTCAAACCGAGCTGAAATTTTTAGGACAGCGTTGCGATATGCTGCCATTTTCGGATCCTTGGCGTCAAAGTCTCTGTTTATTTGGGATATTGCAACGTTTGAATCCCCGCGCACCTCTAGGCGCTGAATGCCCATGGAGATTGCCATCCGGAGACCATGTAGGAGGGCCTCGTATTCAGCTGTGTTGTTGGAGTCCGTGTACATTATTTGAAGTACATATTGGACTGTGTCCCCAGTTGGGGACGTCAAGACGACGCCAGCCCCCAGTCCGGCCAACATTTTGGAGCCGTCGAAGTGCATAGTCCAAGGAGTATGCGCCGTACTCTTTAGGGAGTTCGGCTTCGGTCCATTCAGCGACAAAGTCAGCCAAAACTTGTGACTTTATAGCTCGCCGAGGCTTGTAGGTTATATCGAATGGTAGGAGCTCCATGGCCCATTTTGCAATCCTGCCCGTTGCGTCGCGGTTGTTTATAATGTCATTGAGTGGTACTTCGGAGGCCACTGTTATCGAACACTCTTGAAAGTAGTGTCGGAGCTTCCGGGATGCCATGAACACCGTGTAGGCTATCTTTTGATAGTGCGGGTAACGGGACTTGCAGGGGGTTAACACAGTGGATACGTAGTACACTGGTTTTTGAAGAGGGAATTTATGCCCTTCTGTCTCTCGTTCAACGACGAGTACCGCGCTTACAAGTTGATGTGTTGCTGCGATGTATAACAACATGGGTTCGCCTAGGTTTGGCGCGGCTAGGACCAGATTTGTTGCCAATATAATGGCCTTTATTTCTTCGAGTCCGGCAGTGGCAGCATCCGTCCACTCGAGGTGCTCGATGCGCCTAAGGAGGCGATAAAGGGGCAGTGCCTTTTCTCCCAAGCGGGAGATAAAACGGCTTAGAGCTGCCACGCATCCGTCAATTTTGTATCTGCTGAGGTCTTTTGGAATATCCAACTGTGACTGAGCTCGGATCTTGGCCGGGTTTGCTTCAATTCCTCTACCGGATACAATGAAGCCCAGCAGCTTTCCGGCTGGTACGCCAAAAACGCTTTTTTCCAGATTCAGCTTGATGTCATATGCTCCGAGGTTGTCGAATGTGAGCCTCAAATCGTCTACTAGAGTTTCGACGTGTTTGGTTTTGATGACTACGCCGCTCACGTATGCCTCGATTGCTTTTGCCGATCTGGGTAGCGGACATGTTTGAATCATGCGCCGATATGTTGCGCGGCGTTTTAAGTCCGAAGGGCATCATGTTGAAGCGAGAATGCTCCGTATGGAGTGATGAATGCCGTTGCGGCTTGGTGCGCTTCCGCCATCTTGATTTGATGGTAGCCAGAGTATGCGTCGAGGAAGCACAACGAATCGTGCCCTGCGGTAGCATCGATAATTTGGTCGATGCGGGGGAGGAAGGGATCCTTTGGGCAAGCCTTATTGAGGTCTTTAAAATCGACGATAGGCGCCGGATTTGTCCTTCTTGGTACCATTACCAGATTTGCTAGCCAATCCGGATGTTTGATATCTCGATGAATCCGGCTTCCAACAGTTTGGCTAGCTCTTCTCCCATTGCCTGTCTTTTGGGTTGAAAAATCGTCAAGAGCCTGTTTGATGGCTTGAATCCTTTTAGGATGTTTAGGCTGTGTTTCGCCAATCTGCGTGGGATTCGGGCATATCCGAAGGATGCCGGTAAAATGTCCCAATTTTCACGGCGAATTCGCGATCTGGCGTCTACTCGGGTTCAATTGTGCCCCAATGGAGGCCGTCTTTGTTGGGTCCGTTGGATGGACCTGGAATTTTCTTGTTTCATCTGCTGGTTTGAAGGAGGTGGACTTGGATCTTTTATCGAGTATCACATCGTCCCTATTCACCGTGGAGCACAGCGTGGTGAGTTCTTCTGCCGCTAAGGCTTTGGATAGTGCCTCCAGGGCTAGTGCGGCTGTCTTGTTTTCGGCGCGGAGTGCTATGTCCGGATCACTAGCAAGAGTGATTATTTCGCCGGGCCCAGGCATTTTGAGCTTCATGTACCCGTAATGGGGTACGGCTTGAAAAATTGTGAATGCCTCTCGTCCTAATATAGCGTGATATCCGCTATTGAACGGGGCCACTTGGAACGTGACTTCTTCGGATCTGTAATTGTCCGGTGAGCCGAACACCACATCGAGTGTGATTTTTCGGTGCAGCGCTTCCGGCTAGGGATTATTCCTCTGAAGATTGTGCTACTTCACTTAATACGGCTCCAGTCTATTTCCATTTTTTGAAGAGTTTCCTCGTAGATGAGGTTTAGTCCGCTGCCGCCATCCATGAGGACCTTTGTAAGTCGAAAGTCGTCCACTATGGGACTAAGCACCAGTGCGGCTGGTGCTCGGGCTGTTCGGAATTTAGGTTCGTCGCTGGCGTTGAAGGTGATGGTTGTGTCGCTCCATGGATTTGCTGTTGCTACTTGGTAGACTTCGGTGAGGCCGCGGATTGTCCGTTTTCGCATATTATTTGATGCGAAGGTCTCGAAGACTGTTGATACCGTACCGGTATTGTTGGAGTGGTTTTCCGGGGCTAGAAGCTCCTCGCCACTTTTGGCCACCTGCCGTAATATCCAACATGCTCGAAGGCTATGTGTTGGGACGACGCCCTCTGTACTATGAAGCTTACAGGGTCCGCTGAGCCATCCCTCCAGTACGGTTCCGTGCCCTCTATGGGGTTTTTGCTTTTTGGTTTTTGTATCTCGGGCCTGAGTATGATGCACCCTTTTGTTGCGGACTAGGGTTGTATTCGGGGCCGGATTGTCCCAAAACTGGTTTTCGGTTTTCCGGAAACTCTCTATCACACAGTACTTTCGTACTATGGACGCCAGATCGGTGAAGCGTGTGATTTTACGACGGCCGATGGCATTCAAGATTCCCTTGTCCGTGCAATTATTGCAAAAGATTGAAATTGCGTTTTCCTCTCGGCAGTCCTTTATCCTGTCCATAACCAGGAGGAATCTGGCCCAGTAGTGATGTACTGTTTCAGCGGGCTCCTTCCATATTAGAGATAGATCGCATATGTCTGGGCGGGTGGGTGGAATAAAATCCGGATCCCTGCCCATCTCGGGGCTTCAAGGCCGTGAAGTTTCCAATTTTGGAAGCTTGGATTGCTGGACGTTGTCCAATGAGTCCGGTCCGATGCCTGACTTTAGGTTCAGTGCTCGATCGAAGTCCGTTCCTCCGCGGAAATCCGGCTTGGAGGGTTCGGGAGCCCGGACATGTCTAGTTTTTAATACAGGAGGAAAGTCGCCGCATTGTTCCTCTACCACTGCGACGTGGTGGGTGACCTGGGGAGAGTTAATCTCTCTCAGATCGGTTTTAAGCCCAATCTGATTGTAGTCCGTAGCGACTCCCAGGGCGGCGATGCGATCCAAGAGTTCGTTGACAGACGAGAGCTCTATCGGTTCCAGCCGCTCGACGAATTCCGAGCTAACGTGGAGATTGCCTTTGACGACTTGAGAAGTCATTGTCGAAGCAGTGGCCGGACAGGCGGTCATAAGAAAACCACCTAGCCGAATTTTCTGGCCGGCGGCCAAGGCCCCTCTGGCGAAAATACCATCCTTGAAGACGGCTGGAGGCATCCTTCCTATCGGTGACGACACAGAGGAACTCTCAATGAAAGCACCAATGTCGGTGTCAAAACCGGCGGATCTCGGGTAGGGGGTCCCGAACTGTGCTTCTAGGCGGATGGTAACAGGAGACAAGGGACACGATGTTTTACCCAAGTTCAGGCCCTCTCGATGGAGGTAAAACCCTACGTCCTGCTTGATTAATATTGATGTTATGGGTAGTACAAGAGTGGATCTACCACGAGATCAAGGAGGCTAAACCCTAAAGCTAGCCTATGGTATGATTGTTGTAATGTATGTTGTGTCCTACGGACTAAAGCCCTCCAGTTTATATAGACACCGGAGAAGGCTAGGGTTACACAGAGTCGGTTACAATGGTAGGAGATCTACATATCCGTATCGCCAAGCTTGCCTTCCACGCCAAGGAAAGTCCCCTCCGGACACGGGGCGGAGTCTTCAATCTTGTATCTTCGTAGTCTTGGAGTCCGGCGGACGATGATAGTCCGGCTGTCCGGACACCCCCTAGTCCAGGACTCCCTCAACAACCAATCTTGCAGATGTGTATAACTTTGTGCTGAGAGGGAATAGAGCATTGCCACTGATAGCTATTGTGGAGGCTGTATTCCATGGCACTTTGAGATATTTCAGAGAAAGGCATGAGTTAGCAAAGAAGCATATTGAAGATAATCACAACACACCTTATTGTATCCGTGTCATGGAATACATGGCAAAGAAGATAGAGAAAGCAAAGAAGCACACTGTCAGATTCATAGGGACTCAAGAAAGGAGGTATGAGGTTCAGCTTCCTACTGATGGTTTTGGTTCTGGACATGAGGTGGAGATACGCGAGGTAAAAATAGGAACTGAATTTTATCCAACGTGTGAGTGTACATGCAACAAACCGAAGTTGTTGCACCTACCTTGCTCTCATGTGTTGGCTGCTTGTGGCCAGATTGAGTTGGATGCTATCTCCTTCGTGTCCCCATACTATTTAAAAGAGGCAGTTCTCAACACATGGACAGGTGAGATGATAGGGTTTAGAGTCGTCGGCAATTCAACAAGGTAAATGATGGTGAGAGAGTATACATTCCGCATCCAGACCTTCGGCGAACAAGTAGGGGCAGACGAAAGGCCCGTCGCATCCGAAACGATATGGACCAATCTGAAGCTGGTGGAGCAACCAGACAATGTTTGTTATGCGCGGCTTATGGGTATAGGATGAAATATTGTCCCGACCTGAACAACGATGGTGCTTCCACATCGACGACTGCGACAACAGGAGCAAGAGGCGGACGTGGTCGTGGCAGTCGAGGCCGAAGGGGCGGACGAGGAAGAAATAACTCACAAGCTATATAATGTGTCGTACTGTGTTTTAATATGTAATATGTCAGGACTATGTTTTTATTTGTAATATGTCAGGACTATGTTTTAATTTGTAATATGTCAGGACTATGTTTTAATTTGTAATATGTCAGGACTATGTTTTAATTTGTAATATGTCAGGACTATGTTTTAATTTGTAATATGTCAGGACTATGTTTAATTTGTAATATGTTAGGACTATGCACTACAAGAAATATGTCAACTTGTGACCACCACTATTGGTCACTGAAAGGTCACAAATTTCCATTTGCGACCTTTTTGTGACCAAAAACTGAAGGTCAAAAGCTGGCCGTCATAAACTGAGTATAGCGACCTTTCTTCTGGAATGGTCGAAGACGTTTACGACCAAAATATTCCTACTGTGGCATTTTGGTCACTAGCAACCTCCCCAGGCCACATAGGCATCCAGCGTGGCAAGCTGATGTGGCACAAGATTCAGCCCGGTCCAATTCAATTTTCTACATGGGCCGAGCCCAACAATTCGGCCTTTTTAATGTATTTTTTTCCTGTGCTTTTATTAGCTATATGGGTCTGGCCCAACAATTCAGCCTTATTGATTTCTTTGTGTGGCCCTTTTAACAGTGGGTTTTCTTTTTGATCATGTTTTTGGGCCTTTTCTATAATGGGCCTTTACCTTTCCACATAGTTTGTTTCCTTTTGTTACTATTTTCTATTTGAGTCGAGGCACCTTATAATAATTCTGAACAGCTTTTCAGCCCAGGTTATTTTGGGCCATGGCATCTTAATAGTACAAGTATATTTGGGCCGTGGCCACTATCAGGTCCAGTAAGAACATTTTTTCTGCAGAATTTAATGTTCAAGTAAAATGTACACAATACATTACAGGGAAATAGCACATACAACAACAGATACATTTTCATTTCACTCCTACTACAGCTCACTACAACATAGACTAGTACATCTCACTTCAAATAAACAGTACTGTTCTCGGAAGCAAAATACGCCACCACACACCATGGTGCACCATCTTACTCGATCTGGCCTCAAGGAACTAGCAGCGCTGCTTGCTCCTTGCTGTAGAGGATGGCTGAAACTCTGAACATTTTATGACAAAAAATATGATGGGCATGGAACAGTGCAAGGTACTTCTACAGCAGACACATACATACTGCTGCTATAACTACAGATATCAATCAAGCAGTATGTGTGTGTGCTTGAGCTAGCTTATTAGTACATACATGGCTAGGATCCAAAACGAATAGAGCATGCTTGCATTAATAGAATGAATCACAAGGCTAATTTTTGTGGTTGCTAACACTGCTAAGCTGCTAGCTGTGTATGTTCATTCATCCATCCATGGATCTAACTAATGATGTTGTACCTCTAGACTAGAATCAAATGATCTTTAGTGTTATTATTAACTTGATGGTGGCATCTTCCAATAGGGTAACGACTTCATACAAGACATGAAAAATGGATGATGCAAGCATCATCAAACAGCACACTCACAATCAAATATCACATAAAAACTGAAACAATACTTGTTGTACTATTGTGGCCATAACAATTGCAACCGATGCCCACTTCATATCAGATCTGCAAGGGGTAGAAGGAGGGGTGGAGCTCACCCTGTCAAGGGGTTGGAGGAGAGGGAGGGCGTCTGTAGCAGCAGCTTCTAGTGAGAGCAACCTGCACAAAATAGAGCCTTCAACATGTTCAGATCAAGAAGAGAAAAAAGACAGAACAAAAAAAGAACCTACCATGGTGTCTTGTACATAGTAGGAGCAGCTCTCCTCTCTCCATTCCCTTACCTTGGAACTAGAACCAGCAGCAAGTAGGTTATCACTTGTTCCACAAAAGGAGAAGCTAAACATTTCGTGCGAGGGGCCAGCATTTAGCAAAGATATCTGGCAGACAATTAGAGAGCAAATGAATGGTTGGATCTGAGAAAATGCAAGTATATTTTGATTTATAAATAGCTGAAGCACTAATTACCTATACAGTACAGTGAATGTAAATACCAGATCAAACCTATGCTAGTGAAACAAGTAGAAGAGATTATGTCCAGTGGCAGCAGGACACAGTAAAACAAAACAACAAGCAGAACTGGGGTTATTTCTATGTCAATGTGGAAGGAATTCATATTTGGCTAGGATCAGTATATAAATGCAATGGATCTATTCCAAAATTAGTAAGAAAAACACTACTCCATATGTCATTGTCCAGGTTGCACTTTGCATCATGTCATCTCATTTTACAGGAAAAGAAACTAATAGTTGTCCAGTGTGAATATATAATTATCCATCAGTGTATTTTGACTAATGTCATCAAAGGAACCAGGGACCATGTACCAAAACAACCAAAACAGAAGGAAGGGAGGACTTGAGAAACCACGTGATGTGCGTGCATTTGGTACAAGGAAAGCTCTGTTGCTGTGCCACACTCTTTCCCAGTTATTGGGTATGAAAGAGTTGTAAAGGCTGCTGCTTGTAAGGTCCTGCAGGGAAAATTCAATAAAAGAGTGGTGGGTTAACACAAACGATGTCCTTGTTTAAGTTTTATATGTTCATATTAACCTATCAGTCTGTTGTCAGTCTTCTCCACATAGATTATATGTAGCTGAGTGAGAAATCAGTTCATGTGGACGCACCTTATATAACCTGATGATAGCAGATGCTACCTCTCAGACTGGCATTCAGTAGGCAGAGTATGCTAATCGATCCACCCTTATAACTGTAATCTCACCAATCAGTCTGGAACTGTAGGAATCTTGGCATGCACACATTTTAGCAAAAGGGTCTTCCCTGCGATGGAAACACACACACATACATGTATCAGAAGCAATTCAGTCAACACTCTCCGCAGGCAAGAGGCAAGTTGGCACTCACAGGGTTGAGATAATAGCAGGAGACGTGTGTACCTAAAGGGGCGAGCGATTGGTCCGAGCTCACAAAGATCTGCATATGTAAATACAAAGCAGACAGAACTAGAGTAAGTTACCATACATGGATATCTGTGGTACGTCAAACAATAGATGAACCAAATGCCACCATGCTAAAAAAATGAAATTGCAAGAGAGATGAAATAAGCAAACTGCCCAGGAGCTGCCCACTACAACAAGCCAATGGATTGACTAACCATACAGTGCTAAATTTTAGCAGAACCTATTAGCATACCCACAAGCCAATGGATGCACAACTATAGATAAATCCAAGCGACTAGAAAGCCGCTAGCAAATCACAGGTGTATACCTTAACAGGCTAGAGAATCGAAACTAGCTCACATCCTTCGACAGATCAGCCATATATTGAGCGATACAAAATCATAAATCCACAACAATACCAACTAGATGAGATGGACCGACACAACAGCAAACGCACCAGAATTGGCATATCTACTCGAAAATAATGAGAGATTTAACTACATCCGAGCCTAATCCGCCTTGGGCAACAGACCGAGATGCAATCGATCAACAGCACCAACGCCTCGACCCATAGATGTACTCCAAACGACTAACAGGAATCAAGGGGAACCAACAATAGCCGATCAGGGTAGTCCTAGAAACGATACCAGGGCACGCACGCACGCACATGGCGAGAAGGAGGGGAAGAGAATCGCATACCTTGAGGAGGAGGAGGTTTCCCAGCGAGATCGGATAGGGGCCTGGATTGGATCGGATCGGATGTGTGCAGAGGAGACGAGAGGGGGCGGGGATTCGATAGCCACCCCATTCCGGATCTTGTGGAGGAGGAGCTCGGCAGCTTCCATGACGGTGTGGAAGGGGCCGGAGAGGAAGGCTCATTGTTCCTTGAGCAGCTGAGTCGGGCGAAGACGCGCCCGGAGCCGGGCTGGCCCTGCCCGACGCGGCGGAAGGCGGAGGCGATGCCGGCGAGGGTGGAGCGGATGAGCGCGTCGAGCTCATCGGCCACCGGCTGCAGGTCGGGGATGGGCGGCGCGGGGTGGCCGAGGGTCGTCGACGGGGGGTGGGTTTGAGGGCGGTGGCGGATCGAGATCTGAGGGAGGGAGAGGGCGGCGGCTGTGGGTGCGTAGGAGAGAGGGGAAGAGTGGTGCGGGTTGTGTTAGGGTTAGTTGGGTGAGACGGTGAGGGGTCAAGTGTGCCGTTGGATCCGGGACGATCGGACGGTTCAGATCGCCTAAGGTAGGGTGATCCGGGAGAGATGTCCTGATTGGTTGGAGATTCAGGGTGTAATTTAAAATATAATCCCTAAGTGCTAAAAACAAAGGGGTTTATGACGCAACTATGAATAATATTTTGCAAAATGGAACCACTAAAATTTTCACTCAAGTTATACCACATTTTATGGATGATAACCAACTTGTATGCATTTCCGATCGTTCTAGCCTTTTTTGGCCATTTAAACCAACTTGTACCAAATCAGGAGGAACCGGGTCAAATTTAAACTACAACAACTTCATAGTTTGCTCATTGTTTTTTCCAAAAAACATTTTTAGGTAGACAAGGGTGCATCTTGGAATGGCAAACAATGTTGCCTAAGGAAGTTTTCATTTTCTTTGCACGGAAAATTCATTTCCCATTTTTCGAGTGCCCAAAAGGAGGTTTTTTTGTGAAGGACCTACCAAATAATTGTTGCAAAAATGGACCAAATGAATTTTATAAAATACTAGGCCATATTTAATGCACAATTGACAAAATGGTTGGGTGAAAAAAAAATTGATCCACCTCTAGTGAAAAAGACAAATTCCCGTTGATTCAGTTGGAAACGGGTCAAATTTGAACTGTTTCTGCCTCATAGTTTGCTCTTTATTTTTTCCAAAAATCATTTCTAGGTACATAAGTATCTATTTAATCATAGAAACACCAAAAAAATTCCAAGATTCAACCACTAGCTAGGAACGGTCAAGCCCGCCGTTTTGACCGCATTTTGAAACAGGCATAAAAATTCAAAAAATCAAAAAATTGGAAAACCTTCGCATTGTGTCATTATATGTGACCAAGTTTCCAGGAAAAATAATAAACTTGTAATACGGTAATTATTTTAAAAAAGTGTTCTCAGAAATGAGCTATCAAGTGTGAGGATTCATGGCTTTCAAGCCAAATGATCAATCTTATGGCCACATTCATGGCATAGTTTGTTCAAATTATCTCATATTGTGCACAAGGGTGCATATTGTAATAGCAAACAATGTTGCCTAAGGAATTTTTCATTTTCGTTGGACGAAAAAACCATTTTCCATTTTTCGAGTGCCCGAAAGGAGGGTTTTTTGTGAAGGAACTACCAAATAATTGTTGCAAAATTGGACCAAATCATTTTTCTAAAATACTAGGACATATTTAATGCACAATTAACCAAATGGTTGGGTGAAAAAAAATTTGATCCACCTCTAGTGAAAAAGACAAATTCCCGTCGATTCAGCTGAAAACGGGTCAAATTTGAACTGTAGCGGCCTCATAGTTAGCTCTTTATTTTTTCCAAAAATCATTTCTAGGTACATAAGTATCTATTTAATCATAGAAACACCAAAAAAAATCCAAGATTCAACCACTAGCTAGGAACGGTCAAGCCCGCCATTTTGACCGCATTTTGAAACGGGCATAAAAAATTCAAAAAAAATCAAAAAATTGGAAAAATTGCGCATTGTGTCATTATATGTGACCAAGTTTCCAGGAAAAATAATAAACTTGTAATACGGTAATTATTTTACAAAAGTGTTCTCAGAAATGAGCTATCAAGTGTGAAGATTCATGGCTTTCAAGCCAAATTATCAATCTTATGGCCACATTCATGGCATAGTTTGTTCAAATTATCTCATATTGTGCACAAGGGTGCATATTGGAATAGCAAACAATGTTGCCTAAGGAAGTTTTCATTTTCGTTGGACGAAAAAACCATTTTCCATTTTTCGAGTGCCCAAAAGGAGGTTTTTTTGTGAAGGAACTACCAAATAATTGTTGCAAAATTGGACCAAATCATTTTTATAAAATACTAGGACATATTTAATGCACAATTGACAAAATGGTCTGGTGTAAAATTTTTTGATTCACCTCTCGTGAAAAAGACAAATTTCTGCCGATTCAGCTGGAAGCGGGCCAAATTTGAACTGCAGCTGCCTCATAGTTTGCTATTTATTTTTTCCAAAAATCATTTCTAGTTACATAAGGACCTATTTAATCATAAATACATGGTTTGGTGGCGATACGTCGAGGTTTGGGCGGTGGCCGAGGGCCCCAACTCTAGAGCTGCCAGAACTCAAGATGCCGTGGCGTGGTCACCGCGTGACCGTAGTGTTGCCATGTGTTCTGGGTGGCCTAGGCATGTCTAGTGGGTTGGGCACTCCCCAGGTTGGTGCTAGGAAGAAAATTACAACATAAGATTCTCACGAGGAGACCAATCGATGCTCAAACATGAATTAGCAGCCAAGTGTTTGATTAGCGGTACGGGAAATGTACATGGCTAATGGGCGTGAGTTTTGGCTGAGGATGATCAGTTACTAAGAAGACCGTTTTCACAAATTTTCAGCTCAAAAGGAGGATCCTAGATGGTACTTGCTTTGCAAACCACCACACTGGACATAAATACGAATGTTGAAGCTGGGCTCAAAATAATGAATGGATTGAGCTAAAATTTTGTGGAGGATGGTTATGTGGGCATAGGGATACATTGTAAAAAATTGATACCATTTGGACATGCCAAAGTGGTACTTCCTTCACAATGCTCTTCTATGGACAGAAAATTGGGAAAACTAGAGAGAGAGATTGGATGAATGAAATGAGCTCAAAATTGGTGTAGGTAAGTTACTTAGGTATGGTCATGCGCTGGCGAATTTTCAGATCATTTGGGTAAGCCTAGCTAGTACTTACTTGTAAAGCTTCTCTCGAGGTAGAAACTTTGGAAATTTCGAGAAAGATTTGCTAGGAAAATTGAGCTGAATATTATCATGTGGAAATGATTTGGGTATGTAAGAGTGCCGAAAAGTTTGAGGGTAATAGGAGGGTCTATATAACACTTTCTTTGCAACGTGCCAATTTGGCCATAAAATATAGATTGAACACTGGGCTCACATAGATGATTTGGTGAGCTGCAATTTGGAGGAGGGTGATAATTTGGGCATATGAAGGAACTGTATAAATTTCAAGTCATTTAGAGATATAAAAAAGGTACTTCCTTCACAATGCTTCTAGGTGGACAAAAACTTTAGAAATTTGCCGAGGAAGATTTGCTAGGCAAATGGAGCTGAATTTTGTCATGCGGTAATGATTTGGATAGGAAAGAGTGCCCAAAAATTCCTAGGGAAATCAAGAATATATAAATAGCACTTCCTTCATAAAGTGTTGTTGTGAACATAATAGGAAAATGAATATTGTTGAATTAGTTTTGAACTAGGCAAGGAGGGATTTTTACATATTTGATGAAGATATGACCCAAAGAATTTATGAGATTTTTTTGGAAATTTTAGGAATGATAGAAATATAGGTTGCTTCACAACCTAGGGCAAAAACTGCCACATGGACATGACACATAGGCAAAACTCGATGAGATGGCGCCTAGTCATCACAACCCACCACAATCTAAAAGGCTATGACCATCTATATTGGTCATGATCAGCTAGAAATAAGGCAGCGGACTAGCACTATTTGCTTTGTGACCATTTAGTGTAAGGAAATTACGACCTTCGACCAAAATGGTGCAATGGTTCAGGGTTTGGAGCCCCCTGAACAGCTTTTGACCAATTGGTCTAAAATGGTCATAGATTTATGACCAATTCTTCGAGGGTCACTGACAGAAGGTCATAAGTTGACATATTTCTTGTAGTGATGTTTTAATTTGTAATATGTTTGTACTATGTTTTATTTGCACCTGAGATTTTTTGTTTGAATTGCAGATATGTCTTGTATCCATTGCTTAATGGTAACATCGATAGAAAGCACTGGGGCGCTTATGGAAGCGGGCAAGAACTTGGACGTGTTGGTCACTTGTACCCCAAAGACTAACTGGATGATACACGATTCATGGTTGATAGGTATGTGTGCATATAATGGAATCCATATAATGACTTACTATGTTTGACATAATTTTAATAGCCGCTAACAATCTCTTTATTTTGTAGGTTAAGTTGGGCTGGACTTCTACCCTTGGCACGGCTGGTTGAGGGTACATTGGATGAGTGGGTTGATGGTCCGGACTTAGATGAGGCAGGTGAATCATTGCAGTTACACAAGAGGCAAGTGAAACGTTTGTCTTATGACAAGTCACTCCTTACCTGCTTAGTAGATAGATGGAGACCAGAGACACATACGTTTCACTTTCCCTAGGGAGAGATGGCGCCTACTTTACATGATGTATCTTACTTGTTGGGATTACCTCTCGCCGGTGCTGCCATAGGTCCCTTAGAGGCAGAATCTGGTTGGCAAGCAGCGATGCAGACCCGTTTTTTGGCTGCGGTGCCGACTGCTAGGGCCATAGACAACGATCCTCACGGCCCTCTTTTTAGATGGTTGAGCCAGTTTCAGGTAACCTTCACGGCCACTTAAACAAATGTTGTTTTTTTAGTTCCTCGATGTTCATACAATCATTACGTTTCTATGTAGATTGTCTTGTTAGGATATCCAGATGTCCAGTTGTCGGAGGCACAAATTGACCGGTCCCTAGAGGCATATATTCTTTGGTTGTTCGGCAAGACAATGTTTACGGAGAACCACGTGACCACTGTCGATGCACGACTCATGGGTATTGCACGAGAGATAGTTGATGCACGTTGCCCTGGGGATATTCTGCAGAGGAGTTTTGGTGCTGCTGTGTTAGCGGCAATGTACAGAGGCTTGTGCAAAGCTTGCTTGTTGAAGTCTAGAAAATCTAGTCTTGTTGGATGTCCATTATTGTTGCAGCTCTGGTCATACGAGAGATTCCCTATTCGACGACCCTATGTCTACGTTGATAAATTTTTTGGTTTGGAGGACTTAGCTGGGGCTTATGTGCCTGCTATCGGCGACTTGCCTGCTATGGGATCTGTTTGGGCACGACGAGAGGTACTTTTATATTAAGTAACAATTAATTCCATTATTGCTTGCCATTCAATAGTATTACTAATGCTTATTTGTTGTCATGCACAGAGACAGTTTGTGCATAGCCAGGTTAGGGGATGCTACCCGTCCTTCACGCTGCAGTTTGATAGTTTGCACGAGGATCAAGTTATCTGGGAGCCATACTCGCCTCAGGCTATATCATTGAGGTGCCCAGTTGGGATTTCTGGATTGTGCACTAGAGATCGGCACTATTGGATGACCAAGGCCAAGTTGGTGTTCGACGTGACGGTTGAGGAGATGGCTCTTAATAGGGTGATGAGGCAGTTCAGTCTATATCAAGAGCCTGAGATTCTAGATATTCCACACTTGCCAGAACACGTGCACAAGTAAGTACTAATACTATTTTAGTTGTCAGCTCTACATTCAGAATATACCTAATCATGTATCGCACATGTCAATCTCAGGGACAGTCGCCAAGGAGGAAACAAGTCCATGGCTTATTGGCTTAAGAGCATTACCCCTTAAGTTGACCAATGGACTACCGCGCCGACAAATATCTTGGGTGAGGTTCAGCCCTTTAACTGGGAAATGTTCGGGTTTTATCTGCAACGTTACCGGCATACAACAAGGATCTACTTGGTTCCATCAGCTGCTCCTGATCAGATCGAAGCCCCTCTCACCAGCGATATGTACCCAACTGCCTCTGTTGTGGGAACCAGACACCACGCGGTACGTGCCTTGGTTCTCATATGTTAAGTCTTTTGTTAACCTGGACATATTCGCTTGATTATCTATTCGTGGTGTCTATCATACAACGAGGATATAATTGGTTAACTCTTCGTGTACAGGTGACTTGACAGTACAGGCGCGAGAGGAGGTTTCCACCTTAATGCAGCGCTTTCAGAGGGGAGAAACTATCCCTCCGCGAGAGGGCGTCTCATGGTTGAGGCATCTTGATGACAAGCTACAAGGGATTTACATAGCTGTTACGTGTAGACGGTCTTCGGATGTTGCACTTCCTCCTCCAGCACATCATCCGCCACGTCCCTCTGTACAGCATTCAGAACCACGACCCTCTATGCACCATTCGGAACCACGACCCTCTGTGCACCGTGCAAAACCTCATCCTTCACAGCCAGGGAGCTCTTCCTAGCATCAGCCACCTCCTTCACAGCCAGGGAGCTCTTCCTGGCATCAGCCACCTCCTTCACAGCTAGGGAGCGCTTACTCGCATCAGCAGATGGAACTAGGTAACACTACTCATTGCATTCTTTTCAACATTGTAGTAATCGTTCCTGCATTCTCAGCAGTCACTGATGCTTAGTGGTGGTGCTTCGTTCATGCATTTGTATCAATTTTACATGTTTTACTTTACCGCAGGCGGCAACCAGTCGCAACCGTTCATGCATTCAGTGCAGTCACCGATGCTTAATGGTGGTACTTCGTACATTGAGGGAGACAACGAGGATGATGACCAAGCTACAAACATTTATGACTTCTTGAAGACAGTGTTTCACACTCCACCACAACCACCGACGCAGGAGACACAGACCGTGACAGATGAGGTTAACTATGGTCATGGTTATCGTGAGCCTCGTCCACCGCCTCAGCGCTTATCGCCTTCCGGTCTTCGCCCGAGGAAGACCCAGACTCGTCGTCGTCCCCCGCAGTGATATGCTTATCTATCTATGTATGAGTCATTATCTATGTTAGTTTCAGACTATTCGCAGTCGTGAGTCAGTATTTATGTATGAGACATGCTTCATGTATGTGTTACTATCGCACTTGCTACATCTGAATTAAACGGTGCGGCTGAACTTAATAAATACATCTTACATACTACAAAATGAAATTCAGATAGAACATAATGCCCTACAATAATACAGTACAAACTAATAATGCAAGTACATATGAATGAAACGATAGAACTGGAATACAGCTTACATACTACATGAAGTCATCATCGTCATCCTCCGTTGATGCAGCCCTCTTGCCCGTCAACGATGCGGTCCTCTTGCCCTCCGTCGATGCAGAACTCTTTCCCTTCGAGGATGCAGAACTCTTTCCCTTGGACGATGTAGAACTCTTGCCCTTCGACGATGCAGAACCCGGAAGCGGTGGCATGAAGATATCATCTTCATCCTCGCTCTCCTCAGTCCATAAAAATGTATTCTTTGCTGCAGTCCTTCTCAAAGTTTCACTCTTCGGCTCCACTACCTTCTTCCACCTTTCATGCAACCTAAGAAGTTCTTTACATACCTCCTCATAGGTCCTTTCAGGCCACCAAGACCTACGTAATTCATGAGCCAACTCATTCATTATGGTGTCACTACCGGTGAGTTCGTCCCATGGAACTATCCTATTGTCCATCCTGAAATCAGTAGCTAGACTCAAAAGAGTCCTACTCACCCAAGGGTGAAAACTACGATCGAAAGGATAATGGGACATCTTGACTACACTACACTGGAATGCTTATCCACCTCCACCTGAAGGGGATTTTATAGGTAGTGAGGAGAAAATGGCGGGAAAGAATGACTGCGGTATGGCGGGAAAGGGTTGGTGGGAACATATGGCGGGAAGGGGTTGGGGGGAACATATGGCGGGAAGGGGTTGGCGGGAACATAGACTTTTCGGCCTACACTAGACCAAAAAGGACTTCTCGGCCAAAAAGTGTATTTCGGCCCAGAGGTGGCCGAAAACACCCTTTTCGGCCAGGTCCGCACCATTTTGGCCCAGGCAAGGCCGAAAAGTCTACTTCGGCCAAGAGGTGGCCGAAAACACCCTTTTCGGTCAACGCGTGGCTGACGGGTGCTAGTTTTGATTTTCTCCACATCATGCTATAGTTTCCGAATTTGCTATGAAATACGTCATAGTTTTGAAAAAAAATCAGCTAGCTTCTGGCCCGGCATGGCCCACTTGTCTCGCTATCTAGTTTCGCCTTGCCATCATCGCCTGTGGCCCGGCATTAAGAGATTGCTTCTTCCATTTAGCTAATAACCTCTTTAGATCACTTCTATCATCTCAAGCAAGAATAGCTCTAGCAAATTCTTCATCCAGAACATAACCCTCAGGCACAACAAGCAATTCATATTTTTTAGGGGGAGAGTCTTCATCATCACTATCATCAAAATTATCAGTTTCAATAATTTCATTCTCTCTAGCCCCAGCGAGTTGTTCATCAAGAAATTCACCAAGTGGCACAGTAGTATCAGGCATAGAAGTAGTTTCATCATAAGTATAATGCATAGCATAAGTGGCATCATCAATAACATGCGACATATCAGAGTGAATAGCAGAAGCAGGTTTAGGTGTCGCAAGCTTACTCAAACAGAAGGTGAATCAAGTGCAGAGCTAGATGGCAGTTCCTTACCTCCCCTCGTAGTTGAGGGATAAATTTTTTGTTTTCGCATCTTTAAGGTTCTTCATAGTGACCAGAAAATATAAATCCCAAGTGAATCAAAGAATAGAGCTATGCTCCCCGGCAACGGCGCCAGAAAATAGTCTTGATAACCCACAAGTATAGGGGATCACAACAGTTTTCGAGGGTAGAGTATTCAACCCAAATTTATTGATTCAACACAAGGGAAGCCAAAGAATATTCTCAAGTATTAGCAGTTGAGTTGTCAATTCAACCACACCTTGATAACTTAGTATCTGCAGCAAAATGTTTAGTAGCAAAGTAATATGATAGTAGTGGTAACGGTAACAAAAGTAACAGTAGCAAAAGTAATATTTTTGGGTTTTGTAGTGATTGTAACAGTAGCAACGGAAAAGTAATTAAGAGAAGAACAATATGTGGAAAGCTCGTAGGCATTGGATCGGTGATGGAGAATTATGCCGGATGCGGTTCATCATGTAACAGTCATAACATAGGGTGACACAGAACTAGCTCCAATTCATCAATGTAATGTAGGCATGTATTCTGAATATAGTCATACGTGCTTATGGAAAAGAACTTGCATGACATCTTTTGTCCTACCCTCCCGTGGCAGCGGGGTCCTAATGGAAACTAAGGGATATTAAGGCCTCCTTTTAATAGAGTACTGGACCAAAGCATTAACACATAGTGAATAAATAAACTTCTCAAACTACGGTCATCACCGGGAGTGGTCCCGATTATTGTCACTTCGGGGTTGCCGGATCATAACACATAGTAGGTGACTATAGAATTGCAAGATAGGATCAAGAACTCACATATATTCATGAAAACATAATAGGTTCACATCTAAAATCATGGCACTCGGGCCCTAGTGACAAGCATTAAGCATAGCAAAGTCATAGCAACATCAATCTTAGAACATAGTGGATACTAGGGATCAAACCCTAACAAAACTAACTCGATTACATGATAGATCTCATCCAACCCATCACCGTCCAGCAAGCCTACGATGGAATTACTCACGCACGGCGGTGAGCATCATGAAATTGGTGATGGAGGATGGTTGATGATGATGACGGCGACAGATTCCCCTCTCCGGAGCCCCGAACGGACTCCAGATCAGCCCTCCCGAGAGGTTTTAGAGCTTGCCGGTGGCTCCGTATCGTAAAATGCGATGAATCCTTCTCTCTGATTTTTTCTCCCCGAACACGAATATATGGAGTTGGAGTTGAGGTCGGTGGAGTGTCAGGGGGCCCACGAGTCTGGGGGGGGGGGGGGGCAGGCGCGCCCCCCACCTTCGTGGACAGGGTGTGGGCCCCCTGACGTGGATTCTTCTTCCAGTATTTTTAACATTTTCCAAAAATATGTTCCGTGGAGTTTCATGTCGTTCCGAGAACTTTTGTTTCTACACATAAATAACACCATGGAAAGTCTGCTGAAAACAGCATCAGTCCGGATTAGTTCCATTCAAATCATGCAAGTTAGAGTCCAAAACAAGGACAAAAGTGTTTGGAAAAGTAGATACAACTGAGACATATCAACTCCCCCAAGCTTAAACCTTTGCTTGTCCTCAAGCAATTCAGTTGATAAACTAAAAGTGATAAAGAAAAACTTTTACAAACACTGTTTGCTCTTGTTGTTGTAAATATGTAAAGCCAACATTCAAGTTTTCAGTAAAGATTATGACTAACCACATTCACAATAACTCGTAGGTCTCATGTTTACTCATGTCAATAGCATAATCAACTAGCGAGCGATAATAATAAATCTCGGATGACAACACTTTCTCAAAACAATCATAATATAATATAACAAGATGGGTATCTCGCTAGCCCTTTCTGAAACCGCAAAACATAAATGCAGAGCACCTTTAAAGATCAAGGACTGACTAGACATTGTAATTCATGGTAAAAGAGATCCAGTCATAGTCATACCCAATATAAATTAACAGTAATGGATGCAAATGACAGCAGCGCTCTCCAGCTGGTGCTTTTGATAAGAGGGTGATGACTCAACATAAGAGTAAATAGATAGGCCCTTCGCAGAGGGAAGCAGGGATTTGTAGAGGTGCCAGAGCTCGGTTTTGAAATAGAGATAAATAATATTTTGAGCGGCATACTTTCATTGTCAACATAACAACCAAAAGATGGCGATATCTTCCATGCTACACATATTATAGGTGGTTCCCAAACAGAATGGTAAAGTTTATACTCCCCTCCACCAACAAGCATCAATCCATGGCTTGCTCGAAACAACGAGTGCCTCCAACTAACAATAGTCCCAGGGGGAGTTTTGTTTGCAATTATGTTGATTTAGTTTGCATAAAGCATGGGACTAGGGATCCCAGTGACCAGCCATTTTCTCGTGAGTGAGGAGCGGAGTCCACTCCTCTTGAGAATAACCCGCCTAGCATGGAAGATACGGACAACCCTGGTTATACATGAGCTATTGGAGCATACAAAACAGAATTTCATTTGAAGGTTTAGAGTTTGGCACATACAAATTTACTTGGAACGGCAGGTAGATACCGCATATAGGAAGGTATAGTGGACTCATCTGGAATAACTTTGGGGTTTAAGGGATTGGATGCACAAGCAGTATTCCCGCTTAGTACAAGTGAAGGCTAGCAAAAGAATGGGAAGCGACCAACTAGAGAGCGACAACAATCATGAACATGCATTAAAATTAATAAACATTGAGTTCAAGCATGAGTAGGTTATAATCCACCATGACCATAAATATCGTGAAGGTTATGTTGATTTTGTTTCAACTACATGTGTGAACATGTGCCAAGTCGAGTCACTTAAATCATTCAAAGGAGGATACCATCCTGCTATACCACATCACAACCATTTTAATAGCATGTTGGCACGCAAGGTAAACCATTATAACTCATAGCTAATCAAGCATGGCATAAGGAACTATAATCTCTAATTGTCATTGCAAACATGTTTTATTCATAATAGGCTGAATCAGGAACGATGAACTAATCATATTTACAAAAACAAGAGAGGTCGAGTTCATACCAGCTTTTCTCATCTCAATCAATTCATCATATATCGTCATAATTGCCTTTCACTTGCCTGACCGAACAATGTGCAAATAATAACAGTGCACGTGCATTGGACTAAGCTGGAATCTGCGAGCATTCAATAAACAGGAGAAGACAAGGCAATATGGGCTCTTGGTTAAATCAACAATAATGCATATAAGAGCCACTTCAACAATTTAATCATGGTCTTCTCCTATCGACCCCCAAAGAAAAAAAAATAAAACTATTTACATGGGAAAGCTCCCAACAAGCAAAAGACGAATAGGAAATCTGTTTGGGTTTTCTTTTAGTTATTACTACTACAGCATGAAAAGTAAACTAACTAAAAGCTACACTAATTTTTTTGGTTTTTCTTAAGGTTTAATCAAACACACAAGAAGAAAGCAAGAAAAAGAAAATAAACTAGCATGGATAGTACAATGAAAGAGTATGAGCACCGACATCTAGCAGTGAGTGTGTAAACATAAATGTAATGTCGGTGGGAAATACGTACTCCCCCAAGCTTAGGCTTTTGGTCTAAGTTAGTTTATTGCCACGGATGGCCTGGAGGATATCCATAGTTGTAGTTGGGGTTGTACTGAGATGCGGCGGTCATTGCATCATGTGCTGTAGCTTGGAGGCGAGCTATGTCAGCCCTCCTCTTATACTCCTCCGCCTCCTCTCTGGTTATAAAATGTCTTTGAGGGAGTCCTGGACTAGGGGGTGTCCGGACAGCCGGACTATCATCGTCCGCCGGACTCCAAGACTATGAAGATACAAGATTGAAGACTCCATCCCGTGTCCGGATGGGACTTTCCTTGGCGTGGAAGGCAAGCTTGGCGTCTGAGATATGTAGATCTCCTACCATTGTAACCAACTCGTGTAACCCTAGCCTTCTCCGGTGTCTATATAAACCGGAGGGCTTTAGTCCGTAGGACACAACATACATTAGAACAATCATACCATAGGCTAGCTTTAGGGTTTAGCCTCCTTGATCTCGTGGTAGATCCACTCTTGTACTACCCATATCATCAATATTAATCAAGCAGGACGTAGGGTTTTACCTCCATCGAGAGGGCCCAAACCTGGGTAAAACATCGTGTCCCTTATCTCCTGTTACCATCCGCCCAGACGCACAGTTCGGGACACCCTACCCGAGATCCGCCGGTTTTGACACCGACATTGGTGCTTTCATTGAGAGTTCCTCTCTGTCATCACCGATAGGCTCGATGGCTTCTTCAATCAACAACGCTGTTCAGGGTGAGACTTTTCTCCCCGGACAGATCTTCGTATTCGGCGGCTTCGCACTGCAGGCTAATTCACTTGGCCATCTGGAGCAGATCGAAAGCTACGCCCCTGGCCGTCAGGTCAGATTCAGAAGCCTAAACTTCATGGCCGACATCCGGGGACTTGATCTTGACGGGCTCGAGCCACAGCCAAGCGCGCCGCACTGTTACGATGGGCATGATCTAGCTCTGCCGCCGAACAGTGCCTTGGTGGCCGCACAAGAATCCGCTCCAGCCCTTAGTCCGGAGCCGATCGCCCAGATCGAGGACCGGTGGTTGGACACCGCCTCGGGGGCTTCAACTTCCACGGCGATGGAGCCAAACACTAACCTTGTCCCTCGCGAAGCTCGTGACTCCGAGGTGCCGGACTCCGGACCTCCCGCGCCCCTGCCAATCAAATCTGATCGGGCGCCGGTTATCGAAATCACCACCGCGGACATCTTCCAACACTCGCCCTTTGGCGACATCCTAAATTCATTAAAACACCTCTCGTTATCCGGAGAGACCTGGCCGGACTACGGCCAAGACGGTTGGGATTCGGACGAAGAAGAAATTCAAAGCCCACCCACCACCCACTTTGTAGCCACTATCGACGATCTAACCGGCATGCTAAACTATGACTCCGAAGACATCGACGGTATGGACGACGATGCCGGAGACGAACAAGAACCAGCGCCTACAGAGCACGGGAAGACCACCTCGTCATACGACGTATACATGGTGGATACCCCAAAAGGAAGCGATAACGAGGACCAACGGGGCGCGGCAGAAGATAATCCCGCCGACAAACAACCAAAACGGCGACGCAGACGCCGCCCTAAGTCCCGCCTCGACAACAACAGCGCTCCTAATGACCCAGCAATACAGCAGGGCAAACCGGTGGACGACGAACACGCAGACAAGCAATCGTCCAAACAGGACGAGTCAGATAATCAGTCCAGGCCCGGCAAAAACAACAGTCTAGACGACCTCACGCCGGACACACCGCCGGAGAATAAAAACCTTCGGAAAAGACTCGTCGCCACCGCAAGAAGTTTGAAAAAGGAAAAACGGAAGCTCAAAACAGCGGAAGATACACTTAGAATGAGGTGGAGCAAAGTGCTCAAAACCGCAAACAAACACGGCAATGGCCATCAATCAAAGAGCTACCCGAAGCGCAAGCTGCTGCCAGAATTTGATGAGGAGGCCATAGAGCCCCCACAGTCAAAAAACAAAGAGGCTGCCTGGTTGGATAGACGGCCAGATGATAGGCAAAAATCTGAAAGCGGCGCCGCACATAAGCCGACTAATGACCCTGGAAAGACAGATGGCCTAGCCAGGTCCATTTACGGGCCAAAGAAGAGGGCCCCAGGAAGCAATGCAACACGCCAAGTATCCGAAGATAGCGGTACACCCAAATACAGGGGCGCCGCACACCCACTATGTTTCACCAACGAGGTGCTGGATCATGAATTCCCAGCAGGATTTAAACCCATAAACATAGAGGCCTCTGACGGAACAACAGACCACAGAGTCGGATAGAAGATTGTATACTACACATACACATGGCTAGAGGAGATGATCTCCACGCCATAAAATACCTACCCTCAAGCTCAAAGGGCCAGCCCGTCATTGGCTCAAAACCCTCCCGTAAAACTTTGTTGGAAGTTGGGAAGAGCTCGAGGACGCGTTTAGAGCAAATTTTCAAGGAACTTATGTCCGCCCTCCGGATGCAGATGATCTAAGTCATATAACTCAACAGCCCGGAGAGTCAGCGCGCAAATTCTGGAACAGGTTCCTCACCAAAAAGAACCAAATAGTCGACTGTCCGGATGCCGAAGCCTTAGCAGCTTTTAAACACAACGTCCGAGACGAATGGCTCGCCAGACACCTCGGCCAAGAGAAGCCGAGGACAATGTCCGTGCTAACAAGCCTCATGACCCACTTTTGTGCGGGAGAGGATAGCTGGCTAGAAAGATGCAGCACCAGCGACCCAAGTACATCCGAGATCAGAGATGGAAATGGAAAATCACGGCGCAGAAAAGACCAACGCCAGAATAAAGAGAAAAGCCCAAAGAGCACGGCGGTCAACGCCGGATTCAAAAGCTCGCGGCCAAACAACAAAACACCGCCTCTTAAGGATAACAGCGATGAGCTATCCAACTTAAACAAGATTTTGGGTCGGATATGTCAAATCCACAGTACCCCCGGAAGGCCTGCAAACCACACCCACCGAGATTGTTGGGTTTTCAAATAGTCCGGCCGATTAAACGCCGAACACAAGGGGCTCGACGCATCAAGCGAAGATGATGATAAACCTCACCAGCAGAGCACCGGAAAACAAAAAACTTTCCCACAAGAGGTCAAAGTAGTAAATTCACTTCATGTGATAATACGGAAGAACAGTGCGGCACCCGTTAAAATGGGTCTCGCACGGTCCAACCAATGGAACATAGAGATTGGACATCAAAACCAATCACTTTCGACCACTGGATTATTCGAAGCGTTCAAATGCAGGATGGACTATACGATATTGGATCCTATAATCGACGGACTGCAATTTACACAAGTCCCGATGGGCGGAGGCGATGACTTAAACCTGCTGTATCCAAACACAATCCGCAAGTTGGGGATAGACCTTACTAAAATTTGACACAGCCGCACTTCCTTTAAAGGAGTGACGCCAGGCCCTTACGCCAAGTGCACAGGCTCCTTATTACTAGAAGTTGTGTTCGGATCACCGAACAACTTTCGACGCGAAAAACTAATCTTTCATATCGTCCCATTTAAAAGTAGCTATCAAGCACTCTTGGGACGAGAAGCTTTTGTCCGCTTTAATGCCATACCACAATACGCGTCTCTTACACTTAAGATGCCCGGTCCACGTGGCATCATTTTAATGCGAGGGTCATTTAAAGACCCCGGACACAGTCAGACAAGTCCGGCATAAATAAGCTAGGGGCTCCCTAGCCGCACATCCCTTCACAAGGGGCTGCGCGCACAAGCAACAGCGAGCTCATATAGACTCTGCTTTACTTATTTATTTGTATTTTTTCCTTCGTATATATTTTTTTCGCACGATTTCTTTCCAAACTAAGTTCGTCTCCTTTTACAGACGAACAACGTGCACACCCGTCCAGGATAACGGCACAACGGAGACACAGCGCAGAGGCGTGCGGTAGGGACCCGTCGCAAGGATTCTTTTGATTAAGACCTGCGTAAACCTTTTTTACTGTCTCTTGTTGTTATAATCCCTTGGTTTCTCATTATAACCAAAGTGGAGCTCGACGCTTTGGCATCGGCGCGTCAGAGGACCTTGCCGTGCACAGACAAGAGGGGCTTAGGGCATGGTTCGCCCATTATTGTAAAGACCGAACACCTTAGGGAGTGTTCGGCGTCTCGAGTTAGGCCTTATATGCATCAGCACCGAATCATGTCTTTGGTCAAATGTTGGGTTTGCCCGGCTCCTGTGTTTTGCTGCCTTACGTTCCGTATCATCGGCTAACGCGGCACCAGGAGAACTACTGCGATTGTGCCCCAGTTCGGCTGGGCGAGCATCTCAGTAGAGAAAGTCGAAAACTGACTGTCATGATACAGCGAGAGACTGGTCAACCACTCATCGACTACCGGAATGTTTAGAATTCCCCGCTTTGACGAAGGACCGTTTCTCGGTCAGGCACACACGCGCCCCGAATCCGGAGAAGCGCGGTGCCCCCAGGGGTTATATCGTAGCCCCACCCTCGAACTCCAATGGCTAAGTGAAAGTGATAAAGCATCAATAGTCCGGATTGCCTCATTTGCTACGCTACCACCTCCTTAACAGGACCGAGATGTCGGATTAAGCGTGAAAACGCGCTATTTTTTGCGAACACCCCAGCACCTTGTGCGTGGGGGCTGAAGCCGAAGACTGCCATCTTTCAGGTTATACAAATGTATACATAAACGGCCGCATAGGAGATATTTTAATACTTGGAACGCACAAGTATAAAAGGCGGTTCAATCATAATCATTGTTTTACAAGATAAAACGTTCATTTGAACGTAACATTTTTCGAGCACTGCGACTCTATTACACGAGCGCCACGCATAACTTCCCCAAAATAGTGCTCGGCGGGTAACCGGCTTTCGTCCGAACCCTGGGCCGCAATAGCGGTGGCA
Organism: Aegilops speltoides; assembly: GCA_021437245.1. Classification (NCBI taxonomy): domain Eukaryota; kingdom Viridiplantae; phylum Streptophyta; class Magnoliopsida; order Poales; family Poaceae; genus Aegilops; species Aegilops speltoides. Next base: position 531,187,404 of record CM038143.1, on the reverse strand, counting down.
TCCATCTCTGTCCAATGTGTCTTCACACGGGCAAGGGCCATCCGCGCACCTTCTATGCAGGCCGACCGCTTCATCTCCTTGATATGCGGCACCGCTCCAAGAAATTGCTGTAATAAGCCAAAATAGCTCGTCGCCTTGGGCCTCTCTGGCCAGACATGAGCCACGATATCAGTCATGGCAAGTCCGGACAACCTGTTCAGCTCAGCCCATTCGGCCAACCGATCGGTCAACGGAAGTGAACGATCCGGACTATGGAATTGAGACCAAAATAGCTCTTCCGTCTTGTGATCCCTCTGACTTCGGAAGTGCACAACAGCATCCGCCACGCTTGCCGCTAAGTCCATATATGGATCCTCCGGACCCCACAGCTGGCCAAGTTGGGCATACTTTGGATCCGTAAACTAGCGACGCAGCAGAAAAGGCATAATATCTCCGGCCTGGCGCAGCTCCTCCTTCATAGCCCGCATTGCAGAACGGGCATCCTTGGCCTCGGCGGTGGCCTTCCCCAGGTCTTCTCGCTCCGATAGGCGCTCCTTTTCAAGAGCCTCATTGCGGTCGGTAGCATCCTTCAATTTCACGGCCAATTCGGCCATCTTTTCCCTGCTTAGGCAGTGTGCAGCCTTTTCGGCTTTCAACTCCTCGGCCGCCCTCGAGGCAGCCGCATCACTCCTTCGGGCTTGCTCCTTGGCTTGAGCAAGCTCGGCCCAAAGGCTCTCCACAGTAGCAGCACCGTCTGTATCACAGCATATATATTTTCAAAGGCGGGATTTGGCTCCCTTAAATAAGTGACTGCGGAGAATTCATTTACCTTGCGACTCGTCAAGTCGCCGGTTGACAAGCGCGATGTCCGCATCCGCCACATCAAGTTGCCGCATTAACTCGACAACTCCACTAGTCCGGCTAGCCCCCGGACTATCCGACACCTGCATAGGAAGGGCGACATTCAATACCTGCGATTTTGATGCTCGGCACGCTGTCGCTTTCGACAACCTACCGAGTCTCAGGGGCTACTATCTATACAGGGCGCACTTCTATGTGCAAAACTGTCATAAAGGTGCGTTGTTCTTGCGTACCTCAAATCCCGCCAGCAAACTCCTGACGGCATTATGCAATCCGCTTTCGGTGGACGAAATCCTTCCAATCACCATACTCATCAAAGCACGGTGATCTTCTGAGATGGACACCCTCTCAAGCAGATCCTTCAGCTCCCCCGGCCGGACACTAGTCGGCGCCGAACTCTCCTGCTCCACCGGGCTCTAGGATACCCTTCGTGACGATACTTCAGGCTCGTCTGCCCTGTCCGACGGCGCAGCAGACGGAGGCGTTTCGCTCCCCATCATCTCCGGACGAAGATCCCCCGAAGACGAACTCATCTGAGAAGGCCGCAGATCCGAACTGTAAGGTAAAAATTTTGGTTATCCACAGAAGCACAAACAGGGGTATTTTCTTATTAATGAACCCCCCTTTTCCTACTCACGGCTCGCTGGAGGGCTGATCCTTTAGAGACCATTGTACGTCCGGGTTCTCCCCGGACACAGGACCCTCCGGTGAAGATTTCTTCCCCCGCTTAGGGGCTTTGGCTTCCGGGTCTTCGGAGGCGGTCCTCTTCTCCCCCTGGAAGGAGGGATTTTCGATCCCCCCCTCTTCAGGCGCCCCCTTGGGCGAGGTGATAGCTCTTCTATTTTCCCCATCGCCTCCTTTTACGGGCGCGACCTCCAACATTCTGACCAGCACGGGCTCCGGTGCGGTCTCTGGGAGGGGGGCCGGACACCTTATCAGCTTCGATCGCGCTACCCACTCCTGATGAAGAATAATGGGTTAGAAGGCGAATTTCAGAAAAGCAAACAAATAGAACGTCCGGACTCTGAGCTATTTACCTGAGTATCCGGGCGATTGCAGCTTAGGCCTGTGTCCTCGGTCAATTCCGGACATGCCACCTGCGGTCCGAAGAACAACTTGTATATCTCCACGGGCGTCATACCCATGAAGTGTTGGAGAATTCGTGGTCCCTCCGGATTGAACTCCCATAACCGGAGAGGATGGCGTTTGCAGGGCAGAAGACGCCTGATTAGCATGACCTGCATCACCACAACCAAATTGATCTCCCTCGCTTGGAGGTCTCGAATCCGGCCCTGCAATAAGGGCACGTCTTCAGACGGCCCCCAATTGAGCCCTTGTTGACCCACGACATCAACCGGCGTGGAGGTCCCGGGCGGAATGAAGGCGGCGGCTTTTGCTTGCTGCCCTTCGGAGCGGTGATATAGAACCACTTCTGCTGCCACAAGCCGAGCTCCTCTTGGAAGGAGCCCTCGGGCCACGGGGCATCGGCCCTCCTGCTTATGGCCGCCCCGCCGCACTCCGCTTGACGCCCCCCGATCATCTTCGGCTCCACATTGAAGGTGTTCAGCCACATGCCGAAGTGGGGGGTGATGCGGAGGAAGGCTTCGCAGACGATAATGAATGCGGAAATATGGAGGATGGACTCCGGAGCCAAGTCGTGAAAATCCAGCCCATAGTAGAACACGAGCCCTCTCACGAAGGGGTCCGTCGAGAAGCCTAAACCCCGACGGAGGTGGGATACGAAGATGACGTACTCACCGGGCTCGGGAGTGGGTACGGCCTGCCCTTGGGCAGGCAACCTGTGTGAAATCTCGTAAGACAGGTACTTGGCCTCACGCAACTGTAGCACGTCCTCCTCCGTGACGGAGGAGGGCATCCACCGACCCTGAAGGTCAGAGCCGGACATCATTGAAGGTCCAGAGCGCTCGAATCTAGGGCTCTGGGTGTTGGAACTTGGAGCAAGGAGAAGATTCGATGGGAGATTGAAGAAAAGAAACGAGCCTTGGTCCTCTTATAAAGGGGGAAAATACCAAGAGCCGTCTCCGTGACCGTTAAGGATTCACCTTCGATAGAGGCGTGGCGGCAGGCACGGTTGGGTTACCCACTTCGTATTGATGAGAATCCGGAATAAGGGGAACACGATCTCTGCTTTGACAAGACGTGCCAAGGAAACCGCTTCGCTAAACGTGCTGAGGTGGTGTAATAAAAACGATTCAAGTAAAGGCTTGGTAGTGGTGTGACGTCATGGCGCAAAATACGTAGTAGATTGAACTTGAGTACATTCTATTCTCTCTACGATGGAATGTGGAATTTATTTTGCAGAGCCGGACACTGTCCTGGTGTTCCTGATCTTCTCTGGATTATTCAAAGGAGGAACCTGCCTTGCAATGCCGAACATTATGCGCGCCGGACTTATCGTCATTGAAGCCTGGTTCAGGGGCTACTGAGGGAGTCCTGGACTAGGGGGTGTCCGGACAACCGGACTATCATCGTCCGCCAGACTCCAAGACTACGAAGATACAAGATTGAAGACTCCGTCCCGTGTCCGGATGGGACTTTCCTTGGCGTGGAAGGCAAGCTTGGCGATACGGATATGTAGATCTCCTACTATTGTAACCAACTCTGTGTAACTCTAGCCTTCTCCGGTGTCTATATAAACCGGAGGGCTTTAGTCCGTAGGATACAACATACATTACAACAATCATACCATAGGCTAGCTTTAGGGTTTATCCTCCTTGATCTCGTGGTAGATCCACTCTTGTACTACCCATATCATCAATATTAATCAAGCAGGACGTAGGGTTTTACCTCCATCGAGAGGGCCCGAACCTGGGTATCCCTTGTCTCCTGTTACCATCCGCCCAGACGCACAGTTCGGGACCCCCTACCCGAGATCCGCCGGTTTTGACACCGACAGTCTCCCTTTTGCCTGAAAGTCAAAGAAAGCAGGAGCAGGAAGAGCGACTCGATAGGTGCGTTGTCTGTCAAAGATTAGTCGATACTGGAGAGGTTGTTCATTCCTCTCAATAAACTGATGACGAACCATAGCTTCATAATCTAAATAAGCAGGAGGCACATCATCCTCACGTATGTCTATACCAAGAAAATTAGCTAAACGAGTTGCATAAATTCCTCCAAAGAAATCTCCATTATATCTATTGTGATGCAACCTACGCGCGACAATAGCTCCCAAATTATAAGATTTATCTCCTAACACAGCACTCCTGAGAATACTGAGGTAAGGAACACACATATGACATGCTTTATCTTTACCATTTATGCACCTACCTATGAAGAGAGCAAAATAATGTATAGCAGGAAAATGAATGCTCCCTATGGTAGCTTGTGCTACGTCTCTAGATTCCCCCACAGTTATACTAGCAAGAAATTCTCTAAATTCAGATTTGCGAGGTTCAAGAGGGCTACCCCATTGTGGAAGTTTGCAAGCAGTGGTAAAATCCTCTAAGACCATGGTATAAGAATTTTCATAAAGATCAAACAGGACAGGTTGAGAATTACGTGAAGATGAATATTCAAACCTCCTCACAAAGGAACTAGTGAGATAGTGGTACCGGGGGCACTTTTCTGCCTCGAAGCTCACAAGATCGGCGTTACGCAAATATGCGTTAAATTCTTCCTTGATTTCTGCTCGATCCATAAAGTTTTCTGAAGGCCATTCACAAGGCCGCACTGGAGCGTTCCTAGGTGGCTCATCATCAGCATCACGCATTGCGAGCCTGGGTCCTTGTTTCCTTGAAGAAACACCTTGGTACATTTTCCTAAGCATATTTCTTCCTCTGCAAAATTTCTGAAATTTTTAGTAACTTCAAATAAAAGTGAACCAAGCTCAACAAAATTGATAGCAACTACTCCAATAAGTGCCTAGAGACTATATCAAGTATTAGAACTACTTGGAACCATATAAATTTGACATGCAAGCTCAAGAACATGGTCACCTAGGCAGCACAAATTTGCAATGAATAAAGCACTAGAACAAAATCTAATTGGACCAATGGAGGGGTCACATACCAAGGAACAATCTCCCCAAGCAGTTTTGTCAGAGGTGCTTTGAGCAAGGAGATCGAAAATCGCAGCAAAATGAGCTAGAACTCGTGCTTGAGCTGGATAGTGATTTTTTTTGGGAGGAAGAAGAAGTGTGTGGGTGCAGGAATAAGTGAGGGGAGCCACCATCGGCCCACGAGGCAGGGGGCGCGCCCAGGGGGGTGGGCGCGCCCTGGACCCTCGTGGCCAGGTGTTTGCTCCCCCTGCTGTGTTCTCAGTGCCAGATATTCTCAAATATTCCAGAAAAAATCATATTAAATTGGCAAGGCATTTGGAGAACTTTTATTTTCGGGGTATTTTTATATTGCACGGATAATTCAGAAAATAGACATGAAAATACTATTTTGCTTATTTCAACTAAATAACAGAAAGTAGAAAGACGGTACAGAAGGTTGTGCCTTCTAGTTTCATCCATCTCATGCTCATCAAAAGGAATCCGCTAACAAGGTTGATCAGGTCTTGTTAACAAACTCATTCCGACTAACATGGAACCGGAGAAATTCCGAATAACACTATGTTACCTCAACAAGGATATGCACATCCCCAATAATAATAATAATATCCTATTTCTTCTTGACAGTAGGAAGAGGAAATTCAAAACCTCCAAAAATAATCGATGGAATTTTTCCAATAGAGTTGATACTATGGACTTTAGGTTGTTTCCTTGGAAAGTGTACCGTATGCTCATCTTCATTAACATGAAAAGTGACATTGCCTTTGTTGCAATCAATAACAGCCCCTGCAGTATTCAAAAAGGGTCTTCCAAGAATAATAGACATACTATCGTCCTCGGGAATATCAAGAATAACAAAGTCCGTTAAAATAGTAACGTTTGCAACCACAACAGGCACATCCTCACAAATACCGACAGGTATAGCAGTTGATTTATCGGCCATTTGCAAAGATATTTCAGTAGGTGTCAACTTATTCAAATCAAGTCTACGATATAAAGAAAGAGGCATAACACTAACACCGGCTCCAAGATCACATAAAGCAGTTTTAACATAGTTTCTTTTAATGGAGCATGGTATAGTAGGTACTCCTGGATCTCCAAGTTTCTTTGGTATTCCACCCTTAAAAGTATAATTAGCAAGCATGGTGGAAATTTCAGCTTCTGGTATCTTTCTTTTATTTGTGATAATATCCTTCATATACTTAGCATAAGGATTCGTTTTATGCATATCAGTTAATCGCATACGTAAAAAGATAGGTCTAATCATTTCAGCAAAGCGCTCAAAATCCTCATCATCCTTTTTCTTTGATGGTTTGGGAGAAAAAGGCATGGGTTTCTGAACCCATGGCTCCCTTTCTTTACCATGTTTCCTAGCAACAAAATCTCTCTTATCATAACATTGATTCTTTGATTGTGGGTTATCAAGATCAACAGCAGGTTCAATCTCTACATCATTATCATTGCTAGGTTGAGCATCATCATGAACATTATCATTAACATTATCACTAGGTTCATGTTCATTACCAGATTGTGTTTCAGCATCAGAAATAGAAATATCATTGGATTCTCAGGTGGTTCAGCAATAGGTTCACTAGAAGCATGCAAAGTCCTATCATTTTTCTTTTTCTTCTTTTTTAGAAGGACTAGGTGCATCTACATTATTTCTCTCAGAGTCCTACTCGTTTCTCTTAGGGTGGCCTTCAGGATACAAAGGTTCTTGAGTCATTTTACCAGTTCCAGTAGCCACTCTAACAACATAGTCATTATTCTTATTATTCAATTCATTGAGCAAATCATTTTGAGCTTTAAGTACTTGTTCTACTTGAGTGGTAACCATAGAAGCATGTTTACTAAAGAGTTTAAGTTCACCTTTAACTCTAGACATATAATCACCCAAGTCAATCATATAAGCATTTTGTTTTAATTGTCTACCAAAATAAGCATTGAAGTCTTCTTGCTTAACCATAAAGTTATCAAGCTCATCCAAGCATTGGCTAGCAATTTTAGTAGGAGGGATTTCAGCTTTATCATATCTATAGAGAGAATTTACCTTTACTACCTGTGTCGGGTTATCAAGACCATGAGTTTCGTCAATAGGTGATGGATTAAGATCATATATTTCTTCAACAGGCGGTAAATTAAGACCATGTATTTCTTCAATAGGAGGTAAATTCTTAACATCTTCAGCTTTAATACCCTTTTCTTTCATAGATTTATTTGCCTCTTGCATGTCTTCAGGACTGAGAAATAGAACACCCCTCTTCTTCGGAGTTGGTTTAGGAATAGGCTCAGGAGTTGGCTCAGTAAGCGTCCAATTATTTTCATTTGTCAACATATTATTCAATAGAATTTCAGCTTCATCCGGTGTTCTTTCCCTGAAAACAGAACCAGCACAACTATCCAGGTAACCTCTGGAAGCATCGGTTAGTCCATTATAAAAGATATCAAGTATTTCATTTTCCTTGAGAGGATGATCAGGCAAAGCATTAAGTAATTGGAGAAGCCTCCCCCAAGCTTGTGGGAGACTCTCTTCTTCAATTTGCACAAATTATATATATCCCTTAAAGCAGCTTGTTTCTTATGAGTAGGGAAATATTTAGCAGAGAAGTAATAAATCATATCGTGGGGACTGCGCACACAACCAGGATCAAGAGAATTAAACCATATCTTAGCATCGCCATTTAATGAGAACGGGAATATTTTAAGGATATATAGGTAGCGAGATTTCTAATCATTAGTGAACAGGGTGACTGTATCATTCAATTTAGTAAGATGTGCCACAACAGTTTCAGATTCATAGCCATAAAAAGGATCAGATTCAACCAAAGTAATTATATCAGGATCGACAGAGAATTCATAATCCTTATCAGTAACACAGATAGGTGAAGTAGCAAAAGCAGGGTCAGGTTTCATTCTAGCATTAAGAGATCGCTGCTTCCATTTAGCTAATAACCTCTTTAGATCACTTCTATCATCACAAGCAAGAATAGCTCTAGCAGATTCTTCATCCAGAACATAACCCTCATGCACAACAAGCAATTCATATTTATTAGGGGGAGAGTCTTCATCATCACTATCATCAAAATTATCAGTTTCAATAATTTCATTCTCTCTAGCCCTAGCAAGTTGTTCATCAAGAAATTCACCAAGTGGCACAGTAGTATCAGGCATAGAAGTAGTTTCATCATAAGTATAATGCATAGCATAAGTGGCACCATCAATAACATGCGACATATCAGAGTGAATAGCAGAAGCAGGTTTAGGTGTCGCAAGCTTACTCAAACAGAAGGTGAATCAAGTGCAGAGCTAGATGGCAGTTCCTTACCTCCCCTCATAGTTGAGGGATAAATTTTTGTTTTCGCGTCTTTCAGGTTCTTCATAGTGACCAGCAGATATAAATCCCAAGTGACTCAAAGAGTAGAGCTATGCTCCCCGACAATGGCGCCAGAAAATAGTCTTGATAACCCACAAGTATAGGGGATCGCAACAGTTTTCGAGGGTAGAGTATTCAACCCAAATTTATTGATTCGACACGAGGGGAGCCAAAGAATATTCTCAAGTATTAGCAGTTGAGTTGTCAATTCAACAACACCATGATAACTTAGTATCTGCAGCAAAGTGTTTAGTAGCAAAGTAATATGATAGTAGTGGTAACGGTAACAAAAGTAACAGTAGCAAAAGTAATATTTTTGGGTTTTGTAGTGATTGTAACAGTAGCAATGGAAAAGTAAATAAGCGAAGAACAATATGTGGAAAGCTCGTAAGCATTGGATCAGTGATGGAGAATTATGCCGGATGCGGTTCATCATGTAACAGTCATAACATAGGGTGACACAGAACTAGCTCCAATGCATCAATGTAATGTAGGCATGTATTCCGAATATAGTCATACGTGCTTATGGAAAAGAACTTGCATGACATCTTTTGTCCTACCCTCCTGTGGCAGTGTGGTCCTAATGGAAACTAAGGGATATTAAGGCCTCCTTTTAATAGAGTACCGAACCAAAGCATTAACACATAGTGAATACATGAACTCCAAAAACTACGGTCATCACTGGGAGTGGTCCCGATTATTGTCACTTCGGGGTTGCCGGATCATAACACATAGTAGGTGACTATAGACTTGCAAGATAGGATCAAGAACTCACATATATTCATGAAAACATAATAGGTTCAGATCTGAAATCATGACACTCGGGCCCTAGTGACAAGCATTAAGCATAGCAAAGTCATAGCAACATCAATCTCAGAACATAGTGGATACTAGGGATCAAACCCTAACAAAACTAACTCGATTACATGATAGATCTCATCCAACCCATCACCGTGCAGCAAGCCTACGATGGAATTACTCACGCACAGCGGTGAGCATCATGAAATTGGTGATGGAGGATGGTTGATGATGACGACGGCGATGGATTCCCTCTCCGGAGCCCCGAACGGACTCCACATCAGCCCTCCCGAGAGGTTTTAGGGCTTGGCGGCGGCTCCGTATCGTAAAACGCGATGAATCCTTCTCTCTGATTTTTTTCTCCCCGAACACGAATATATGGAGTTGGAGTTGAGGTCGGTGGAGCGTAAGGGGGCCCACGAGGCAGGGGGCGCACCCAGGGGGGCAGGCGCGCCCCACCCTCGTGGACAGGGTGTGGGCCCCCTGACGTGGATTCTTCTTCCAGTATTTTTAATATTTTCCAAAAATATGTTCCGTGGAGTTTCAAGTCATTCCGAGAACTTTTGTTTCTGCATATAAATAACACCATGGAAAGTCTGCTGAAAATAGCGTCAGTCCGGGTTAGTTCCATTCAAATCATGCAAGTTAGAGTCCAAAGAAAGGGCAAAAGTGTTTGGAAAAGTAGATAATACGGAGACGTATCAGTACACTCCCCAAGTCCCCGTTATGTGAAATCTTGTTCCTGCTTCTGAATGTGCATGAACCCTAGGACCTCAGGACGAGATTGAGGGCGCTGAGGAGGAGGAGGGGAGGAAGGAATTGATCCAAGTCTTGGAAAGCTAAATTACTTGCCCCCCTCTCAATATGTGCATGTCGCTGCTGGGCACTTGAGAACTTTCGGCAGATCTGTACCGTCGTCTGCTTATCTTGGATCCTCCGCAAGGGCGCCGGCTTTGTCGCTGCCTCCCCTCCTTGCAAATAGTATAATCTTACTTTGTCCTACTCTATAGATGATTTCTGGAGACGACGTGCTTCTATATGCCTCTCATTCACATTTCATAGCGGATTGCATCGGCTCAACCCATCCTTTATTGTCACTGCTCTCTTGATAACATAGTTAGAGGCTACAGGAGATTGCCGAGAGCAATGCTTCATTTATAAGTGTTGGTCATGCTTTGGCTGTGAATGGTTGGTGAGCATATTAACTATTCATCCTTGCCAGGTCGTAAATCTTATCCCTAGCATCAATTAAATTCAGACCTTGTACTACCAGTGACAAAGAGATAATCACCTGCAAAAAAGAAGAGAAAAAAAGAGAAATATTACCAGGCACACAGCTATTACCAGGGCAATTGCGTTTAAGCACCTCTACACCAGAGGGAAGACGACCATGGATCCATTATCAAAGGAAGATCCTAATCCTCAGCGGTAGCCGAATGCCCCAAATTTGAGACAGAGGCTCGGGTCTAGGGGAAGTAGCAATGACATGGTATAGTGACTTAGTCGAGAAGCTGCCAGAGGTTCCAACCGCTAGGAAAGGTGGTCCTGGGGTGGTAGACGTCCGGAGGGTGAAGGGCGACGCACTCTAGAAGTGCAGACCAGTCATCCTGATACGGGGCGGATGTCCGACGGAAAGCGAGGCACCCTAAGTCAATGGGGGTGTGCTATATGCTTTATAAGTGTTACGCTACTGAAAGGTTGGTAGGTATGTTAATTAGCTTCGATTCATGAAAAGGTAGTGTTTTTGGGTAATTACCTGGTCTTCAAAATGCTAAATGCAAGATGATACAATAAATATGTGAAATGTTAAATATATACTCCCTCCATTCTCGTATACAGGGTAGCCATAAAATATAGAAAACTGGAGTTTACATGTCTAATGATGAACTCCACCCTGTTTTTGCAGTTATTTTCTGATATGCATATGAGCAAGTCAGAGCCGTTCCCAGGGAGTAGAATCATTGTGCAATTAAGATGGGGGAAATGATTTTATTCTTCACAATGAGATCGATGACGACACTAGTTCTGTTTGTTCCATCCTACTCCTTGATTTCCACTATATCGCAACACCATGTCCAACAACGAAGATGTGTTGGGGATTCCGGCACACCCTAACTGGGATTCAGTAGATGAGATCGATGGAGAAGTACATGACTAGATTGCAGGCATAGGGGACATAGCAGAGAACGACACTTTTGGGATGGTGGACGCGATGATCATCACCGTTGAGGAACATGACACTAGTGTCATGGCAGAGACCATCATCAAAGAGCATATCGCAGCTGAGGCTACGGTGGCGGGGAATGATGGACACGGCACCAATGGAAGATGCCTCATTCGACATGGAGAAAAGCCAACACATCTTCGTCAATGACTCAGACATGGAGACACAAGATGACAACGAAAAACAAGACGCCACTGGTGCGGCGGATGGCTTGGTCAACATGGACCGTCCATAAATATTTTTGTCACATGCATGTATTGTACACATGTAAATATCTTTTGAAATGAATCTATATACACATATGAATTTTCAAGCACCTAATCCAACAACGTTGATACATGTAGCTAAAGTTTTAATAAGTTGAGAATCAAATGCCGGGTTGCATCATTAACTTTTTAACTTGTCAACAATGTTACAGTCTTCTTGAAGCTGTTTGAACTCGATGCCAGGGATCAAAAGGATAGCTTGGAGGATTTTATTATGACCGAATCTTCACATCACTCTCAATAGGTCGGAAGCTCTTCCGGTCATATGTTGACTGGGGCACAACCAATTGGTATCCGGTATCCGGTTTAACTGTGCTGCTTGCTGAAAGTGTACTCCTTCTGAGAGCCTTTCTTCGACACAACTAAGTTAGCTTATGGCCCGGCATGGCCCACTTGTCTCGCTATCTGGTTTCGTCTTGCCATCGTCGCCCGCGGGAGCTCCTATTGGACGCTCTTTGCATCAAATTGGCGTCGTCACGCACAAGGGAGGCAGCGACGCAGCCGGACTGGGCCGGCCCATCGTATAAGGAAAAAAAGCAAAAGAAGGAAAGCGTGCCATCAGGTATCGAACCAGTGACCAACAACTTACAACTGTGTTATCCCAGCCACTCCACCTAACTAGGTTTGCTTGCAATACAACGGCGTGCATCACAAATAACTCAGTGCAACCATAATAGTTACTGTAGCTAACATCTTTAAGAAAAGTGTACATTTTTTCTGTAAGTGTATATTTTGAAGAAGTGCGAACATTTTTGAACTTCTGAACATATTTTCGTACACCTGCAAAAAAAGAACATATTTTCATAGAAAGAAACGTTTTTTTTGCATATGCGAACAAAAAAATTTGAAACTGCAGGAAAAGTTTTTGAAAAACACGAACCATTCTTACAAGTTGTGAACAAATTACGAAATTCATAACAAATTTATAAACCGTGATTTTTTTGAATTTTTGGACTAATATTTCTCCACAACTTACAGAAAAAACGAAGGGATCTTTGAAACACAAACAAATTTCTAATTTGCGAATAAAAAATAAAAAAAATAGAAAATCAGGAACATTTTCTGAAATTTCAATACAAATTTGAAAACACGAACATAATTTGGAAAATGTGGAAACAAGAACATTTTTTGAAATTGGTGAACAAAAATTTGAAACTGAACAATTTTGAAACTCCTCAAAAAGTGAAAACATGCACATTTATTAGATTTGCGAAAACAAATTTAAAACGGGAAAATGTTGTCAACTGCCCGAACATTTATTGAAAATTGTGAACAAAATATTGAAACCGAACAATTTTGAAACTCCTGAAAAAAAATGAAATCATGCACATTTTATTAATTTGTGAAGAATTTTTTAAAGCGGGAACATGTTTTGTACCCTTGAACATTTTTAAAATTTGTGAACAAAATTTGAAACTGAACAATTTTGAAACTCAAAAACGAAAATGTGAACATTTATTTGAAATGTGCGAACAATTTATTTAAAACAGGAACATGTTTTGAACCACCAAACATATTTTGAAATTTGTGAACAAGAATTTGAACCTGAACAATTTCAAAACTCTCGAAAACGTGCACATTTTTGGAATATACGAACAATTTTTTTAAAATAGGAACATTTTTTGAAACTAGAACAATATTTTAGAAATAGAACATTTTCTGAATTTATGACCAAAATTTGAACTCACAAACAAATTTTAAAATTTGAACATTTTTAAGTTGTTGGAACATTTATGTGAAAAAACTGAAGTAACAAAAAATAAACTCGAAAAAGGAAAGAGAAACAAAAAAACAAACAGAAAAAAAGGAAATAGAAAGAAGAAAAAGAAACAGCACAAAAAGAAAAAGGGGAAACGAAAAAAACACAAATTAAAAGGAAAACCGGTCAAAGAGAATAAACCGGTTCAGGGAACTTTCTGGAAAGTTCCCAAAACCGGATGATATACTACAGAAAGTGCGTGCGTATGATGGGCCGCCCATCCGTCGCTTCGATCGCTTCGCTTTGTGAGAAGCGCCGACAGTTGACGCAGCAGCGTCAAATAGGGAATTCCGTCGCTCATGCCCAGATGGCGGCTTTTTGCCTCGGCCTAGTTAACTCGGCCCAGCCGACCCGTTTGTCTCACTGTCGGTTTCGTCTCGCCGTCGCCTCCCTCGCCCCGACGGCAAGATCTCAATCGCGCTTCTCTCTCTACCACCGCAGCTTGGTCGGAGGGCACATCGACTCCGGCGACCAACGATCTGCTGCTTGCGGCGAGGTACACTCCCAAGTCCTCGTTACATGAAATCTTGTTCATGCTTCGAATGTGCACGAACCCTAGGACCTCAGGAAGAGATTGAGGAGGCTGAGGAGGGGAGGCAGCAACTGATCCAGTCTTGGAAAGCTAAATTACTTGCCCCCCTTTCAATATGTGTATGTCGCTGCTGGGCACTGGAGAACTTTCGGCAGATCTGTACTGTCGTCTGCTTATCTTGGCTCCTTCGCAAGCGCGCCGGATCTGTCGCTGCCTTCCCTCCTTGCAAATAGTCTTATCTTACTTTTTCCTACTCCGCAGATGATTTCTGGAGACGATGTGCTTCCATGGGAAAATATCAGGTGATACCAGTCTTTACATGCTACCATGATACCAACTTCTAAAATTCAAATTTAAACATGTCAAAAAATTCCGAAAAAAATCATGAATGTTGACAACACAAATGTCGACAACCCCTAAAAAATTCAGATCAAAATTCAACATACACATAGAGAAACAAAAAAGACAAATCTACCATGAATAGTGTCAAAAGAAGACAAAAGCAAAAAATGACACTATTCACATCTGAATTTGTCTTTTTTGTTTCTCGTTGTGTGTTTCGAATTTTGATCTGAATTTTTTAGAGGTTGTCGACGTATGTGTTGTGAGCATCCATGTTTTTTTTCAGAATTTTTTGATATATTTAAATTTGAATTTTAGAAGTTGGTATCATGGTATCATGTAAGGGCGTGCTTCCATATGCCTCTCATTCACAGCTCATAGCGGATTGCATCGGTTCAACCTATCGTTTATTGTCACTGCTCTCTCTCTTGATAACGTAGTTAGAGGCCACAGGAGACTGCAGAGAGCAATGCTTCATTTATAAGTGTTGGTCATACTTTGGCTGTGAATGGTTGGTGACCACATTTACTATTCATCCCTGCCAGGTCGTAAATCATATCCCTAGCATCAATTACATTCAGACCTGTACTATCGGTGACAAAGAGATAATCACCCGCAAAAAAAGGAAGAAGAGGAATTTAGATTGAGCTGGTAAGCAAACCAAACTACTCAAAAAAAAAGTGTACTTCCTCCTCCATAGCGAGGGAGTACACACGAGAGCCTTTCTCGGCCTCGGCTAAGTTAGCCTCTGGCCCGGCCCGGCCCGTTTGTCTTGCTATCTCTCGCCCTCGTCTCCAGCGGCCCGGACGGCGAGCCGGAGACGGCGCCCATCTCAATCTCAACTGCGCTTCCTCTCTCTACCACCGCGGTTGATAGGAGCGGCACAGATTCCCGGCGACCAAACGATGCGGCGGCCTGCGGCGAGGTACCCTCCCCCCCTTTGCTCATGTACTGTAAAATCGTTTTTTGTTTTTGAGAACATGTGCTGTAAAATCTCGTTCCTGCTTCTGGATGTGCACCAACCCTATGAATTTAGGTCAAGTGGAGATAGAGTTGGTTGAGGAGGAGGAGAGGCTGGAATTGATACAGGTCTTAGAAAGCGAAATTACTTGCCCCCTTTTCAGTACGTGGGTGTCGCTGCCGGGTCTTGGAGAACTTTCGGTAGATCTGTACCGTCTTCTTCTTATCTTGGGTTCTTTGCAAGTGCGCCGGCTTGGTTGCTGCCTTCCCTCCTTGCAAATAGTTAAATCTTACTTTGTCGTACATCTCTAATGATTCCTTGAGACGACTTGTTTCCATATGCCTCCCACTCATATTTCTTAGCAGATTGCATAGGTTCAACCCATCGTTTATTGTCACTGCTCTCTGTTGATAACATAGTTAGAGGCGACAGGAGGGTGCAGAGAACAATGCTTCCTTTATAAGTGTCGATCATGTGAATGGTTGGTGAGCACATTAACTATTCATCCCTGCTATGTCGTAAATCTTATCCCTAGGGTCAATTAAGTCCAAACCACACACCTTGGTATTACACTACATTGCTAGTGTCCCTTCTTCTGCTCGAAAATCAGTGGTGCTGAGGTGTTTCTACAGCCATATAGAGTGTGACATGTGATGTGTTTCCTTATGCTTCCCGTTCATAATGTACTGAGCGTAACAACCCATCGTCATTGTCATTGCTCTCTCTCTCTCTCTGCTCTGCTCTTGATGGTACAGTAGAAAGGCCCAAACTAAAATAATTATGTCATCGAGTACAATAGAAGATCTGAATATTAAGGATCTTCAGTTTGATTTGATGGTTCTGCATCTAATGAAAACAGAGGAAAGACATATTTTAAATGATGTAGCGAGCAAGAGAACAGGCTAATGATTGCTGATGGGATGTGAGGGTCACTGCCTCACTGGCAGGCGTGGTCGTGTAGCAGCCCCACATTGTGGTGAGTCTGGCAGAGGTTAAATATGCTAGCTGCGTGAGGCTGCAACTTTGTGTGTACCTGTGCGGCAAGCAATCACCCAACGCTGGTCAGTTGCTGAAGTACCAACCTGATTCGTCCATTCACTATTCGACTGGTTCAAGGACTTCAATGTCTTTTTGAAATCAAAGCAGTGCTATGTAAGCGCGTGTTGTGTTGTTGTACTATATATATCTATTTGCTTAGTATAGTTTTGCTAAATTTATCTCAACAAGAGCTCTTTCAAGTCCTGTTCTGAGAGACACTGAAATTTGTAACAGTGGTTAAACTGTTCTACATAAAAAGTTCAAATTGGCTGATTCTCTCCTTTGTTCAGTGTCTCTGTAGCATCGAAGGTTCAGTCTGTACCCAAGAAGGCCAAAGAGATGATACACTTTTCTAGAGATCAGATGATGGGGTTGGCATTTGTTGCATTTGGCATCATATTATTTGTGGGTTTCTTCTACGCAGCTGTTGTGTCCAAAATGCTTCCGCCTTATGAGAACTGGCTTCTATCTGCCATCCAAAATGACAGGTAAAGCTTTCAAAACAAAATGGATGATCACCAAATTGTTTTTTTTCTTTTCCTTTGTAGTTGATGTTTAATTGTGGACTTTTCACTAAGTTATTGTAAACTATTTAGCAGAATATGTAAATTTTTACGTGCCTGCCTTATTGTATACTAAGTTGAATCTAGTTAGAAGTTGATTCCATTTACTTTGATCTTTCACTTACCAGGTATTACTGCCTACTCGTACCCTTGACACTTCCCGTGATAATTGTGGCTGTCTATCTGCATTGGCTAAGCATGAAGATGTTCAAGCATGCCTGAAGAATTGCACATCTGTTTTGCAGAAGCCAGTTTTCTAGCGTAAATTTTGATGGCAACATACTAAGTTGACCTCATGGTGTCATTACTAGGTATTAAAATGAGCACATTTATGTGTAGAAAGTGTAGTTGTATTTGTGAAATGCTTATGGTGGAATATACATATTTATTTGTTAAATGTTTATGTGATGGAAAATGCACTTGTAGTTCTTATATACATATTCACTTGTAGAAAGTGTAGGTTCTTATATACATATTCACTTGTAGTTCTTATATATATATGTCCCTTCTGCCTATGCTTATGCCCTGTGTACCATATTTCCTGTATTGACCCTACAAATGTGTTAGCATAGTTTTGTGCTATCAACACAAGCAACCGTTTCTTGTTATGTAGAAACTCTTCTCTTGTTCCTTTGGTGTGCCACTTCATTTTATCCTCTGCTGATGCTACTTAGTAGCATTGCTCGCATCTTGAAGGTGGAAAGACAATGTGATGGCGTTTTTTAACAATTACTAATTCATCTAAAGGGAACCTTGGTCTGAACCACACCGTATTTGGCAGAGTAAAGCAGATAAGCCTTTCCTCCTATCTTAATCGTTCTTTACATAGCTGGGTCAGTTCTGATGCGCCTAGTCAAGCACCAATGCAACATCATGGTCATCACGGCCATCATCACCATCACCATGGTCATGAAGACAATAGGCATTTGACTCCTGCTCCTATCCCGATACATATTTCTGTACATACATACACCCAGATATGGCAACAAGGCAAAAAAAGGGTTCCTGTGACGCCAGCTGCTGAGCCTGTAGGCAATGATCACCGGTCTAACCATGCTGCTGCTTCGCCGCCTCATCCATTGTCACCTTCATCTGTTCGTCATACTCCACGTAATCCCAATATGCACAGTCCCATGCACGCCCTCCAAGTGAGCGTGCAACAGGACTGGTCCTTCTGCTGGAATGCCGCATGTGACCCCTGCCCTGCATTCATGTGAGTTCTTTTCCCCCTTTTATTTTATCCGTACTTGTCAGTGATTGTTATTTCCAAAAGATTCATTGTAAAATACGGGCAAAGGAAGTAAAACATCGTCCAAAGGGGTAACTATTTAACTGTTACATACTCGGAGGAGAATTTTGATGCTTCATCCAAGTTTTAGTTGTCCTAGTCATATTTTCTGCTCCTGTGGATAATATAATAAATCCAGTTCATTTGGTTGGTACCTTGGCAATATTGATCTTAGTTGCCCAACTGATAAGTTGGATTTTTTTTTTTGCAAGGTTTACTTTCTTTGATAATTGCTCGTGCATTCATTTATTTATACCTCTGTCAGGTAATTTGAGTTCAAGATGAGCTCAGTCCATTGAGATCAGTACTACTAGGTTGGCATAGATTAATTTAATTATATCATGATAAAATACAACAAAGATAACATTCAAATGGAACAATTCATTTCTGGATTATGGCTTTCTGTCTATTAAGTCTCATGCGCATCTCGAAACCTGTTTGACTTACTATGCCACTTATGGTATGTTTCTCTAGTACTCTATTTAGTATATATATTTTTCTTGGACAGTTATGGATCAGATAATTTTGTTCAGCCTAAGCTTACCGTATATTTTCTGGATCAGTCCCTTCCATTTTTCACTAACTATGTGTTCTATTGACCTACATCTGCAGCTAATGCTAGCCGGAGGCTCTCCTGTCACTGGGGCCTGGTACCCCTAGTATATACCCTGCTTTGGAGCCTACTATGACAGCAGAGAACCCGAAGCTAACCAAACGATTCGAAAGAGAGATTTTCCAAGATAGAGGACAAGGCGCCTCGGTTTTCTTCTTTTCCGGTTTACTACAGCCGTGAGCCGGGCGGGCGGGTGGCGAAGCACAAGGCAGCACCCCCTTTGCCTCAGGCACGCTGTCGTTTGTTATACTTGTTAGTGGGATGTAAATATGGAATGGGTATAAGGCAAGTAAGCAAGGCAAAGAATGGGCAAGCAGCTGTGCTTGTAGTGGTCAAAGCCACAGCGGTGGCAGGCTCTTCTCTAGCACATGCATATGCTTGGCCAGGATTGCCATGTACTGCTGCTGTTCACAAGAGGATTGTTCAAATGTAAAAGCTTTCATTTTACATGAGATGGCATGGCTTTTGCCACCGGTCTCCGGTGGCTTGGTTCTGCTTATAGTTTTGAGCTGATTGATCTTAATTATGCGTTGTTGCCTCCGAAATTCTGTCGATTTTTGCTTTTCTTTACCTTCATTCATGCTGATGCTAATGCTGTTGCCTACAGAGTTGTGGTAGGAAAAAGGTTCAGAAACTGCATGACTATGCAATTCCAAGGTTTATTACAGGTTCATTGTGATCGAACCTTTCAAGTCCTATACTTGGCACTTATCTAATGACCCATGTTCTGAGTGAATTACTGATACGTCACATTTTGCCTTGCTTGCCATACCTTAGAAAATGAATGTCCCGTCTAGGTCATCACAACTCGTTTGCACGAAATGGTTCTTTGTGCCTATATAAACACATGTATTTTCTACACAACAGTTACATGCTTCCCCGCACTGTGAAGGACGGCTCTCGGTCTGCACTCAGTTTTGTCCCTCTGCTACCCGTGTATACTCCAGATACGCAGAAGGCTGGGCAAACGGAAGGAACGCCTCCATGGGGGATGTATTTCCGAACACGATGAATTCGGGGTGAACTAATATTGAAGCAAGTGAGACAATTCGAAGGAAAGCCTCACCCAAGAATGTATTTCCGCACACCTCTCATTCCCAATGCATACTTATCCAATATAGCAAATTAGCACTACTGTTCTGGACAACTGATATTGATCTCCTTTGGTAGGCATGGTAAAAGGGGCTATGGTAGGCATGGAGTAAGAAGGCTACGTGCAAGGATATGAGGCAGCCATGCTTGCTCGGAGCTTTATAAGCGTGACACTACAAAAAGGTTGGTAGGCATGTTAATTATGCACGAGTCGTGAAAAGCTGATATTTCAGATAATTTCCCACTCTTCAAAATGCGAAATGCGTGATCATACAATAAATATCTGCAATCCTACATATATACTCCCTCCATTCAAGTATACAGGGCAGCCACAAAATATCAAAAAAAACTCCCGTATACAAGGCTAACGACGAACTCCACCCTCTTTTCGCAGTTATTTCCTCATACGCAGGTGCAACTCAAAGTCGTTCCGAGGGAGTAGAATCATCATTTTTACATGAGATGGGATGGCTTTCACCTCCGGTTTCGGTGCTGGCTTTGGTTCTGCTTATAGTTTTGAACTGCTCGATCCTAAGCATTGTTGACTCTGAAGTTCTGTCAATTTTCGCTTTTTCTTGCTGATGTTGTTGCCTACGTAGTTCTGGTGGAAAAGAAGGTTCAGAAACTGGGTCTACAGAGATTGAATTTATGGACGCACCACCACGACAGTGAGTTCTTGTATTAAAAAGTTGCCAACATATATTATATTCAATACCTTAAATTTGAATTTAAGCAAATTTAGATGAAAATTTCGTTGATTTGCTCGAAATGTTTTTTGAAATTTCGGAAATTTCGGTGCTTTCGAGGCTGAGCGAAATTTGGTTGGTCTCGAAAGTCAAAACTATGGGTTCAAGTCCTATACTTGGTTAACTAGCATGCCCATACATAAGGAAATGAATGTCCCTTCTAGGTCATCAAAACTCCTTTGCAGGATGTCTTTTCGTCTTTGTAGCTATGTGTTCCATGTCGGTGGCCAGGTTGGCCGGTGGTACCCATGTTACGTGGGTTGGGTTGTATCAGTTTTAGACCGGTTTTCATTCGATTAACTAGGCAAGTCTCACTCCCTTGTTAATCAATGAAAATGGCAAGTCTTTTGCCTCATTTCAAAAATCTTATATAGTGCTAGTGATGCACGAAAAGGTTCCATGTGCCTATCTACGCACAGAATTTTCCACACAACACTCACACGCTTACCCGCACTGTGAAGGACCATTCTCGGTCTGAAACCAGCTTTGTCCCTCTGCTACCCGTGTATACTCTAGACAAATGGAAGAAACGCCTCCATGGAGGATGTATTTCCAAACACCTCGAAGTCGTAATGCACTAATATTGCAGCACGTGAGACAATTGGCGGGAAAGCCTCAACCAAGAATGTATTTCCGCACACCTCTCATTCCCAATGCATACTTATTAGCACTACTGTTTTGGACATTTGATATTGCTCTCCTTTGGTAGCCATGGTAAAAGGGGCTATGGTAGGCAGGGCCGCAAGAGTGTATATAAGAAAGCTACATGCAAGGATATGAGGCAGCCATGCGCGCTATGAGCTTTATAAGCATGACACTACCGAAACGTTGGTTGGCATGTTAATTACCCACGAATCGTGAAAAGGTGACATTTCAGATAATTTCCTGGTCTTGAAAATGCAAAATGCATGAACATACAATAAATATATGCAATCCTACATATACTCTCTCCACTAAAGTATACAGGGCAGCCACAAAATATAAAACACTCGTATACAAGGCTAACATTCTCGTATACAAGGCTAACGACAAACTCCACCCTATTTTCACACTTATTTCCTCAGACGCAAGTGCAACTCAGAGTCGTTCCGAGGGAGAGTAGAATCATCGTGCAACTAAGACATGGGAAATGCTTTTGTTCTTCACAATAAGATTGATGGCGGCGCGATTTCTGTTCCATCGTCTTCCTTGTTTTCCACGCTATCACAACATCATGTCCAACAATGAAGACGTGTTAGGGTTATTGGCACAACCTCTAAACCGAGATTTGGTAGGTGATATTGATTGAAAAGTACATGACTAGATTGCGGGCATAGGGGACACCCACCACGCTTCCTCTGCCACCGCTGTTGCTAGGAGTGGCACATCGATTCCGGCGACTAGTGATGCACGACCTGCGCCGAGGTATACTCCCCAAGTCCCCGTTCTCCCGCTTTGCCCGTGTACTGTAAAATCTTGTTCCTGGGTCTGAATGTGCATGAACAGTAGGTCATCATGAGGGATTGAGGGGGTTGAGGAAGAGAGGCAGAAATCGACCGAGGTTTTACAAACGAAATACTTTGTCCCTCTTGCAGTATCTGCATGTCGCTGTTGTGCAGTATCTCACTTTGGGCAGATCTATACTGCCGTCTTATTATGTTGGCTCCTCCGCAGGCGCATCATCGTTGCCACTGCGTTCTCTCCTCGGAAATACAAGACTGTTTCTTTTCGCGACGACCCACGTGATTTATCTAGATGATGTATTTCCATATGCCTCCAATTCATATTTCATAGTGGATAGCATCGTTTATCGTCATTTCTCTCGATCTCTCTCACTCTGTAGCTCGGGACCCTGTGATGCTATTCGTCTTTGTTTCTCTGCTAGTACTATCCTACATAGTTAGAGGCTACAAGAAACAACAGGGAACCATGCATCCTTTATAAGTGCCGGTCATGCTTCGGCTAAGAGAGGTTGGTGACCACATTAGCTATTCACGCATTCATTTTTTGACCAAGTCGGTTGAGCCTTAATTCATAGTTTCCCAAAGAGGTTTGGCTACCCATTGCCCCTACTACCCAATTAAACTGATGAACTAAATGATCAAATGAAGACTAGTCAATTCTAATGAGGCTAGTGCTTCCTTCTGGCCATTCCTTATATTTTTCCATCACACTCATTTTTATTTATATGTGTGAAGGATTTGGATATTTTCTTTCTTTATGTAGTTCTTACATTTATGTCTGTATGTAATACAATCCACACATACAACTTTATTCTTCTTCGAAAAGGACGTTGAAACCCCCTACATCCAAGGATGCACACAACCATTTTTATTATATTATTCAATAGTCTCACAAAATAAATACACGGATCAATCCAAAGCCACCTTCTTGACGAGCTCAGTCACTACACCTATAAGCTTGATGAAGTGCCCCTCGTATCAACACACACCATCTAATCCGGTAGCCGCACCAAGCCGGCCAACGGCGAGCCGAGAGGACCAACCGATCTAGGCGACGCTCAGGGCGCACCGTGTGAGCATGCTCTAAAATTCGCCATCGCTATATTCAGTTGTCCCATCTTCATGAGGGATCAACAGATTGACCATGCCGGGCCTCTTTGCCGTCGATGCCACCACGACGCCAGACAGTGCCAACCTCTGATATCTTGCATTATGTTTTTGAATTTCAAGATTAGCTAAGAACATGGGTGTCTTTTCGAGTTGCTCATAGCACTTTGTTGGGGCTTCCTATGGTGAGGCAGTGTGCACATGCATGGTAGATATTGTGAGGTGACTTGACGCACGGTCTGCACGCCCTAGAGAGCACAAGTGGGAGAGACTTGGATAACCTAGCATTACCATCGTACTAGTTATGGATGAACATGGGGGAGCTCCATAAACCATGGAGTGAGTTCAACATCCGAGTTTTGGGTTTAGGGGATTGTTCAAGGCATCCACTTTGGCGCTCGTCGAGGATGTCTATAATACGTATTATAGGCGGCTCGATAGCTACACGACCTCCGAGTCCACAGTTCCGAACTCTACTCGTTCCCTTCCCCCAATTTGTGTTGGCATACATCCGTGCATCAAGTCAAGACGTACAGTGGCAGTGTTGCTGGCGCAATCGCTGGCCGCCACTGGATTTCGTACGAGAGTCGAGTTGGCCCCACAGTGTTATTTTTGCGGAGATGGTTAACGAACTAATAGACAAGGCAAGATGGAATTCATGTGTGCTATTGACCTGCCCTTCTTTGCCTGGGTGTTGTCATGCAACAAATGTTAGATTTTTTATAGGCCAGTGAGTGTGGATTTCCACACTAGCCCTTTTAGTGATCATCATGAGGAGACTATTGATGCATTTTGACTTCTTTGGTTTAGTTTGTGGTGTTCCCGCCTTTGGGGCGTGTCGATGGGTTCACTAGAAATGATTTAGTTCAGAACTTGTGAAGATGTTCACAAGCAGCTCCACAGGGACAATAGATACCCACACACTATCACCAACGTACCTTGTGTTTTCGTAACTAGGGAACTATCGGAACGAAACTGTCTTCGACCATAAGGTTCCTTCAGCTACTACATTGGTATTCGTAAGTAGTGCTTCTTGTTTCTGACCCCGGCCCTTCTTTAGGTTGTGTGATGCCGTGTGGCCGCTTTATCAATAATAAAATTCCAAAAATCTAGTCTTTATTAAACATTGCCCATGTGTGTGCTCTGGTGGTGTGTTGTCTATGGTTTAGTAGCTATAATCACATTAGAGTTCACTCGCCGTCGGGTTAGTCTGTACAAAATCTCTCAAACCAAAAGGAATCATACATTACTTACAACAAGTGTGGAAAACACAGGACGATACAAGGATTTGCAGTGAGAGAACACATACTAGCAACATTCAAATGAGAAGGATTGTAAGTGCCTTTGTCCTTGGTAGAGTAGGTATACTTTCAGGGTTTCCCTCTGATCGGCGGCTGTGAGATGACGATGACTTTGTCGGCATGTAATAAAGTCTCCCCGCGTTGTTGTCATTCCATGGTGATTTGTATCGTAAAGAGGCATGTGGAGGTAGTGGTCCTCACATTACGACTCTCGATGGATGGCTGCGCTTCGTCATCGAGATGGTGATCTAGGCTCCGATTTTTTCAGGGACAGAATCGACGGAGCTCCAGCTCTACATATAGTCCAACCATGTCTAGTGTTTCTAGGAAGATGTAAGTGTATTTTTGCCCCTCAACTTGTCATGAATTGTACCTTTCGTACGTGAACTTATTTTTGGTGTGATTTTTCTCCCAAACTATCAATCAAACCCAGACTTTTGGTGTGGTTTTGGCTACATCATCATGCGAAGGTGACTATAAGCCCGCGAGTCATTGAGAAAATCAGTTTCATTCCCATCCTTTTATTTTCTCACCCATTTCCTCTTTCGACTCGTCATGGCTACGGATACAACTAGAACAACATGTCACCTTCTGCTTGATTCAAGCGGTTTTGCGATGCCTTACCTGCAAACCGTGCCACATCTAGCCTCACTTGTAGGACCAACATGAACAATAGTGCGCATACAAAGCGATGAGTGACAGTGGTGTGTGCGCGGTGAAAGCATGGACCTACAGTATGTGAGCAACATAGTTTCGCTCTCCATGACTCTCCAACTCGTCAGGCTTTGCCATGCTGTGGTTTCTGTTTAGGCAACCTGATGGCTTCTGATCACTACCCCACAAAGATAGTTTGCATGCCACTTCTCTTCTGGGAAGTTAGCATTGAGCCATTGACCAATGGAGGGTAGGTTTTTCTTGATCCCTCTCATTCCCAATATGCATGTTGCACATGTATGACTACTCTCGAGTCTCGAGTTGTCATTTCTCTTTGGATTCTCAACTCTGTCCACGCATGAAGAGTTAAGACATGTATGAGGCCTAAGGTAGAAGGCTACAAAGGTAGTAGAGGGCCTTCTCTATAATGGAGGGCCATATCCAAACAAAGGTAAGGCTGGTAGATACATGGGCTACACATCAAATCTAAATTAAGATCATAGCACTTCTAGTAAGGACGTGAATATCTCAAGTTTTAACAACAAGTAGGCACACTTCAATCATGTCAGAACATAGTGATGCTGCAATTCATTGTCTGCCGCACCCGGTGGAAGTATATCAAAGATATGAGATATCATTGAAATGACATAGGTGAGGTAAAAATAATCAGTAGATGACTTGTAGTGTGGTCTTCTATAAGGAATTAGAACAGATCCAGGCAGTACAATAACTAGGAGGTTATTATAGAGGGGGGATACAAACCACATCGAAGAGGAATAACTGTCAAAGATGAAGATGAGCTTCACACCAATATGGGCAACAAACAGGGCTCGCCGGTTCCTTCAGATCGATGCTCTTACCCCCAAAAAATCCCATGAAAGACGAACATGAAACTAGCTACACCTAGACTACACAGGGGAATGGGTCCCTCACCCAACTTGATGTCAGCAAGCTGGGGAGGGGACGCCAGAAGAGGATCTAGAGGAGTGGGAAGGGAGCAGGCGGAGGGAACGAGGAGAGAAAGAAAGAGGCCGCTCTCAAAGTACGCTCTTGTGTTGCAATCTGCCAGCATATAAGTGAATGAAACCATGTGACATTGTTTCCTCACTATCTCTAACAAGTGTTTCGTGTTGCAGAGATACCATATGTTTCTAGGTTAGTTTGATGCTTTCCCGCCAAGTTGTAAATTGGACTCTCCTCAAAACTTTTTTTGTTTAGCGTACTAGTACCGAACAAAAAAGAGAATTGTAAGTTGTTTTTTTAGCAATAGTTTTATTCGAGGGATTTTTTTTGAGCAATAGTTTTTTTTTGGTTTGAGACAATTTTGAGCAGTAGATGTAAATTGTACACTTCCTTTCTTTTGTCTCGACTAAGTTCGCTTCTGGCTCGGCCCGGCACAGTCGTCTCCCTGCGCGTTTCATCTCGCCTCCAGCGGCCCCGATGGCGAGCTGGCGACGGCACCTCCTCTCAATCTCTGTTTCTCAAAAGAAAAAGAAAAACCTCCTCTCAATCTCTGCCTCTACCTCGCGGGCCCACCCACCGCCGTCGCTAAGAGCGGCACAGCTATTCCGGCAACCAGTGATGCGGCGGCATGCGCCGCGGTATACGGTATACCCCCAAGTCCCCGTTTGTCCCGCTTTGCTTGTGTATTGTAAAATCTTGTTCGTCGGTTTGAATTTACACGAGCGCTAGATTCTCATGAGGAGATTGAGGGGTGGGGAAAGAGAGGCAGAAATTGACCCAGATTTTACAATGCGAAATTCCATGTCCCCTTTTTAGTATCTGCTTGTCACCGTTGTGCCGTGTTGCACTCTCGGCAGATCTGTAATAGCGTCTTCTTATGTTGGCTCCTCGGTGAGCCCATGAGCGTTGGCGCTGCATTCTCTCCTTGGAAATACAGGCGTGCTTTATGCCACGACGTCTCATACAATTTCTTGAGATGATGTGTTTCCATATGCCTCCAATTCACATTTCATAGCAGATAGCATCGTTTATTGTCACGTCCCTCTCCCCCAATAGCTCGGGAGCCTCGATGCTGTCCGTCGCTGTTTCTCCGCTGGTACTATACTACATAGTTAGAGGCTACAAGAGACAACAGGGAGCAATGCTTCCTTTATAAGTGCCGGTCATGCTTTGGCCGAGAGAGGCTGGTGAGCACATTAGCTATTCACCCAGTAATCTTTTGACCAAGTCTTGGAGTCTGTTGTACCCGAGCCTTAATTGCAGTTTCTTCAAAAAGGTTTGGCCACTTATGTGTTCTTTTGCTCCACTGCCCCTACTACTGAACTAAACTGGTGAATTAAAGGATCAAACGAAGCCATGACTACTACTCGATTCTATTTATGTGGCTGGCAGAGGTTTGCCCACATGTGTTCTATTTATATGTTTTTTTACGGAAAACAACGAGCGCTGATGTCATTTCATTAAGAGAAAGGCCAAGAAGGCTGAGTTATAGAGTTAGAAGTTAGCAGCTAACTATGTACTGTATGCTAAGAGTTAGAATGATGCAAGTCTGTGCATTAGGCAGGGGGCAACCACATCACTCCCACCAAGCTTGCATTGGACCACCGTCTTGAAATAGGCTTCGCCCCGCTTTATAAATAAAGCACCGGTCCATAGAATCCAAATCCGAACATCACCAAACAAACAACGGCTAGGGCCACAACACAATCACACCCAAGAAAACACAAGAGAAATAAGAAAAAAAGCCACCTAGTGGCGGGCGCCGGAGGGCACTACGACAACGATAAGCGCCGCGCCGAAGCCAGGAGCGCATCCAACATGAGGCTGAGCCGATCGCGATTACGCTGTCTTGAGAGCGGGTGCCTGTGTTGGGGAACGCGGTAATTTCAAAAAATTTCCTACGATCACGCAAGATCTATCTAGGTGATGCATAGCAATGAGAGGGGAGAGTATGTCCACATACCCTTGTAGACCGAAAGCGGAAGCGTTTCAATAATGCGGTTGATATAGTCGAAGTTCTTCGCGATCCAACCGATCAAGTACCGAACGTATGGCACCTCCGCGTTCAGCACACGTTCAGCTCGATGACGTCCCTCATGCTCTTGATCTAGTTGAGGATGAGGGTGAGTTCCGTCAGCACGACGACGTGGCGACGGTGATGATGATGCTACCGGCGCTACCGGCGCACGTGACTACGATGGTATGATCGAGGTGTGTAACTGTGGAGGGGGGTACCGCACACGGTCAAGAGAAATTTGTGTGTTCTAGGGTGCCCCCTGAAGGAAATATGCCCTAGAGGCAATAATAAAGTTATTATTTATTTCCTCATATCATGATAAATGTTTATTATTCATGCTAGAATTGTATTAACCGGAAACATGATACATGTGTGAATACATAGACAAACATATAGTCACTAGTATGCCTCTACTTGACTAGCTCATTAATCAAAGATGGTTATGTTTCCTAACCATAGACATGTGTTGTCATTTGATTAATGGGATCACATCATTAGGAGAATGATGTGATTGACATGACCCATTCCGTTAGCCTAGCACTTGATCGTTTAGTATATTGCTATTGCTTTCTTCATGACTTATACATGTTCCTGTAACTATGAGAATTATGCAACTCCGTTTACGGAGGAACACTTTGGTACTACCAAACGTCACAACGAATCGGGTGATTATAAAGGAGTACTACAGGTGTCTCCGAAGGTACATGTTGAGTTGGCGTATTTCGAGATTAGGTTTTGTCACTCCGATTGTCGGAGAGGTATCTCTGGGCCCACTCGGTAATGCACATCACTTAAGCCTTGCAAGCATTGTAACTAATGAGTTAGTTGCGGGATGATGTATTACGGCACGAGTAAAGAGACTTGCTGGTAACGAGATTGAACTAGGTATTGAGATACCGACGATCGAATCTCGGGCAAGTAACATACCGATGACAAAGGGAACAACGTATGTTGTTATGCGGTTTGATCGATAAAGATCTTCGTAGAATATGTGGGAGCCAATATGGGCATCCAGGTCCCGCTATTGGTTATTGACTGGAAACGTGTTTCGGTCATGTCTACATAGTTCTCGAACCCGTAGGGTCCGCACGCTTAAGGTTTCGATGACAGTTATATTATGAGTTTATGAGTTTTGATGTACCGAAGGAGTTCGGAGTCCCGGATGAGATCGGGGACATGACGAGGAGTCTCGAAATGGTCGAGACGTAAAGATCGATATATTGGACGACTATATTCGGAGTTCGGAAAGGTTCCGAGTGATTCGGGTATTTTTCGGAGTACTCGAGAGGTACGGGAATTCGCCGGGGAGTATATGGGCCTTATTGGGCCATACGGGAATAGAGGAAAGAGGCCGAAAGGAAGGAGGCGCGCAGCCCCCCTCTGGTCCGAATTGGACAAGGGGTGCGGCCCCCTTTTCCTTCCTCCTCTCCCCCTCTTTCCCCCTTCTCCTACTCCAACAAGGAAGGAGGGAGTCCTACTCCCGGTGGGAGTAGGACACCCCTTGGCGCCTCCTCCTAGGCGGCCGCCTCCCCTTGCTCCTTTGTATACGGGGGCAGGGGGGCACCCCATGACACACAAGTTGATCTACCGATCATTCCTTAGCCGTGTGCGGTGCCCCCCTCCACCATATTCCACCTCGGTCATATCGTCATGAATTTAGGCTAAGCCTGCGCCGTAGAACATCATTATCGCCACCACGCCGTCGTCGATTGAAACTCATCTCCGGAGCTTTGCTGGATCGGAGCCCAGAGATCGTCATCGAGCTGAACGTGTGCTGAACTCGGAGGTGCCGTACGTTCGGTGCTTGGATCGGTCGGATCGTGAAGACGTACGACTACATCAACCGTGTTGTGCTAACGCTTCCGCTTACGGTCTACGAGGGTACATGGACAACACTCTTCCCTCTCGTTGCTATGCCATCAGCATGATCTTGCGTGTGCGTAGGAATTTTTTTTGAAATTACTACGTTCCCCAACACCCCCTTCCCCCGTATATAAAGGAGGGAGGGGGAGTCTGGCCGGCCCATAGGGCGCGCCCCAAGAGGAGGAGTCCTACCAGGACTTCTTAGTCCTAGTATGATTACACTTCAAGGGAGAGAGGGGGGGGGGAGAAAGAAGAGGGAGAGGGAGTAGGAAAGGGGGGCGCCCCCTTTCCCTTGTCCTATTCGGACTCAAGGGGGGCGCGCGGCCAGCCCTCCTGCAGCCCTCCTCTCTCTCTCCAGTAGGGCGCATGGTGGCCCATTAGTTCCCCCAAGGGGTTCCGGTAACCCCTCCGGCACTCCGGTTTTACCCGAAACTTTTCGGAACACTTCCAGTGTCGGAATAACATGGTACAATATATCAATCTTTATGTCTCGACCATTTCGAGGCTCCTCGTCATGTCCGTGATCTCATCCGGGAATCCGAACAAACTTCGGTCATCAAAAACACATAACTCATAGTACATATCGTCATCGAACATTAAGCGTGCGGGCCCTACGGGTTCGAGAACTATGTAGACATGACTGAGATACATCTCCGGTCACTAACCAATAGCGGAACCTGGATGCTCATATTGGATCCTACATATTCTACGAAGATCTTTATCGGTTAAACCGCATAACAACATACGTTGTTCCCTTTGCCATCGGTATGTTACTTGCCCGAGATTCGATCGGCGGTATCATCATACCTAGTTCAATCTCGTTACTGGCAAGTCTCTTTACTCGTTCCATAATACTTCATCCCGCAAGAAACTCATTAGTCACATTGCTTGCAAGGCTTATAGTGATGAGCATTACAGATAGGGCCCAGAGATAACTCTCTGAAACACGAAGGGACAAATCCTAATCTCGATCTATGCCAACCCAATAAATACCTTTGGAGACACCTGTAGAGCATCTTTATAATCACCCATATACGTTGTGACGTTTGATGGCACACAAAGTGTTCCTCCGGTATTCGGGAGTTGCATAATCTCATAGTCTGAGGAACATGTATAAGTCATGAAGAAAGCAGTAGCAATGAAACTATAACGATCATAACGCTAAGCTAACAGATGGGCCATGTCCATCACATCATTCTCCTAATGATGTGATCCCGTTCATCAAATGACAACACATGTCTATGGTTAGGAAACATAACCATCTTTGATTAACGAGCTGTCAAGTAGAGGCATACTGGGCCACTTTGTTTTGACTATGTATTAACACATGTACTATGTTTCTGGTTAATACAATTCTAGCATGAATAAGAAACATTTATCATGAAATAAGGAAATAAATAATAACTTTATTATTGCCTCTAGGGTATATTTCCTTCAGTCTCCCACTTGCACTAGAGTCAATAATCTAAATTACAAAGTAATGATTCTAACACCCATGGAATTTGAAGGAGTCAGACGCCTTCCTCGGAAAGACCTTCTCAATCACCATCTTATTATGCGTCGTCCACAGAGTCCATGATATTGCTGCAAAAATAAGCCAAATCTGGCGGCAATGTCGCGGCTACTGAAGAGCTCTATGTTGGAGAACGTCAGCGAGATTTTGGGCGTCCCAGTCGGGCCCTAACGCCTCGCGAACGAATGTCCACAACACCCTCTCCATCGTACAAGGGAAAAGCATATGGGTCCCGGTCTCTGATACCACACAAAGGGGGCACATGCCATCTACAGGTCCGTGCCATTTAAGTGAAGGAAATATGCCCTAAAGGCAATAATAAAGTTATTATTTATTTCCTCATATCATGATAAATGTTTATTATTCATGCTAGAATTGTATTAACCGGAAACATGATACATGTGTGAATACATAGACAAACATATAGTCACTAATATGCCTCTACTTAACTAGCTCATTACTCAAAGATGGTTATGTTTCCTAAACCATAGACATGTGTTGTCATTTGATTAATGGGATCACATCATTAGGAGAATGATTTGATTGACATGACCCATCCCGTTAGCTTAGCACTTGATCGTCTAGTATTCTGCTATTGCTTTCTTCATGACTTATACATGTTCCTGTAACTATGAGAATTATGCAACTCCTGTTTACCGGAGGAACACTTTGGGTACTACCAAACGTCACAACGTAACTGGGTGATTATAAAGGAGTACTACAGGTGTCTCCAAAGGTACATGTTGAGTTGGCGTATTTCGAGATTAGGTTTTGTCACTCCGATTGTCAGAGAGGTATCTCTGGGCCCTCTCGGTAATACTCATCACTTAAGCCTTGCAAGCATTATAACTAATGAGTTAGTTATGAGATGATGTATTACAGAATGAGTAAAGAGACTTGCCGGTAACGAGATTGAACTAGGTATTGGATACCGACGATCAAATCTCGGGCAAGTAACATACCGATGACAAAGGGAACAACATATGTTGTTATGCGGTTTGACCGATAAAGATCTACGTAGAATATGTAGGAACCAATATGGGCATCCAGGTCCGGCTATTGGTTATTGACCGAGAATGGATTTAGGTCATGTGTACATAGTTCTCGAACCCGAAAGGTCCGCCCGCTTAACGTTTCGATGACAGTTTTATTATGAGTTTATAAGTCTTGATGTACCAAAGTTTGTTCGGAGTCCCGGATGTGATCACGGACAAGACGAGGAGTCTCGGAATGGTCGAGACATAAAGATTGATATATTGGAAGCCTATGTTTGGACATCGGAATGGTTCCGGGTGAAATCGGCATTTTACCGGAGTACCGGGAGGTTACCGGAACCCCCCGGGGGGTTAATGGGCCTACATGGGCCACGAGGGAGAAGAGGGAAGGAGCCAGGAGGGGGCGCCCTACCCTCCTAGTCCGAATAGGACAAGGGAAGGCGGCGCCCCCTTTCCTTCCCTCTTCCTCCTCTTCCCCTTCTCCTACTCCTACTTGGAAAGAGGGAGTCCTACTCCGGTGGGAGTAGGACTCCCCCTTGGCGCGCCTCTAGGCGGCCGCCTCCTCCCGGCTCCTTTATATACGGGGGGGGGACACCCCAAAGACACACAAGTTGATCTACGGATCGTTCCTTAGCCGTGTGCGGTGCCCCCTTCCACCATATTCCACCTCGGTCATATCGTCGCGGAGTTTAGGCGAAGCCCTGCGCCGGTAGAACATCATCATCATCACCACACCGTCGTGCTGACGGAACTCATCTCCGGAGCCTTTGCTGGATCGGAGGGTCGGAGATCGTCATCGAGCTGAACGTGTGCTGAACTCGGAGGCCCCGTACGTTCGGTGCTTGGATCGGTCGGATCGTGAAGACGTACGACTACATCAACCGCGTTATGCTAACGCTTCCGCTTACGGTCTACGAGGGTACGTGGACAAACACTCTCCCCTCTCGTTGCTATGCCATCACCATGATCTTGCGTGTGCGTAGGAAATTTTTTGAAATTACTACGTTCCCTGACAATGGCATCAGAGCCAGGTTTTATGCGTTGATGTTATATGCACGAGTAGAACACAAGTAAGTTGTGGGCGATACAAGTCATACTGCTTACCAGCATGTCATACTTTGGTTCGGCGGTATTGTGAGATGAAGCGCCCGGACCGACATTACGCAGACGCTTACGCGAGACTGGTTTCACTGCTACGAGCACTCGTGCTTAAAGGTGGCTGGCGGGTGTCTGCTCTCTCACTTTAGCTGAATCGAGCGCCACTACGCCCGGTCCTTGCGAAGGTTAAAACAGCACCAACTTGACGAACTATCGCTGTGGTTTTTGATGCGAGGTAAGAACGGTTCTTGCTAAGCCCATAGCAGCATCGTAAAATTTGCAACAACAAAGTAGAGGATGTCTAACTTGTTTTTGCGGGGCATGTTGTGATGTGATATGGTCAAGACGTGATGCTATATTTTATTGTATGAGATGATCATGTTTTGTAACCGGTTATCGGCAATCGGCAGGAGCCATATGGTTGTCGCTTATTGTATGAAATGCAAACGCCCTGTAATTGCTTTACTTTAGCACTAAGCGGTAGCGATAGTCGTAGAAGCAATAGATGGCGTAACGACAACGATGCTACGATGGAGATCAAGGTGTCACGCCGGTGACGATGGTGATCATGACGGTGCTTCGAAGATGGAGATCACAAGCACAAGATGATGATGTCCATATCATATCACTTATATTGATTGCATGTGATGTTTATCCTTTATGCATCCTATCTTGCTTTGATTGACGGTAGCATTTTAAGATGATCTCTCACTAATAATCAAGAAGTGTTCTCCCTGAGTATGCACTGTTGCGAAAGTTCTTCGTTTGAGACACCACATGATGATCGGGTGTGATAGGCTCTACGCTCAAATACAACGGTGCAAAACAGTTGCACACGCGAATACTCAAGTTATACTTGACGAGCCTAGCATATACAGATATGGCCTCGGAACACGGAGACCGAAAGGTCGAGCGTGAATCATATAGTAGATATGATCAACATAGTGATGTTCACCATTGAAACTACTCCATCTCACGTGATGATCGGACATGGTTTAGTTGATTTGGATCACGTGATCACTTAGATGACTAGAGAGATGTCTGTCTAAGTGGGAGTTCTTAAGTAATATGATTAATTGAACTTAAATTTATCATGAACTTTGTACCTGATAGTATCTTTCTTGTCTATGTTTGTTTGTAGATAGATGGCTCGTGCTGTTGTTCCGTTGAATTTTAATGCGTTCCTTGAGAAAGCAAAGTTGAAAGATGATGGTAGCAATTACACGGATCGGGTCCATAACCCGAGGATTATCCTCATTGCTGCCTGTAAAAGTTACGCCCTGGAAGCACCGCTGGGTGCCAGGCCTGCTGCTGATGCAACTGACGACGTTAAGAACGTCTGGCAGAGCAAAGCTGATGACTACTCTATAGTTCAGTGTGCCATGCTTTACGGCTTAGAACTGGCCTTCAACGACGTTTTGAACGTCATGGAGCATATGAGATGTTCAAGGAGTTGAAGTTAATATTTCAAGCAAATGCCCGGATTGAGAGATATGAAGTCTCCAATAAGTTCTATAGCTGCAAGATGGAGGAGAATAGTTCTGTCAGTGAACACATACTCAAAATGTCTGGGTATAATAATCACTTGATTCAACTGGGAGTTAATCTTCCTGATGATAGTGTCGTTGACAGAATTCTCCAATCACTGCCACCAAGCTACAAGAGCTTCGTGATGAACTATAATATGCAAGGGATGAACAAGACTATTCCCGAGCTCTTCGCAATGCTAAAAGCTGCGGAGGTAGAAATCAAGAAGGAGCATCAAGTGTTGATGGTCAACAAGACCACTAGTTTCAAGA
The DNA here is from genome assembly GCA_021437245.1 of Aegilops speltoides. Classification (NCBI taxonomy): domain Eukaryota; kingdom Viridiplantae; phylum Streptophyta; class Magnoliopsida; order Poales; family Poaceae; genus Aegilops; species Aegilops speltoides. The sequence goes on along the minus strand of CM038143.1, from coordinate 531,152,202 downwards.
AGAAGGGCAAAGGGAAGAAGAAGGGGAACTTCAAAAAGAACGGCAAGCAAGTTGCTGCTCAAGAGAAGAAACCCAAGTCTGGACCTAAGCCTGAAACTGAGTGCTTCTACTGCAAGCAGACTGGACACTGGAAGCGGAACTGCCCCAAGTATTTGGCGGATAAGAAGGATGGCAAAGTGAACAAAGGTATATGTGTTGACATCGGATTTTGGCAAGGTACAAAAGGCAAGTAAGATGGCCTCAAGTGAAAGAGTTTTCAACATGCAAAGTTTCATGTCGACAAGTGGAATAACTTTGATGTTTAATTTATCGCCATTCGACCTTATATCGGTGGCCGAAGTTGTACTCCGAGTGACAAAATTCAAACATTCCGAATGGTTTTCGGCCAATCTTGCCTTCAAGACGACCTCGGATGAAGGAGTATTCTAAAGGAATTGTCTTCGTCTCGTCGAGGCAATCGATTTTGATATATAAATCATCTCAATCCGAGTTCATATGCAAAAGTTAGAGGCAATACACTGCAGGCCGAAGCTGAGTGGAAATCTGGCGCAAAGTACCAGACGCCATGTCTGGTGGGTCGCGCGAGCAATTAGGCCCTTAAGAAGTCCTTGAATCGGAAAACCTTCAACACGAAAAAGTTTCGTCTCGTCGAGCCGATCGATTTTCATATATAATTCGTCTCAATCCGAGGTAGTATGAGACTTGGGGAGACAAATCAAGATCTGGCTATGTTTTTGGTCGAGTGAAAAGCTTACCATCCGAGTGAAAACTCACCGGTCGAGTGAAAGTTTACCTTTCGGATAAAAACCTACTGATCAAGTAAAAGGTCGAGTGAAAACCTACCAATCGAGTAAAAGGTCGAGTGAAAACCTACTGATCGAGTAAAAGGTCGAGTGAAAGCCTACCGATCGAGTAAAAGGTCGAGTGAAAACCTACCGATCGAGTAAAAGATCGAGTGAAAACCTACCGATCGAGTAAAAGGTCGAGTGAAAACCTACCGATCGGTTGTCTTCCGACTGAAAATGTGGTCATCGTTTGTCTTCCGAGTGAAAATATAGTCATCCGAGTGAAAAAGTCCAGTCGGACCATCCGAGTGAAAGACTAATATCCGAGTGGATGGGCTCAAATCCGAGTGAAACTGAACATATGCCCAAAAGTTTATCAAGATAATTTCGGATGAAGAAGTGTTCAATACAGAAGTTGTGCGTATCATCAAGATGGTAAACTTTGGTTTTGGAGTCATTGTCATCAGAGATAGTATATGACCTGCAAATTCACTACAAGACTCGGATAATTCAGTCTACCGCAAGACGGAGTCCGACTGGAAGGTAAAGACGACCTTGAAAAGTATTCAAGATGGCCTTATTTGAAAAAGTGATCAACATGAGAGTTGTTCGTATCGTCGAGGCGCACAAGTTTGACATTTGGGCCATCTTGATCGGAGGTCATATGGAGGCTCGGCGGCCTACACAAAGAGGAAGACAGAAGTTGGGCCAGTTTCAGACTGAATCCGAGTTGGAATAGAACTAGGACTCTAGGACGCGAATTGATGTAATTTTTCTTGTAAGGAAAGCCTAGATGAATCCTTTACTTGTACGGGAAGTCCAGCCGCCTCTTATATATGTTGGGGGTGACGGCCGATTGAACAACACACAATCGAACAAATCAATATACTACTTTTTCTTGTCTACTTTTTATCTCTCCATCGTTTTTCTCTCTCATTCTTCGCTGTTCTTCGTGTTTGAGAGCTGCGAATCCCGAGGCTCTAGGGGCGAGCGAATCGACCTAGGGCAGCCCATAGCCGCTGCAATCCCTGACGGGGTCCCTCCCGGGTGCGCGGGGTTTCGGGTCTGCAAAAGCACCCGCCGACTGTCTTGCGTATCACGCTGTCGGTCGGGTCTCCTTCGACGTGAGCTGCGGTGCATCACCCCCGGCGTCGAGGGTACACGTGACGGTTCGTGTGTCAACACACTTTTGGCGACTCCTTCGGGATCAAGATCAATCATCATCATCCACCATGTCCGATCTTCCCAAGCCATCTGAGGTAGACGCCGATAACATCATTAAGCCCAGTCTTGATGAGATATCGGCCGATCATCACCAAGTCTATGAGGAGTACAAGAAGGCGCGCGAGGAGAAGGACTTGCAGGAGTTCCTTGCAAAGTTCAAGAAGGATCGCCAAGGAAACATCACTCCGATTGAAGAAATCAAGTTCCTCCTTTGCAAGCCAAGCAGGTTAAACCTCTGTAAGTCCGCTTTTCTCCCGAGCGGTGGGCTGAGATTGAAAGTCGATTTTGATGGTAACAATCTAGTCTATCAAACTTTCATAGAAAATACTAATGCTCAGAAGAATACATCTCAATCGACTAGTGGTAATGATGGTGTAGCTGCTAGTGTGCAAAACCCTAATCTGGCTTTACCTATCTCATCGGCGCCTCCCGTGCCGATGACTTATTATCCTACCCAAACAAATCAGATTGTGGCTGCACCCATTAATCCTATTATGAGCATGCCAGGTTCGGTGGTGACGCCGAACCAAACCCTACCTACAGCTACAACCACTCGACCACTACCAAATTATGGGTCGACATACATGCCACAATTCCTACCTACAGCTAGTAACCCTACTCCTCCTATGCCACTGCCACCAGCTTCATCGTCTACTATGGATGATGGTTTAGCTAATCTTAGAGAGGAGATGGCTAAGATGCTTCGAGAGAATTTTGGAGTTGAGTTACCTCGGAATCGGATTTACCAAAAGCCGTACCCCGAGTACTTTGATGCCATCCAGTGCCCTCCAGGATATAAAATTCCAGATTTTGGTAAGTTTAATGGAGAAGGCACAAAAACCACATGGGAGCATGTTAGTCAATACTTAGCACAATTGGGTGAGGCAGGCTCATTGAATGAGTTGAAAGTGCGTTTATTTCCTTTATCATTAACTGGTACCGCATTTTCATGGTTTTCTTCTTTGCCACATGGTTCCATTCGAGTTTGGTCGCAGCTAGAGCATGAATTTCATGATCACTTTTATAGCAGCGACAATGAACTCAAGTTGTCACATCTAACATCGGTTAAACAGAAGCATGATGAATCGGTCTCCGATTACGTCAAAAGATTCAGAGAAACGAAAAACCGGTGTTTTAGTTTGGTGATAACCGAGAGAGACTTGGCAGACCTAGTGCTGAGTGGTTTGAGAACTCCCATTAGAGAAAAGCTAGAAGGCTACGAGTTCCTAAATATCAACCAAGTCTTACAAAGGGCTTTGGCTCAGGAAAGCCGAAGCAAAGACCTCAAAGAAGTGCATAGATACAAAGCCGATCGTCCAAAGATGAATATGGTGGAATATGACAGTGATCACTCGGACGATGAGGGTGATGTTTTTGCTACTGAATTTGTTTGGCCATCTAAGGCCAAACCCTTTACTTGCAATGATCTGAAACCGATTCATAAGAATCATGATGAAGAGATGAAGTTTACTTTTAACATTGCTAAGTGTGATAGAATATTTGATGCTTTGCTGCAGGCTAAGATTATTAGAATATCTCATACTTTACCGCCGTTTGAAGAGCTAAAACGGCGTGCCTATTGCAAGTATCATAACTCTTTTTCTCATGCTACTAACGATTGCAATGTTTTTTGACGACAGATACAATCGGCCATTAATGACGGACGATTGAACTTTTCTGAGATGCAAGTTGATAAACAGCCCTTTCCAATGAACACCATGGATTTAGAAGGGAAGAAGCTGCTCATTCGGCCGGAGGTAGCCGAATATGCTAATAAAGCTAATGTCATTGTTGGTGAGCCCAGGAAAGACAAGGAGGGCGACAAGGTCTTGGGGAGACAAGTTGTGCTTGATAAGCAACCCGGTGGCAAGGAAGTGATCAAAATCACCATCAAGAATCCTACACTCGGGGGGCAACCGCAAATGCAAGAAAATACTCGTGTTAAATTTGTTAAGCCCAAGAGTCCAGAAGTTGGCAAGTGGAAGAAGAATGAAGTTAAAGTGCAGCGCAAGCGGATCAAGCCAACTTTCGATATGTTGTTGTCCAAGTATGCTAACCAGTCGGCCGGTTCTAGTTTCAATCGACCGACTCATCTGAAACGACCAAGGTCACCGTCAGTTGATATGTTCAGTCGGTATACAAAACCGAGTGGACCAAGGGCGCAGTTTTCAGAAAAGCAGAGGCAATCTGTGTGGGATCGACTTGATTACTCATATAATGGCCGACTGAACATTGGTGACTATCAGTCGGCTGGTCAAAATATGCGACCGGATGGAAATTATCCGAGTGTAAGAATGCACCTAGGTGGAAGCTATCCGAGTGAAAAAATGTGGATGGGTAGATTCCATCCGACTGAGTTCCATCCGAGTGACATCAATCCGAGTGGATTCCATCCAAGTAAAAAGGTGCGCCCGAGTGGAAATTTCATGCATCTGGAAAGTCGAAAAGAATGGCGTGTTAAGTCACCGAGTGTTGCAGCAGTTGAGTCGGGAAAAGGCAAGGAGAAAATGGATGCCGACTCACTTATCTTGGGCACCGAAACATTTGCCATACAGCAGCCTATTGTGTATAGAAATCCGACTGAGCCAATACTTTCTATCGCGCCAAAGCACTCGGATAATGACCATGAAGCAAGCACCAGCCAAGTAAAGGTGAGAGATCCTAAATACACTCAGCCAAAGTGGTGTCCTCCAGGGCTAACAAAGACACAGAAGAGGCAACTACAGAGGTTAAGGAGTCAAGAGATGGCAGAGCAGGAGGTCGAGAAGCAAAGGGATAAGTTATTCAATGACACTCGGCCCATGGTTCCAGCAAAACAAGTGTGGAGGCCTAAACAAATACAAGATACATCAGCTTCTAAACCTATCACAACAGCACCCACACTACCAAAAGAGGACGATGCAATCATTGCATCGTCTACGTTACCTATTGCTTCCTCTTCACTCGGGCAAATTTCAGAATCGGTGGATGCACTCGAGGAGGAGGCTGATATGTTGGACTATGAATCTACACCAGTTCATGAAGGTATGGATATCAATATGGTGTATTACTTACCTGCTGAGTTTCGTCCTGTAGATGAGGAAGGGGAAGTGGCTCAGCTGGATTTTGGTGCTAAAAATGCAATATTCGAGAAGCCAAAAGAACCAAGAAAGCATCCAAACCATTATATCTCGTGAGGTCATATCAATGGGTCGCCACTCGGATGCTTGTTGATGGTGGCGCTGTGGTAAATCTTATGCCCTATTCGGTCTTCAAGAAATTGGGTTTGCCTGATGATGAATTGATCAAGACCAATATGGTGCTCAACGGATTTGAAGGCAAAGAAAGAACTGAAGCCAAAGGTGTGATGTATGTGGAGCTTACGGTCGGAAGCAAAACTTTGGCTCTGCATTCTTTGTCGCCGAGGTGCAAGATAACTACAACGCCATACTAGGCCGTGATTGGGTTCATGCAAACGGTCGCGTACCATCCACTATGCACCAGTTTCTGATCCAATGGGTTGATGATGAAGTGGAAGTCATTCATGCAGATAATTCGGCCTGTGTTGCTTTGGCCGATGCATCGGTGGATTGGCAACATCCCAATGCTACTTGCTTGACGGGAAGTGATTTGTCAGAGTTTGATTTTCTCAGTGCGACCAAGAATGGTTTTGTGCCCGTGTCTTTAAAGCCGACTGAATGCAATCGGCTCCAAGGTATGATATGTTTAAACGGATCCTAATTCCGAGTGGTTACAAAAACGTCTTGCAAAATATCGGTCCAGCGAGAACGATACGTATGAGTCTATTGAGGAGTTGGATGACATGGATAAACTTGGACAAGGTTTTACATCGGCCGATCCGTTAGAAGAGGTAGATATTGGAGACGGATCAGTCAGTCGACCGACATTTATAAACAAAAATTTGAAAGCCGATTGTAAAGCTAAATTAATCGAGCTATTGAAAGAATATGTTTGTTGCTTTGCATGGGAATATCATGAGATGCCAGGGTTGAGCCGAGAGCTAGTGGAGCATCGGTTGCCTATAAAGGCCGGTTTTAGACCTTATAAACAGCCAGCCAGAAAGTTTAATCCAAAAACATATGACCGGATCAAGGAAGAGATCGGTCGACTGCTTGAAGCTAAATTCATTCGACCTTGCAGGTATGCCGAGTGGATTTCTAACATTGTCCCAAAGGAGAAGAAGGATCCGCAAGTTGAGGGTGTGCATTGACTTCAGAGATGTGAATAGGGCTACACCCAAAGATGAGTATCCCATGCCAATAGCCGATATGCTTATTAATGATGCTTCTGGACATAAGGTTATTAGCTTTCTAGATGGTAATGCCGGATACAATCAAATTTTTATGGCCGAAAGAGGACATGTACAAAACAGCTTTCCGATGTCCTGGTTTCCTTGGTTTATTCGGTGGACAAGTGATGACATTCAGATTGAAAATGTCAGCCACATATCAAAGGGCTATGAATTTGATTTTCATGATTTACTCGGTATCATACTTGAAGTTTATATTGATGATATTGTTGTCAAATCGGATGCTTTTGAATCTTACTTGGCCGATTTGCGTTTAGCTTTTGAAAGAATGAAAAAGTATGGACTGAAGATGAATCCTTTGAAGTGTGCATTCGGCGTGTCACCGGCAAATTTTTGGGTTTCATTATTCATGAAGATGGCATCAAATCGATCCCAAAAGATAGAGGCCATACAGAAAGTGGAGGCTCCAACATGCAAGAGAGATATGCAAAAGTTCCTTGGCAAGGTCAATTATTTGAGAAGGTTCATAGCTAATCTGTCGGGAAAGTTGATGCATTTACTCCTATCCTTCGTTAAAGAATGATGTTGATTTCACTTGGGGGCAAAACAGCAAGAAGCCTTTGATATGATCTAGAATTATTTGTGCACTCCTCCGTGATGAAAGCACCCAAGCATAGAGAGCCTTTTAAACTTTATATCGCAGCAGAGGAAGGTGTTATTGGTGCTGTTTTGACTCAAGATACCGAAGGAAAAGAGCATACCATTACATATTTGAGCAGACGCCATTGGACGCCGAGACAAGGTATACATTTATTGAAAAACTATGTCTATGTTTATATTACGCTTGCACAAAATTGAGACATTACCTAGTGCCGAGCGCTTGTGTAGTAGCTTGTCAAACCGATGTCATTAAGTACATGTTGCATAGGCCAATTCTTAGTGGTAGAATTGGCAAGTGGGCTTATGCTTTGATTAAGTATGATTTGGCTTATGAATCTCTAAAATCCATGAAAGGCCAAATTGTTGCTAATTTCATTGTTGAACATCGGATTAATGACAAGCATGATGTTGATATGAACCTTGTTTCATTAGTGCCATGGAGATTGTACTTTGATGGTTCAGTTTGTAGCAATGGCCAAGGTGTTGGTATTGTTTATATATCTCCTCATGGTGCTGTTTTTGAAGCCTCATGCCGCTTAGAATATTTTTGCACAAACAATCAAGCCGAATATGAAGCATTGTTATTCGGTCTAGTGATGTTACTAGCTATAGGTGTTACACATATTGAGGCTTACGGTGATTCGTTACTAGTGGTGCAGCAAATATCCAGAGTCTTTCAGTGTTTTGACGAATCACTTAATGATTATCTTGATAAATGTCTAGATATAATTTCTACTTTGGATTGTTTTAGCATTGCACACATAAGACATGACAACTGGAAAGCAAATGAGTTGGCACAACAAGCATCTGGATATCATGTTGATCATGGCATGTTTCATATCTCTCAAAGACCGATGTCTTGTCTTGCCAATATGGGAGAGGCCGAACCTGAACCCACTGATTCGGCCATTAACAAAAAATCTAGTGCAAGTGATAATTCCGACTGGAGAAAGCCCATTGTTGATTACTTGTGCAATCCGAGTGAAAGGGTAGACAGGGCTGTTCGGCGTATGGCTTTCAAGTATACAATGAGAGATGATGGTCTTTATCGCCAAACAGTCGATGATGTTCTTCTAAAGTGTTTGGATGAGGACCAGGCAAGAGTTGCTATGGGAGAAGTACATGAAGGTATTTGTGGCACTCACCAGTCGGCTCCCAAGATGAAATGGTTATTGCGACGTGCTGGGTTTTATTGGCCGACTATGATTAATGATTGCTTCAGATATTATAAAGGGTGTGAAGCTTGTCAAAAGTTTGGTGATATTCAGTTGGCTCCTGCTGCTATGTTACATCCTATTATCAAACCGTGGCCTTTCAGAGGTTGGGGTTTAGATTTCATTGGACAAATCCACCCGTCTTCCTCAAAAGGGCATCGGTTCGTATTGGTGGCAACTAATTATTTCACTAAATGGTCTGAAGCAGTACCTCTCAAGAAGATGACACATACGGAGGTAATTCAATTCATAACCGAACACATTATTCATAGATTCGGTATTCCTCACATTAACTACAGATCAAGGTTCATCTTTTATGTCACACCAAGTCAGAGAGTTTGCCGAATCTTATAATATAAAGTTGCTCAATTCCTCTCCATATTATGCCCAAGCTAATGGACAAGCCGAGTCTAGCAATAAAATTTTAATCAAGCTCATCAAGAAGAAAATTGAGGATAATCCGAGGAGATGGCATGAGTTGTTGTCTGAAGCTTTATGGGCACACAGAATTTCAAGGCATGGTGCTACGAAGGTGACTCCATATGAGCTAGTATATGGTCATGAGGCTGTTTTACCAGTGGAGGTAAATTTGAATGCTTTGAGAATAGCCAAACAAAATGATTTATCGGCAGTAGACTTTTATAACTTGATGATGGACAATATTGATGAGGTTGCCGATAAACGTTTGGTTGCTTTGGAGTCCATAGAGAGAGATAAGTTGAGGGTAGCAAGAGCTTACAATAAGAAAGTCAAGTTGAAGAATTTTCAAGTTGGTGATCTCGTTTGGAAAGTGATTCTGCCGATTGGTTCAAGAGATAGAAAATTCGGGAAGTGGTCTGCAAGTTGGGAAGGTCCTTTTAGGATTACAAGGGTTGTTCCCGGAAATTCATATTTGGTGGAATCAATACAAGGGGCATTGTTACCTCGAGCTCTCAACGGAAAATATTTGAAGAAGTACCACCCGAGTGTGTGGCAGGAAGCCTGAGTAGGCAATGGCCGATATACGATTATCGCCCTTAGCACAAACATGGCCGATACATAATTATCGCCCTGAGGAAAATAAATGGCCGATGGAGTGTTGACATCGTCCTTAGAACAAACATCGTGCATATTATTTTTCGGCGTGCAAGCTTTGCCGAAAAACAGGGGGGCATGTGTTGACATCGGATTTTGGCAAGGTACAAAAGGCAAGTAAGATGGCCTCAAATGAAAGAGTTTTCAGCATGCAAAGTTTCAGGTCGACGAGTGGAATAACTTTGATGTTTAATTTATCGCCATTCGACCTTATATCGGTGGCCGAAGTTGTACTCCGAGTGACAAAATTCAAACATTCCGAATGGTTTTCGGCCAATCTTGCCTTCAAGATGACCTCGGATGAAGGAGTATTCTAAAGGAATTGTCTTCGTCTCGTCGAGGCAATCGAATTTGATATATAAATCATCTCAATCCGAGTTCATATGCAAAAGTTAGAGGCAATACACTGCAGGCCGAAGCTGAGTGGAAATCTGGCGCAAAGTACCACACGCCATGTCTGGTGGGTCGCGCGAGCAATTAGGCCCTTAAGAAGTCCTTGAATCGGAAAACCTTCAACACGAAAAAGTTTCGTCTCGTCGAGACGATCGATTTTCATATATAGTTCATCTCAATCCGAGGTCGTATGAGACTTGGGGAGACAAATCAAGATCAGGCTATGTTTTTGGTCGAGTGAAAAGCTTACCATCCGAGTGAAAACTCACCGGTCGAGTGAATGTTTACCTTTCGGGTAAAACCTACCGATCGAGTAAAAGGTCGAGTGAAAACCTACCGATCGAGTAAAAGGTAGAGTGAAAACCTACTGATCGAGTAAAAGGTCGAGTGAAAGCCTACCGATCAAGTAAAAGGTCGAGTGAAAACCTACCGATCGAGTAAAAGGTCGAGTGAAAACCTACCGATCGAGTAAAAGGTCGAGTGAAAACCTACCGATCGGTTGTCTTCCGACTGAAAATGTGGTCATCGTTTGTCTTCCGAGTGAAAATATAGTCATCCGAGTGAAAAGTCCATCGGACCATCCGAGTGAAAGACTCTAATATCCGAGTGGATGGGCTCAAACCGAGTGAAACTGAACATATGCCCAAAAGTTTATCAAGATGATTTCGGATGAAGAAGTGTTCAATACAGAAGTTGTGCGATCATCAAGACGGTAAACTTTGGTTTTGGAGTCATTGTCATCAGAGATAGTATATGACCTGCAAATTCACTACAAGACTCGGATAATTCAGTCTACCGCAAGACCGAGTCCGACCGAAGGTAAAGACGACCTCCAAAAGTATTCAAGATGGCCTTATTTGAAAAAGTGATCAACATGAGAGTTGTTCGTATCGTCGAGGCGCACAAGTTTGATATTTGGGCCATCTTGATCGGAGGTCATATGGAGGCTCGGCGGCCTACACAAGGAGGAAGACAGAAGTTGGGCCAGTTTCAGACTGAATCCGAGTTGGAATAGAACTAGGACTGTAGGACGCGAATTGATGTAATTTTTCTTGTAAGGAAAGCCTAGATGAATCCTTTACTTGTACGGGAAGTCCAGCCGCCTCTTATATATGTTGGGGGTGATGGCCGATTGAACAACACACAATCGAACAAATCAATATACTACTTTTTCCTGTCTACTTTTTATCTCTCCATCGTTTTTCTCTCTCGTTCTTCGCTGTTCTTCGTGTTTGAGAGCTGCGAATCCCGAGGCTCTAGGGGCGAGCGAATCGACCTAGGGCAGCCCATAGCCGCCGCAATTCCTGACGGGGTCCCTCCCGGGTGCGCGGTGTTTCGGGTCTGCAAAAGCACCCGCCGACTGTCTTGTGTATCGCGCTGTCGGTCGGGTCTCCTTCGACGTGAGCTGCGGTGCATCACCCCCGGCGTCGAGGGTACACGTGACGTGTTCGTGTGTCAACAATATGTGATATACATGTTATTGATGTGTACCTTACTAATGCTCGCAGTAGTACCTGGGTATTTGATACTGGTTATGTTGCTAATATTTGCAACTCGAAACAGGGACTACGGATTAAGCGAAGATTAGCTAAGGACGAGGTGACGATGCGCGTGGGAAATGGTTCCAAAGTCAATATGATCGCGGTTGGCACGCTACCTCTACATCTACCATCGGGATTAGTATTAGACCTAAATAATTGTTATTTGGTGCCAGCGTTGAGCATGAACATTATATCTGGATCTTGTTTGATGCGAGACGGTTATTCATTTAAATCAGAGAATAATGGTTGTTCTATTTATATGAGTAATATCTTTTATGGTCATGCACCCTTGAAGAGTGGTCTATTTTTATTGAATCTCGATAGTAGTGATACACATATTCATAGTGTTGAAACCAAAAGATGCAGAGTTGATAATGATAGTGCAACTTATTTGTGGCATCGCCGCTTGGGTCATATCGTGTAAAGCGCATGAAGAAACTCCATACTGATGGGCTTTTGGAATCACTTGATTATGAATCACTTGGTACTTGCGAACCGTGCCTTATGGGCAAGATAACTAAAACACCGCTCTCTGGTACTATGGAGAGAGCAACAGATTTGTTGGAAATCATACATACAGATGTATGTGGTCCAATGAATGTTGAGGCTCGTGGCGGATATCGTTATTTTCTCACCTTCACAGATGATTTAAGCAGATATGGGTATATCTACTTAGTGAAACACAAGTCTGAAACATTTGAAAAGTTCAAAGAATTTCAGAGTGAAGTGGAAAATCATCGTAACAAGAAAATAAAGTTTCTACGATCTAATCGTGGAGGAGAATATTTGAGTTACGAGTTTGGTCTACACTGGAAACAATGCGGGATAGTCTTGCAACTCACGCCACCTGGAACACCACAACGAAATGGTGTGTCCGAACGTCGTAATCGTACTTTACTTGATATGGTGCGATCTATGATGTCTCTTACTGATTTACCGCTATCGTTTTGGGGTTATGCTTTAGAGACGACCACATTCACGTTAAATAGGGCACCATCAAAATCCGTTGAGACGACGCCTTATGAACTGTGGTTTGGCAAGAAACCAAAGTTGTCGTTTCTTAAAGTTTGGGGCTGCGATGCTTCCGTGAAGAAACTTCAACCAGATAAGCTCGAACCCAAATCGGAGAAATGTGTCTTCATAGGATACCCAAAGGAGACTATTGGGTACACCTTCTATCACATATCTGAAGGCAAGATTTTCGTTGCTAAATTCGGATCCTTTCTAGAGAAGGAGTTTCTCTCGAAAGAAGTGAGTGGGAGGAAAGTAGAACTTGACGAGATAACTGTATCTACTCCCTTATTGAAAAGTAGTTCATCACAAGAACCAGTTCCTGTGACAACTACACCAATCAGTGAGGAAGCTAATGATGTTGATCATGAAACTTCAGAACAAGTTTCTACAGAACCTCGTAGGTCTACCAGAGTAAGATCCGCACCAGAGTGGTACGGTAATCCTATTCTGGAAGTCATCTTACTTGACCATGATGAACCTACGAACCATGAGGAAGCGATGGTGAGCCCAGATTCCGCAAAATGGCTAGAGGCCATGAAATCTGAGATGGGATCCATGTATGAAAACAAAGTATGGACTTTGGTTGACTTGCCCGATGATCGGCAAGCTATTGAGAATAAATGGATCTTTAAGAAGAAGACTGACGCTGATGGTAATGTAACTGTCTATAAAGCTCGACTTGTTGCGAAAGGTTTTCGACAAGTTCAAGGGGTTGACTACGATGAGACTTTCTCACCCGTAGCGATGCTTAAGTCTGTCTGAATCATGTTAGCTATTGCTGCATTTCATGATTATGAAATTTAGCAAATGGATGTCAAGACTGCATTCTTGAATGGATTTCTAGAAGAAGAGTTGTATATGATGCAGCAGGAAGGTTTTGTTGATACAAAGGTGCTAACAAAGTGTGCAAGCTCCAGTTGCTCCATTTATGGACTGGTGCAAGCATCTCGAGTTGGAATAAATGCTTTGATAGTGTGATCAAAGCATATGGTTTTATATAGACTTTGGAGAAGCCTGTATTTACAAGAAAGTGAGTGGGAGCTCTGTAGCATTTCTAGTTTTATATGTAGATGACATATTATTAATTGGAAATGATATAGAATTTCTGGAGAGCATAAAGGGATACTTGAATAAAAGTTTTTCAATGAAAGACCTCGGTGAAGCTGCTTATATATTGGGCATCAAGATCTATAGAGATAGATCAAGACGCTTAATAGGACTTTCACAAAGCACATACCTTGACAAATTTTTTAAAAAAGTTCAAAATGGATCAGGCAAAGAAAGGATTCTTGCCTGTGCTACAAGGTGTGAAGTTGAGTCAAACTCAATGCCTGACCACAGCAGAAGATAGAGAGAAAATGAAAGATGTTCCCTATGCTTCAACCATAGGCTCTATCATGTATGCAATGCTGTGTACCAGATCTGACGTATGCTTAGCAATAAGCTTGTAAGGAAGGTACCAAAGTAATCCAGGAGTGGATCACTGGACAGCGGTCAAGAACATCCTGAAATACCTGAAAAGGACTAAGGATATGTTGCTCGTATATGGAGGTGACAAAGAGCTAGTCGTAAAAGGTTACATCGATGCAAGCTTTGACACTGATCCGGACAATTCGAAATCGCATACCGGATACGTGTTTATATTAAACGGTGGAGCTGTAAGTTGGTGCAGTTCTAAACAAAGCGTCGTGGCGGGATCTACATGTGAAGCAGAGTACATAGCTGCTTCTGAAGCAGCGAATGAAGGAGTCTGGATGAAGGAGTTCATTTCCGATCTAGGTGTCATTCCTAGTGCATTGGGACCAATGGAGAACTTCTGTGACAATACTGGTGCAATTGCCTTGGCAAAGGAATCCAGTTTTCACAAGAGGACCAAGCACATCAAGAGACGCTTCAATTCCATTTGGGACCAAGTCCAAGTGGGAGACATAGAGATTTGCATGATACATACGGATCTGAATGTTGCAGACCCGTTGACTAAGCCTCTCTCACGAGCAAAACATGATCAGCACCAAGACTCCATGGGTGTTAGAATCATTACTATGTAATCTAGATTATTGACTCTAGTGCAAGTAGGAGACTGAAGGAAATATGCCCTAGAGGCAATAATAAAGTTATTATTTATTTCCTCATATCATGATAAATGTTTATTATTCATGCTAGAATTGTATTAACCGGAAACATGATACATGTGTGAATACATAGACAAACATATAGTCACTAGTATGCCTCTACTTGACTAGCTCATTAATCAAAGATGGTTATGTTTCCTAAACCATAGACATGTGCTGTCATTTGATTAATGGGATCACATCATTAGGAGAATGATGTGATTGACATGACCCATCCCGTTAGCTTAGCACTTGATCGTTTAGTATTCTGCTATTGCTTTCTTCATGACTTATACATGTTCCTGTAACTATGAGAATTATGCAACTCCCGTTTACCGGAGGAACACTTTGGTACTACCAAACGTCACAACGAATCGGGTGATTATAAAGGAGTACTACAGGTGTCTCCAAAGGTACATGTTGAGTTGGCGATTTAGAGATTAGGTTTTGTCACTCCGATTGTCGGAGAGGTATCTGGGCCCTCTCGGTAATACTCATCACTTAAGCCTTGCAGCATTATAACTAATAAGTTAGTTATGAGATGACGATTCTGAGCGAGTAAAGAGACTTGCCGGTAACGAGATTGAACTAGGTATTGGATACCGACAATCAAATCTCGGGCAAGTACCATACCGATGACAAAGGGAACAACATATGTTGTTATGCCGTTTGACCGATAAAGATCTTCGTAGAATATGTAGGAACCAATATGGGCATCCAGGTCCCGCTATTGGTTATTGACCGAGAATGGTTTTAGGTCATGTCTACATAGTTCTCGAACCCGTAGGGTCCGCACGCTTAACGTTTCGATGACAGTTTTATTATGAGTTTATAAGTTTTGATGTACTGAAGTTTGTATAGAGTCCCGGATGTGACCACGGACATGACGAGGAGTCTCGGAATGGTCGAGACATAAAGATTGATATATTGGAAGCCTATGTTTGGACATCGGAATGGTTCCGGGTGAAATCGGCATTTTACCGGAGTACCGGGAGGTTACCGGAACCCCCCGGGGGGTGAATGGGCCTACATGGGCCACGTGGGAGAAGAGGGAAGGAGCCAGGAGGGGTCCGCGCGCCCCTCCCCCTCCTAGTCCGAATAGGACAAGGGAAGGGGGGCGGCACCCCCCTTTCCTTCCCCTCTTCCTCCTCTTTCCCCCCTTCTCCTACTCCTACTTGGAAAGAGGGAGTCCTACTCCCGGTGGGAGTAGGACTCCCCCCTTGGCGCGCCCTCTAGGCCGGCCGCCTCCTCCCCCTGGCTCCTTTATATACGGGGGCGGGGGGACACCCCAAAGACACACAAGTTGATCTACGGATCGTTCCTTAGCCGTGTGTGGTTCCCCCTTCCACCATATTCCACCTCGGTCATATCGTCGCGGAGTTTAGGCGAAGCCCTGCATCGGTAGAACATCATCATCGTCACCATGCCGTCGTGCTGACGGAACTCATCTCCGGAGCCTTTGCTGGATCGGAAGGCCGGAGATCGTCATCGAGCTGAACATGTGCTGAACTCGGAGGCCCTGTACGTTCGGTGCTTGGATCGGTCGGATCGTGAAGACGTACGACTACATCAACCGCGTTGTGCTAACGCTTCCGCTTACGGTCTACGAGGGTACGTGGACAAACACTTTCCCCTCTCGTTGCTATGCCATCAGCATGATCTTGCGTGTGCGTAGGAAATTTTTTTGAAATTACTACGTTCCCTAACATTAAGTACCTATGTCCCCAAGGGGAGGCGATCCCGTAATAGCTGCCAAACAAAGATCTTAATCTTAAGGGGTATGGGGGCCTTCCACAGCGGGGATAGCCACGGCGTGGTCGGCGGAGGGAAGAGGGCCTGGTATGCCGTGCTCATCCAGAATTCCGCCATTGGTGCAAGCCGCCAAGATACCGTGTCTGGATAGTCTGGGAACACAGATGGTAAGGTGGCTCACAGTCTTGTCCAATCGTCACTCTCTGCTTGTCCAAAAGGTACGACGGAACCAGATGTTCCACTTTCCATCTCGAAATGCCGTGTAAACTAGTGCATATGGGACCCCACAAATTGCGAACAAGCTGGGGAAGCAAATATGTAGTGCCTCAGTACCCAACCAAGGATCTTGCCAAAACTGGATCTCGTTCCCATTCCCTAAGGAGAAGGAAATCTCTATGTGGATGTCCTCCTTGATCCTTTGGATGGATTGCCAGAATTGTGAGCCTCCTGGTCGGTTACATGCCAAGAGAGGCTCACCTTTAAGGTATTTCGCTTGAATGAGTTGTAGCCAGATCCCACCGTCGCCATGTAATATTTGCCATACCTGTCTTAGCATGAGTGCGACGTTCATCCAGTGAGAAGTAGTAATGCCCAAGCCACCACTGTCCTTGGGCATACATATCTCTACCCACTTAACCATGTGGTATTTTTGGCGGCCGTTGGCCAGATGCCAAAAGAACCTAGCGAGGTCCTTATCAAAGAAACTATGAACACCTTACGGAAGGATATACAAGGCCATCTTGAACATGGGGAGGCTCGCTAGGTTAGATCTAATAAGGATTCATATTTCTCCCTTTGGAGGTAAACCGTCCTCACCAGGGCTCAGCCCAAAATGCCACTTGACCCACCAATGGGTCGAATGCACTCATCAAAATCTTCGAGTCAGACATTGTCACTCTTAAGTAGGTGATCGGGAATGAGGTTAGCCTGCAATTTAGGTTATCCGCAATCCATTGTTGTTCGTCCGCTGGGAAGCCCAGGACGATGACCTTGCTCTTGTCAAAATTAATCTCGACTCCACACATAGCTTCAAAGGAGAGGAGCAGGAACTTAAGATTAATTATGTCAAGAGCGGATCCTTCCACCATAATCATAGTGTCATTGGTGTACTGAAGGTGGGGGACTCCGCCTCTCGGGATGAGTAGCCCAACAACCCCCGAGAGATGGCCAGCCCTCCTAGCTTTATCCAGGATGCCCGCCAACGCATCAACAACGAAGTTGAAGAGAAGAGGGGATATCGGATCCCCTTGATTCACTCTCGTCGAGGACGTGAAGAATGGTCCCACCTAGCCATTAATAGTAATCGCTGTTTTGCCCGTCCGCACCAATTCCATAATCCAGTTGCACCATCTGTTGCTGAAGCCTCGGCGCTCCATGACTAGCCGCAAGAAGGTCCAGTCCAGCTGATCATAGGCTTTCTGGAAATCCAACTTGAGGAAGACACCCGTTTGACCGCGCGTCCGCACCTCGTGAACAATCTCGTGAAGGGACAAGATCCCGTCATGGATCTGGCGCCCCGTCAAGAATGCTATCTAGAGTCGGTGATCCAGTCGCTCAGCAACTAGTGCTAGTCTAGTCGTGCATACTTCCGAGAATATGCGCTTGAGCATGTTGATAACCATAACATGTCTGAATTGCCTAATATTCATAGCCCGTATTACTTTGGGATCAGGGTGATGACACCAAAATTTATTCGCGACATGTCAAATGTTCCAATGTAAAATTCATGGAACATTGGCATGATCACATGTTTTAGGATAGTACAGAATTTCTGGAAGAAGGCAACCGGCAGGCCATCAGGCCCCGGTGCCTACCCTGCCTTCATAGAGGCGATCGCCCTACCCACCTCTTCTGGCGAGAACGAGATAGTTAATTCCGCGTTCTCAATACGAAAACCCTGTCTGCAGGGAGCCAATAGTTCTTCACCAAGGATGCCCCAACACGGGGTTCCGCTGAGAAGATACCCTTACAAAAGGACTAAATGTGGTCTCTAATCTCATTTAGGTGTTCTAGGAGGGTATCTCTCTCCCAGAGGCACGGGGTGGAACATTTTCTTCGTCGCCCATTAGTAATCGCCTGGAAGTAGGCGGTGTTAGCGTTGCCAGAATAGTTTCTCCCGTTGAAGACCTCCATTAGGGAGGCTACGAGGGAGTATCGCCTCAACCATTCGTCGGCTAAAAGTCTGGCCGAATCCGCAGTCGAGACCAGAGCCTTAATCTGGTCCAACAGGCCCCCCTTGCGTGCCCTCAGGTCAGCGCCCAGGTTGGCACCCCAACCCCGCATAAACTGGCAGGTGATCTTAGAGTAGTGATGCGAGGTGTCTGTGGCGTAGAATACCCTGGGTGGACTATTCGATGCGAACACCCACCGTTCACAAACAATCTCAAAGAACCCCGGATGTAAAAGCCACGCCGGTTCGATATGGAAACGTCTGGATTGTGGAGGCGACTGATGTCTCCTAGACAACCTTCTTCTTGTAGACGTTGTTGGGCCTGCAAGTGCACAGGTTTGTAGGACAGTAGCAAATATCCCTCAAGTGGATGACCAAAGGTTTATCAATCCGTGGGAGGCGTAGGATGAAGATGGTCTCTCTCAAACAACCCTGCAACCAAATAACAAAGAGTCTCTTGTGTCCCCAACACACCCAATACAATGGTAAATTGTATAGGTGCACTAGTTCGGTGAAGAGATGGTGATACAAGTGCAATATGGATGGTAGATAAAGGTTTTTGTAATCTGAAATAATAAAAACAGCAAGGTAACTAATGATAAAAGTGAGCACAAACGGTATTGCAATGGTAGGAAACAAGGCCTAGGGTTCATACTTTCACTAGTGCAAGTTCTCTCAACAATAATAACATAGATAGATCATATAACAAGCCCTCAACATGCAACAAAGAGTCACTCCAAATCCACTAATAGCGGAGAACAAACATAGAGATTATGGTAGGGTACGAAGCCACCTCAAAGTTATTCTTTCGGATAGATCTAATAAAGAGTTCGTACTAGAATAACACCTTAAGACACTGATCAACCAAAACCCTAATGTCACCTAGATACTCCATTGTCACCTCAATTATCCGTGGGCATGATTATACGATATGCGTCACACAATCTCAAATTCATCCAACCAACACAAAGTACTTCAAAGAGTGCCCCAAAGTTTCTACCGGAGAAACAAGAAAACGTGTGCCAACCCCTATGCATAGGTTCATGGGCGGAACCCGCAAGTTGGTCACCAAAACATACATAAAGTGGCACGTGATATCCCATTGTCACCACAGATAAAAATGGCAAGACATACATCAAGTGTTCTCAAAATAAAGACTCAATCCGATAAGATAACTTCAAGAGGGAAAATCAATTCATCACAAGAGAGTAGAGGGGGAGAAACATCATAAGATCCAACTATAATAACAAAGATCACGATACATCAAGATCGTGCCATAGAGAGAACACGAGAGAGAGAGAGAGAGATCAAACACATAGCTACTGGTACATACCCTCAACCCCGAGGGTGAACTACTCCCTCCTCGTCATGGATAGCGCCGGGATGATGAAGATGGCCATCGGTGATGGGTTCCCCCTCCGGCAAGGTGCCGGAACGGACTCCCGGGAGGTTTTTGGTGGCTACAGAGGCTTGCAGCGGCGGAACTCCCGATCTATCTTGATATTCGATGGTTTTAGGGTACATAGGCTTATATAGGCGAAAGAAGTCGGTCGGGAGGTGCTCGAGGGGCCCACGAGATAGGGGGCGCGCCCTACAGGGGGGCGCCCTCCTATCTCGTGGCTGCCTCGAGGATCTTCTGACGTGAACTCCAAGTCTCCAGGATCATATTCTTCCAAAAAATCACGCTGCCAAAGGTTTCATTCCGTTTGGACTCCGTTTGATATTCCTTTTCTTCGAAATACTGAAACAGGCAATAAAACAACAATATGGGCTGGGCCTCGGGTTAACAGGTTAGTCCCAAAAATGATATAAATGTGTAAAATAAAGCCCATAAACATCCAAAAGGGGTAATATAATAGCATGGAACAATCAAAAAATATAGATACGTTGGAGACGTATCAAGCATCCCCAAGCTGAATTCCTGCTCGTCCTCGAGTAGGTAAATGATAAAAACAGAATTTTGGATGTGGAATGCTTCCTAGCATAATTCTTAATGTAATTTTCTTTATTGTGGCATGAATGTTCAGATCCAAATGATTCAAGATAAAAGCTTATAAAACATAAAAATAATAATGCTTCAAAGCATACTAACAAATAATCATGTCCTATCTAAATAGCATAGCCAAAGAAAGCTTATCCCTACAAAATCATATAGTTAGGCCATGCTTCATTTTCATTACACAAAATACTCCCATCATGCACAACCCCGATGACGAGCCGAGCAATTGGTTCATACTTTTTAACGCGCTTCAGCTTTTTCAACTCTTACGCAATACATGAGCGCAAGCCATGGACATAGCACTATGGTGGTATATGGTGTTGGTTGTGAGGACAAAAAGGGAGAAGATAGTCTCACATCAACTAGGCGTATTAACGGGCTATATGGAGATGCCCATTAATAGATATCAATGTGAGTGAGTAGGGATTGCCATGCAATGGATGCACTAGAGCTATAAATATATGAAAGCTCAACAAAAGAAACTAAGTGGGTGTGCATCCAACTCGCTTGCTCACGAAGACCTAGGGCATTTTTAGGAAGCCCATCATTGGAATATACAAGCCAAGTTCTATAATGAAAAATTCCCACTTAGTATATGAAAGTGACAACATATGAGACTCTCTATCATGAAGATCATGGTGCTACTTTAAAGCACAAGTGTGGAAAAAGAGATAATAGCATTGTCCCTTCTCTCTTTTTCTCTCATTTTTTTCTCTTCTTTTTTTCTTTGGCCTTTCTTTTTTTGGCCTTTCTCATTTTTTTCTTTCTTTTTTTTTCTTTTTGTAAAGTCCGAAGTCTCATCCCGACTTGTGGGGGAATCATAGCCTTCATCATCCTTTCCTCACTAGGACAATGCTCTAATAATGAAGATCATCACACTTTTATGGATTTACAACTCAAGAATTACAACTCAAAGCTAGAACAAGATATGACTCTATATGAATGCCTCCGACGGTGTACCGGGATGTGCAATGAATCAAGAGCGACATGTATGAAAATTATGAAGGTGGCCTTGCCACAAATACGATGTCAACTACATTATTATGCAAAGAGCAATATGGCAATGATGGAACGTGTCATAATAAACGGAACGGTGGAAAGTTTCATGGCAATATATCTCGGAATGGCTATAGAAATGCCATGATAGGTAGGTATGGTGGCTGTTTTGAGGAAGGTAAATAAAGGGTTTATGATACCGGCGAAAGTTGCGCGGCAATAATAAAGGCTAGCAAAGTAAGTGTGCATATATCCATGGACTCACATTAGTCAAAAAGAACTCATATACTTATTGCAAAAGTCTACTTAGCCCTCGAAGCAAAGTACTACTACGCATGCCCCAAGAGGGATAGATTGGTAGGAAAAGACCATCGCTTGTCCCCGACTGCCACTCATAAGGAAGACAATCAAAGGAGCACCTCATGCAACAAATTTGTGACACAACTTTTACCATATGTGCATGCTACGGGACTTGCCAATTTCAATAAAAGTATTTCTCAATTTCATAATCACCCACTAGCATGACCCTAACATTACTACCTTTACATCTCAAAACAATCATCAAGCATCAAATTAACCAAAAGCATCCAATTCACTTCTATGATAGTTTTTATTATACCCGACTTGGATGCCTACCATTCTAGGACCAATTTTATAACCATAGCAAATACTATGCTGTTCTAAAAGACTCTCAAAAAGATACTCCCTCCGTTTCAAAATAGACGACTCAACTTTGTACTAACTTTAGTAAAAAGTTAGTATAAAGTTGGGTCATCTATTTTAGAACGGAGGGAGTATAAGTGAAGCATGAGAGACTAGCAATTTATACAAAATATAACCACCGCCGTGCTCTAAAAGATATAAGTGATGCACTAGAGCAAATGACAAACTACTCCGAAAGATATAAGTAAAGATCAATGAGTAGTCGAATAATTGTGCAACTATGTGAAGACTCTCTAACATTAAGGAGTTTCAGATCTTTGTATTTTATTCAAACAGCAAGCAAAGCAAAATAAAATGACAATGCAAGGATAGCACAACTCATGTGAAGAAGCAAAAACTTAGGCTCAACCGATACTAACCGATAGTTGTTGAAGAAGAAAGGTGGGATGCCTCACGGGGCATCCCCAAGCTTAGGTGCTTGAGATTTCTTGAATATTATCTTGGGGTGCCTTGGGCATCCCCAAGCTTGAACTTTTGTGTCTCCTTAATTCTTCTCATATCATGGTTTCTCTTTTTATCAAAAGCTTCATCCACACCAAACTCAACAAGAACTCGTGAGATAGGTTAGTATAAACCAATGCAAAACCTTATTATTTTCTACTTTAACAAATTAGTAAAATTATTATTCAACATTGCATAGTAAATTCGTCTGCATATTTAATACTCCTATCCTCAAATAGAATCATTAAACAAGCAAACATATGCAAACAATGCAGACATAACAGCAATCTGTCAAAACAGTACAGTCTGTAAAGAATGCAAGATTCATCATACTTCCCTAACTCCAAAAAATATGAAATAAAATTCCCACTGTAGTAAATTTATCAGATCTCATTATGAAAATCGTTTCAACAATATATCATTCTCTGACTTTTCTAGGGAATTTTTGCAACAGCGGTAAACTTTCTGTTTTCAAACAGCAACATGTATACTAGCAAAATAAGCATGGCAAAGGCTATCCTTGACATTTTTATTGAAACTGAACATGAAAAATATTATTCTAAATAACAGAAAGCAAATAATAACAAAATAAAATAACATGACGCTCCAAGCAAAACACTTATCATGTGGTGAATAAAAATATAGCTCCAAGTAAAGTTACCGATGAATGAAGACGAAAGAGGGGATGCCTTCCGGGGCATCCCCAAGCTTAGGCTTTTGGCTATTCTTGAATATTACCTTGGGGTGCCTTGGGCATCCCCAAGCTTAGGTTCTTGCCACTCCTAATTCCATAGTTCATCGAATCTTTACCCAAAACTTGAAAACTCCACAACACAAAACTCAACAGAAAACTCGTAAGCTCCGTTGGTATAAGAAAATAAAACCACCACTTAGGTACTGTAATGAACTCATTCTAAATTCATATTGGTGTAATATCTACTGTATTACAACTTATCTATGGTTCATACCCTCCGATACTACTCATAGATTCATCAAAATAAGCAAACAACACATAGAAAACAGAATCTGTCAAAAACAGAACAGTCTGTAGTAATCTGTATCAACCGTATACTTCTGGAACTCCAAACATTCTACCAAATTAGGAAGTCCTAAGCAATTTGTGTACAAATCCAGAACAAAAAGAATGAGATCCGAAGCACGTTTCTGTGAATTAACAAAACTAATTTACAGGGTGCAAAAGTTTCTGATTTTCAGCAGGATCAACACAACTATCACCGTGAGCTATCCTAAAGGTCTTACTTGGCACTTTATTGAAACAAAAGCTATAAAACATGATTATTACAGTAGCATAATCATGTGTACACACAAAAATAGTAAGGGTAAATATTGGGTTGTCTCCCAACAAGCGCTTTTCTTTAATGCCTTTCTAGCTAGGCATGATGATGACAATGATGCTCACATAAAAGATAAGAATTGAAACATAACGGGAGCATAATGAAGCATATGACTCGCACATTTAAGCCTAACCCACTTCCTATGCATAGGGATTTCGTGAGCAAACAACTTATGGGAACAATAATCAACTAGCATAGGAAGGTAGCACAAGCATAGCTTCAAGATTTTAAGCACATAGGGAGGAAACTTGACATTATTGCAATTCCTACAAGCATATGTTCCTCCCTCATAATAATTTTCAGTAGCATAATGAATGAATTCAACAATATAACCAGCACCTAAAGCATTTTTTCATGATCTACGAGCATAGAAAATTTACTACTCTCCACATAAGCACAATTCTTCTCATTCAAAATAGTGGGAGTATCATAAGAGACTTGAACACTAAAAATTGTTTCCATATTAAAAGAGTAATGTTCAGAAAAAGGGTAATCATAATCATGACAAGATTTGTAAATATAATCATCACTACTTTTTATAGCATAAGTTTCATCACAATAATCATCATAAGTAGCAACTTCGTTCTCATCATAATCGATTGAAGCCTCTCCCAAGATAGTGGAATCACTAAATAAAGTTGACACTCTTCCAAATCCACTTTCATATTCATCACAATAAAATTCAACATCCTCCAAAATAGTGGGATCACTACTTCCTAAAGTTGACACTCTTCCGAACCCACTTTCATCAATATAATCATCATAACAACTTTGCATATCAAAACTTGCGATGCTAAAAATATCATCTTCACTAAATGTAGCATCCCCAAGCTTGGGACAAACATTAATTTCAGCAAATATATTCTCAAATATGTCATTCTCATCAAACATAGCTTCCCAAGCTTGGGCCTTTTCATATCATAAGCATAATCACTCTCATCATTAATAGTATGGATAGCACCAATAGTATAGCAATTATCATCATCACAATGAGTAGTAGGAGCAACATCATTTGGAAGGGATACCTTTTTACCTTTTTTGCCCCTTCTTTTTCCTTTTCTTCTTCACATTATGTGTGGGTTCAACCTTCCTTTTTGAGCTCCTTATCGACGAGATTGGTTGAATAGAAAGCTCCTCCTCGTTACCTGATTCATCATAAGAAATAATAGGAGGATATTGGGAAGTCTCTTCCCTTTCATTAGTATTCTCATCATCTTCTCTTTGCTTTCTTTTCTTTATGTAATTGGTAATATAAGGATTTTCAATGCAATTCTCCGCACAATACAAATAAATCTTCTCTAGATCAATATCAAGGAATTTCTTTTGGGCAAATTGTGGAAGGTCCTTAAGTAAACGTTTCAATTCTTCATAACCCAAAAGCAAACTAAGTTCATTGTAATGAGCAAGGGAGATCAAATCATCACAATTTTTGGACACGATTCGATCATGAAACAATTTGCATAGGAGATGTAAATGACCACGTTCATTGCAAAGTTCACAAGTACGACAAAGGAATTTTAAATTTTCAGCACTCACATTTAGCCTTTCTTACAACCATTTAGTTTCTAAATGCTTATGCCTCTTGCAATAAATATCTTCTCTATTATGTGTGTTCATGCAAACATGCACTCCACAAAAGTTGACATGCTTATAAGAGATATTTTCATCATGACTAGAGCAATCATCATTAGTACTAAGGATATTCAAGGAGTTTATACTAACAACATTGCAATCATGCTCATCATTCAAAGATTTAGTACCAAGCATTTTAATGCACTCTTCTTCTAGCACTTGAGCACAATTTTCCTTTCCATCAAACTCACGAAAGATATTAAAAAGACGAAGCGTATGAGACAAACTTAACTCCATTTTTTTGTAGTTTTCTTTTATAAACTAAACTAGTGATAAAACAAGAAACAAAAAGATTCAATTGCAAGATCTAAAGATATACCTTAAGCACTCACCTCCCCGGCAACGGCGACAGAAAAGAGCTTGATGTCTACTACACAACCTTCTTCTTGTAGACGTTGTTGGGCCTACAAGTGCACAGGTTTGTAGGACAGTAGCAAATTTCCCTCAAGTGGATGACCTAAAGTTTATCAATCCGTGGGAGGCGTAGGATTAAGATGGTCTCCCTCAAACAACCCTGAAACCAAATAACAAAGAGTCTCTTGTGTCCCCAACACACCCAATACAATGGTAAATTGTATAGGTGCACTAGTGCGGCGAAGATATGGTGATACAAGTGCAATATGGATGGTAGATAAAGGTTTTTTTAATCTGAAATAATAAAAACAGCAAGGTAACTAATGATAAAAGTGAGCACAAAGGGTATTGCAATGATAGGAAACAAGGCCTAGGGTTCATACTTTCACTAGTGCAAGTTCTCTCAACAATAATAACATAGATAGATCATATAACAAGCCCTCAACATGCAACAAAGAGTCACTCCAAAGCCACTAATAGTGGAGAACAAACGTAGATATTATGGTAGGGTACGAAACCACCTCAAAGTTATTCTTTTGGATCGATCTAATAAAGAGTTCGTACTAGAATAACACCTTAAGACACAAATCAACCAAAACCCTAATATCACCTAGATACTCCATTGTCACCTCAAGTATCCGTGGGCATGATTATACGATATGCGTCACACAATCTAAAATTCATCCAACCAACACAAAGTACTTCAAAGAGTGCCCCAAAGTTTCTACCGGAGAATCAAGAAAACGTGCGCCAACCCCTATGCATAGGTTCATGGGTGGGACCCACAAGTTGGTCACCAAAACATACATCAACTGGCACGTGATATCCCATTGTCACCACAGACAAACACGACAAGACATACATCAAGTGTTCTCAAAATAAAGACTCAATCCGATAAGATAAATTCAAGAGGGAAACTCAATTCATCACAAGAGAGTAGAGGGAAGAAACATCATAAGAACCAACTATAATAACAAAGCTCGCGATACATCAAGATCGTGCCATAGAGAGAACACGAGAGAGAGAGAGAGAGAGAGAGAGAGAGAGAGAGAGAGAGATCAAACACTCTTGGTACATACCCTCAGCCCCGAGGGTGAACTACTCTCTCCTCGTCATGGATAGCGCCGGGATGATGAAGATGGCCACCGGTGATGGGTTCCCCCTCCGGCAGGGTGCCGGACCGGACTCCCGAGAGGTTTTTGGTGGCTACAGAGGCTTGCGGCGGTGAAACTCCCGAAATATCTTGATATTCGATGGTTTTAGGGTACGTAGGCTTATATAGGCGAAAGAAGTCGGTTGGGAGGTGCTCGAGGGGCCCACGAGACAGGGGGCGCGCCCTACAGGGGGGCGCCCTCCTATATCGTGGCTGCCTCGAGGATCTGCTGACGTGAACTCCAAGTCTCCAGGATCATATTCTTCCAAAAAATCACACTGCCGAAGGTTTCATCCCGTTTGGACTCCGTTTGATATTCGTTTTCGTCGAAATACTGAAACAGGCAATAAAACAACAATATGGGCTGGGCCTCCGGTTAATAGGTTAGTCCCAAAAATGATATAAATGTGTAAAATAAAGCCCATAAACATTCAAAAGGGGTAATATAATAGCATGGAACAATCAAAAATTATAGATACGTTGGAGACGTATCAGCGACCCTTCCCCTGACACAAATAGCAGGGGGACGTGGTCAGAGCCCATCCGAGTGTCAGGCCTGAGAGAACACAGTGGGTACATAAGGTCCCACTGCACGGACACCAGGACCCGATGCAGAACACTCCGGATAGGGTCCACCTGCTTATTGGTCCACATTAATCTAGCCCCTACCTGGGCTATCTCGCGTAGGTCCATATCAGCTATGCAATCGTTGAGGAATTGCATATGCAACCGGTAGATATTTGGCGAGCAAAATGCAAAATGTATGATCATACAATAAATATGCGGAATCCTATATAGAAAGTCCTTCCGTTCCGGTACAGGCGGCCACAAAATATATTTTAAAAAAATCGTGTATACAGAGCTAAAGACGAACTTAACCCTGTTTTCACAATTAGTTTCCGAGACACAGGAGCAACTTAGAGCAGGTCCTAGGAAGTAGAATCATTGTGCAACGAAGACGGAAAAATGCATTTGTTCTTCAGGATGGGATCCATGATGATACCACTTCTATTCGTCCCATCCTCGACCTTTTTTCCACCCTATTGCAACATCATGTGCCCATGTTCGAAGATGAGTTAGGGTTTCTGGCACACCCTATGAACTAGGATTACGTAGATGAGATCGATGGAGAAGTACATGACTAGCTTGTGGACACGGGGTGGGGAACATATAGGAGAACGACGCCTTTGGCATGGTGGATGTGGTGACCATGATCATCACTGTAGAGGAACATGACACAACTGTCGTGGCAGAGGCCAAGGTCATCATCAAAGAAAAGATTGTGGCTGAGGTTATGATGGCCAGGTGGGATGAACATGACACCAGTGGCGGATGCCTCATTCGACATGGAGAAAGGCCAATACATCTTCATCAGCGATTCAGACATGGTGACACAAGATGACATCGAAGAACATGACCCCACTGGCGCGGTGGACGACTCGGTCGACATGGACCATCCATCATTATTTTTGTCACGTGCATATATGTTTATATATGTAGTCAAAGTTTAACAAGTAAGAGATAATCAACAATTGGTATGGCAGTTCCTCCTCATTATGGATGTGTTACACTGCCTTTCCGTCCGGCTTGTTTTGATTCATCATGTGACATTGGTGTGTCCTAAATATCTCTAAGAAGTGTTGCGTGTTCTGTAGATACCATATTTTTTTATGGTAGTGTGATGCTTTCCTAATAGTTTCTGGGCACTCTGGCCGGTCGCCTGGCCCAAATTTGGCCGGTTCAGCCCTGACCATTTGGTGTGTTGCGTAGAAACCGTCAGATCGAAGCATCCCGTCCTCACTCCCGCATTCCGTGCGCGCACGACCCTCTCTTCCCCGCCTCCACATCTCAAATCGGGAGATGACCGGCCTCCAAAGTTTGCTGGGTCGCTGCAGCTCACGGGATCGCCGCCCTCCCTCCCGGGTTGCATCAAGCCTCCTCCCTCCCCCACCCCCAAGACCGCGGTCCTAGTAGCCCCAGCGACCATGCTCATCACGTCCATCGCGGCTCGCCGTGGTGACTGTCCCAACTCACCGCGGTGACCGCTTTAGTTATCACAGCTTTAGAATCACTGGTTCTAATAGAAAAAATGTTGGTTGAAGCAAAATTTCTCACCATCCGCATCAAAAGATGTTCTCGATCCTAGCAAAAAGGACAAAGGCATTTCTGAAAAACAGAGGCTCCAGTAAAAATGTAAGATGGTTCCAGCATAAAAGATGGCTAGCTGAAGCAAAAATTCTCGCTGGCCGCATAAAATATTGCTCACCAATCCTAGCAAAATAAAAATGCTTTCATACTCGTATCCATGAAAATCGCTGGTTCCAGCAAAAATTCTCGATGGTTCCAGCAAAAACAATGGTTGTTGAAGCAAAAATAAAATATGTTGGAGGATGCGACTGTTGGTTCCAACATTTTGCTGCCATGGTTGCAGCACCTCCGGTCACCAATTCCAGCAAAAAAGTTGGGCGGTTTGAGCATCCTTGGCGCATCGCCGCACTTCGCCCCACCCTGTTGCAGCTCTTTCAACACATGGCTGACGGTTGCAGCAGGCCACACCGTGGTTCTAGCTTCCGCCAAGGCCGGTTGCAACACGTCTCACTGCGGTTCGTGACATCTCCGGTCACCGGTCGCTGCTCGTAGCATGGCCTCGTTGGAGCGTGCAGCGCGACGTCGGATGGCAATGGGGTGTGGTGGCGCACGGCCAATCCGTCACCCTAGGTGAGCGGCTGTCCGTCCTTGCTGGTTGTGGCACATGGTCCCAGCCCACGACTCGACGCCGGCGACCTCACCTACTGGCAACGGGTTGCCGGTGTGTGGTGGGCGGCCATTTATGGTGAGTGCTTAGGGAGGAAAGCCTAGACGCAGGAGGAGGAAAAAGAAATGAGTAGCTCGAAGAGCTGTGAGAGTATAAGGGATGGGAGGTGGGCCTACTAGTAGCAAGACCTAAGCGTGCGCAGGCGCGACCGGCGAAAGTGGGATGTGAATGTTTACCTTTCTGATAATTCTAAGGTGTACATTGTACTCCCGTCAACTTTTATTTTGTTGTAAAGTGTACTACTGGAGAAGAGAGAATTGTAGATCCACTTGCTCCATTTTATTTTTTGAGAATCTCCACTGGGATCTCCTATGTGACGCACTCTGCGTCAAGTTGCTGCGGTTTCATACAGGCGGGTCTTCGACTGGGCCGACCCATGAAGATAGCGAACAATACGGAGAGTGCTTAGGGAGGAAAGCCTAGATGCGGGAGGAGGAAAAACAAATGAGTAGCTAGAAGAGCTGTGAGAGGATAAGGGATGGGAGGTGGGCCTACTAGTAGCAAGACCTAAGCATGCGCGGGCGCGACTGGCCAAAGTTGAATGTGAACGTTTACCTTTCTCATAATTCTAAGGTGTAAACTGTACTCCCATAAACTTTTATTTTGTTGTAAAGTGTACTACTGGAGGACAATTGTAGATCCACTTGCTCCATTTTATTTTTTGAGAATCTCCACTGGGATCTCCTATGTGACACACTCTGTGTCAAGTTGCTGCGGTTTCGCACAGCGGTTCTTTTACTGGGCCGGCCCATGAAGATAGCGAACAACGCAGAATGCACACTGTAAAATCAAAAAATCTAAAGCCGCAAGGATTCGGACACAGGATGGACTGTTATACACAACACGTTCCAACCAGCTTAGCTAGCAATTGTATCAGCTCTGATAGGAACACCAAACATGAGGAACCAAACACGTTGTGCAGATCTCAAATAGTTTAGGAATTTTGAAAGCAATTGTTTTCAAAAAACGGAATGTTTGTGAAAACCAAACACTTTCCAAACTTGTGAACAATTTTTCAGAAAAACCCAAAACTTTCTTTAAATAGGAAGATTTTTTGAAAATCATGAACCAATTTTTTTTAAACGGGAACATTTTTCAAATTCTGAAACAAAATTTGAAAACATGAACATATTTTGAAATTCCTGAACAAAATTTAAAAACACGATTATTTCAAATATGTGAACATTTTTTGAAATTGGAACATTTTTTCAAACTCCTAAAAAAAAGAAATGTTAACAATTTTCGAAAGTTGTGAACAATTCCTTAAAATATGAACATTTTTCAAAAATTGTCAACAATATGAAAAAATATATTTTTTAAAACAAGAACATTTTTTGAAATTCGTGAACAATTTCTGAGAAATGCGAACATTGTTTGAATTTATGAACAATTTTTTGAACACACAAACATTTTTTGTAATTTGAAAATTTTAAAATACATTAACAATTTTCGAAAATTTCAAACAATTTTTGAAAGATGTTCTTTTAAAAAATAAACTTGAAAAAGAAACAATAAACGAAAAAACAGACAGAAAACCAAAAAGAGAGAAGAAAAAGAAACAGAAAAACGGAAAGAAGAACTAGCGAAGAACGAGAAGAAAGATACAAGGGAGAGATAAAAAGTAGATGAACACGAAAAAGTAGTAGATTGATTTGTTCGATTGTGTGTTGTTTTCAATCGGCCGTCACCCCGAACATATATAAGAGGCGGCTGGACTTCCCGTACAAGCAAAGGATTTATTTAAGCTTTCCTTATAAGAAAATTACATCAATTCACGTCCAAAACCCTAGTCAATTCCGGACTGGTTTTATCCGAACTTTCCAAAACTGTTCGGTTTAAACTTGCTGCACCTTGCGGGTCCTTTTTGTGGCGGTAAACGACTTCGGATGAAAACGAGCCCAAAAGCAATCTTGACCGTTTCGACGAGGCAAACAACTTTCATGTTGAACATTTTTTGATCCGAGGTCATATCCATGGCCAAATTGCTCGCGCAAAACAGCTAAATACTCACGCAGCTCATCAGACATACCCACACATGTGTCTGGTTCCGGGCGTCATATTTTGCCTATTGGAGGGTCGCGCTATGCGGGCTCTAACTTTTGCATAAGAATTCGGATTTGAACGAATTTTATATCAAAATCGATTGCTTCGACGAGACGAACAACTCTCATGTTGAACGTTTTTTGATTAGAAACCATCTTGAGAGAATTTTTGGCTGTTTTCCGAAGTCTGCAGCAGAAAAATATGGAATCCGGAGGGTTGCCTCCGGAGTGTCCAGCCATCTACTGTAGCAGCATCTTGTAGCGGCCATAACTTTTGCATACGAATTCGGATTGGGACATATCAAAATCGACCGCTTCGACGAGACGAACAACTTTCATGTTGAACATTTTTCCATCCGAGATCATCTGAATAACCCTTTGAGCCCATCTTCAATTTCTCGTCCGTTTGACTATCATAGCCTCCAATCCGGCAAGTTTTCTATCCGAGTAAGCTTTCCACACCGACAATGTTTCTATCCAGCAAGCTTTCACACCGGCAAAGTTTCACTCCGGCAAGGTTTGTACTTCGGCAAGGGTTCACTCCGACAAGGTTTGTACTCCGGCAAGGGTTCACTCCGGCAAGGGTTCACTCCGGCAAGGTTTCACTCCGGCAAGGTTTCACTCCGGCAAGGGTTCACTCCGGCAGGGCTTGTACTCCGGCAAGGTTTTCTTTTCCACTCAGGGCCGGCCCGCGAAGTGTTGCCTCTAACTTTTGCATACGAACCCGGATTCTTAACCATGCCAAAATCTGGTGTCAACACATGCCCCCCTATTTTTCGGCAAAGCTTGTGTGCCGAAAAATAACTTGTACTGTGTTTGTTCTAAGGGCGATGTCAACACCCCATCGGCCATTTATTTTTCTTAGGGCAATAACTATGTATCGACCATTGCCTATTTAGGCTTCTTGCCACACACTCGGGTGGTATTTCTTCAAGTACTTGCCATTGAGAGCTCGAGGTAACAACGCCCCTTGTATGGATTCCACCGGTAGAATCACTTTCCATACGAGATCACCAACTTGAAAATTCTTCAACTTGACTTTCTTATTGTAAGCTCTTGCCACCCTCAACTTGTCTCTCTCTATGGCCTTCAAAGCAGTCAAACGTTTATCGGCAACTTCGTCAATGTTATCCATCATTAAGTTATAAAAGTCTACAGCCGATAAATCTTTTTGCTTGGCTATATTCAAAGCATTCAAATTCACCTCCACCGGTAAAACAGCCTCTTGACCATATACTAGCTCATATGGAGTTACCTTCGTAGTTGCCTTGAGATCCTATGTGCCCACAAAGCTTCAGACAACAACTCATGCCATCTCCTTGGATTATCTTCAACCTTCTTCTTGATGAGCTTGCTTAAAATTTTATTGCTAGACTCAGCTTGTCCATTGGCTTGGGCATAATATGGAGATGAATTGAGCAATTTTATGTTATAAGATTCGGCAAATTCTCTAACTTGGTGTGACATGAAAGAGGAGCCTTGATCTGTAGTCAATGTTTGAGGAATGCCGAATCTATGAATAATGTGCTCGGTTATGAATTTAATCACCTCCGTATGTGTCATGTTCTTGAGAGATACTGCTTCAGACCATTTAGTGAAATAATTGGTTGCCACCAATACGAACCGATGCCCCTTTGAGGAAGACGGATGAATTTGTCCAATAAAGTCTAAACCCCATCCTCTGAAAGGCCACGGCTTGATAATGGGATGTAACATAGCAGCAGGAGCCAACTGAATATCAACAAATTTTTGACAAGCTTCGCACCCTTTATAATATCTGAAGCAATCATTAATCATGGTCGGCCAATAAAACCCAGCACGTCGTAACAACCATTTCATCTTGGGAGCCGACTGGTGAGTACCACAAATGCCTTCATGTACCTCTCCCATAGCAACTCTTGCTTGGTCCTCATCCAAGCACTTTAAGAGAACATCATCAACTGTTCGGCGACAAAGATCACCATCCCTCATAGTATATTTAAAAGCCATACGCCGAACAGCCCTGTCCACTCTTTCACTCGGATTACGCAAGTAAGCAACAATGGGCTTCCTCCAGTCGGAATTGTCACCTGCACTACATTTTTTGTTAATGACTGAATCAGTGGGTTCCGGTTCGGCCTCTTCTATACTGGTAAGACAAGACATCGGACTTTGAGAAATATGAAACATGCCATGATCAACATGGTATCCAGATGCTTGCTGTGCCAACTCATTAGCTTTCCAGTTGTCATGTCTAGATATATGTGCAATGCTAAAATAATCCAAAGTAGAGATTATATCTAGACATTTATCAAGATAAACATTAAGTGATTCGTCCAAACATTGAAAGACTTTGGATATTTGCTGCACTACTAGTAACAAATCACCGTAAGCCTCAATATGTGTAACACCTATAGCAAGTAACATAACAATGCTTCATATTCGGCCTGATTGTTCGTGCAAACATATTCTAAGCGGCATGAGGCTTCAAAAACAGCACCATGAGGAGATATATAAACAACACCAACACCATGGCCATTGTTATGGATTCAACTATCAAAACATAATCTCCATAGTACTTGTCTCGCTCTCCATTCGAACTAAGGACGATGTAAGAATATTACACCGGCCATGATCGGATAGTTTCTTAGGACGATAGTTAATTATCGGCCATTATCATGAGGTCCATGTAGAATTCATCCATTAAAGCATGTATAGCCGAAACAAACAAATAATATAGCAATAAAATATTTTGGCCCCTTTGTCTTAGCAACAAAAATGTAACTAACCAAATGTATAGTGATTTGGTAATACTCTGTCATGATATGGAAAATTATGTTGCATCCATGGATCAAAATAAGTCCATGGAGGGTAACCGATCATAGCTGTGGATGAATTCCATGGCAAAGGCATCAATGGCATTGTTGAAGAAAATGGATGATGTGCTAACCGAAGATTTTGATGTTGTGATGCGCACCTTCGGCTTAATTGTTTGTGGCTTTCATTATTTTCCTTCTTCACTTTTATTGTACTTGTTGCAACAGAAGCATGCACATCATTTTTGTCTTGATTGATCTTCTTGGGAACCCATGCCATGTTCCTCTTTCTCAGCTCTTGTGCACTAAGATTTTGTAATTCCTTCTTTTGCCAATACGATAAGCTGAGTGGGCATCTCGGCTGTGATTCTGTTTTGACCAATGGCAATTCTTTCTTGGCCTTGTGCACTCTCAACTTCTTTTCTTCAGATTTGGCACTTTGACTCTTAATAATTGGTTGCTTCATCTCATTGCCTTTAGTAGCCAATGTCAACACTTTCATTGGCTCTTTTTCATTTGAGATCAAATCTGAAGTAGCACTCTTACGACCATCTCTTTTAACGCGGTAAACTTGTTTGACCACCTCTTTCTTCTTCCTTGAGCTCTGGATCGATTCCTTATGATTGAAACGGTCTTTAACATGTGATTGTTCAGATGTTGATCTTCTTGGAGCTGCATAATATTGGTGAGATGGTCTAAAATAAGATGGAGAATGCGCCCTTGTATCATACCTGTCCCATGATGAATATGTATCTATATGAGCATAGGGAGGCATCCACGACATTGGCATTGGCGGCCCAAAATAAGGATATGAATATGTTGCATTAAAATTCGCACTTTGCCAATACCGATCCTCATATTTGCGCCTTGGGGGTGATCTTGGTTTTTTTGCATGATTTGGCCGATAAGCATTCTTCTCTTCACTCTTCTTTTGATATTTCTCCAATAGTTCAGCGAAGGTGATTTTTGATCTCTTGCACTTGCGCTTATTTCGGTCTTTGTTTTCTTTTGGTTTGCTTCCATCAATCATTGGATTTGCTTGCTACCCCCCAGTCCTTGGCGTCTCCATTGTAGCTTCGATGGAATTTTTGCCCTCAAGGTTATGTTCATTATGCTCTTTAACAAATTCTTTACTTGAAAGCTCGATCCCATCACCTGCTGTTTTTACCATCTCTTTAACTGGATCGGCTTGAAGCAGCCGATGCAAAAACTTTCTACCATCGGGACCAATCGGAATAGACTGGTCATCTCTTGGTGTCTCAACAAATTTCAATCGTCCTTTATCAATGGCCGATTTAACTATTTGACGAAACATATTGCAATCCTCAAAATTACGTTTGAACGAATGATGCAACCTACAATACATTCGTCCTTGAATTGATGGCTTAACATGGTGATCAAGAATTCTAATGTAATTATTTTTCAACAACAAATCAAAGATTTGATCACACATGTTTGAATCAAAGGTATACCTTTTGTTTTCTAGCCGATCTTGTTGTGAGAACGGCTTTGGAGTTAAGCAAATGAATGGTTCAGATTTGGCATCTTCCCATTCGGCTATGAATTCTCTTTCGCATTCTTTTTCCGATGTCCTTAAATAAGAAACTATACTAGCATCGGTTTTCCCAAAATATTTTAACCTTGGCTTTGAATTTCTGAAATCAAAGTAGTTAGAACATACACGTCTCAATTGAGACCATGCGTAAGCCAAGTATGAAGCAAACAAAGCTACCCAATTAGATATGAACTTTAAATAAAGAAATGGGAAAAGCTTTGGTTGCAGTAATAAGTCACTATCGGTCTCTTTGAATGGTACAATATATTCACCGATATGCTTAGTAACAATTTTATTGCTAACAAGTATATTGCCCTTCTTCATTGGTCTTTGAAAATTACTTATTAGAATTTTTCTAATAGATGCATCAACAATAAAGTTGTGACCAAATCTGAAAATAGGTAAATTACTTGCTAGACATACCTCTTCAAATATGTTGGGAGAGCATGATGATTGTATATGATGAATAATATTGTGCTTTGCTTCTGGATGACTTCCCAACACCATGTCACAATTTTCTTCTTGATTTCGTGCATCATAAATTTGAAGATCTTTGTCAACCGAACTTTGTTCGGCTACTTGTTCTTGTCCTTGAAGCTCATCAATTTCTATGGCACGAAACTCACAGGGCAGCAAGTAGGTTCCCTTAATTTCAGAAAAATCAAGCACCGTTGTTTTCCTATGCTTGCCATGCCCTTTCTCAATAATGCTTGCCTCGTAGGATTTGATGGATTCAGAATATATACTACTTGATTCGGCTTTTTCAACCGAAGCACTTTCATGTTCCGAATCATCCTTCTTTTCATTAATAGTACCAATTGGCAATGCTTCTTTTATCTGAGCCAATTCTTTTTCTATTTGTTTCTGATGGCGAGTGGCAAAATTAGCTTTAAGCTTTTTCTCAATATCAGCCCACTCTGGATATGATTGCCCCCCAATGCTTTTAGATTCTTTCGGCAATGACACACGGGTGTTGCCGAAATTTTGCAATTGTGTAGGGGGTGTATAATATGATGTAGTACTAGGTGAAGGCATATGCAGTGTTGTAAGACCATACTTTTGCTCGCGAATTTTATCAATTGGCAAAGATTCATCTTCTTGCAAAACTCTAGCTTTTATTGCGGCATAATCAGGAAATAGCCCCTTTTCATGTTGTTCAAGGCAAAGAGCACTAATTCTCTTATTTTGGGCTAAACTCTTCAATGCAGCCACCACTACCTCATCTTCTACAATGTTTGGCACAACCGCTCCTGTAAAATTCATATTCATTCGGCTATAACCAGGAAGGTGTGAATCCGAATTATGAGCATCTACAGTTGTGTATGGTGCCAAAGAATTACTAACATGAGGTGTAGCATATGACGGTTGAGAGTAACTGGCCAAATAGCCATTAGTAGCGTGGCCAATTCTCTCATTCATCGGCATGGTTGAATTACTATATTGCACATTAGCTGCCGACGAATAAAAGGGTGAAACACTTTTTTGTATGGCATTGGAAATTCTAACTTGGGGTGTTTCAAATTGATTAATCGAACTCATCATGTTGCTCATCGGCATATGAATTTGTGGGGTTGCCGATGCATGGGAGTTGGGATACATATGTTGCATGTTGCTAAATTTATAAGAATTTGAAACATGAAGATTT
The DNA here is from genome assembly GCA_021437245.1 of Aegilops speltoides. NCBI lineage: Eukaryota > Viridiplantae > Streptophyta > Magnoliopsida > Poales > Poaceae > Aegilops > Aegilops speltoides. The sequence goes on along the minus strand of CM038143.1, from coordinate 531,114,510 downwards.
TTTTGCATCGGCCCTTGCACATAATTAGATGCATGATTGATAAAACTAGGGCTAGCCGATACATTATGCTCAATAAGTGATCCAGCAACAACATATGGATTATTTGCATCTACAAAGGGGAATTGGGTATTCATATTACCTTTGTAGATTGCAGCAACTTGATGACGATCTCTTCGTAACAAGAACGGGCTGGAGACCGTTCAAAGCTTCGTCCCCAGCGGAGTCACCAAAAAGTGTGTTGACACACGAACACGTCACGTGTACCCTCGACGCCGGGGGTGATGCACGCAGCTCACGTCGAAGGAGACCCGACCGACGACAGCGACACGCAAGACAGTCGGCGGGCGCTTTGAGACCAAGCCCGCTTGCGGGAGGGACCCGTCCGTGGCTTGCGGCGGCTATGGGCTGCTCCAGGTCGATTCGCTCGCCCCTAGAGCCTCGTGGATCCGCAGCCCTCCAGCATGAAGAACTAGCGAAGAACGAGAAGAAAGATACAAGGGAGAGATAAAAAGTAGATGAACACGAAAAAGTAGTAGATTGATTTGTTCGATTGTGTGTTGTTTTCAATCGGCCGTCACCCCCAACATATATAAGAGGCGGCTGGACTTCCCGTACAAGCAAAGGATTTATCTAAGCTTTCCTTACAAGAAAATTACATCAATTCACGTCCAAAACCCTAGTCAATTCCGGACTGGTTTTATCCGAACTTTCCAAAACAATTCGGTTTAAACTGGCTGCACCTTGCGGGTCCTTTTTGTGGCGGTAAACGACTTCGGATGAAAACGAGCCCAAAAGCAATCTTGACCGTTTCGACGAGGCGAACAACTTTCATGTTGAACATTTTTTGATCCGAGGTCATATTCATGGCAAAATTGCTCGCGCAAAACAGCTAAATACTCACGCAGCTCATCAGACATACCCATACATGTGTCTGGTTCCGGGCATCATATTTTGCCTATTGGAGGGTCGCGCTGTGCGGGCTCTAACTTTTGCAAAAGAATTCGGATTTGAACGATTTTTATATCAAAATCGATCATTTCGACGAGACGAACAACTCTCACGTTGAACGTTTTTTGATTAAAAACCATCTTGAGAGAGTTTTTGGCTGTTTTCCGAAGTCTGTAGCAGAAAAATATGGAATCCGGAGGGTTGCCTCCGGAGTGTCTGGCCATCTACTGTAGCAGCATCTTGTAGCGGCCATAACTTTTGCATACGAATTCGGATTGGGACGATCTTTATATCAAAATCGACCGCTTCGATGAGACGAACAACTTTCATGTTGAACGTTTTTCCATCCGAGATAATCTGAATAACCCTTTGAGCCATCTTCAATTTCTCGTCCGTTTGACTATCATAGCCTCCAATCCGGCAAGTTTTCTATCCGAGTAAGCTTTCCACACCGACAATGTTTCTATCCGGCAAGCTTTCACACCGGCAAAGTTTCACTCCGGCAAGGTTTGTACTTCGGCAAGGGTTCACTCCGGCAAGGTTTGTACTCCGGCAAGGGTTCACTCCGGCAAGGGTTCACTCCGGCAAGGGTTCACTCCGGCAAGGTTTCACTCCGGCAAGGGTTCACTCCGGCAGGGCTTGTACTCCGGCAAGGTTTTCTTTCCCACTCAGGGCCGGCCCACGAAGTGTTGCCTCTAACTTTTGCATACGAACCCGGATTCTTAACCATGCCAAAATCTGGTGTCAACAGTTTCCAAAACCATAAACACTAGAAATTCTTAAATGGGCGGGCCCAATCAGAACGATAGGTCGATTCTCTTGCGCGAAACAACGACGTTTTGACGCAAATGCGTCATATAGGGATTTCCATCTCCACTTGCTCCATATGCAAACGAGACCACACGAGAGCTTTCCTCTGCCTCTGCTTAGTTTGCTTCTGGCCCGACCCAACCCGTTCGTCTCGCAGTCAGAACCCATTCTCAATCTCAACTGCCTCCAACTCGCGAGCCCACCCACCGCGCTTCCTCCCTCTACCACCGGCATCCCATTTCGGCGAATAATGATGCGGCGGCCTACAACAAGGTATACTCCCCACGTCCCCGTTCTACCCCTTTGCTCACATACAACAAAATCTAGGTCCTCATGAGTAAACTGAGTCGGTTGAGGAGGAGAAGGAGGAGAGATATAACTTGATCCAGGTTCTACAAAGTGAAATTCCTTGTTCCCCTTCTAGTGTCTTCATGTTAGCGGTGGAGACATGTGTCGCTTCGGGCAGATCTGTCATGCCGTCCCCTTCTGTTGGCTCCTCCGTGGATTCGTCGGAGCTGCCGCTGCTTTCTCTCCCCTTTGGTCGTCTCATATGATTTCTGGGAGTAAATAGCACAAAGCTACTAGTTTACAGGTTAGGGTTCCAAAAAACTACCACTTTTTTAATTTTCTCAGAAAGCTACCAAACGCGAGGTCCGCTGTTTCAAAAAACCCAAACCCGCGGTGACTAGCGATTTAACTATTTTTCTGATGGCTTGGGCCCATCTGTCAGCCCACGTGGCTGCGCGCGCTCACGGCGCGGCAGTTCACGACCATTAGCCGACCGGCCCGGTCGGAAGTGGGGTAAATATACCCACTCGATCGGTCGGGATCACACACTCGCTCACTCTCTCGTTGCTTGCTCACTCCCCTGCTCTCACTCCCCTGCTCCAGTACGAGCTCGCCGCCGCACGCCGTCTTCGAGGCCGGTGGCCGTCGACCTCCTTGCCGCAATGCCTTCCTGGAACGACGAGGAAACCAGCTCGAAGGAGGAGTGCGAGGCTGTCAGCATGGACATGGGACTTATAGTAAGTTCTTTGCCACCTAGGGTTAGGGTTAGGGTTAGGTGGCAGTAGCTTAGGCTACAGCCATGGATGTTGCTTAGTATATTGTTGTTGTTGTGTGTGTGATACTGTTCTTGATTAGTGAGGGTGCGGTTTGATTGTAGAATTTAGGTAACCTAGGGTTCATCTCTGTACAGTGTTAGGGTTCATGCTGATTTGGGGATTTAATGAACAGTGCAAGTTGATTCTGGTATTGAGTGCAGATTGAAACCAATTTTTGTTGGTTATTATGGTTGCAGGAGGAACCAGACACCACTGTGGAGCCCCTTTTATGTGGCCAACTTGAGCTTGCTCATCCCAAGTGCATTCTGCACCAACTGAGGCCTATTAAGCGTGTTGCTTTTGAAGGGCCTATAACAGGGAGGCGTTTCTATGGCTGCCCAGTCCAGGTTAGATGCCAATTAAGTTTTCTACTATGGATGTTCAGTCATGTTTGATATGATGCAGCAGTTTGTTTGATATGACAGACACATATGTATTTTTGCCACTTTGGAAACTTACTAATGGCATTGTAATAACTTTTCACATTTACAAATACAGGAAAATGGTGTGAATTGTGGTGTTGTAGAGTGGGTTGATGGGCCTTGGCCAACTGTTCTTCAGAGATGTTTGTGCAAGCTATGGGAGATGTTCCATGAGCAGAAATTTGGAAGGGTACAGGACAAGGAGAAGTATGAGAAGGAGTTGGCCAGGCTTAAGAGTGAACATGAAAGGGAGTTGGCCAAGCTGAGGACTGAAAATGACAAGCTTTGCATTGAGTACACCAAGCTTGTTGATGATGTATCCAAGATGTTTGATTGGCAGGATGGTAGGGTGGACAAGAAACAAGTGGAGGAGGAAGAACTTGAGAAGAAGAAGAAGGAGCTAGAGGAGAAAGCCATGTTGGAGGTGCAGATGGAAAAGCTCAAACTTGCAAAAGAGCAGAGGTGCATTTTGCAGAGCCAAGCTGATATCATCAAGAACACTAGGAAGGCTATGAAGGATGTTGAAGTTGACAGAGATGTTCTTAAGAAGGAGAAGGCAATGCTTGAGCTTCTTGTTGCTGAGATGCTGAATGAAGGGTATGGCAGCAAGGAGAAGTTAGAGCAAATCAAGGCCATCCTTGAGACTTGAACTTGCTGTGATATGTTGGTGAAGTAAGTACATCCAAAGGCCTTTATATAAGGATGTGGCCTGGCATGATTTCAAGTAATTATGGGTGTACATTTTGGGGGAATGTGAAGTTTAACCTAGTGTGTAAGAATCTTATTTCCTATGTTGTTAAGTTGTAATGGATCTCCTATGGTATTAAGTGTTGTAATGGATCTCCTATGCTATTAAGTAGTGGAAATGGATCTCCTATGCTATTAAGTGTTCAACTTGATCTTATATCTTTTATATGTTATTTGTTATCCTTCATATATTATTTCTGTGGGTAATTGGGCTTAGTGGCCCACTACTCTCTGACCAAATGCAACCCTTGGCCTATTAACCCCAATCCCCCATCCATCTGTCAATATAAACCCCTCCCCACCCCCACCCTTTCCCAGTGACTCCACCAGCCGCCACCCAAAAGAAACCCTACAGATGGATCCTGACATGGAGATGTCACAGAGGAAGAGGGGGAGGCTGTGGAGGTACGGACAGCAGCAGCACAGAGGAGGAGGAGAGGCGCAGGCAGAGGGCACTAGAGGCGGCCCAGGATGAGCAGCAACAGGAGTTCAACCGCCGACTCTCCAACAAGGTACTGGAGAAGTGCAATGATGAAGAACTAGAGCTGGTTTTCACTGGTGGCAGGGGAAGGCCATTCATGGAGATCATTAGGTGGGCAAGGATGAGGGCAGTCATGGCTCCTCATCCAGCAACTAGGACCAAGTGGGTCCATTTCTTTGAGCGCTATGACTGATATGTCAATCTAGCTATCTATCTTGCTATCTATCTTTCTATCTATCTTTCTATCTGTAAGTCAATTTGAGAGAGAATTGTAGTAGTATTTGTGAGATTTGGATGTAATCTATGAGACTATCTATCTATCTATCTATCTATGAGATTTGGATGTTTCTATCTGTAAGGTGTATATCAAGTGTTGAATCCACATATAGATAAAAGTTGCAGATGAATTGAAGTTGCAAACAAGTGCAGAATCCACATACAGTACCATATTACAAACCAAATCAAAGAGTGCAGTATCAAGTACTTAGTGAGGCAATGTTATTACAAACCAAATCAAACAGTATCAAGCACTTGGAGTTCAACAACTTCAGCTAGTTGCCACTTGCATAAAAGTAATCTTTCAGCCTATTTGATGGCTTCCTGACCCTCTTTGACCCATCATGCACAGCACTTGTAGCAGCTCTATTGGCAGCAGCCTGTCTAGGAGCAATGAAAGATCCAGTGCCAGCTCTATTGGCAGTAGCTGACCTGGTGTTCTTTGCTGGAGAAGACCTTGATGACCTGGTGTTCTTTGCTGGAGAAGACCTTGATCCATTGCCAGGAATAGTTGTGTTCTTCTTCTTGGCAGGTGCTACTACTGTTGCAGAAGATGTGTTGGTCCTGCTCTTCTTGAGAGGTGGTGGTGCTGTTGATGTAGCTAGTGCTGCCCTCTTCCTTGACCTAGAAGCTGTCTGTGTTGACTCATTTGTTACTGGAGGAGGAGTTGGTGCAGGTGCAGAGGCAGCAGGTACCCTTGGTGGCCTTTGTGCAGTTGCATCCATTGAAGATCCAGCCACAGAGTAGTTTGTTCTATTTTCCTACACAACAATATTAGTTAGAAGTATTTTCCTACAAATGAAATGAATGTAACAATGCAATGCAATGTAAGTAACCAAGGAATCAATGGACATACCTGATGCTTGTTCAGCCTCATTTGGAACTTAGGTTTCAAAGGGACACCACAATTGTTGATCCTATGCCCTTGCATCTTGCAGTTGCTGCATGTGACTGTACCAATCCTAGAAGTGTCTTTTTTAGCTGGCACCTCAAACAGGCCTTTCCTCATGGCAGTTTGTTTCTTACCTTTCTTTTCTCTAAAAACAGGGGAGAAATATCATGCCCACTTGTATGAGGCCAATGGTCAGGACCTGGCACAGGGAATATTATGTGCTTATATGTTTCACAATACATGGGTTTCTTGAAGAAAGCAGAAACATAGTCTTCAGGGTGTATCTTCACTTTCTGCATTGCAGCAATGGCATGACTGCATAGGATAGTTGTCATGTCCCACCTCCTACAGTCACAGGTCTCATTGTTCAAATTAACATAATATGTGTTTTCAGAGCTACTTGTGACCTGCCATATCCCTGGCCCTGCCATGTATGCTTCACAATATTTAGCCCACTTCTTCCCCTCTTCTAAGATCTCTGAATAAGTAGGTGTGATTTCCCATATGCATCCCTTTGTCTTCTCTCTGATCTTCTGAAACTTAATCATTGGCTTTGTTCTTATGCCCTCTAACATAGTCCTTATTGGCTTGTTCCCAACATCCAATATCATTCTATTGAAAACTTCACTAAGGTTGTTTACTACCAGGTCAGTTTTGCACACAGTGTCCATTTTATACCTAGCCCAGGTATGGTCTGGTATCTGGGACAACCACTTCCAAGCTTCTAAACTTTCTTTTTTCAAATTCTCCATGCCTAAATCATGTCCATGTTTGGTAAAGGAATAGGTAGCCTGATCTAATTGTTTCTTAAGTTCCTCTCCTCTGAAACCAGCAGACTGAAAATTGGCATAAATATGTCTAAGACAAAACCTTTGTGGAGAGTCAGGGAATACATCATCTATTGCACTCAACAATCCCTGTTCAATATCAGGTAATCTTAAGTGTTACTCATCTACTGAATAACACTTTACTCATTGCAGATGTAAAGGCAAATGTAAAGACTAGGTTCGGAACAATACCTTCTGCCTGTCAGACATAATTGTGTATTTGCCAAACTTATTGCCAGTTCCAATGACTGTTCTCAACTGTGTGAGAAACCATGTCCAACTGTTTGTATCTTCCTTATCAACAACACCAAAAGCTATTGGGGAGATGTTATTGTTGCCATCCCTCCCTGTAGCTGCCAATATCTGCTGACCAGTGCTTAGCTTGATGAAGCAACCATCCAGACCTGCTAACATGATAACATGAGTGCCTAAGTACATCAATGTTTAAAAAACATATAAATTTCTGAATACTTACCTATAAATGGCCTGCATCCATTCAGAAAACCCTCCTTGCATGCAAACAAGCAGTAAAACATATAGTGAAACCTTGGGGTAGGAGCTGGGTTAAGTGGGTCCTCATGTGTTGTTACTATGCACCTACTGTCAGGGTTAGTATCTAGCACACACTGTAGGTAGTCCCTTATTCTGTGATACTGGAGTTTGTGATCTCCTTGCACAACCTCAACTGCTTGCTTCCTTGCCCTATATGCCAAGCTTTTAGGCACATGCACACCAAACTTCTTCTTTGTGTATGACATAATTGTGTCAACACCAGCTCCAGGGTTGGATCTGACTGTATCCTCACAAACCTTAGCAACCCAATTGACTGTCACCTTTGTGTTCTCTCCACTTGCTCCACAAGTGTGATCCAGGTTCATCTTCTTGATACTGAAAGTTGCCTCATGAGCTATCTTGGAGGCAACTATGTAAAACTGACATCCATGTTTTCTCTCAGAGCACCAAGCAATAACCCTAGTTGGTTCATTTTTGTGATACTCAAAATTCCTAAGAGTCCTCACATGAAAATTTCTAAGTGCTTCTCTGAACTCAACTACATTTTCAAAGCACAAATGCATTGCAAACTGCTCATGTGCATCAGGCCTTGATGGATCATACCATATCCTCTCCTTCTTCTGCTTCTTCCTACTCTTCCTTCCAGATGGCAGCCTTGGTGCATCATCTTCATCACTTATGCCAAAATCACCTGGAAAACAGTACTCATCAGCTTCAGGGACATAATCTTCAAACTTGATGTGCTCAGGCTCACTGTGAGACTTGCTAGTTGGGCCAGGTTTTCTAACTGGCTTAAGCTTTTTGGCTGCATTTGTAGTTACAGTACCAGGATCACTTATGCCAGGATCCTCTACTTGTTCAAATTCAGAAACAACTGGTTCTTCCTCCCAAAACTCAGAAGGTTCTGAGTTAGTTGCACAGAAGTGCTCTGCAGTATCAGTGCCAGTCTCATCTTCACCCCTACACCAAGCTTTGTAAGAAATCTTCTCCCCTCTGTAATCACCCCTAAAGAACTCAAAATCTGAAGATGATTTGTCATCTTCAACTTCATCTTCTTCCTCTGGTACATCTTCTTCTTCATCATCTGCTGCTACTTCTACATCTTCTTCTTCCACAACTTTTTTCCCCTTGTTAAAATTGCTGCTTTGCTGTGTGTTTATGTAGGGATCATCAGGGACAGGGTACAGAACACCTTCTTGTGAAACTCTGTAAACAACAGGTTCACCAACATGATCAATGGGGATCTGTTCCTCATCTGCTGGGCTTGGATCAGTAGCTTTTCTGACACTGATGTTCAGTACCTTATTATCAACAAACAAGTCAAGCATTTCCTCTAATGCCTCCTCACTATCCAGGGCCTCCACACCCTCCAACCCCTTTCCCTCTTCCTTTACATAAGTTAGAAATGCATCCATTCCATAGCCCTCCAACTCAACCAATGCTAATATGGTCAGATAACTGATATCTGAGGACACTGAATACTTTTTCTCCATATTATCTATTTCTTGAAAATGTAGCCTCAAGTCCCAACTCGCATCATCTAAGCTGTAGGATTAAATTGACAAACAATTATTTTTTAAGTGAATGCACTGAACATTACTGACCAAATGAATGTTCTTCTAATTACAGTGAATGCACTGACCAAATGAACTAACCAAATGCACTTTCTTCTACACTAACTTAACCAATAAAACACAGTAGCACTTTCTTCTAATTTGAACAAAAGCACCCAGAAAATTTAACTAAAGAACCCATAAATTTTACCAAAAGGACACAGAAACATTGAGCAGTGATTACCTCACTCCACCAAAGGACGACGCCCAATGGTGGCCGCCTGCTGGATCAGCGTGGATGCGCTTCGCCACTGCCCTGGCCGCGCGGGACTTCCAGATCTGAGCTCGCCGGATCCACATGAGCATGGCGGTGATGGCTCTTCGCGATCGCTGCGCCGGGAAGCTCGAGCTGCCTAGCCATTTGTCCGCCTCTGAGGGTCCACCGCCCTCCTCGCCAGTGCCGCCTTGGCTCAATCGCTCGCCGCCGACGAGATTTGGCTGCGCCGCCGCCATCGCCCACCTAGGTCACTGCCGGGGAGAGGAGGGGGAGAGGAGGGGGAGTGAGAGAACGGGACCGCGTCGGCTACTTTGGTTCCGACCGGACCGCGTCGGCTAACGGCCGTGAACTGCCGCGCCGTGAGCGCGCGCGGCCACATGGGCTGACAGATAGGCCCAGCCGTCAGAAAAACGGTTAAATCGCTAGTCACTGCGGGTTTGGGTTTTTTGAAACAGCGGACCGCACGTTTGGTAGCTTTCTGAGAAAATTAAAAAAGTGGTAGTTTTTTGAAACCCTAACCTGTAAACTAGTAGCTTTATGCTATTTACTCGATTTCTGGAGATGATGTGTTTCCATATGCCTCTCATTCATATTTCATGGCAGATTGCATCGTTCCAACCCGTCGTTTATTATCTCCGCTCGGCTCTCTCTGGCTAGTTAGCCTTGACCCTGTTCATATTTATTATTTGCCTGCTAGCACTATATCCTGATAAAATTCTTAGAGGCTACAAGAGACTACAGAGAGCAATGCTTCGATTATAAAGTGCCGGTCATGCTTTGATTGAGAAAGGTTGGTGAACACATTAGCTATTCGCCCATTCATTTCTGACCCACAGTCTTAATTGCCATTTCGCCAAAGAGGGTTGACTATATATTTGTACTTTTTCTCCACTGCCCCCTGGGCTCTACACTAATCACTGATTTGCCAAGCTGGTGAGAGACGATGGCATTTGGAGCCTTAACTATAAACCAAAGCCATGCATCAACATTATAGCCTCGTACACCATCTAAAATTCGTTCAAGTAGCAAAGTGCTCCAATCTTCAGTGACACCACCTCCCGCCCTTGCAGTCATAGGTGGCCTTCAAGATTGCAAACATGTCGTCCCTGTTTGCATTGATAGAATAGCCTACTGCTAGCATTCTTATTTGTAGCCTCTGCTTTCCTTTTTGTCTCCACGGGGTTCTACATCCTATCCATACATTAATTAACTCCCAACTGAAATCAAAATGCAATCTAGCACAATAGAAAATCTCAATATCATGACTCTTCAGTTCATTTTTCTTTTTTGCATCTGAGCGGAACAGAGAAGTTCGTGCGGCACGAAGGCACTGAGCTAGGTCTGGCAACAGTTCCATCATCAAACTTGTAGTTAGCGTTAGTGGTAGGATGAAAGTTCTAGATTGAAGCCTTCTGTTGATGTAGTTAGCATTTAAACGGAGGTTTTATTCATGCATCATTCCAAACTATTGGCATGTAGCTTTTCTAGTCCTTTTAACGTCTGACCATGTATCATTTCAAACTATTGGCATGTAGCTTTTCTAGTCCTTTTAACGTCTGACCATGTATCATTTCAAACTATTGGCATGTAGCTTTTCTAGTCCTTTTAACGTCTGACCATAACCTTCCAGATTTTGTTTCCAAATGCATGTTGTATTGCTTCTCCAGCAAATTTGCCAATGCCATTCTAGCTTTTGCATTTTATTCCCAACTACAACTATTGTACTATCCCAAGATAACTATTCTGAACACTCCCCGATTTGAAATCAGGAATTTGCAGAATACTTGATAATCATATATTATATTTTTCATTATGGAAATTTATACGAAAATCGAGGATTTTCTCTAACTTGTCATTGAGGACTCGACAGGCTTACTGAAGCAAGAAAAGTCAATTTGCCCCTAGGGTGCATTACGTGTTAGTCCACAGCTTGGCCTTAGTAACCAGACTGGGGAGCTGGCCACCACGTTCTCTACCTCTTTCTGCCCACCCTCCATGCTACCTTTTCTATCCAACTGAGCTGCCACTCGGCAACAACTATGCTCCTCTAAAGGGTACTTCCACACACCTCGATATTATGCTACGTTGCTAATGTCTCCTCTTCTTCGAGGAAATAAGTGGTATTGAGTTGTTTCTACATCCATATAGATCGTGACATGTGATGTAATTTAATATGCTTCCCATTCATAACGTATTGCACCGTAACAATCCACGATGATTGCAATTGCTCTCACTCTCTCCCGAGCCTTGATTACCTTCAACTTAGTTTGGGCGGTAGTAATGTCCGGTAAGATAGGTATGATGCTATAGAGGCATTGCATCCTTTATAAGGGTGGGTCATGCTTAGATTTGCAAGGTTGCTGAGCACATTAGCTATCTATATATCCATTAACCCTAAACAAAAGTCAACATATCATCTCGTATAAATATAATAGAAAATCTCAATATTAAGGTTCTTCAATTTGATGTCTTAGCATCTAATAAAAACATAGGGAAGGTACATTTTAAAAGATATAGTGAAGCGAGAGAATAGGCTAATTATTGCAGATGGGCCGTGAGGCATCACTGGTAAGCGTGGTCGTGCGCCAGCACAACATTGCGGTGAGTCTGACGGTGCTTCCATGCTATTATAGTGGCAAGCTGCAGCTTTGTGTGTATCTGTGCGAGCAAGAAATCACCCAACCTAGTCAATTGCTCAAGTACTAAACTGATTCGTCCATTCATTGGTAGATTGCTTCAAGGACTTCAGTGTCTTTTTGAAACCGAAGCATTTGTAGTGTTGTGTTGTTATACCATGTGTCTATTTTATTAGTGTAGTGCTGCTCACTTTATCTCAACAAAAGCTCTTTTTAGTCCCTGTTTTGAGATATTCTGAAATTTGTAACATAGTGATTAAACTGTTCTCCCATGAAAATTTCAACTTTCTCCCATGAAAATTTGTAACATAGTGATTTTTTATTTCATTTGCTGTAAGACCTTTGTTCAGAACCTGTTTAGTTTTTTTAATAAGAGGGGCCGTATGCATCGATCTGATGCAGAGGCCGGGGAATTCCCCCTTTTCGAAAAAAAATGAAAATTTCAACTTTGCTGATTCTCTCCTTTGTTCAGTGTCTTTGCGGGATCAGAGGTCCAGTCCGTACCAAAGAAGGCCAAAAACACGATACACTTTTCTAGAGATCAACTGATGGGGTCAGCATTTGTTGCATTTGGCATCATATTATTTGTAGGTTTCTTCTCAGTTGCCCGTGACGTTTAGCCATGGTGGAGGGGACGAGCATGCGCAACTGAACGGAACCGAAAGTCGTGGGAGTCTATGTATCGCAGTATATTACGTTAGTGGTTATACAGAGATTCTTTAACATCAGTTCAACCTAGAAGCCCAATATGACAAAGCTGATTCCATTCCGTTTTCTTGATCTGAGTTCCACAAGCTCGTCAATTGTGGAAGTATGATCAACAACCATGTGGTATTCTTCCAAATTCTCCGAGTTGAGCCATCATTATCCGCAGCTGATGGTAGATGGGTTGGCCTTTGGCCTCCACTCAGGGGCGGCAGAGAGGCCGACCGAGAGGCAAGCAGATGCGCGGCGCTTGGGAAGCCAAGGGGGATGTACACGTGCGGTGGCGGCACCCGCGTAATTCAGACGAGCGCCGGCCGCCACTACGTGTGCCATAGCGTTATTCCAGCCTTATGCAAAAAAGTCTAGAATGCCCTAAAAAATTGACGGTCAGATTTAGCTTATACTGCTCACCCTTCTCAGCAGTATAAGGTACCCTTGCAATCAGTATAAGCTGTTTATTTCTCTTGATCTGATGTTGAGGATTAATCCACACTGCTAGTTCACGTGCGCCGTATAAGCAAGAACATACAACATGCACCAAAAACAAATCTGTCTTATTTAAGCTCTGGTATATATTAGGATCCGTCCCGATAGTTGCCCAAAAAAGTTAAAGTACTTACGCCATCGATGATGCTAGTCTATGGACCCAGATCTGGTGCCTCTCTGCCGGCCATGTCAGGCTCCACTTGATCTGGCGCCGGTGAGGTCGTCTGCAAGATCGTGTGCCTCTGCGGCCGTAGCTTCTAAAAATCCTCATGGTTTTTTGCCTAGCTGAAAGTCACCGCGCAACCTCTATCTGAGCACTGCTTTTCCATCCGGTATGACATGTGCATTGCTTTAATGCAGGCGATGCACATGTTCCTTGTGTCTATCTATTCGCACGCTTGCTCAAACAGCATGTAAATGCATGCATATAAACGGCCGCAATCCTTTTGCAACTAACATTGTCCCTGTACTACTTGTGCATACTTTACGCTGCAAGATACTGGGCAAACCGAAGGAACAACTCCATGGAGGATGTACTTCTAAACACTCAGAATTCCGAGCGCACTAATATTGCATCAAGTGAGGTAATTGGACGGAAAGCTTCAGCCAAGAACATCTTTCCGCACACCTCTCATTCCCAACACATACTTATCCAATGTAGCAAATTAGCATTACTAGTTGGGACATCTGATATTGATCTCCTTTGGTGGCTATGATAAAAGGTGTATATAAGAAGGATACAAGCAAGGATATATGAGGCAGCAATGCGTGCTATATGCTTTATAACTGTTACGATACTGAAAAGTTGGTAGGTATGGTAATTAGCCTCCATTCATAAAAATGTGGTATTTTCAGGTAATTACCTGGTCCAAAATGCTAAATGTAAGATCATACAATAAATATGCGAAATGCTAAATATATACTCCCTCCATTCTAGTTTACAGGGCAGCCACAAAAATATAGAAGACTCCCGTATACAAGGCTAATGATGAACTCCACCCTGTTTTTGCAGTTATTTTCTAAGATGCATGAGCAACTCAGAGCCGTTCCTAGGGAGTAGAATCATCGTGCAACTAAGATGGAGGAAATAATTTTATTCTTCACAATGAGATTGATGACAACGCTAGTTCTAGTTGCCCCATCCTCCTCCTTGTTTTCCACTATATCGCAACACCATGTCCAACAACGAAGATGAGTTGGGGTTTCCGGAACACCCTCTAAACTGCGATCCAGCATATGAGAACGATGGAGAAGAAGATGACTAGATTACGGGCATAGAGAACAGCGGGGAATGAAGCCTTTGGCATGGTGGAGGTGATGATCATCACCGTCGAGGAACACGACACTAGTATCATGGAAGAGACCATCATCAAAGAACAGAAGGCTACAGTGGCGGGGTATGATGGACACGACACCAATGGAAGATGCCTCATTCGACATGGAAAAAAGCCAATACATCTTCATCAATGATTCAGCCATGGAGACACAAGATGACACCGAAAAACAAGACGCCACTGGCACGACGGATGGCTTGGTCGACATGGACCGTCCATCAATATTTTCGTCACATGCATGTATCATACACATGTAAATATCTTTTGGGACGAATCTATATAAACATATGAATTTGAAGCACCTAATCCAACAACGTTGATACATGTAGCTAAAGTTTTAAAAAGTATGAGAATCAACATTTGTTCTGGTAGTTTTTTCTCTTTATGGATGTGTTACATTGATTTCTCGTCCATTGCTCTGTGCTTATGTCGGGTTGCATCATTAACTTTTTGACTTGTCATTGATGTTACAGTCTTCTTGAACCAGTTTGCACTCAATGCCAGAGATCAAAAGGATAGCCTGGAGGATTTTATTATGACAGCGAATCTTCACATCACTGTCAATAGGTCGTAAGCTCTTCCGGTCATATGTTGACCGGGCCACAAACAATTGGTATCCGCTGTCCTCTGCTAAACCAACAATTTTTTTATTAGCGTACTTGCTTTGTACTTACTAATGTTTGTGGGCAACATATTAGGTGAAAACCTGATTTCGGTGCAAATATGAAAACTTACGCTATAAATCATCCGATCTCAAATGAAGAGACAAGGTGGGTCCATCTGCGGCCACTTAGATCACACTTAGCAGATGAAAAATCATGGGACATTGTCTCCTAAATATCTCTAACAAGTACTCCCTCCGTCCCAAAATTCTTGTCTTAGATTTGTCCAAATACGGATGTATCAAGTCACGTTTTAGTATTAGATACATCCGTATCTAGACAAATCTAAGACAAGAATTTTGAGACGGAGGGAGTATATTTTTGGGTTAGTTTGATGCTTTTCTGCTAAGTTGTAAATTGTTCTCCCGTCATTTTTTTTTTTGAACTTTCTCCCGTCATTTTCATTTTGCTGTGAAGTGTACTACCGGAGACAGAGAGATAAACCTCGCTGCTTGCGTTAAAGTGTACTTCCTCCTCCAGCGCGAGCGAGAGCGAGAGTACACAAGAGAGCCTTTCTGGGCCTCGGCTAAGTTAGCTTCTGGCCCAGCCCGGCCCAGCCCGTTTGTCTTGCTGTCCGGTCGTCTCGCCGTCGTCTCCAGCGGCCCGGACAGCGAGCCGGAGACGGTAGCCACCTCAATCTCAACCGCGCTTCCTCTCTCTACCACCGCGCAGTTGGTAGGAGCGACATCGATTCCGGCGACCACCGATGCGGCGGCCTGCGGCGAGGTACCCTCCCCAAGTCCCCTTCTCCCCTTTGCTGATGTACTGTAAAATCTTGTTTCTGCTTCTAGATGTGTACCTCATGAGGAGATTCAGGGGGTTGGGGAGGAGAGGCAGGCATTGATCCAGGTCTTAGAAAGCGAAATTAGTTGCCTGTCTTTCAATTTGTGCATGTCGCTGCGAGTCCCTGGATCACTTTCAGCAGATCTGTATTGTCTTTTTCTTGTCTCAGCTCCTCCGCAAGTGCGCCGGCTTTCTGCAAGTAGTCTAATCTTACTTTGTCCTACAGCACTGGAGTTTCCTGGAGACGATGTGTTTCCATATGCCTCCCATTCATATTTCATAGCGGATTGCATCGGTTCAACCCATATTTTATTGTCACTGCCTCTCTTGATAGTAACATAGTTAAGAGGCTCCAGGAGACTGCAGAGAGCAATGCTTCCTTTATAAGTGTCGGTCATGCTTTGGCTGTAAATCTTATCCCTAGCATCAGTTAGCTCCAAACCGCACACCTTGGTATTACACTACATTGCTACTGTCCCTTCTTCTGTTCGAAAATCAGTGGTGTTGAGGTGTTTCTACAGCCATATAGAGTGTGGCATGTGATGTGTTTCTTTATGCTTCCCACTCATAATGTACTGCAGCAGCGTAATAACCCATCATGATTGTCATCTCTCTCTCTCTCTCTCTCTCTCTCTCTCTCTCTCTCTCTCTCTCTCTCTGCGCTTGATGGTACAGTAGAAAGGCCCAATCTAAAACAATTAATATCATCTAGTACAGACTACAGTAGAAGATCTGCATTTTAAGGATCTTCAGTTTGATGGTTCTGCATCTAATGAAAACAGAGGAAATGTATATTTTAAATGATGTAGCGAAGCGAGAGAATAGTCTAATGATTGCTGGTGGGGTGTGAGCGTCACTGCCTCACTGGAAGGCGTGGTCATGTGGCAGCACAATCTTGTGCAGAGGTTAAATGCTAGCCGCGTGAGGCTGCAACTTTGAGTACCTGTGCGGCAAGCAATCACCCAACGCTAGTCAGTTGCTGAAGTACCAAACGGACTCGTGCATTCATTATTCGACTGGTTCAAAGACTTCAACGTCTTTTTGAAATCGAACAAGTGGTATGTAACTGATATATCTATTTGCTTAGTATATTTTTGCTAAATTTATCTGAACAAGAGTTGTATCAAGTCCTGTTCTGAGAGATACTGAAATTTGTAACATAGTGGTTAAACTGTTCTCTCATGAAAAGTTCAAATTTACTGATTCTCTCCTTTGTTCAGTGTCTCTGTAGGATCGAAGCTACAGTCCGTGGCAAAGAAGTCCAAAGAGATGATACACTTTTCTAGAGATCAGCTGATGGGGTCAGCATTTGTTGCATTTGGCATCATATTATTTGTGGGTTTCTTCTACGCCGCTGTTGTGTCCAAAATGCTTCCGCCTTACGAGAACTGGCTTCTAGCTGCCATCCAAAATGACAGGTAAAGATTCCAAAACAAAATAGATGATCACCAAATTGCTTTTTTTGTTTCCATTGTAGTTGATGTTTAATTGTGGACTTTTCACTTAGTTTTGTAAACTATTTAGCAGAATACGTAATTTTTTTCATAACTGCTGCCATATTGTAAACTAAGTCGGATCTAGTTAGAAGTTAATGACATTTACTTTGATCTTTCACTTACCAGGTATTACTGCCTACTCGTGCCCTTGACACTTCCTGTGATAATTGTGGCTGTCTATCTGCATTGGCTAAGCATGAAGATGTTCAAGCATGCCTGAAGAACTGCACATCTGTTTTGCAGAAGAAGCCAGTTTTTTCAAGCGTAAATTGATGGCAACTTACTAAATTGACTTCATAGTGTCACTACTAGGTATTAAAATGAGCACATTTATGTTTAGAAAGTGTAGTTGTATTTGTGAAATGCTTATGATGGGAAATACATATTTACTTGTTAAATGTTTATATGATGGAAAATGCACTCGTAGTTCTTATATAATTTTTCTTTCTCAATGGTGAAATTCCTGGCCTCTCGTTTAAATAGATACTAGGTTTATAGATAGATTTCTATGTGTCTTGTGCATATGCTTATGCCCTGTGTACCATATATCCTGTATTGACCCTACAAATGTGTTAGCATAGTTTTGTGCTGTCAACACAAACAACCGTTTCTTGTTATGTAGAAACTCTTCTCTTGTTCCTTTGGTGTGTCACTTTGTTTTATTCTCTGCTGATGTTACTTAGTAGCATTGCTTGCATCTTGAAGCTGGAAAGACAATGCCATGGCGTTTTTTTAACCCCTTTTGCATAATCACAGATGGCTAACTCTGTTCTCTATTTCTATATATCTTCCCTATCTATATATTATATCTTTTTTGGTGTGTGTGTGTGTGCGCGCGCGCTCCTGCCGTCCTGCGTACCTTCTTTTGCATACCCTTAGGGAGTCCTTCCTTGTTGCATACCCTTAGGGAGAGGAGATGATGACGATGAGGATGAAAATGTCTCTGTAATAGTTATGAATGTTATTTTTCTTGGGCAGTTACTGAAGGGACCATGGCCATCTATGGATAATTTTATAAATATGCCATTGTCCGACCAAAGCTTACTATATATTTGCTGCATCGGTCAATCAGTCTTTCATTTTTTTAGCATGTCCACCTCATGTAACATTTTTCTACCAAACAAATCATAGCATCTTTCACTAACGACTGTGCAGCAATAAGCTATTGGAACTTATGCTAGCTGGAGGTTCTCCCGTTACTGGTCTACTGGTAATCTTCAGATCTGCCCTCCTTTGGAGCCTACAATGACATAGAAAACCGACAACTAACAAGACGATTTGAATGTAGATATTTTCAAAAACTGAGGACAATGCACCACTTGGTTTTTCTTCTTCTCTTTACTACACTTGCCAGGTTTGCCCGTGTACTGATGCTGTTCAAAACTTGAAATACTACAGGAATCGAGGTGGATGGGAATAAAATATTGACTGCTTCTCTTGTTTGGTTGTGATTAGTCCTAGGCTGCTGCACTGGGCACATCCAGGCTTCCAAAATGGGTTGCCTGGACTAGGCTAGACATGTTGCCTAGTTCTCCAAGCCAGGCTAACCACGATTGTTGCGTTCTCCAGGCCAGGCCTACGGCCTCATCGTGAGGATATCATCCAAACAGGCACCAGGCAGATCCAGGGCAGGCGTCACAGGCTGTGGACCTGAACCAAATTGACCCTAAGTCTTGGAGTCTGGATCAAGCCTTAATTCCCTTTTCCAATGAGGTTTGGCTACATGTGTGCTTTTGGTCCACTCTCCCTACTACTCAATTAGGCTGATGAATTAAATGATCAAATGAAGAAAGGACAACTAATCAATTCTAATGAGGCTAGTGCTTCCTTCTGGCATTGTCCCTTCGTGGTCCATCACCATCATTTTTATTTATACTAGATGACCCGTTGCGCCGATGGCGCAAAGGCCGAGAGCAAGCCAACAATTGAAAGAGTGTGCATCAAAATATGTAAACACAGAATGAAACATATGAAAGTAAGTACGGGTTGATGATAGATAGATGGTTGCTGATGATACATGCTTTCTAAGAAGCTTACAAACGATCATTAACAATGTTATGAGCAAGGCATGTAGATAGGCAGAGTACGTTAGACAGATGTATCGCTGGACATTTAGAATAACTTCTTTGAGGCAGCTCTTCATAACTGCTATTCTTTGCAGCCTGCATTGCTCCGAGCAGAAATTCCTTCGATACCATCGTCCAGGTTCCAATAATAGTGGTTTGTTTGCTGGAGATCATATTCAGACTATGTTGTTGTAGTGCTAAGACGGTCAGCAGCATATGTTACCTCTGATAAAACATGATTGAGGTTGTTGTCTTTGGAGCTATTAAATGATATAAGGAAGAATATACTGTCAGCAACTGTAGTCTATGATTTTGTATCTGCTTGTGTGTGTATGAATCTCTAGAAAGACATACAATTATCAGAGTAACCAAATTATATGTGCCGTGTACATATCTGCAAAGAGAACAGCAGGACCTTAAAATTGCTCTGCTTGTAGTTTTGGTCAAGCAACAAGAAAACCTGGGATTAAGAGGTGCAAGTGTTTGGTCGGTGTTGCTAGTAGAAAACAAAACAAAAAGTGTTCCTGATGCTATAGTATTCATCAAATCTGGTTCTGAAGCAAACCTAACAAATAAACTTTTTTTTCATTCATTTTGACTGAATAATGCTGTCCTCTTATGATTTCATTTGTGCATCTGGTTTGCGAAGCAAGTTGAAATTGGTGGGTTGAACTAAAAAACGTACTTGCGTAGCTGGATCCAAACAGTAGAATGCCGTTTTGTTCTGTTCATGCCTTCTTTAAGACCACTGTTTAAAAGTTCTGGTTTTATTATCTTTAGCACATATTGGTCAGGGTTAAAACATTGTAAACAGAATCCAAATCCTTATATATTAACTCAAGCTGTGATGGTAGAGGAACATTTAGATATTGACTGCAGGCTTCTCATTCTATCAGAATTCAGAAAGCCTAGTCCAGTTCATGGATCTTCAAAGTATAGGTCACAACCACCTCAAACCCATAGCAAACTCATAAATATAATACGTACACACATGAAAAAGAAGCACCAACAGGAAGACCAAACTGTTCAACGCTCACAAGCTAGAGAAAAAAATGCAGTTGTTCTTCTTCGCCAAAATCAGTTACAGCAGACATAAGTTCTTAACATGATCCAACCACAATTTCCACTTATAATGAATGAACATATGCCTGTCGATATGATACACAATAACCATAATGCATTCACTTACACCATTTCATAGGATTCACAAAGCAAAAAGTAGAAGATATAGTCAGTAGATGGTTACCTGAGCAGATGTAGAAAACCTTCATCACCAAGTAGGACATTTCACGGATCAATCGAGTACCTCATACCCTAACAACTCTTTTTGGAAAATAATTGATCGGCACTTTATCTGGTAGAGTAGGCAATCCATGCTAGGGAAAATTAGAGAACGGCCAAGGTCATCTATTAGTACAACCTTGAAAGCATAATACTATACTAAATCACACGCAAGCTTACTACAATATCAGACCTTTTATTCATAATAAAGCTGCATATTAATCAAGAGATCCACCTCAGTGAAATCTGAACTTATTTCCTCACCTCAGCTATGTACACCCATACATAAATTTTTTTTGGAGCCAACTCGTAAGGAAGGGTCAGATCAGCATAAGGGAGCAGGTGGATCCTCTTTCTCCCACTGCCAGTGAAAGAAGGGACAAGCATGTGCTGCTCCGTCGGGATGTTTTCGACCTACAGGGCACACCAAAATAAGCAATTGAGCATGCATCAATGCAAATAGGTGGAGGCAGAGCACCCCGGTGACAGCGTGATTTGCGGGTACTTACCATCTGGCCGTGGGTGGCGAGGGAAACATTGGGGTTGGGCCGAAATGATGTGGCGAGCCATCAAGGTTAGTGCCGCACACGGCCAATCATCCTTGTAAACATTTCTGTTAAGTAAATGAGCATTTCACCTCATAATATCAGCATTTCTCTTAAGTCCCGAAATGACATTTCACCTCATAATATCAGCTAATTAGAAGATTAAGTAAATGAGCATTGCACCTCATAATATCAACATTTCTCTTAAGTCCTGAAATGACATTTCACGTGTATTCAAGTAGCTCTTCACGCTTCACCTGTTCACACAGATATAATGAATTAGTGGATTTGGACATATATTTCCCTATCTACAGAGCTTAATATGTGTGCATCACAGTTAGTTTTTCACCTCGCAAATATATGACTATATGAGAATACACACCTTGGAAAATATTTCCAAAAATAAGAACTACTAACAAAAGGCTATCTGTTTTTACTTAAGAAATGGTTTCTTAAGTTTCTGCAGTATTGCCTAGGTAAACAGACACCGCATAAGTACTTCCCCAAATGCAAGGGGTAAGCACAGTCAAGAGTGTGAAGCCCAACTAAAAGGATTTGGCATGGCAACTACAGTTCTGCCAAAATGTCTTCAGGAAGAACATGTTTAATTTCAAATATCCACAAGAATCTATTTGAGGCATAGCCATGTATGGTGTGACAGTAAGGAACATCTACAACTCAATTAGTTCTTGAAATAAAATTAGGCAGCGGTTCTGAAGACTGGCAGTTCATTCAAAAAGTTCAGCCACCTCAGGAGTATAACGGTAACAGATGACGACTATCCAAAAGGCCATGTAAGACAAGAAAGGGGTCTACCGCACACACATATACTACTTTGGCAAACAAAGAAAAAACATGAGATCTATCCAGGAACAAAAAGCCTAACGTATTAATTTGGCAAACAAAGAAAGGGGTCTAGCGCACGCACATATACTAATGTATTGATTTTAATCCTGGCCTTTGCAATATCATTTTTTTTGCTCAGAAAGACTGTCCAGCTCCATTCTTGGAACTATGGCTTGAACCACTATTTTCCAGAAAAAGAATACTAGCTTAGGCTTTCAAAAAACAGTATAACGACACAGCAAAATATTAATATTTACATCAAAGACGTAGGACTGAATTTGCTGTTGGGGGGTCTGCAACTCGTAGAATATACATCATCTGCATTCTCCTTAACAACATGGAATTGAAACAGTACAGATCAGCTGAACGAACACATTATCCTGCAGGAAAAAAGAGGTCATCGATTGTTTCAACAAGTACAGAAACAAGCAAAGATGTCGTTGCGCCACCGCAGCTTCCACGTCGCCTCGTCATGGGCGTACATGACAGTGAGAGACGATGGAGGCGAGGACGCGGGGACGGACCTCGAGGGTGGACGGACGGCAGCGCGAGGGTCGGACGGATCCGGCCGTCTCTGCACACTAGTAGAAAAACACCTATTAGTCCCGGTTCGTAAGGGCCTTTAGTCCCGGTTCATGAACTGGGACTAATGGGTCGTTACTAATACCTTCCCCTTTAGTCCCGGTTCTAACACGAACCGGGACAGATGGTCCTCCACGTGGCCGGTGCGCCGAGCCCAGGCAGGGGGGCCTTTGGTCCCGGTTGGTGGCACCAACGGGACCAGGGGTGTTTGGGGGTTAATTTAGGTGTTTCATATATTGTGTTAGCTAGCTAATTAATAAAGAGAAGTGTCCTCTCTTATGTCCGTGCTTGGTCGACGCTATGTACTATATACATATAGCCCTCGATACGCTAGCTAGTAAGAAAATGAAGGGAACCATCGAGTACAGAAGTTCGTCATGCATACCGAGAGAAATTATCGATCAACCTCTCCTTCTCCGAGAGATTGGTCGAACAACAAGTTTTCGTATCATGTACGTCCGACGCTACTGGCTACATACATGTACAATATATAAGATCTCTCAATTACAGTCCCCTAGCATTTGGAATCAACTTCCACATGGTATTCTCCGGCTTTATTGATGACGTGGTCAAGAAAGAATCCCGTCAATTCCTCTTGAATTGCTTTCATGCGATCTGGTTCTAGGAGTTCATTCCGCATCTGCCACGTCTAATTTGAAGAATGGGGTTAATTAATACATGTATATGAATGAAACTCAACAGAAATGATGGTGTAATAAAATGAAATTGTGAATATTATTGCTTACGCACTTCATATTGTCTTTGAGAGTAGCCCCGCTTGTTTTTCAAAGTCGCGGTGTGGATGAACTCGCACACGTAGTATCCACGGAAATCATTCCCTTGTTCCGGCCACAAGCACTTTACGAGAAATAGAGGTCAATCAAACTGATAATGAAGCATTATAAATGGCATTGATGAAGTATAGCTATAGAATCAACGGGAGATGCGCACAACTAGCTAGCCAGTAGTGCTTACTTTCGGGTATGTATGTCGCAGCTCCTTCGACAGTCCCGGAGCTTCTGCGGTGAACTGTTTCCAAACCCTGCAAGACAAAGAAAATAATAATTATTACTTGAGATATCAGGAAATGAACAAAAAGTTGCCGATATGGTGCGATAATGATCGATTGAACTTACTTGCTAAGCATTTCAGTCATGTCCGCATAGGTTTTGGGATCTTTCCGTCTCGAGTCTAAGACGGTTACTAGTCCACGCTCAAGCTTAATCTCCAGAAGAATATAGTGGTACCTGCGCACGCATGCATAACTCATCAATTACATTACTATAACCTCGCTCGAGTAATAAGGGAAACCGAATATGCAAACGATCAGTAACACTCACTTGTCGTTGTAAGGAAAGAGTATGGTATCTTTGTTTTGATTTTTGATCAATGATTGTAGCAAGTTGTCCTCGGCCACTTTGACGTGCTTTTCAACCAGAAATACATCTATGATATTTGTGTTAATGAACCCAATATCATAAATTTCATTTTTTTTGCACTCAACGATCTTCAATCTGCATAATATATTGAGGATAATTAATTATAAATACATGCAATGAAAGAGCCAAGCTATATATAGAGACTTAATGACAGAAATAGTATTTACAGGCAGTAGCAAAAGACCGTTAATTTATCGAGGACCTTTTGATTGAAGAACTTGAAGAACTCCTCGAATGGAACAGGCAACAGATCATTTCCAACGAGGTCGTGCTCCTCTTTAATTCTCAGATACAAAGTATTCGTCCCCCCAGACTCTCTGCAAGTTTTCATGTACCAAGTATGGAATCATCGCATCATCGTTGTTAGAGATTTTTCATCTTTGACGAGAGGCTTCCCGTACTCGTATTTGTGTTCTTCCACCTTCATGAAATCAGGAAGTGCATCGTCAGGCAGGTAATCTTGTAGATTGCCATAACCGGCCACCATCCCCGGAACATTAGCGACGATGTTGCCGCTAGACACATTGAGCGGGGGGCACGATTGGTTTGCTTGTTCGCCGAGCTGGTCAATTTTTTCGCAGCTGCTCGTTCTTTTGCTCTTTGATGTCTGACAGTACTTCCCGACCGCTCCGCTTGGAGATATGTCTGTTCAGTAATGCGCTCATAGTTGGTTCTCGGCGGAGACTTTGCCGGTTTCCTCAGGGCATCGAGAGTGCGCTTTGCTTTCACCGGATCTACCTTCTCCTCCGGAGGTGGATGTCTCTTTGCTTTCACCCCTTCAAAGAACTCCTTCACGTGGGTCTGCACGATCGTATTGTTTTCCTCCTCGGTCCTCTCGTACGGTAAATTCTCTAGAGGCTTTAGAGGTGGACCGTATCTGTATTGCCTCTCTCCTCTTCTTGTGCTGCTAGACGCCGGAGCAGACGAAGCGGCTGCGGCGTATGTCTTCTTTCGTGCTTGCTTACGAGGCGGAGGAGAAGGACTACGACGCGCCGGAGCAGCCGGGGCGGCGGCGGGTCTCTTCCACCCTTGCTGGCGAGGCGGATAAGGAGGAGGCTGCTGGCTGCTCGAGAGCGCCGCCGCAGGCGGAGAAGGAGGCGGAGTGCCGCCACGCGCCGTAGAAGGAGGCGGAGTGCCGCCACGCACCGGAGAAGGAGGCAGAGTGCCGCCACGCGTGCCCTGATCGTCACTCGCCGGAGAAGGAGGCGGTGGAGGAGGCGGAGTGTCCTGACTCGCCGGAGGAGGAGGAGGAGACGGAGGCGTCCAGTTCGGAAGGTTGATGAGCTCCTTCCGCCATAGGCATGGAGTCTTCAGAGCAGAACCCATCCTAGTCTCCCGTTCACCGGTAGGGTGGTCAAGCAGGAGGTCCTCAAATCCCTCCGTTATTTCATCCACCATCACCTTAGCATATGCTTCTGGAATCGGCTGGCAGTGATAAGTTGTGCCGGGTTCACTAGGATAAACTTGGCCAACAGCCGCCTTGACCTTCAAATTCATCCATCGCGCCATAATGTGGCAATTTTGAGACTCCGTGATATCATCCACGGGATAGCTTGCGAGAGCCGTCAAGACATGCTCCGGCTGAAGCAGCTCGGTGGAAGCCACGCTGCTTCTCCGCCGAGATGGCGGGTAACCGGGGAACCTTCGGCAGGTCGTTTGCTGCGATCTGCTGCTTCTCGTTCCTCTTCTCGTTCCTCTAGCCCCATTACCCTTTCGTGCAGCGCCTGCAGTTGGTCCTGCTCCAGTTTCTTCCTCCTCTTGTGGGTTTTGTAACCCCCTGCGTCCGGAAAACCAACCTTCCACGGAATGGAGCCTGGCGTGCCTCGTGTCCGTCCAGGGTGCTCAGGATTCCCAAGGGCCATTGTGAGCTCGTCCTTCTCCGTGTTTGGAAGGAACGTCCCTCACTGCGCTGCATCAATATAGTGTCGAAGGTTCTTGACTGGTATTTGCAGTTGCTCGTCCGTCCACTGGCACTTCCCTGTTACAGGGTCCATGGTTCCGCCAGCCCCGAAGAACCAAGTCCGGCAACGGTCTGGCCAGTACATTGTCTCTGGTTCGATCCCTTTTTCAAGCAGATCATGCTCAACCTTGGACCACTTAGGCCGGGCTTTGAGGTAGCCACCTGACCCCGTGTGATGGTGAAGCTTCTTCTTCGCAGCATTTTGCTTGTTTGTCGCCGACGTCTTCTTACTCTTTTCCGATGTCTTGTCGGCCACAAATGCGGGCCAGTGATCTTTGATCTTCTCATATTTGCCGATGAATTCTGGTGTCTTTTCTTTCTCGACAAACTGGTTCAGCTCTTTCCTCCACCTCCTCATTAGGGTTGCCATCTTCTTAAGATCACAAGCCTTGATTAATTGCTCTTTAACTAGCTTCTCCGGATCCTCCTCTGACGGTAGGGTGAAATTTGCCTTCACCTGAGTCCAAAGATCTTCTTTCTACATATCATTGACATAAGACACCTCAGGGTCTTCCTCCTTAGGCTTATACCATTGATGTGTGCTGATCGGGATCTTGTCCCTAACAAGAACCCCACACTGAGCAGAAAATGCCTTCCTTGTCCGGATGGGTTCAATCGGTTCGCCATTGGGCGCGATTTCTATGATCTCAAAATTTTCATCCGAGCTCAACTTTTTCTTCGGGCCTCGTCTCCTTACCGAAGTTGTGTTCGATCCGGAGGGCTTGAAATTATAAGGAAGAAAGACGAGAGTAATTAATATGTGTACATATACCAAAACAATGGATGCATCAATTAACTAGTCGCACGGGCTTAACTAATATATATATACTGGCGGACTCGGTTCGGTCACCGGAGCGATCAAGACGGTCTCCTTCTTGTACCTCCATTGTGTCACGGAGCCATCATGAACATAGTCCTCTTCTTGTACCGGCATTAATGGGCCGAAGCCATCATGAACATAGCCCTCTTCTTCACCTAGTCCTTCCTGACCATCGGTGCCGTTGAGAAATGACGCAACTTCATCACTTCCTTGTGCGATTATGTGCCCCAACATCGCTTCTGTTTCTTCGTCTCGGGAGTGCTCCATAGTTTCTACAAATATTTACAACATGTCAATTATTATTCAAACATGGTACAGATGGATATATATATATATATATATATATATATATATATATATATATATATATTAGTGGCAAACGTAGAACTAGCTAGCTAATCACAATAAGGAATCATGTTAGTGGCCTCGACGCTGCTTCTCTAGGGTTTGGGGTCGCCTCGACACAACGCTTCAAGGGTTTGGGGTGGCCTCGACGACAACGCTCTTTTAACTTGGTAAATTTGGGTGGCCTCGAGAGAGTTAATTTGTCGGGTAGAGGCGGCGGGGGGGTAGGATGTTGGGTAGCGTAGTAATTTCAAAAATTTCCTACGCACACGCAAGATCATGGTGATGTATAGCGAGAGGGAGAGTGTTGTCTCGTGCCCTCGTAGACCCAAGCGAAGCGATCTGGCGTAGAGGAAGTAGTCGACGTTCTCCTCGCGATCCGACCGATCCGGCGCCGTTACTCGGCGCCCGAGTTCTTGACACACGTACAGCTCGATGGCGTCCCTCGTACTCGATCCAGCCGAGTGTCGAGGAGAGTTTCGTCAACCTGACGGCGTGGTGGCGATCTTGATGTTTCACGGCGCGAGGCTTCGCCTAAGCTTGACAGTATGACCGAGGTGGAATATGGTGGAGGGGGCACCGACACGGCTAAGAGCGATCCAAAGATCAAACTTGTGTGTTCTAGGGTGCCCCCTGCCCCGTATATAAAGGAGGGAGGGGGGGCGGCCCGGCCTAGCTAGGGCGCGCGAGGAGTCCTACTCCTCTGGGAGTAGGACTCCCCCTTTCCTAGTTGGATTAGGTTTGGGGAAGGGGAAGAGGAGAGGCGCCGCCTCCTTGTCCTATTCGGACTGGGAGGGGAGAGGGCGCGCGGCCACCTCCTGGCCGGCCCCTCCTCTTCTCCCTCGAGGCCCACCGAGGCCCATTTACCTCCCGGGGGGTTCCGGTAACCTCCCGGTTTTCCGGTAAATTCCCGTTTTCGCCCGAAACCATTCCGAACTCCAAACATAGGCTTCCAATATATCAATCTTTATGTCTCGACCATTCCGAGACTCCTCGTCATGTCCGTGATCACATCCGGGACTCCGAACTTCTTCGGTACATCAAAATACATAAACTCATAATAAGCATCATCGAAACCTTAGCGTGCGGACCCTACGGTTCGAGAACAATGTAGACATGACCTAGAACTATTCACGGTCAATAACCAATAGCGGGACCTGGATGCCCATATTGGTTCCTACATATTCTACGAAGATCTTTATCGGTCAGACCGCATAACAACATACGTTGTTCCCTTTGTCATCGGTATGTTACTTGCCCGAGATTTGATCGTCGGTATCAATACCTAGTTCAATCTCGTTACGCAAGTCTCTTTACTCGATTCTGTAATACACCATCTCACAACTAACTCATTAGTTGTAGTGCTTGCAAGGCTTAAGTGATGTGCATTACCGAGAGGGCCCAGAGATACTTCTCCGACAATCGGAGTGACAAAATCTAATCTCGAAATACGCCAACCCAACATCTACCTTTGGAGACACCTGTAGTACTCCTTTATAATCACCCGATTACGTTGTGGACGTTTGGTAGCACCAAAGTGTTCCTCCGTAAGCGGAGTTGCATAATCTCATAGTTACAGGAACATGTATATGTCATGGATAAAAGCAGTAGCAACATACTAAACGATCGTGTGCTAAGCTAATGGAATGGGTCATGTCAATCAGATCATTCTACTAATGATGTGACCTTGTTAATCAAATAACAACTCCTTGTTCATGGTTAGGAAACATAACCATCTTTGATTAACAAGCTAGTCAAGTAGAGGCATACTAGTGACACTCTGTTTGTCTATATATTCACACATGTATTATGTTTCCGGTTAATACAATTCTAGCATGAATAAGAGACATTTATCATGAAATAAGGAAATAAATAATAACTTTATTATTGCCTCTAGGGCATATTTCCTTCATAGGAGACCAGCATCGTTTTCTCTCTAGGGTTTGGGTGTCCTCGAGAGTTTTGGTCGAGCGAGAGGGCCAAGGGGTGCTGCCGTTGTATAAGTTATCACGGTCGAGAGGGGGTATATATATCGACCGCCCCTCATGTCGAAGTTATCTCGCGGGGGTTATATCGACAACGACGCGACATACATATACATGGGAAAATAATGTTATCGGGGAGGCAGTATCGGTACCCCCCTCGTGTTGAAGTTTCTTCTTTCTCCTCTATTCCTTTCTTCTTCTTCTACTCTTATTTTTCTTCTTCTCCCTCGAGAAAGGAAAATAAGGAAAAGGAAGAAAAGAGGAAGAAGGAAGAAGAAAAAAAAGAAAAAAAAGAGGAGAAGAAGAAAGGAATAGAGGAGAAGAAGAAAAATAGAAAATTTCTATTTTTCTTCTTCTCCTCTTCTTTTTCTTCTTTTTTCCTCTTCTTATTTATTTCTCCTCTTCTTCCTCTCCTCTTCTTCTCCTTTCTTCCTCTTCTTATTTTCCTTTTTCCTCTCATTCTTTTACTATTGCTTGTTTTAAAAAAAATGTTCAAATAGAAAATTTCAAAAAAAACAAAGGTTTTGCCTAATGCATTGTTCATATGAATATACAAACATTTGCATATTCTACAATAATTAATATCACAAAAAAATCTATGAACAGAAAAAACCTAACTTTTCTAAAATCTATATTTTGCATATATGAAAACATTAATACACATATGAACAAAAATACATATATGAACAAAAACATGCTCGAACAATTTTTTATACATTTTGAACATCTACATACACATAGCCACATACATACACATATATTATATATATATATATATGAACAAAAAACTAAACTAATAAAAATGAAAAACAGAGCCGCATGTATATATATATAGCCACATACATACACATATACATTGAACAAAAAATTAAACTAATAAAATGAAAAAAAAAAAGCAGGCGGTCTTGTGTGGCTCACAGCGGGGCGGCTAGATGACGATGGCGGCGGCGGGGCGGGACGGGCAGGGGCTCGGGCGGCGCTGAGGCGGGACGTGGCTGGCTCGGGAGGCCAGCGATGAGGACGGCGCGGGCTCGGGGAGGCGACGGCCTTGGCTGCGGCGGCGGCGACGGCCAACCGGGACTAATGCACCCTTTAGTCCCGGTTGGTGCCACCAACCGGGACCAAATGCCTCTTTTCCGGCAGCCCAAAGGGCGGGAAGCGGCGGCCTTTGGTACCGGTTGGTGCCACCAACCGGGACCAATGCCCCCGCCTTTAGTCCCGGTTGGTGCCACCAACCGGGACCAAAGGCCCCTATGCTGCCCGCGTCGGGGCCAAAGTTTAGTCCCACCTCGCTAATTGAGAGGGGCGCGCAGTGGTTTATAAGCCCCACTCCCGCACCCCTCTCGAGCTCCTCTCCACCGCAGGCTTTCGGGCCTACTTGCTATTGCTTTGCCTGATGGGCCTTCTGGGCCTACCGCGGGCCTGAATCCTGGCCCATAGTAGGGTTTCATGTCGTATTCAGGCCGTGGGGGCCCAGCAGGAGGCATTTTTTTGTTTTCTTTACTTATTGTTGCTATTTTTTCCAGTTTTTTTTGTTTTGTTTGCTGCATTATTTATTTTCTTTTGTTTTTTTCTTTATTTTTTTAATTCTTTTTGCTTTTAGTTTTAGGAAAATTATAAACTTTCTGTTATTGCCATTAGTTTTCAAATTTGAAAACACTTTTTTTGTTTTCTTGTTTTCTTTCTTGCTTTATTTATTTTATTTTGTTTCTACTTACAACAAAATACTTATTGTTGTTTTTGGTTTTGTTTTCTGCATTATTTATTTTCTTTTGTTTTTTGCTTTATTTTTCAATTCCTTTTGCTTTTAGTTTTAGGAAAATTATGAACTTTCTGTTAGTGACATTAGTTTTCAAATTTGAAAACACTTTTTTTTTTGTTTTCTTTCTTGCTTTACTTATTTTATTTTGTTTATACTTACAACAAAATACATATTGTTGCTATTTTTAATTATTACGAGGGCCGAGCCATAAGACATTAAAGCATTTCAAATGAACTCTGAAAAAGTTGAAAGTTGGCATGGTATCATAAATTGACCCACATAGGATGTGCGTGTACAAAATGGACAATGGTATCATACTCGTCAGTTACAAAGTTGGCATGGTATCATCATAATAGTTGTGGGAGAAAGTCTTCATTTTTTCTTCGCTTGTGTCATTTGCTTATTGCGCCATAACCATAGATAATCTTCATCGTTTATCAGGATGCTGGGGTCAGCCTTGACTTTGAAGGGAGGAATTTCATGAAACTTTTCATAATCTTCAGACATGTCTGTCTTGTCCTCCACTCCCACGATGTCCCTTTTTCCTGAAAGAACTATGTGGCGCTTTGGCTCATCGGATGATGTATTCGCTTCCTTATCTTTTCTCTTTCTCGGTATGGTAGACATGTCCTTCACATAGATAACATGTGCCACATCATTGGCTAGGACGAACGGTTCGTTAGTGTACCCAAGATTTTCCAGATCCACTGTTGTCATTCCGTACTGTGTGTCTACCTGTACCCCGCCTCCTGACAGATTGACCCATTTGCACTTAAACAAAGGGACCTTAAAATCATGTCCGTAGTCAAGTTCCCATATGTCCACTATGTAACCATAGTATGTGTCCTTTCCCCTCTCGGTTGTTGCATCAAAGCGGACACCGTTGTTTTGGTTGGTGCTCTTTTGATCTTGGTCAATCGTGTAAAAAGTATTCCCATTTATCTCGTATCCTTTCCAAATCAATACAGTCAAAGATGGTCCCCTGGACAACAAGTACAGCTCATCACAAACAGTGTTGTCACCTCTGATACGTGCTTCCAACCAACTGCTGAAAGTCCTGATATGTTCACATGTAATCCAGTCATCGCACTGCTCCGGGTGTTTGGAGCGCAGACTGTTCTTGTGTTCATCGACATACGGGGTCACCAAGGTAGAGTTTTGTAGAACTGTGTAGTGTGCTTGAGACCAAGAATATCCGTCCCTGCATATTATTGAGTCCCTTCCAAGCGTGCCTTTTCCAGTCAGTCTCCCCTCATACCGCAATTTAGGGAGACCTATCTTCTTAAGGCCAGGAATAAAGTCAACACAAAACCCGATGACATCCTCTGTTTGATGGCCCATGGAGATGCTTCCTTCTGGCCTAGCACGGTTACAGACATATTTCTTTAGGACTCCCATGAACCTCTCGAAGGGGTACATATTGTGTAGAAATACGGGGCCCAGAATGACAATCTCGTCAACTAGATGAACTAGGACGTGCGTCATGATATTGAAGAAGGATGGTGGGAACACCAGCTCGAAACCGACAAGACATTGCACCACATCACTCCTTAGCCTTGGTATGATTTCTGGATCGATCACCTTCTGAGAGATTGCATTGAGGAATGTACATAGCTTCACAATGGCTAATCGGACGTTTTCTGGTAGAAGCCCCCTCAATGCAACCGGAAGCAGTTGCGTCATAATCACATGGCAGTCATGAGACTTTAGGTTCTGAAACTTTTTCTCTGCCATATTTATAATTCCTTTTATATTCGATGAGAAGCTAGTTGGGACCTTCATGCTAAGCAGGCATTCAAAGAAGATTTCCTTCTTTTCTTTGGTAAGAGCATAGCTGGCAGGACCTTCATACTCCTTTGGAGGCATGCCATCTTTTTCTTGCAAACATTGCAGGTCCTCCCGTGCCTCAGTTGTATCTTTTGTCTTCCCATACACGCCTAAGAAGCCTAGCAGGTTCATGCAAAGGTTCTTCGTCACGTGCATCACATCGATCGAAGAGCGGACCTCTAGGTCTTTCCAGTAGGTTAGGTCCCAAAATATAGATTTCTTCTTCCACATGGGTGCGTGTCCCCCAGCGTCACTCGGAACAGCTAGTCCGCCGGGACCCTTTCCAAAGATTACGTGTAAATCATTGACCATAGCAAGTACGTGATCACCGGTACGCATGGCGGGCTTCTTTCGGTGATCTGCCTCGCCTTTGAAATGCTTGCCTTTCTTTCGACATTGATGGTTGGTCGGAAGAAATCGGCGATGACCAGTACACATTCTTCCCGCAGCTTGCGGTATATACTATCGGTGTCAAGTAAACAGTGCGTGCATGCGTGGTATCCCTTGTTTGTCTGTCCTGAAAGGTTACTGAGAGCGGGCCAATCGTTGATGGTCACGAACAGCAATGCCCTTAGGTTAAATTCCTCCTGTTTGTGCTCATCCCACGTACGTACACTGTTTCCATTCCACGGCTGTAAAATTTCTTCAACTAATGGTCTTAGGTATGCATCAATGTCGTTGTCGGGTTGCTTAGGGCCTTGGATGAGAACTGGCATCATAATGAACTTCCGCTTCATGCACATCAAAGGAGGAAGGTTATACATACATAGAGTCACGGGCCAGGTGCTGTGATTGCTGCTCTGCTCCCCGAAAGGATTAATGCCATCCATGCTTAAAGCAAACCATGCGTTCCTTGGCTCACTTGCAAACTCATCCCAGTACTTTCTCTCGATTTTTCTCCACTGCGACCCGTCAGCGGGTGCTCTCAACTTCCCGTCTTTCTTACGGTCCTCACTGTGCCATCGCATCAACTTGGCATGCTCTCTGTTTCTGAACAGACGTTTCAATCGTGGTATTATAGAAGCATACCACATCACCTTCGCAGGAACCCTCTTCCTGGGGGGCTCGCCGTCAACATCACCAGGGTCATCTCGTCTGATCTTATACCGTAATGCACCGCATACCGGGCATGCGTTCAGATCCTTATACGCACCATGTAGAGGATGCAGATCATTAGGGCATGCATGTATCTTCTGCACCTCCAATCCTAGAGGGCATACGACCTTCTTTGCTACGTATGTACTGTCGGGCAATTTGTTATCCTTTGGAAGCTTCTTCTTCAATATTTTCAGTAGCTTCTCAAATCCTTTATCAAGCACATCATTCTCTGCCTTCCACTGCAGCAATTCCAGTTTGGTACCGAGCTTTGTGTTGCCATCTTCTCAATTGGGGTACAACCCTTTTTTCTGGTCCTCTAACATGCGATCGAACTTCAGCTTCTCCTTTTGACTTTCGCATTGCGTCCTTGCATCGACAATGACCCGACAGAGGGCACATCGTCTGGTTCCTCTTGATCTTCAGCAGCTTCGCCCGTTGCATCATCATCGTGCACATCGTCTGGTTCCTCTTGATGTTCAGTAGCATCACCGTATTCAGGGGGCACATAGTTGTCATCGTACTCTTCTTCTTCGCCGTCTTCCATCATAACCCCTATTTCTCCGTACCTCGTCCAAACATTATAGTGTGGCATGAAACCCTTGTAAAGCAGGTGGGTGTGGAGGATTTTCCGGTCAGAGTAAGACTTTGTATTCCCACATATAGGGCATGGACAACACATAAAACCATTCTGCTTGTTTGCCTCAGCCACTTCGAGAAAATCATGCACGCCCTTAATGTACTCGGAGGTGTGTCTTGAACCGTACATCCGCCGGTTCATCTGCGTGCATTATATATAATTAAGTGTGTCAAAAATCATTACAGAACACCATGAATAGATAATTAAGTGACCAAATTAATAGAAGTTCATCATCACATTAAAACCAAAGTACATACATAGTTCTCATCTAACAACATAAAGCTTTGCAGAGCATCTAAATTAATTAAACCATACACTAAAACTATGTAAAACATTTCAATGCGAAAACAAATGCGATCATAATAGCAACCAATGTAACAACTGATCCAACGGCATAATGATACCAAGCCTCAGTATGAATGGCATATTTTCTAATCTTTCTAATCTTCAACCGCATTGCATCCATCTTGATCTTGTGATCATCGACGACATCCGCAACATGCAACTCCAATATCATCTTCTCCTCCTCAATTTTTCTAATTTGTTCCTTCAAAAAATTGTTTTCTTCTTCAACTAAATTTAACCTCTCGACAATAGGGTCGGTTGGAATTTCCGGTTCAACAACCTCCTAGATAAATCTCTACCTAATAATAAAGCACGGTGGGTTTCTGTCGTCCGTCACCCTTATATTTGCAAAAACGTCCCTGCAGTTTGTTGAAATCAACCCGCAATCCATCTTTTAAGTCATACCGAACCGTTTTTTAAGTTTTCTCAGAAACACCCCTGAGATTTTAGGTAATCAACCCGCCGTCCATATTTAAGTCAAACGAATCGTTTTTTTGTGTTTTAATAGAAAACCCCCTGACCTTTCGGTTAATCAATCCGCAGTTTATCTAAAACAAAATTGTCCATATCTTTTAAATCGTAACTCCGATTTTAACATATTATATATGAAATTTGTTTAGAAATATATGTAGAATCCAAATATGTTGTTACTTTTAGCTGTTAAATATTTCTAAACTATTAATTTGGATGCAAACTTAGTCTATAGTGCATAGTCTATTTTTTTCCGCACTGGCGGCGATCCAAATTGCAAATAAACACACATTAAAACCAGATTGAGAGGGAAAAAACATTGATAACCACGCATGCACAACTCTGAAAAACCTTGCGGGAAAAAATAACATTTTTCTCATCTTATTCTCAGCGATTGTGTGCGTGCGAGCAAACGTGTGTGTGTGTTTGTGTGTGTATGTGTGTGAGAGAGAGACTCCTTAGGACTGACCACATTCAAATGCGTTTTCGTTGTGTGAGCATTGAGACCACCGTCAGAAACACAAATGTGATGCCATTTTAAAATAAAGAACGTCTACGTATCAAGGTCTCGAGTCGTGGATATTGGGTTAAGAGCGTGTGTTTTCTCTGTCCCGTTGCAACGCACGGGCTCTTTTGCTAGTAAAATCTATGTCACGTTGGTCGGCATAATTGTCATCAACAATAAATGAACCAATAGTTATGAAAAGATAATATATACCACATTCGAATCATAGACAGGACGAGGGCCGACGGGGGCGGATACCAAAACCATCGCACTATATAAGATGCAATAATAAAAGTAAGAAAATTATACAAGTATCTATATAAACATACAAGTAAGATTTTTTTCCTTTCAGAAAGAAGATAAGAACAAGAGGATCACCACGGTGGTGCCGGCGACGAGATCGGCGCAGGCGATCGGCAGCGGTGAAGACGGGACGGACGTGACGGACCGCTAAACCTAGACAAATATTGAGGAAAATGGAGCTTGGAGGTCGAGCTTGGAGAGGAGAAAGCTTAAGTAGTGTGGCTCGGGCATTCCACGAACACCTCGTGTGCATAGGAGGTGAGCTAGAGCACCACAAAGCTCTCCCCTCGCCGGCCATGAAAAACAGAGCACTGGGAGTGCTCTGCTCGCGGGTGAGGGGTATATATAGGTAACTAATTGGTCCCGATTCATGGCCCGAACCGGGACTAAAGGGCAGCCTTTGGTCCCGGTTCAAGCCACCAACCGGGACCAATGGTGGTGGGCCAGGAGCGAGGCCCATTGGTCCCGGTTCTTCCCACCAACCGGGACCAATAGGTCCAGTCGAACCGGGACCAATGGCCCACGTGGCCCGGCCGGCCCTCGGGGCTCACGAGCCGGGTCCAATGCCCCCATTGGTCCCGGTTCTGGATTGAACCGGGACTAATGGGCTGGCCCGGCCTGGACCATTGCCCCCTTTTCTACTAGTGGCAGCCCACGCTTCTCCTGCCAAAGACGACGGCGACGGCACCATGGACCACCTCTGCGGCTCGAGATCCTCCTGGGGTCATCACTGCACACGTCGAGACGGAGGCGGGGGAGGAGCAGGGCATAGGAGGGCCATTCCGATGGACAGGATTAGCAAATACAGGACATCTGCATCAGCTTTAGCATGCCATTAAATTAAACAACAGGTTACAAATTCACTTCCAAACCAATGTAGCGTCTCATATTTACACACAAAATCTAAACAATTTGTTCATCACCCAAATTAGGAGCTAGTAACAACAATATAACCAACAAATTAATCACACAAATTAGAAGGGTAAACTAATAGAAGTTAGAGATATGCAAGCATGGAAGAAAAGGAAAACAAATCAAAGAGGATCTTACCAGGATCTTAGGTCCTTGATTTGGCTGTGCATATGCCAATGTAGAGAGGGGCATTGCCTGATCTACTTCTTGCTCCAACCCACTTCTTGTCAGGCCCACGCCTCATCCTCCTAGCATCATATTCCCACCTCCACCTGCCATCTCTTCTTCTCAAAGCAGGCAGGCGAGATCCTCCCGGACTACCGTGGGAATGCAATGATGCAGCAAAGCAAGGAGGAGAGATTTCTCCTGCCGTCCTTGATCGCTGGGCGAGGGCTCATCCATGGCAGCAAAGACGTCGACAACTTTGATCCGTCCTGATTCGTCCCTCTCTGTTCGTCAGGGAAAGAGTACATAAGAAAGAGAAGGAGAGAGATCTGAAAGAAGGGATCGGCGAAGAGAGAATACCATGGAGACGATGCCGACGCCGATGCACCCACGCCGGCAGGGTCTCGCGCTGGAGCTCGCCCTCGCCCACCATCGTGCGGTGCGGCAGCGACCCCGGCTCCTCCTGTTGAGCATGGAGGCTGAGGGAGGGGACGAGGAGAGGCAGGGGAGGAGGAGGAGGTGGTGGAGGCGGCGAAGACGAGGCTGCGCGGGGGGGAGGGCGGAGAAGAGTA
Source organism: Aegilops speltoides (assembly GCA_021437245.1). Classification (NCBI taxonomy): domain Eukaryota; kingdom Viridiplantae; phylum Streptophyta; class Magnoliopsida; order Poales; family Poaceae; genus Aegilops; species Aegilops speltoides. Next base: position 531,077,093 of record CM038143.1, on the reverse strand, counting down.
GCGGGATGAGGGAGAGGGAGGAGATATTTCCACGCGAGAGAGAGGGTTGCCCAATCCTGACTTTTTCCTCGTGCGGTGAACCATCACGTAGCGTCCAGAGAAACCCAGCCTCTGGTCGCTGGCCCCCACGGCCTCACGACCCCACTCGTCATCTCTGCTGAAGCGGCCATGGACGTGAAAAAAACCCAACGGCTGGCCAGACGCCAGCGGCCAAAAAAAACATTGTTGCTACACCAGTAACTCGATCGTGTGGTTAAAATACGTAGTGCGCGCTTGATGCGCTAGATTGGCGGGTTGCCTAGCTTGATTTATATGTTCAATGCCTAAAGGATTTAGGTCTTTGTTTGTTTCTTTATGGACTTCTTGCATTTACATCTATATGTAATACAATCCAGACATAGAACCTTTTAGATGTGTGATAATCTTGCATCTTGTTTTTTAATTTCTGGATTATGTAAGAAAATCGGTGTCTTCCTGAGTTGCTCATAGTACTTTGCAGGGCATGCATGCAAATGTAGTCCTATGATGATGAGAGATCCTTCATGCGGTAGAACTATAGATTTGTGCGATGTAATTATCATCCCAAGTATTTAGCAAGCAACACATGGATTGAAAACTGGTCGTTATGCTTAGTTTTGTGCCATAGTGTTGTTCTAAACAACACATTCTAGCAAAGTCTATGTTTTCGAGCTTAACGCAAGTTTATCTCATTCTCTAATCTTCAAATGCATTTCTCTTGTTCTTCTGTCCTACTCTACTAGACACAATCTAGAAGAAGGAATAGGGTTGGGCTGGGACTTCAATTTATATCAGAAATTTCATTGTGCAAGAAGTTTGTGTGCGTTAGCTTACATTGCCCTGCTTTTTCTTCCTCAATTGAATTATGATATTGTGCATTGCAGGATCTTTATATAAAAAAATTGGGGAATTTGCAAGGATCAACAATTCTTCCTGCAACTAGTATTGACACCTACATTGTTCGTGTTGTTAGGATTCACCAACCATCTGTAGCAAGGATGATGCAGTTGGCGCAAATAGTTATTAATTCATCTAAAGGGAACCTTGGTCTGAACCACACCGTATTTGGCAGAGTAAAGAGTGTCCTGGCTTTCACTAACTATCATGTCCCATTGACCTACACTATGCAGCTAATGCCAGCCGTAGGCTCTCCTGCACTGGGTCTCGATACCCCTCACATATACCCTGCTTTAGAGCCTACTATGACAGAAGAGAACCCGCGGCTAACCAGATGATTCGAAATAGAGACTTTCCAAGATGGGCAAGCAGTTGTGCTTTAGTGGTCAAAGCCACAGCGGTGGCAGGCCCTTCTCGGGCAAATGCATATGCTTGGCCAGGTTCAAATGTAAAAGATTTCTTTTTCCATGAGATGACATGGCTTTTGCGCCTGGTTTTCCGGTGGCTTTGGTTCTGCTTATAGTTTTGAGCTGCTCGATCCCTATGCATTGTTGTGTGTGAAATTCTGTCGATTTTCTCTTTTCTGTATCTTAATGCTGATGCTGACGTTGTGTACTGAGTTGTGGTACGAAAGAAGGTCAGAAACTGCATGACTATGCAAGCTCAAGGTTTATTTGGGGTGGCAAACTCAGCAGCGTTTACTTGGCAGTTGGCACTTATCTATTTACTTGGCAAACTCAGCAGAGTACTGACCAATGTTCTAAGTGAATTACTGAGACGTCACATCTCAGTAATTTGGGGTGAAACAGCAAGCCGGGGTCGGCCAGCCCCCAAAAGGTTGTTGGTCTCCTCCGCCCGGGCACACTTGTAAGCGAGAGCATAAAGTTCTGGCACAAGCTGCCATTGCTTCGCGTACCCTGACACTGCGGACGTTCAGGAAGAAGGCCGTGATGACAGAGACGACGAGCAGTCCGCAGATTCTGTCTTGGATCTGGCCAAAACGACGTATGTACTCTCGAAGTGACTGGTCTGGCTTCTGCATGAGGTAGCGAAGCGAGATGTAGGTGGGGCCAGCCTCCATGAGATCCTACCCCCAGCGAGGAACCTTTGCGGCGGCCACGTGGGGGCACCATGGGTGGTGTCCTATCTCGCCGCCTTCGGGGATGAACCGCGTTGTCTGGGTATTACCAGACAAGCGGCCCTTCCGAGGGCGAGGCAGGACACTCTCCTGTCGCTGACCGGGACGAGGCTTCTGCTGATGCACTGAACTTGCTACTGCAGTATTGGGCAGTCGTACTCTAGCCATCCTTGCTTGAGGGCAAATGAGTTGGCGAAGATGGTGATGTCAGGGACCCCGGTGGCTTTGTTGATGTAGATCCTCACGAGCGCCCCCTACTTGGCGCGCCAAATATCACGCACGTGTGCAGAACACACGCGAGATACCATGGACCGTGGACGTCCTTTTTGCAGATTCGTGAGTGGAGCGCAAGGTGAGGATCTACACTATGGAAATGAACGAAGTTGATGCGATGATTTATCTAGGTTCGGGACGCATGGTTGTGTAATCCCTACTCCTTGTTTATGTGTGGTTTCTTTAGTGAATATTGAGCTAAAATCCCTTCCGAGAGACGAGAAGAGTAGTGCGATCCTACCGGTGATCTACCGAGTGTCCAACCTTGTTTCCTCCTTTTCTTCCCTCTTTTTTCTCTTCCTTTTCTCTTAGCAGCTAGGTCCTCCTTTTATACTCAAGGGGTACCACAATGGCTTCACAACTAAGGAAGTTGCCTTGTGCCGACAGGGTAGGTGCGTGCATTAAATGCGTGATGATGTGTTGTCGTCTTCTGTCTTCCGTGAACGAACGCCTGTCTTGTCACAGCCGCCCATGGTGCCGCTTGGGTGGAGCATGACACGTCTCCATACAGGTGTGCGCCATGCGGCGGAGTGAGCGAGTGATTCATCCCTTACGTCTTGTCCCTCCACTAGTGCGCCTGCCCTCCTTCTGCGTGTCGCAAAAGCTCTGTGTGCACAGAACAGCCGTGCCACGCGTGGGGGGTGATAGCTTGTTGTCGACGCCTGCTGAGTGCAGGCCAGCTGGAGGTGGTCGTTGCCGGGTGTGGTTGTTCCCGGGTCTTGCTCATCTGAGCTCATTGCCGGACGATTCTGTCTTGCTCCTTCAACCTTTGCTGAACTTGGGTGGTAACTATGCAATTTCATTTGACAAAGATCTGCGTGCCACTACGGAGCGTGGGCTCCTTCTGGAGAAGTTGTTGATGTAGCTCTTGACGAAGATCTGCATACCATTACTTGGGGCAAGAAACCTGTGATGGGCAACTCTTCTGTCTTCTTGAGTCTTGACCAGAGGCGGCCGTGGCGTGTGCGTAGTTTGGTCCGTGAACCCAGCGGTCACGGTACCGACATATTATTTCGCCAAAGACCTACCAAAGGCACATTTTGAAGATCGAGAAGCTCTAAAATAAATCTTATTGGGTTTTCACATATTGTAGTTTTTGAAGACACTTCCGAAAAATTAGGCACCACCAAAATGCACAAATATAAGCAACAACAAATAGCATGTAGCAAAAAACAAATCTGTATTTATTGGGGGATCGGTCGCGGACACTGTCAAGGAAGTTAGGCCATCGATGCCAGAAGATCACTAGATCAGGTGCCTCTCCTAGTGATCCCCTCGGTGAGATCATGTGCAAGATCCTGCGCCTCCGCGGCCGTCGCTTCGGAAATTTCCAGGCTGCCTCTCGGCCCAGCTGCGAATCATCCGGCAACCGTGTGCTCGCTGGTGTAGTAGAGCGATGGAGAGATATGCCTTTAATGCAGGATGAGTGAGGAATATGACATGGGAAGGCTTTAGTATAGGTGAGATTCCTTATGTCTATCTACAGACATGTGTTTTCCGGACAATGCTCAGACGGTCGCACAGACTGTAAACGACCGCTCTCCTTTTGCAACCATCACTGTCCCTCTACTACTTGTGTATATTGTAGAACCTCAAAATGGAGGGCAAACGGAAGGAACGCCTACACGGAGGATGTATTTCCGAACACATGAAATTCGGGATGCACTAATATTGCATAAAGTGAGGCAACTGGAAGGAAAACCTCAGCCAAAAACGTCTTTCTGCACACCTCTCATTCCCAACGCGTACTTATCCAATATAGTAAATTAGCACTACTAGTTTGGGCATTTGATATTCATTTCCTTTGGTAGCCATAGTAAAAGGGGCTATGGCAGGCAAGAGTGTATATAAGAAGGTTCGTGCAAGGATGTGATGCAGCCATGTGCACTCTGTGCTTTATAAGCGTGATGCTACCGAAAGGTTGGTAGGCATGTTAATTAGCCCCGATGCGTGAAAAAGTGATATTTCCTTTTTTTGCGGGTGAAAAAAAGTGATATTTCAGGTACAAACTGCTCTCCAAGAGTTGAAATGTATGATCTTACAATAAATAGACATAAAATCCTGCATACAGGGCTAACCACGAACTTCACCCTGTTTTCACAATTATTTTTCGAGACATAGGAGAACTTAGAGCCGTTTGTAGGGAGTAGAATCATTGTGCAATCAAGATGGGAAATGCATTTATTTTTCAGAGTGAGATCGATGACGATGCCAATTCTGTTCGTTCCATTGTCCTCCTTGTTTTCCACTCTATTGCAACACCATGTGTTCATGTCCAATAAAGAAGATGAGTTAGGGTTTCGGGCACACCCTCTAAACTGAGAATCCATAGATGAGATCGATGGAGAAGTACATGACTAGCCTGCGGGCATGGAGAGATATAGGAGAACGGCGCCTTTGGCATGGTGGACGTGGTGATCATCACTATAGAGGAACATGACACTGCATGCTGTCATGGCAGAGGCCAAGGTCATAATCAAAGAAAAGATCGTGGCTGAGGCTATGGTTGTTGGCGGGGATGAACATGACACCAATGTCATATGCCTCATTCGACATGGAGAAAAGCCAATACATCTTCATCAGTGATTTAGACATGGAGACAGAAGATGATACAAAAGAATACGACCCCACTCGCGCGGAGGATGACTCGGTCGACATGAACCATCCATCAATGTTGTCGTCATGTGCATGTTGATATATGTAGTCAAAGTTTAAGAAGTATGCGAGTCAACAATTGGTATGGCAGTTCCTCCTCATTATGGATGTAAATGTTACATTGCCCTCCCGTCCGTGCAATAGAGGGGGGGGGGGGTTGGTTCATGTCGGGTTGAAACAATAACTATTTGTCTTGTCAGAGATGCTACAGTCTTCTTGAACTGGTTTGAACTTGATGTTAGGGCTCGAGAGACAACCTTGGAGCATTTCATTATGACTGCCGATCTTCACATCAATCTCAATAGGTCAGAAGTTCTTCTAACCAGATGTTGACTGGGGCACAACCAACTGGCATCCGTTGTCCTCTACTACATACACCAACTGGCAGGGGCGAGATCCTGTCCTGTACATCAAGGGAGAGAGCGGCATGCTAGGGTAGTGGGGGGTGAAGAAGGTGGAGGAGGAGCCCCGTCGCCGCCACGGGTCGGGCGGAGGCCGCCATTGACTCCGGCGATGGGGAGGAGCGCGGAGGAGGGTTTCCTATGGTGGTGGCTGCGTTCGCCCCGTGAGCGAGACCCACGAGACATGAGTTGGGTCCCTTTCGGCTTTTTTCTGTTTCATCGTGTGACACTGTTGTGTCCTAAATACCTCTAAGAATTGTTTCTTGTTCTAGACCATATTTTTCTAGGGTAGTTTGTTGCTTTCCTGATAATGCTGTTGAGTAAATTGTACTCCCGTCAACTTTTATTTGTTTGTAAAAATGTTTCTTTTGGAACAATTTGTTTGTAAAAAAGTGTACTATCGGAGAAGAGAGAATTGTAGATCCATTTGCTCCATACGAAAATCATCAGTTACAAATATTTTATAGAAGTTTTCCTCGGCCTCCGACAGCACCGACGGCAAGCCGGAGATTGCACCCATCCCAGTCTCAACTGCCGCCACCTCGTGAGCCCATCCACCACGCTTCCTCCCTCTACCACTGCCGTCTCGGTTCCGGCACCAATGATGCGGCGGCTTGCGGCGAGGTATACTTCCCAAGTCCCCGTTATCCTCCTTCCCTCGTGTACAACAAAATCTAGGTCGGAGTCAACTGAGGCGGTTGAGGAAGAGGAGGAGAGGCAGAAATTCATCCAGGTTTTACAAAGTGAAATTCCTTGTTCCCGTCTACATGCAAGCGGTGGAGACATGTGTCACTTCGGGCAGATCTGTCATGCCGTCTCCTTATGTTGGCTCCTCCGCAAATTCATCGGTTAATAGGCCTCCCACTACGGGCCTATGGAGGCCTATGGAAAGGTGCATTTTTAAAAGATATAGTGAAGCGAGAGAATAGGCTTATTATTTCTGGTGGGCCGTGAGGCATCACTGGTAGGCGTTGTCGTGTGGGAGCACAACATTGTGGCGAGTCTGGTAGTGGTTCCATGCTATTCGTCGCAAGCTGCAGCTTTGTTTGTATCTGTGGGAGCAAGAAATCAGCCAACCTAGTCAATTTCTCAAGTATTAAACTGATTTGTCCATTCATTATTCAATTGCTTCAGGTACTTCAGTGTCTTTTTGAAACCGAAGCACTTGTAGTGTTGTGTTGTTATACTCTGTGTCTATTTTCTTAGTATAGTGCTGCTCACTTTATCCAAACAAAAGCTCTTTTTAGTCCCTTTTCTCAAATATTATGAAATTTGTAATATTTTGATTAAACTGTTCTCCCGCGAAATTTTCAAATTTGATGATTCTCTCCTTTGTTCAGTGTCTTTGCAGGATCAGAGGTTCAGTCCATACCTAAGAAGGCCAAAAATATGATACGCTTTTCTAGAGATCAACTGATGGGGTTAGCATTCGTTGCATTTGGCATCATATTATTTGTGGGTTTCTTCTATGCCGCTGTTCTGTCCAAAATGCTTCCGCCTTACGAGAACCGGCTTCTGTCTGCCATCCAAAATGATAGGTAAGAAATTTTAAAACAAACAGATGATCACCATTTTTTTCTTTTGCTCTGTAGCTGATGTTTGATTATGGAGTTTTTGGTTAATTGACACAAACTATTTAACACAATATATAAATTTTATATGTGCACGCCTCAATGTAAACTAAGTTGAATCTAGCTGGAAGTTAGTACCACTTACTTTGAACTTTGACTTACCAGGTATTACTGCCTACTCATGCCCTTGACACATCCTATGATAATTGTGGCTGTCTATCTACATTGGCTAAGCATGAAGATGTTCAAGCATGCCTAAAGCACTACAAATTAGTTTTACGGATCAAGCCTGCAATGTTGCTTAAATGGTAGATCACAGGGATGATGAAGAAAATTTTAACTGATAAATATGTGAAGGCATGTCTTGGGTCTTCTGCATTCCACACATTTTTTTTGTAAATTTATGAACTTCGATTAGTTTTCAAGCATAAATTGATGCCCCAACTTACCAAATTGACCTGATTGTCATTGCTAGGAATTAATTTGATTACATTTATGTTTAGAAAATATACTTGTGTTTGTGAAATGCTTACAATGGAAACTATGGTTTTACTTAAATGTAGTTAGAATTTTGTTGTGACTTGATGCAAGAACTATTGCTGCCTAAAAAAGACTTGCCAGTAATGAGGTTTAGATACACGTTGGGAACATAGTAAAAGTTACTATACCTTCCATCGGTGTATTACCTCTGTGTTTATTTTCATAATCAATTTTAGAGTTTTATACACTCTAGCTCATTCCACAATGTTTCTTGCAAGTAGGTTGTTCATAATATAACATTTTTTGTTCGTTGTTATGAATAACCTATGGGTCATATGCTTCCATCATGGATGGAATATATGTTATGAACATTCATAATGATATGATACATCCATAACACTGACACTAAATGTCACAAGACTAAAAGAATACAACATATGTATGGCACTGCATTTGGTCACACTGGAGAAACACGCATGGAGAAATTCCATAATGATGGATTTTGAAGTAATTCAATTATGAATCATCTGATACTTGCAACTTTCCTCTGGAAAGTGAAGTGACTAAATACCGTTCACATGCCATAAGGAACGAGCAATAAACTTATTGGTGATCATACATTTTGATGTGTGTAGTACAATAGGTATTCTTGCTAGCAGTGGATTGTCTATCTTCAGCGATGACTTAAGTAGATTTATGGATATTTGCTTAATGAGACATTAGTCTAGTTCCTTTGAAACCGTTCAAAAGGTTCAGAATGAAGTAGAAATTATTGTAACAAGAACTATGTTTCTGCAATTAGATTGCGGAAAGGAATATTTGAGTTGCAAGTTTAGCGAATGTCTGATGAGTTACGAAAAGAGTTTCATAACTTACACCTCCCGTTACACCATTGTGAGTGGAATGTTCGTGAAGATGTAATCAAACCATGTATGACATGGTAAGATCAAAAATGAAATAAATCAATTTGCCATTATGCCTTTTAAAGTAATGCTTTAGAGACTGCTGCTTTTACACTAGAAAGAGCACCATTAGATCTACTGAAATGAGTCATGGTATGGTACACCCAACCATGTTATGTCTTTTCTTAACATTTGGAATATGGGGCTTGTGTAAAGTATTTTACAAACTTGTTCCAAATCAGACAAGTGCTACTTTGTAGGTTATCCCAAATCATTGGGAATTCCTCCATCACTATACGTAGGCAAAAGGTGTGCCACAAAGAACGGTATGATTTTGAAGAAAATGTTTCTTGCAAAAAGGTGAGCGTGGGAGGACAGTGCAACTCGACGAGATAATGATATCTTCATCATCAGGTCAAGGGAAAGAAACCTTGGACTGATACGGAAGCCTCTACATGAGATGTATGGACTTCGGATCGATCTTGCAGCTGAACCACGTAGGTAAAACTTATGCAAACCTCTGAGATGCGCAAACGAGATATTGTTGTTAGACAACAGTATACCTACAATACACAAGGGCCCTGACCCCAAAATTGGCTAAATGCTAATATAATCCGAGATAGTATCCATATAAATGATTCAAAATTAGATCTTGATACACCCTTCGAAAGACTTAGATTCTAACGAACATTAAAGGAACTATAAACTGAAAGGTATATTTTTTTTTCATAAAGTTTGACTTGTTGCTTATAGCAAATTCAAGGAATTAACTATGGTGAGATTGTCTCACCGTAGTGACGCTTAAAGTCGGTTCAGGTTGAACTAGCAATTAATGCATACTTCAATCATGAGATATGATACATGGATGGCAAAAGGATTTTCATGAAATGGAAATACAACCCAGGACTTGTATGTGATACAGTCCAAAGTATTTTGTCCATCCAGAGGATGCTAGTGAGTGTGCAAACTTCAGAATTTCAGTAATGGACACAAGCAAGCATAAGGGAGTTGGAATCTTCATTTTGATGAAATAGTTAAAAGAGTTTGATTTCATGAATGGAAAGTTAAGATGCTTGTGGTTACAAGAAAGTAAGTGGGTGCATAATAATATTTCTAAAACCTTGTGTGCTTGACATTTTGTTGATTGAAAATAATATAAATTTCTTGACATGAATTAGGACTTCTTTCAAGATATTTTTTTAATGAAGTGCTTGGGCTAGGTAACCCTGGTATTAGGCATAATTGTCCATCGAGATAGAATTGCCTTATAGGGTTAAGCCAAAATACATACTGAAAAAAATGCTAAAATAGTTTAGCATAAAATGCCAAGGAGTGACTCTTGCCGAAGCCACATGGAAAGAGTTTTAGGAAGATTCGATGTCCTAAAACACTGATGAGAAAAATACATAATGGAGATTCTAGACACTTTTGTGTCTGGATTAATCATGTATTTCACAATATGTAAAACAACCAGATATGTCCGGTACTCCCAAGCAGTTGTGAGTAAAGATACCAAAGTGGTCAAAATATTGATCATAGGTTAGCGGCGAAAAATGTCGTGAGTAGTAAAGTAGCACTGATGACATGTTTTCTCGCAAATGGATATTATGAAGTTCTCGTTGTAAGTAGTTACATTGATACAGTCTTCATCAAATGCTCCAAGCGATTATCGATTTATATTAAGGATTTTGTCTGATACACAAAATGGTGGCATAGTAAAGTTGGAATCGTTCGAAACAAGTTATTGTGAAGAATTCTATAAAAGAGGCTAAGTATGTTGCCGCTTTAGAAGCGTCATAGAAAATTTTGAATCATACAGTTCATTCATGAACTTAGTATGGTTCCAAGGTATAGCTTTGGTTAATGGAACACTATTGTAGATACTTGCTCCATAGCTCATTCTGAAGAATCAAGATTCGACCAGTGATTCACATATATACAAAGCCAAGTGCACACAAAAACATGAATTTTGTGAAAGTGTGAAAACATGAGGATATGCAAAGATACACACGGCCTTGAAGTTGTCAGGTCCGTTGGACAAAGACTATACCACAAGCGATGCATATTTTACAACGGTATGCCATAGGTTTCAAGTGCATTTGCATTGACTAGATTATTGACTCTAGTGCAAATGGGAGTCTGTAGGAGACGTGCCCTAGAGGCAATAATAAATGTTATTATTTATCTCCATGTTCATAATTATGTTTATATTTCGTGCTATAACTGCTATGGCTCTCGAGTCTACAGTAACCACGAGGCTCAGAGTAAAACTCATACGTACGTATGGAAAAATAAACGGAAAATGTATTCCTAGTCTGGCCCCTAAGACTAGCTCAAGTGTTTCATGATGGTTCTGTTTTCATGATCATGGGCATGACTATGTGGACAATTTTGAGGATACAATGTTAGAAGAACATGTGTGTTAAATCGGCCCGATCAATGTTATGCTATGAGATATCTTCGTCACAAGTTAATGGTTAATAACACAGAGAAAGTTAATGTTTCCATAAATCCTTAGACCATGAGAGTATCAAGTTTCTTCATGCTTGTTCATGAACTTTGGGGTTTGTTAAACGTCATTCGTAAAAGGGTAGCTATTATGGCGGCTTGCGGGTTCATGAAAAAGTATGACAAGGGAATTGATAGCTCAAGATTGGGATTTTCTCCTCCGACGATGGAGGGATATTCTTGGGGCCCTCTCGGTGTTGCAGTATCCATCATCGTCTGGTCGGACACATCGTGACTTGAACACGGGGATACCGGAACGCAGGAACGAGAAAAGAGAACAAAAACGCGGAACCGGTAACGTAACTGGCATAGTGGAAAAAAGTTATTGATCCACGGGGATGCCAATAAATCCCACCTCGTGTATTTGTAACATATAATGAAGCAACAGGAATAGCGCATGACAACTAGAGATTCACTCGAATAATTATTCATGTGGGTATAGGGGTCAATATGAATGTCCACAGTTTCGCTATTGATCATTGATCGAAAAGTGTTCAGTCATGTCTATATCTCACTGAACCTATGGGGTCACACACTTAAGTTTCTATCTGCTAAATACTAGACTAGGAGTCTAAGAGAAAGTCATCAGAAAAGTTTCGGAGATGACGAAAAAGTTCGGGAGAGAAAACCTAAAGTGTTTCGGAGCTACCGAAATTGTTTCGGAGAAAAACAAAAATGTTCTGGAATAAAACAACTATACTGAAAATGTTCCGGAGAGTATCCAAAATAATATTAGAGGGTGGCTAAATGATCTGGGACCTTCCGGAATTTTTCAGAAGAAATAGTCATGGGAAACATCTTGTCCCATCGTGAGGAGACAAGATCCCACGAAACGTGGGGGTTGTTTTTGGGCTGTTTTGGGGGCGCCCACTTTAGGGGGCAGCCCCTTGTGACTAGATAAAGGTGTTGGGGCCCCCCATGGTGGTGGACAGCCCCCACAAATGGTGGAGCTGGTTGGGTGGCGGTGGGGGGCAAAATTTCGTGTTTTGACCCTTTTAGAGAAGTTGTTCAAGATCTGGCCCTAGTTTGCAAAAATTTCGGGATATGACCCTTCTCCTACCGCCAATGGGCATGGCAGTAGGGGTAACAGCCTACCACCAAGGTCCCTGGCGGTAGGCTTGCACTTCCTATCGAAAAACAAAATTCTAAGTTTCAGACACAGTGCGTGTGCGCACCTACCACTTGGCACCTTGGCGGTAATGTTACACATGCTACCGCCATCCCCTATGATGGTAGGGATGCGTTGCGCTGATGTGGTCAAGTTTCTTACCGCTAGGGGCCTTGGCGGTAGGCTTCTATACCCTACCGCCATACCCCCTGGTGGTAAGAAAAGGGTCAGATCCCGAATTTTTTGCAAACTAGGGTCAAATCTCGAACAACTTCTCCAAAAGGGTCAAAACACGAAATTTAGTCAGGGTGGGGCCCCATTTTGGGGCACCATGGACAAGGGAACATGGTTTCCCCTTGTTTTGTGGGAACATGTTTTTCTCTTGTTTTGTTGGTGCATGTTTTGTGGGCTGAATTTAAGCCCATCCTCCACCCCATCCACCACTATATAAGGAGTAGGAGAGGAGCTCTCCAACTTGCTCCAACTCCCTAAAAAAGGGCATGCATGATCTGCCTGTCTTTCTCCCTCACACGAAATAGTTTTGTACTGCCGCAAGGCTGTCTAATTTCTGGTAGGGATTAGTTCTCGGCACCGAAGCCCTGCTGCATAGGTGACACCATATGTGTACAAACAAGTAGAGAGGTCGTATATTCGATCTTATGTTCGTGGGGCTCCTCAAGTGCTGTCGAGGGGACCGTGTGAGAAATTGTTGGAAGGCCTCTAGAAGGGTTGTCCGAGGGACCGTCCGAGGGAGAAAATCCCCACGGTTGGGAGGATGTAAATTCCTAGTTGCGGGGATCTGCACCAACAATCTTCATTGACTCTACTTCCGCCGCGCTATGAGTCGGTAAGACGGTAACCATCAGATCAAACCTTATATGCACCTTCAGAGTGGTCCTGGGCTCGTGCTTAGGTACGATTTTTTTGTTTTCTGTCGCGATACCCTACAATTATAGCATAGCTACAATAGTGGTGCATTGAACAACATTTTTGGGCCTGTAGGCATAAGTGTGCATCATACCATCTTTTAGTCCATCTAACAAACAATATATGGCACATGATTACTATCACCTCGGACGTTGTCAGTGTGAGTGTAGAGCACTTAGTATAAATATAGGCTATGAGAGAAAGAAAAATTTATCATATAATTTTAGGTAGATAAATAAAGAAGGACAATATTCAATTACTTCCTTATCCATGTTTGTCCAAAAATAAGGTCTAATCACGGAATCCATCTCATTCAATCATATATTTTCTCGTTGATGGAAAAATCTTCAAGTAGAAACTCTACCTGGGATAACTTTTCCGTGCAACCTAGATTGGTCCCTTCACTTAGTGTCGCCGCCACTTCCCATTTCAGTTCTTTTCTTTGCTATTGATCTTGTATCATCTTCCTCCTAGGTACTTCTTCACAAGCAAAAGTTGCATTATATGCAAAGTTAGCTAACATGTTGTAATTTCAACACTCATCAGTCCTTTTTAAGAAAATTTTGGACATATAAAAGGAAAAATAAATAAATTCGCAAATTTTCCAAAAGTTGTGATTAATGGAACACAATCTTGTCTTCGCGTTGTAGCATCCATCGGGGCAAGCTAATGTATACAACCATTGCATGTCAACTTTATTTTCTCCAAACATAATAGCTAAGGGAATGTGAATGTGATGGAAGTATGAGATTTAGAGTCATCAGACAAACATTGTTTGTGCTATCATAGCTTAAACACTTTCTGATAATCGGGTGTAACTGACACTCTTAAGATACATGAGGCCATGGTGAAAAATTCACCATATAAGGTTCCCAAACAATATGTAGGACATATAGGAAGGTTAGTTGCTTCCAGACTAAAGATTTTTCACATGTCAAATCTATTTGTTGCTCTATTTACAAATATGGGGAGAGCATATAGGAACGTCATATTAACGAGGAATGTGCTCTCGGGTGATAGCAAACTTTGCATATATTTTGATGGAAATATTGGATTTAGACCTTATTAGACAAACATTGACCGTTCTATCATAGCTTAAATGCTATCTGACCATCAGATGTAACTGAAACTCTTAAAATAGAGTGGCAGCATCATGATTGTTATATTGCAGAGGCCAAACTTAGAGAAGAAATTTGTCATGATGTCGTAATTATGTACAATTTCAACACTATAAAACATAGTTACATTGGTAATGGTTTAAAACTGCTTCTTTGATTGCTAATATTAATATTGTTTATGAAAAGTGAACTTACTCGCTAATTTGGTTTCTTAAATGTTTGTTCACGCAATTGTAAATAAATGTCTTTACAATTAAAAAAATGTTACTGACATTTATTAAATGTCCAAACAATCAAAAAATAAGTTCGTGGCATTTATTAGAAATTGTACATGAAATGTAAAATTTATTTGCATAATTGTAACAAAAATTATCTTATTCAATTTTTTCTATAAATGAAAAAATGTCCACACGTTTGAAAACTATTCCTCCTATTTATTCAAAAAATAAGAAATGAAAAGTTCTCTGAGCGTAATATTTAAATAAGTTCCTACCGTTAAAAATATTATATTTAAAATTTGTCACAAGTTTCATAAATATGTTCATGAAGTTTGTATGATGGCCTCATGCTGGTAGGGGTTGGTTTGTTTGTGCATTTCCTTCCTTTTTACAAACATATTTACGTTACAAGTTGATTGGATGTTCTTCTCCTTGGAAGGCTTTGAAGTTGTAGACTTTTGTGTTTTGGTCATTTTTTTCTCTTTAATGGCATTAGGCCCATGATTTACTCTTAGGTTTTTTATCTGCTTTTCTAGTGAGTCTAGTGACTTCATGATAACCAGAATCATTATTAGTAGGGTTAATTGGATAAATGCCAATCAAATTCTAGCGATTCCAAGAAATGCCACTACAATTTCCAAACTTTGAAAACTGCCACTGCAATTTTTTGCAAACTTCGAAAAACGCCACTGAAGACTTTGAAAACTGCCATTGGAAATTGCATTTCAAACTTTGGAAATTACAATGGCGTTTCTCGGAATCGCCAGAATTCGAGTGGCATTTATCAAATTAACCCTTATTAGTAAAATGTGAATTACCATGTACATTCTCCAACGGCATAGGCATGACATCTCTTGGCCCCGGCTCAATAGATGAATTCATCTTATATGACATATAAAAACTTGAGAAACATAGATTGTTGTCATGAGATTCATCCAACCATTGTGTTAGCTAGTCCTGAATATCTCAACCTATTGTCTGCTAGAGGGGCAGGTTAGACACACCATGCAAAAAGGTTATGTAATTTTCTTAATAAATTCTTAGCATTCAAAAAAATGTCCATGATATGTAAAAATATACATGTTTAATATTTTTTTATTAAGTTAGTATGATGGATCCTTAGATGGCCTCCTGCACCTTCAAGCAACAGAGTGGAGGGGCGCATGTATTGTAGCATAGCAACAATAGTGGTGGGATGAACAACATTTTTGGGCTTGTAAGCATAAGTGTGCATCATACCGTCTTGTAGTCCATCTAACAAACAATACATGTCAGACGATTACTATCACCTCGCACGTTGTTGAAACATGAGTGTAGAGCATCGAGTATAAAAGATAGGCTCATTTCCAGCCCAAAAGTGACAGACGAAAAATGGGAGGAAGGAAATTTTATAATCTAATTTTAGATAGATAAATTAAGAAGGTAGATATTAAATATTTCATTATCCATTTTACTACCAAAAATGTTATAATCATGGAAACCATCTCATTCAAATAATCTGTTTTCTCGTTGATGGTAAAAACTTCAAGTCGAAACTCTATCCGACACAAATCTTCCGTGCAACCTAGTTTGGTCCCTTTACCTAGTGTCACAAAGACTTCCCATTTCACTTCTTCTCTTTGTTATTGAGCTCGTATCATCTTCCTCCTAGGTACTTCTTCACAGGGAAAAGCTTAATTATATGCTAAGTTAGCTAATGTGTTTTTAATTTCAACACTCTACTCCTCTTTAAGGAACAATAATAAATTCACAAATTTTCCAAAAGTTGGTAGTAAGGGATCATCGTCTTGCCTTCACGCAGCAACATCCATCAAGGCGAGCTAGGGTTCAAAACCACTGCATGTCAACTTTGTTTTCTATAGTTATCAAACATAATAGCTAAGGGAATGTGATGGAAGTATGGGATTTACATCTCATCAGACAAACATTTACTGTTCTATCATTGCTTAAACACTTTATGACAATCGGATGTAACTCAAAGTCTTAAGGTAGAGGAGGCCATGGTAAAAAACGTCCCTATATAAGGTTCTCAAACTGTACATAGAACATATAGGAAGGTTAGTTGTTCACTACTAGGAAAAGGCCTACTAATGGCGCACCTGTTTTGCCTACTAATGGCGCACTACAGGTGCGCCATTAGTATCATGCCACTAGTATTTTTTACTAATGGCGCACCAGAGGTGCGCCATTAGTATCTGGTATACTAATGGCGCACCATGCAGTGCGCCATTAGTTTTGCCCACAGTGCGCCACTAGTGTCTACTATACTAATGGCGCACCACATGGTAGTGCGCCATTAGTAACAATTTTTTTAATTCTTTTTAATCTCAGGTCACTATTTCACATATGAGATATCCAACACATATATATACAACAAGCATCCATATAACAATCATAGCCAATACACAAGTTGCATCATATATACATACATAGCCAACACATAGTTCCATCGTTACATATTACAAAAGTTTCAAATTGTTCATCCAACACCGTTATCCATCAATTCACAAAAGTTTCACATTGATACAAAATAAAAACACAAATGGAAAAGAAGCACTCCATCCATGCAAGCTTCCGTGAATTAAATCAAATCTGCAAAATGATAAACAAGAAGTTAGAAGAAGAAGAAGAAGACTAGAAGAATACTAGAAGAAGAAGAACACTAGAAGAAGAATAAGAAGAATTTTGGAAAAGAAGAAGAATAAGAAGAAGACTATAAGCTTATTATGTAAACTTGATCATTCTGTGCTAACATAAGTTATTTTGGAGCTAACCTATAGGAAACTAAGCATATAAGCTCTAAGTTAGTATATTAGAGCCAACTTAGGTAAAATGAAGCTAACCTATGTCATTTTGGAAAAGAAGAAGAATAAGAAAAAGACTATAAGCTTATTATGTAAACTTGATCATTTTGTGCTAACATAAGTTATTTTGGAGCTAACCTATAGGAAACTAAGCATATAAGCTCTAAGTTAGCATATTAGAGCCAACTTAGGTAAAATGAAGCTAACCTATAGGAAACTACTACCGGGTGTAACTACACCCATTTTTTATATACTATCATGTGATAGTATATACTCTACTTTATTATTTTTATTACGTTCGTATACTATATCTAAGATACTCCAAAGTGAGTTATATAAAAAATTGCAAGTGAGCTCATAGTTTTATTGTATTTGTGAAATACGTACATATTTGTCTGTGAAATGAAGTATGCACAAAATATGGTACATACTACCAAAAAAGTAGTATATATACTACCTAAACATTCTTATATACTACATACTACACGTACATACTCTCGATATAATAGATACTACCTAGAACGCATTTAAACAAAAGTGGGAGTAACTACACCCGGTAGTAGGAAAAATTGTCCTATATATATATATATATATATATATATATATATATATATATATATATATATATATATATATATATATATATATATATATATATATATATATATATATATATATATATATAGATCTGACATACCTGACAAAGTTCAGTTCTCATACATTGTTCTTCTCCTTCTCCTTCCTCAGCCTGATGCGCCAAGAGCGGCGAGGCGGTGGAGGCAGTGGGATGTAGTCTTCTACCACAATTGGCATGGTCATGTCGCCCAGCTGTGGGGTCGCCGGCGCCACCACCGGTGCGTGGTCATTGTCAGGCACCACCACCATCGCGAGGCCACCTTCAGGCAGGACGGGCACGACCATCGCTAGGTCATCCTCAGCCACCTCCATCTCTTGCCCATGGTCAGCCACCACCATCTCTTGCCCTTGGTCAGCCACCACCAGCGCTAGGTCATCCTCAGCCTAATGCCCATCGTCATCCTGCAGCTCCTCATCCCCACTCTGCTCCTCTTCTCCCGCACTCCAGTCCGGATCATCCTTCTTGTTGTCTATGCTGCTGCCAGAATCGCTGCTGCTTTCGCTAAAGCCAGAATTGGTGTTGCTTTTGCTACAGCCATAGTCGCTGCTGCTTTCGCTGTAGCCAGTGTCGCTGCTGCTGCTCCCATTACCTGTCCAAATGTAACAATGACCGTTAACAATCGATGTGAGACAAAGCCAAATGTAGAGGAATAAGAAGAGGCAAAACGTACCGGCATCATCATCGTAATCAGTGTAGCGCATGCGACACATAGTCGCGTTGAAAACCTTCATGATGAGCATGGTGGCGTCGTCGTCGTACCTGAAGAGAAGGAAGTACCCCAGCCGCAGGTCGTAGGCACGGTAGAACTTCTCCCACCCACGAGACAAGTACATGTGGTCCTCCTTGATCACCAACTCCATATCCCACTGCCTGCGAAACCCGCTGCCGGCCTGTCGCAGCTTCACATTACTTGGCGGATCTTCACCCAGCATGTTCATAAAACTGTCAGGCAGCCTCTGCAGTTTGGGACAATGAGTGATGTAGCAAAAAACAGATATCATAATGAGATGGGTGAAGGGGACATCTCTCGTTTTATATACCTGCGTCATGGATGATACTGAAGCCCCAAGTATGATACTGAAGAACTCGGAAGCATCCAACTCGTACTGCAGTGTCGCAGAGCGGCGGTGGCTGCTTCCCGCCATCTCTGATAAGCAGCAGAAGAGACCAATTAGTACCCTTACAACAGATCATAAAACATGCATGATAACAAGCATTATCGCAAGTACCCCATATGTACTATTTTTAGCAAAGTCATGCTAAAATTCACGGAAAATTTCATCATGACCTTTGCTGAAAATAGGACATATGGAGTACCCGAATTTGCCGGAACGGAAGTTAATCGACATTCCGGCAAACTCAAGGGCCTCTCGGGGTACCTGCAAAATCATTGTCCCTGCGTAATGTAGTCGCCAATGGGTCATTTCAGAAGATCACAAGTAGCATCATCACAAGATCACAAGTAGCATCATCACAAGATCACAAGTAGCATCATCACAAACTACGCCCTGACATAACTTTGTCACACTCTTGCTTTCTAACATCAGATCAAGCACCATTTCATCACACCATCAAGTAGAGAAGAACACATACTGGAAAGAATGCATCAAGCTTACCCTGTAAATGCTCTACTACAATTCGGTCCTACTGAACATTGCTAAACAACCAGTCAGTTTCAAGTTTCCAAAACAAGGGTTCACTGCTCCTAATTAATTAAAAAGTCTACTAGGCATGATTGATCAGGAAACGACCACTTAGCAAAATTTGGTGTGTCTCAATTAAACGGCCAACCCTATATCACAGGGACACCACAATTGGAATATCCAGTAATGGCAGGTTATAAATATAAAACCAGATACACAAGAGCAGGAACAATCTAGCTGCATATGTTGCAAATCATGGGCAACAACAAAGAACAAGCAAATTTAAGCCACGAACTCGTACCATAATATCTCAGATTCTTCAACTAAGCAAAACATGCATACTTTAACACTTTAGTAATGTCTCTTCTATCATCATAATCTTGCGTAACAACAAACGAGAGGAAAGCTAGCGCAAAGGAAGAGCCTTTTTCATCACAAAATACATCCAGCAAAGGTGCTCTAAATCAGAAATACTACCCCCCAAATCTTTAGCTCAATTATGAATATACATGGCTAGGACAACGGTAGCATTCAACAACAAGCCCAAGCCTATACTTAACTAGGCCTAGGTTAAATTCCGTTCCGGCAAACTGTACCTAACTAATGAGATCAACATGAGATAAATTAGAGTAAAGTAAAGAGCCGGGCAAACCTGAAAGTCAAGTAAACTGTGGCTAAAGATATATAAAACTCCATTGCAAATGTGCCATGTCAATAAAACAACTCATGGAAGTAAACTACTAGCAGGCTCAAAAGTCAAGTAAACTGGAGATTAATCTAACAAGCCTGACAGTAGCTAACTGTACCTCAATGTACCTAACTGATGCTAACTGTACCTAACTGAATTTTTTTATGACAACAAACTAATGCTAACTGATGCTAACTGTACCTAACTGATGCTAACTGTACCTAACTGATGCTAACTGTCACAAATATGATATTTTTATGACAAAATACATCATTATCAGGGCACATTATGGCCATTTTCTTACATGATGCTAACTGTACCTAACTGAATTTTTTGACAGTAGCTAACTATATTTAGTAATTTTTCTGTAACAGTCTTGCCCCTATTTGAAGGACAAGCAAATAGATACCTAAAATCCACTAGTATTGCCTCTAAAAAAGCCTAACTGAATTTTTCTCAGAATCGTATTCTAACTGAATTTTTTCAGAATCGCACCTAACTGAATTTTCTCAGAATCAGTATCTAACTGAATTTTTCTATAACTGTACCTAACTGTCACCTGCATGGTGGTGCCCTGCACAGCTGTCGTTGAGCTCGCGCGGTGTGGTGGGCTCGCCGGAGATGGACGGGCCCTGCACAGTGGTCGAGACTCAGAGTAGAGGTTGAGGGAAGAAGAAGGAAGTGGAGGGGAGGGGCTCACCTGTAGTCGAGGGCGTACACGGCGCCGGCCGGCCGCCTTTGACCCGGAGGAAGCCGCGGTCATGCCGGATCCCTAGGGCTTGGGGCCGGCACAAGACCACGCCGCAGCAGAGCTGAGCTGAGGTAGAGGCGGTCGTCGTCTCCTCCTCCTCCTCGTCCTCCTCCTGGTCCTCCTCCTCCGGCTCGGGGCGCGGGGGCGTGGGGGCGGCGGCGCGGGGGAGCTGCAGTGGTGGGGGGCGTGGGGGCGGCAGGGAGAGCTGCAGTGGTGGGGGCGGGGGCTGGGGACGGCGGGATGGAGTCCGGCGGGGTCGGGCGGCGGCGGGGACGGAGGGGGCGTGCTGGCCCGGCGGCGGCGTACGGTTGGGGCAAACTAGGTCGAGTGGGGAGGAAGGGAGGGAGGGGAATAGGTGGAGTGGTGGGAAGCTTACTAATGGCGCACCCCGCAGCGGTGTGCCATTAGAATGTTTCTTTATTACAGTTCGAGCCCTCAGTTTATATTCCACCTAACCCAATCTACATCAGCACCCGCCCACTAGCCCGACTGGTCAGCACGCAGCACACACACTAGGAGGTCCTGGGTTTGATTCCCAGGCTCCCCAATTTTTATTTTTATGCATTTAAAATGCTGTTTGATATTTAATTGTGTTTAAATATGTTCAAACTTGTTTAAATCATAACAATAATATTTTTTTTATAAAAACAGTAATAATTTTTTTAAAAAATATGTTCAAATTTGTTATTCGAAAATATTTATGAATATGAAAAGGGTGGAGTGGAGGGTGCGATGGGTCATCGGCGACGGTGGAGTGGGGAGGTGCGGGCGGGGGGGCGGCGGCGGCCGATGGAGCGGGGGAAGGTGTGGTTGATCGTCGGCGGTGGAGTGGGGAGGTGCGGGCGGGTGTCGGCGGCGGCGGTGGAGCGGGGGAGGGTGCGGTTGATCGTCAGCGGCGGTGGAGTGGGGGTGGGTGCGGGCCGGGGGTCGGCGGCGGCGGCCGGTGGGCGGGGGATGGTGCGGTGGGTCGTAAGCGATGGTGGAGTGGGGGACCGGATCTGGCGAGGTGGGATAGCGATCGAGATGGAGGGCTGCTGCTCCACAAACTGATCCAAGTGCCTTCTGGTGAACTGGGCCAACAAGGGGAGCAAAGGTGTCCCGACCCAGGCGCTTCCAATGGTGGTATTTCCCAGCCCAGCGACCGTCGACAACTGTTTTTTTTGGTCGAGTTTGATTACACCCTTGCATTGGTCGATTGTGCCTATTCACGGTAAAGTGATTAGTTTGCAATTTGTTTGCTTGAATTTCCTGGTTAGTATTACGGAAACAGTGAACAATAAAATGTTGGGGAACGTTGCAGAAAATTAAAAATTTTCCTACGGTTTCACCAAGATCCATCCATGAGTTCATCTAAGCAACGAGTCGAGGGAGTGAGTTTGCATCTACATACCACTTGTAGATCGCGTGCGGAAGCGTTCAAGGGAAGGGTGATGATGGAGTCGTACTCGCCGTGATTCAGATCACCGATGACCAAGTGCTGAACGGACAGCACCTCCGCGTTCAACACACGTACGGGACGGACGACGCCTCCTCCGTCTTGATCCAGCAAGGAGGAAGGAGAGGTTGGGGAAGATTGCTCCAACGGCAGCACGACGGCGTGGTGGTGTTGGTGCAGCAGTACTCCGACAGGGCTTCGCCAAGCACGTAACGGAGGAGGAGAGGTGTTAGGGAGGGGAGGGGCTGCGCCTTGGGTTGTGTGTAGTAGCCCTCCCCTCACCCCTCTATTTATAGCGGAAGGGGCAAGGGGGGTCGACCCCTCTAGATGGGATCTAGAGGGGGGGTTGGCCAGGGAGGGGGACTTGCCCCCCAAGCAAGGGGGCGCCCCCTCTAGGGTTTTCCCCCCAACCCTAGGCGCATGGGCCCAAGGTGGGGGGCGCACCCAGCCCTCCAAGGGCTGGTTCCCTGCCTCTTGCGGCCCATGTGGCCCTTCGAGAGGGGTGGCCCCTCCCGGTGGACCCCCGGAACCTCTCCGGTGGCCCCGGTACAATACCGATATGCCCCCGAAACTTTCCGGTGTCCGCATGACAACTTCCCATATATAAATCTTCACCTCCGGACCATTCCGGAACTCCTCGTGACGTCCGGGATCTCATCCGGGACTCCGAACAACATTCAGTAATCACATACAAGTCTTCCTAATAACCCTAGCGACACCGAACCTTAAGTGTGTAGACCCTACGGGTTCGGGAGACATGTAGACATGACCGAGACGACTCTCGGCAATAACCAACAGCGGATCTGGATACCCATGTTGGCTCCACATGCTCCTCGATGATTTCATCGGATGAACCACGATGTCGAGGATTAAACAACCCCGTATACAATTCCCTTTGTCAATCGGTACGTTACTTGCCCGAGACTCGATCGTCGGTATCCCAATACCTTGTTCAGTCTCGTTACCGGCAAGTCACTTTACTCGTACCGTAATGCATGATCCCGTGACCAACCACTTGTTCACTTTGAGCTCATTATGATTATGCATTACCGAGTGGGCCCAGAGATACCTCTCTGTCATACGGAGTGACAAATCCCAGTCTCGATCCGTGTCAACCCAAGAGACACTTTTGGAGATACCTGTAGTGCACCTTTATAGTCACCCAGTTACGTTGTGACGTTTGATACACCCAAAGCACTCCTACGGTATCCGGAAGTTACACGATCTCATGGTCTAAGGAAGAGATACTTGACATTGGAAAAGCTCTAGCAAACGAACTACACGATCTTGTGCTATGCTTAGGATTGGGTCTAGTCCATCACATCATTCTCCTAATGATGTGATCCCGTTATCAACGACATCCAATGTCCATAGCCAGGAAACCATGACTATCTGTTGATCAACGAGCTAGTCAACTAGAGGCTCACTAGGGACATATTGTGGTCTATGTATTCACACGTGTATTATGATTTCCGGATAATACAGTTATAGCATGAATAAAAGACAATTATCATGAACAAGGAAATATAATAATAATGCTTTTATTATTGCCTCTAGGGAATATTTCCAACAGTCTCCCACTTGCACTAGAGTCAATAATCTAGTTACATTGTGATGAATCGAACACCCATAGAATTCTGGTGTTGATCATGTTTTGCTCGCGAGAGAGGTTTAGTCAACGGATCTGCGACATTCAGATCCGTATGTACTTTGCAAATTTCTATGTCTCCATCTTGAACATTTTCATGGATGGAGTTGAAGCGACGCTTGATGTGCCTGGTCTTCTTGTGAAACCTGGGCTCCTTGGCAAGGGCAATAGCTCCAGTGTTGTCACAGAAGAGTTTGATCGGCCCCGACGCATTGGATATGACTCCTAGGTCGGTGATGAACTCCTTCACCCAAATTGCTTCATGCGCTGCCTCCGAGGCTGCCATGTACTCCGCTTCACATCTAGATCCCGCCACAACTCTCTGCTTGCAGCTGCACCAGCTTACTGCTCCACCATTCAACATATACACGTATCCGGTTTGTGACTTAGAGTCATCCAGATCTGTGTCGAAGCTAGCGTCGACGTAACCCTTTACGATGAGCTCTTCGTCACCTCCATCAATGAGAAACATGTCCTTTGTCCTTTTCAGGTACTTTAGGATATTCTTGACCACTGTCCAGTGTTCCTTGCCGGGATTACTTTGGTACCTTCCTACCAAACTTACGGCAAGGTTTACATCAGGTCTGGTACACAACATGGCATACATAATAGATCCTATGGCTGAAGCATAGGGATGACACTCATCTCTTCTTTATCTTTTGTCGTGGTCGGGATTGAGCCGAGCTCAATCTCACACCTTGCAACACAGCAAGAACCCTTCTTGGACTGATCCATTTTGAACTTCTTCAAAATCTTATCAAGGTATGTACTTTGTGAAAGACCTATGAGGCGCCTCGATCTATCTCTATAGATCTTGATGCCTAATATATAAGCAGCTTCTCCAAGGTCCTTCATTGAAAAACACTTATTCAAGTAGGCCTTAATGCTGTCCAAAAGTTCTATATCATTTCCCATCAAGAGTATGTCATCTACATATAATATGAGAAATGCTACAGAGCTCCCACTCACTTTCTTGTAAACGCAGGCTTCTCCATAAGTCTGCATAAACCCAAACGCTTTGATCATCTCATCAAAGCGAATGTTCCAACTCCGAGATGCTTGCACCAGCCCATAAATGGATCGCTGGAGCTTGCAAACTTTGTTAGCGTTCTTAGGATCGAGAAAACCTTCCGGCTGCATCATATACAGCTCTTCCTTAAGATGTCCGTTAAGGAGTGCCGTTTTGACGTCCATCTGCCATATCTCATAATCATAGTATGCGGCAATTGCTAACATGATTCGGACGGACTTCAGCTTCGCTACGGGAGAGAATGTCTCGTCGTAGTCAATCCCTTGAACTTGTCGATAACCCTTAGCGACAAGTCGAGCTTTATAGATGGTAACATTTCCATCCGTGTCCGTCTTCTTCTTAAAGATCCATTTGTTTTCTATCGCTTGCCGATCATCGGGCAAGTCTGTCAAAGTCCATACTTTGTTTTCATACATGGATTCTATCTCGGATTTCATGGCTTCAAGCCATTTGTTGGAATCTGGGCCCGCCATCGCTTCTTCATAGTTCAAAGGTTCACCGTTGTCTAACAACATGATTTCCAGGACAGGGTTGCTGTACCACTCTGGTGCGGAACGTGTCTTTGTGGACCTACGAATTTCAGTAGCAACTTGATCTGAAGTACCTTGATCATCATCATTATTTTTTTCTTCAGTTGGTGTAGGCATCACAGGAACATTTTTCTGAGCTGCACTACTTGCCCGTTCGATAGGTAGTACTTCATCGAGTTCTACTTTCCTCCCACTTAATTCTTTCGAGAGAAACTCTTTTTCCAGAAAGCATCCGTTCTTGGCAACAAAGATCTTGCCCTCGGATCTTAAGTAGAAGGTATACCCAACGGTTTCCTTAGGGTATCCTATGAAGACGCATTTTTCCGACTTGGGTTCGAGCTTTTCAGGTTGAAGTTTCTTGACATAAGCATCGCATCCCCAAACTTTTAGAAACGACAGCTTAGGTTTCTTCCCAAACCATAATTCATACGGTGTCGTCTCAACGGATTTAGACGGTGCCCTATTTAAAGTGAATGTAGCTGTCTCTAGAGCATATCCCCAAAATGATAGCGGTAAATCGGTAAGAGACATCATAGACCGCACCATATCCAATAGAGTGCGACACGATGTTCGGACACACCGTTCTGTTGAGGTGTTCCAGGCGGCGTGAGTTGTGAAACGATTCCACATTTCCTTAAGTGTGTACCAAATTCGTGACTTAAGTATTCTCCTCCACGATCTGATCGTAGGAACTTTATCTTTCGGTCACGTTGATTCTCTACCTCATTCTGAAATTCCTTGAACTTTTCAAAGGTTTCAGACTTGTGTTTCATTAAGTAGACATATCCATATCTACTCAAGTCATCAGTGAGAGTGAGAACATAACGATATCCTCCGCGAGCCTCAACGCTCATTGGACCGCACACATCGGTATGTATGATTTCCAACAAGTTGGTTGCTCGCTCCATTGTTCCGGAGAACGGAGTCTTGGTCATTTTGCCAATCAGGCATGGTTCGCATGTGTCAAATGATTCATAATCGAGAGACTCTAAAATTCCATCAGCATGGAGCTTCTTCATGCGCTTGACACCAATGTGACCAAGGCGGCAGTGCCACAAGTATATGGGACTATCGTTATCAAATTTACATCTTTTGGCATTCACACTATGAATATGTGTAATATTACGCTCGAGATTCATTAAGAAGAAACCATTGACCATTGGGGCATGACCATAAAACATATCTCTCATATAAATAGAACAACCATTATTCTCGAATTTAAATGAGTAGCCATCTCGTATTAAACGAGATCCAGATACAATGTTCATGCTCAAACTTGGCACCAAATAACAATTATTAAGGTTTATAACTAATCCCGTAGGTAAATGTACAGGTAGCGTGCCGACGATGATCACATCGACCCTGGAACCATTCCCGACGCGCATCGTCACCTCGTCCTTCGCCAGTCTCCGTTTATTCCGCAGCTCTTGCTGTGAGTTACAAATATGAGCAACGGCACCGGTATCAAATACCCAGGAGTTACTACGAGTACTGGTAAGGTACACATCAATTACATGTATATCAAATATACCTTTGGTGTTGCCGGCCTTCTTATCTGCTAAGTATTTGGGGCAGTTCCGCTCAAATGACCCTTTCCTTGCAATAAAAGCACTCAGTCTCAGGCTTGGGTCCATTCTTTGACTTCTTCCCGGTAACTGGCTTACCGGGCGCGGCAACATCCTTGTCGTCCTTCTTGAAGTTCTTCTTGCCCTTGCCCTTCTTGAACTTAGTGGTCTTATTGACCATCAACACTTGATGTTCTTTCTTGATTTCAACCTCTGCTGACTTCAGCATTGAAAATACTTCAGGAATGGTCTTCACCATCCCCTGCATATTGTAGTTCATCACAAAGCTCTTGTAGCTTGGTGGGAGCGACTAAAGGATTCTGTCAATGACCGCCTCATCTGGGAGGTTAATGTTCAGCTGGGTCATACGGTTGTGCAACCGGACATTTTGAGTATGTGCTCACCGATGTAACTGTTTTCCTCCATCTTACAACTATAGAACTTGTCGGAGACATCATATCTCTCGACCCAGGCATGAGCTTGGAAAACTAGTTTCAGCTCCTCGAACATCTCATATGCTCCGTGTTGCTCAAAACGCTTTTGGAGCCCCGGTTCTAAGCTGTAAAGCATGCGACACTGAACGAGGGAGTAATCATCAGCGCGAGACTGCCAAGCGTACATAACGTCTTGGTTCTCTTGGACGGGAGCGTCACCTAGCGGTCCTTCTGTAGGGGAACGTAGTAATTTCAAAAAATTTCCTACGCACATGCAAGATCATTGTGATGCATAGCAACGAGAGGGGAGAGTGTTGTCTACGTACCCTCGTAGACCGAAGCGGAAGCGTTGACACAACGTAGAGGAAGTAGTCGTACGTCCTCCCGGTTCAACCGATCCAAGCACCGTTACTCCGGCACCTCCGAGTTCTTGACACACGTACAGCTCGGTGACGCACCCCGATCTCCGATCCAGCAGAGGCACGTGGAGGAGTTCCGTCAGCACGACGGCGTGGTGACGATCTTGATGTTCTACTGTCGCAGGGCTTCCCCTAAGCACCGCTACAATATGACCGAGGTGTAATCTTGTGGAGGGGGGCACCGCACACGGCTAAGGAACGATCTCAATGATCAACTCGTGTGTTCATGGGGTGCCCCCTACCCCCGTATATAAAGGAGTGGAGGAGGGGAGGGCGGCCCTCTTCTATATGCGCGCCCTAGGGGAGTCCTACTCCCACCGGAGTAGGATTCCCCTTCCTAGTCCAACTAGGAGTCCTTCCATGTATTAGGAGTAGGAGACAAGGAAGGGGAAGAGAGAAGGGAAGGAAGGAGGGGGTGCGGCCCCTCCCCCTAGTCCAATTCGGACTAGGCCATGGGGGGGCGCACAGCCTGCCCTAGGCAGCCCCTCTCTCTTTCCCGCAGGGCCCAATAAGGCCCAATACTTCTCCCTGGCGAATTCCCGTAACTCTCCGGTACTCCGAAAAATACCCGAAACACTCGGAACCTTTCCGAACTCCAAATATATTCGTCCAATATATCGATCTTTACGTCTCGACCATTTCGAGACTCCTTGTCATGTTCCCGATCTCATCCGGGACTCCGAACTCCTTCGGTACATCAAAACTCATAAACTCGTAATAAAACTGTCATCGAAACCTTAAGCGTGCGGACCCTACGGTTCGAGAATAATGTAGACATGACCGAGACACGTCTCCGGTCGATAACCAATAGCGGGACCTGGATGCCCATATTGGTTCCTACATATTCTACGAAGATCTTTTCGGTCAGACCGCATAACAACATACGTTGTTCCCTTTGTCATCGGTATGTTACTTGCCCGAGATTCGATCGTCGGTATCCAATACCTAGTTCAATCTCGTTACCGGCAAGTCTCTTTACTCGTTCCGTAATACATCATCTTGCAACTAACTCATTAGTGGAAATGCTTGCAAGGCTTAAGTGATGTGTATTACCGAGAGGGCCCAGAGATACCTCTCCGACATTCGGAGTGACAAATCCTAATCTCGAAATACGCCAACTCAACAAGTACCTTTGGAGACACCTGTAGAGCACCTTTATAATCACCCAGTTACGTTGTGACGTTTGGTAGCACACAAAGTGTTCCTCCGGTAAACGCGAGTTGCATAATCTCATAGTCATAGGAACATGTATAAGTCATGAAGGAAGCAATAGCAACATACTAAACGATCGAGTGCTAAGCTAACGGAATGGGTCATGTCAATCAGATCATTCAACTAATGATGTGATCCCGTTAATCAAATAACAACTCTTCGTCCATGGTTAGGAAACATAACCATCTTTGATTAACAAGCTAGTCAAGTAGAGGCATACTAGTGACACTCTGTTTGTCTATATATTCACACATGTATTATGTTTCCGGTTAATACAATTCTAGCATGAATAATAAACATTTATCATGACATAAGGAAATAAATAATAACTTTATTATTGCCTCTAGGGCATATTTCCTTCAGTCTCCCACTTGCACTAGAGTCAATAATCTAGATTACATCACCATGTGATTCACATCGATAGTTCACATCATCATGTGATTAACACCCATAGTTCACATCGCCATGTGACCAACATCAAAAGGGTTTACTAGATTCAGTAATCTAGTTCACATCGCTATGTGATTAACACCTAAAGAGTACTTAGGTGTGATCATGTTTTGCTTGTGAGAGAATCTTAGTCAACGGGTCTTTCACATTCAGATCCGTTATGTATTTTGCAATTTTTATGTCTACAATGCTCGCATGAGCTACTCTAGCTAATTGCTCCCACTTTCAATATGTATCTAGATCGAGACTTAGAGTCATCAGATCGGTGTCAAAACTTGCATCGACGTAACCCTTACGCATTTAACCTTTTGTCACTTCCATAATCGAGAAACATATCCTTATTCCACTAAGGATAATTTTGACCGCTGTCCAGTGATCTACTCCTAGATCACTATTGTACTCCCTTGCCAAACTCAGTACAGGGTATACAATAGATCTGGTACACAGCATGGCATACTTTATAGAACCTATGGCCAAGGCATAGGGAATGACTTTCATTCTCTTTCTATCTTCTCTCGTGGTCGGGTTTTGAGTATTACTCAATTTCACACCTTGTCACACAGGCAAGAACTCTTTCTTTGACTGTTCCATTTTGAACTACTTCAAAATCTTGTCAAGGTATGTACTCATTGAAAAAACTTATCAAGCGTTTTGATCTATCTCTATAGATCTTGATGCTCAATATGTAAGCAGCTTCACCGAGGTCTTTCTTTGAAAAACTCCTTTCAAACACTCCTTTATGCTTTGCAGAATAATTCTACATTATTTCCGATCTACAATATGTCATTCACATATACTTATCAGAAATGCTGTAGTGCTCCCACTCACTTTCTTGTAAATACAGGCTTCACCGCAAGTCTGTATAAAACTATATGCTTTGATCAACTTATCAAAGTGTATATTCCAACTCCGAGATGCTTGCACCAGTCCATAGATGGATCACTGGAGCTTGCGTATTTTGTCAGCACCTTTAGGATTGACAAAACCTTCTGGTTGCATCATATACAACTCTTCTTTAATAAATCCATTAAAGAATGCAGTCTTGTTTATCCATTTGCCAGATTTCATAAAATGCGGTAATTGCTAACATGATTCGGACAGACTTAAGCATAGATACGAGTGAGAAACTCTCATCGTAGTCAACACTTTGAACTTTGTCAAAAACCTTTTTCGACAAGTCTAGCTTTGTAGATAGTAACACTACTATCAACGTCCGTCTTCCTCTTGAAGATCCATTTATTTTCTATGGTTTGCCGATCATCGGGCAAATCCATCAAAGTCCATACTTTGTTCTCATACATGGATCATATCTCAGATTTCATGGCCTCAAACCATTTTTCGGAATCTGGGCTCATCATCGCTTCCTCATAGTTCGTAGGTTCATCATGGTCTAGTAACATGACTTCCAGAACAGGATTATCGTACCACTCTGGTGTGGATCTTACTCTGGTTGATCTACGAAGTTCAGTAACAACTTGATCTGAAGTTTCACGATCATCATCATTAACTTCCTCACTAATTGGTGTAGGTGTCACAGGAACCGATTTCTGTGATGAACTACTTTCTAATAAGGGAGCAGGTACTGTTACCTCATCAAGTTCTACTTTTCTCCCACTCACTTCTTTCGAGAGAAACTCCTTCTCTAGAAAGGATCCATTTTTATCAACGAATATCTTGCCTTCGGATCTGTGATAGAAGGTGTACCAACAATTTCCTTTGGATTTTCTATGAGGACGCACTTCTCCAATTTGGGTTTGAGCTTATCAGGATGAAACTTTTTCACATAAGCATCGCAGCCCCAAACTTTAAGAAACGACAACTTTGGTTTCTTACCAAACCATAGTTCATAAGGAGTCGTCTCAATGGATTTTGATGGTGCCCTATTTAACGTGAATGCAGCTGTCTCTAATGCATAACCCCAAAACGATAGTGGTAGATCGGTAAGAAACATCATAGATTGTACTATATCCAATAAAGTACGGTTATGACGTTCGGACACACCATTATGATGTGGTGTTCCAGGTGGCATGAATTTGTGAAACTATTCCACATTGTTTTAATTGAAGACCAAACTCGTAACTCAAATGTTTGTCTCCGCGATCAGATCGTAGAAACCTTATTTTCTTGTCACGATGATTTTCCACTTCACTCTGAAATTCTTTGAACTCTTCAAATATTTCAGACTTATGTTTCATCAAGTAGATATACCCATATCTTCTCAAATCATCTGTGAAGGTCGGAAAATAATGATACCCGCCGCGAGCCTTAACACTCATCGGATCGCATACATCAGTATGTATTATTTCCAATAAGTCAGTTGCTTGCTCCACTGTTCCGGAGAACGGAGTCTTAGTCATCTTGCCCATGAGGCATGGTTCGCAAGCATCAAGTGATTCATAATCAAGTGATTCCAAAATCCCATCAGCATGGAGTTTCTTCATGCGCTTTACACCAATATGACCTAAACGGCAGTGCCACAAATAAGTTGCACTATCATTATTAACTTTGCATCTTTTGGTTTCAATATTATGAATTTGTGTATCACTACGATCGAGATCCAATGAACCATTTTCATTGGGTGTGTAACCACATAAGGTTTTATTCATGTAAACAGAACAACAGTTTATTCTCTTACTTAAATGAATAACCGTATTGCAATAAACATGATCAAATCATATTCATGCTTAACGCAAACACCAAATAACATTTATTTAGGTTCAACACTAATCCCGAAAGTATAGGGAGTGTGCGATGATGATCTTGAAACTACTTTCAACACACATTGTCACTTCACCCTTAACTAGTTTCTGTTTATTCTGCAACTCCCGTTTCGAGTTACTACTCTTAGCAACTGAACCAGTACCAAATACCGAGGGGTTGCTATAAACACTAGTAAAGTACACATCAATAACATGTATATCAAATATACCTTTGTTCACTTTGCCATCCTTCTTATCCGCCAAATACTTGGGGTAGTTCTGCTTCCAGTAACCAGTCCCTTTGCAGTAGAAGCACTTAGTTTCAGGCTTAGGTCCAGACTTGGGCTTCTTCACTTTGAGCAGCAACTTGCTTGCCGTTCTTCTTGAAGTTCCCTTCTACCCCTTTGCCCTTTTTCTTGAAACTAGTGGTCTTGTTAACCATCAACACTTGATGTTCTTTCTTGATTTCTACCTTCATCGATTTCATCATCATGAAAAATTTGGGTATCATTTTCATCATCCCTTGTATACTATAGTTCATCACTAAGTTCTACTAACTTGGTGATAGTGACTAGAGAATTCTATCAATCACTATCTTATCTGGAAGATTAACTCCCACTTGATTCAAGCGATTGTAGTACCCAGACAATCTGAGCACATGCTCACTAGTTGAGCGATTCTCCTCCATCTTTTAGCTATAGAATTGTTGGAGACTTCATATCTCTCAATTCGGGTATTTGCTTGAAATATTAACTTCAACTCTTGGAACATCTCATATGGTCCATGACGTTCAAAACGTCTTTGAAGTCCCGATTCTAAGCCATAAAGCATGGTGCACAAAACTATCAAGTAGTCATCATATTGAGCTAGCCAAACATTCATAACGTCGATCCGCTTCCGCAATAGGTCATCACCTAGCGGTGCATTAAGGACATAATTCTTTCAGGCAGCAATGAGGATAAACCTCAGATCGCGGATCCAATCCGCATCATTGCTACTAACATTTTTCAACACAATTTTCTCTAGGAACATAAACATATGAAAACAACAACGCGAGCTATTGATCTTACAACATAATTTGCAAAATACTACCAGGACTAAGTTCATGATAAATTTAAGTTCAAGTAATCATATTACTTAAGAAGTCCCACTTATACAGACATCTCTCTAGTCATCTAAGTGATCACGTGACCCAAATCAACTAAACCATAACCGATCATCACGTGAGATGGAGTAGTTTTCAATGGTGAACATCTTATGTTGATCATATCTACTATATGATTCACGCTCGACCTTTCGGTCTTCGTGTTCCGAGGCCATATCTGCATATGCTAGGCTCGTCAAGTTTAACCTGAGTATTCGGCGAGTGCAAAACTCGCTTGCACCCGTTGTAGATGGACGTAGAGCTTATCACACCCGATCATCACGTGGTGTCAGGCACGATTTAACTTTGGCAATGGTGCATACTCAGGAGAACACTTCTTGATAATTTTAGTGAGAGATCATCTTAAAATGCTACCGTCAATCAAAGCAAGATAAGATGCATAAAGGATAAACATCACATGCAATCAATATAAGTGATATGATATGGCCATCATCATCTTGTGCTTGTGATCTCCATCTTCGAAGCACCATCATGATCACCATTGTCACCGGCGCGACACCTTGATCTCCATCGTAGCATCATTGTCGTTTACGCCATCTATTGCTTCTACGACTATCGCTACCGCTTAGTGATAAAGTAAAGCAATTACAGGGCGTTTGCATTTCATACAATAAAGCGACAACCATATGGCTCCTGCCAGTTGCCGATAACTTCGGTCACAAAACATGATCATCTCATACAATAAAATATAGCATCATGTCTTGGCCATATCACATCACAACATGCCCTGCAAAAACAAGTTAGACGTCCTCTACTTTGTTGTTGCAAGTTTTACGTGGCTGCTACGGGCTTAAGCAAGAACCAATCTCACCTACGCATCAAAACCACAATGATAGTTTGTCAAGTTGATGCTGTTTTAACCTTCGCAAGGACCGGGCGTAGCCACACTCGGTTCAACTAAAGTTGGAGAAACTGACACCCGCTAGTCACCTGTGTGCAAAGCACGGCGGTAAAACCAGTCTCGCGTAAGCATACGCGTAATGTCGGTCCGGGCCGCTTCATCCAACAATACCGCCGAACCAAAGTATGACATGCTGGTAAGCAGTATGACTTATATCGCCCACAACTCACTTGTGTTCTACTCGTGCATATAACATCAAACCATAAAACCTAGGCTCGGATGCCACTGTAGGGGAACGTAGTAATTTCAAAAAATTTCCTACGCACACGCAAGATCATGATGATGCATAACAACGAGAGGGGAGAGTGTTGTCTACGTACCCTCGTAGACCAAAGCGGAAGCGTTGACACAACGTAGAGGAAGTAGTCGTACGTCCTCCCGGTTCAACCGATCCAAGCACCGTTACTCCGGCACCTCCGAGTTCTTGACACACGTACAGCTCGATGGCGCGCGATCTCCGATCCAGCAGAGGCATCGGGAGGAGTTCCACAAGACGACGGCGTGGTGACGATCTTGATGTTCTACTGTCGCAGGGCTTCACCTAAGCACTGCTACAATATGACCGAGGTGTAATCTTGTGGAGGGGGGCACCGCACACGGCTAAGGAACGATCTCAATGATCAACTTGTGTGTTCATGGGGTGCCCCCTACCCCCGTATATAAAGGAGTGGAGGAGGGAGGGCGGCCCTCTTCTATGGCGCGCCCTAGGGGAGTCCTACTCCCACCGGAGTAGGATTCCCCTTCCTAGTCCAACTAGGAGTCCTTCCATGTATTAGGAGTAGGAGACAAGGAAGGGAAGAGAGAAGGAAGGAAGGAGGGGTGCGGCCTCCCTAGTCAATTCGGACTAGGCCATGGGGCGCGCCTGCCCTAGGCAGCCCTCTCTCTTTCCTTGAGGCCCAATAAGGCCCAATACTTCTCCCCGGCGAATTCCGTAACTCTCCGGTACTCCGAAAAATACCCGAATCACTCGGAACCTTTCCGAACTCCGAATATAGTCGTCCAATATATCGATCTTTACGTCTCGACCATTTCGAGACTCCTTGTCATGTCCCCGATCTCATCCGGGACTCCGAACTCCTTCGGTACATCAAAACTCATAAACTCATAATAAAACTATCATCGAAACCTTAAGCGTGCGGACCCTACGGTTCGAGAACAATGTAGACATGACCGAGACACGTCTCCGGTCAATAACCAATAGCGGGACCTGGATGCCCATATTGGTTCCTACATATTCTACGAAGATCTTTATCGGTCAGACGCATAACAACATACGTTGTTCCCTTTGTCATCGGTATGTTACTTGCCCGAGATTCGATCGTCGGTATCCAATACCTAGTTCAATCTCGTTACCGGCAAGTCTCTTTACTCGTTCCGTAATACATCATCTTGCAACTAACTCATTAGTTGAAATGCTTGCAAGGCTTAAGTGATGTGTATTACCGAGAGGGCCCAGAGATACCTCTCCAACATTCGGAGTGACAAATCCTAATCTCGAAATACACCAACTCAACAAGTACCTTTGGAGACACCTGTAGAGCACCTTTATAATCACCCAGTTACGTTGTGACATTTGGTAGCACACAAAGTGCGCCTGCCCTCCTTCTGCGTGTCGCAAAAGCTCTGTGTGCACAGAACAGCCGTGCCACGCGTTGGGGGTGATAGCTTGTTGTCGACGCCTCGCTGAGTGCAGGCCAGCAGGAGGTGGTCGTTGCCGGTGTGGTTGTTCCCGGTCTTGCTCATCTGAGCTCATTGCCGGACGATTCTGTGTTGATCCTTCAACCTTTGCTGAACTTGGGTGGTAACTATGCAATTTCATTTGACAAAGATCTGCGTGCCACTACGGAGCGTGGGCTCCTTCTGGAGAAGTTGTTGATGTAGCTGGCCCGACTTATCGTTTCGCCCAGCCCGCTCCCCGAAGCGGGGGCGAACCCACGCGCCGCCGCCTCCAGCCCTTCCCCGTCCCCTCCCCCTCCCCGCCGCCGGGCAAAGCCCGCCGGTGTCGGCGGCGGGGGCTCCTCCTCCGGCGCGGTGTGGGGCTGGCGCGGGACAGCTTTTCAGCGCGGATCGTGCAGCCAGCAGGCGGCGCGGCGCGCGATGCGTCGAGGCGGCGGATGGCGGCTTCTGGCGCGGCTGGCTGCAAATTCGCGGCCAGGCGGGGCGTGCCGGCGTGGGGCGGCCGTGGTCAGCTTCTCGGTCCAGATCTGGATCGGGAGGGCTGCTCCGGCCTGCTGCACGTGGGCGGCGCGTCTTGTCGGCGGCGGCTGGATCCCGGGGCGGCGGCCCTGGAAGGTGGCGGCGAGTGAAGCTCAGGCTTCCTGCGGCGGCATGGCGTGGTGTAGTCCCTATCCAAGGCGGATCTGTATCGGCGATCTCGTGGTTTGGCCACGGATTGGTTCAGACCAGAGACGGTGATGAGCGTGCGGGATTCATCCCGGCGGCTCTCGCGGTTTGGCGAGGTGGGATGGGAGCCCTCCTCCCAGGCTCCAGTGGTGGCACATTCAGGTAGTGGCTGGTGCGCCAGGGCTCCTATGGTGGCACTGCTGTCACGGTTGGTCGCCGGATCTAGGAGGCTAGATCTGGGGCTTTGAAGGCGGTCGAGACAGTGCACAGGTTGTCGGGTGGATTTCTTGGAATGGATCCGGGTGAAAACTTGGTCTTCGGTCATTTGCCGGAGCCGGTGATGACGATGCTCTTATCATTGTTTCCTTCATGAAGGCATCATCGAGGTGAAGCTTCCAACCCCACCCAATACCTCCGGGGGAAACCCTAGATCAGTTGATCGGATGACGGCGACATTCATGTGTCGTTATCCCCTTGGGGGCGGCATCCTTGGAGATGCACTCGGGCACGAGGGACCCGCGGATGGCAGCTTCGGTGGAGCGGTGTTTCTTTCTACATATTCATGGCGGCGGTTCTCGACGGCATGGAGCAGTGGAGGCTTGTCGTCAGATGTGTGGTGAGGGACACGCGCAGGAGGTCGACGTTGTCTGGCGTCGTGGTGGCGTCGATGGCAGAGAGGCCTGACAAGGTCGATGCGTCAGTACATGCTTTGAGGATGGATCGAGGGAAGATGGAGGTGACGGCCCTTTGCAGCGTGTGCGTGTGGTACTCACTGAGAGTGCGCCGGACCGGAGTGTTACCCAGTCCCGCCTATGTGGCCTGGATGGGGCATCCGGCGTTAGATGTTAGGCTTTCGTGCGATGTCTGTTTGGTATTTGGCCCGGACATTCGGCACGCTTTCATCAAGGGAATAGGAGTAGCGACAGGTGTCGTCTAGATGGTGGCCTCGGACTTACTGTTGTATTACTTTGTAAGGTCTTTGTGAATAATAAATAATATGGCCGCATGCATCACCCGGATGCAGAGGCCGGGGGTGATTCCTCCTTTTTCTAAAAAAAAAAGCTCTTGACGAAGATCTGCATACCATTACTTGGGGCAAGAAACCTGTGATGGGCAACTCTTCTGTCTTCTTGAGTCTTGACCAGAGGCGGCCGTGGCGTGTGCGTAGTTTGGTCCGTGAACCCAACGGTCACGGTACCGACATATTATTTCGCCAAAGACCTACCAAAGGCACATTTTGAAGATTGAGTAAGCTCTAAAATAAATCTTATTGGGTTTTCACATATTGTAGTTTTTGAAGACACTTCCGAAAAATTAGGCACCACCAAAATGCACAAATATAAGCAACAACAAATAGCATGTAGCAAAAAACAAATCTGTGTTTATTGGGGGATCGGTCGCGGACATTGTCAAGGAAGTTAGGCCATCGATGCCAGAAGATCACTAGATCAGGTGCCTCTCCTAGTGATCCCGTCGGTGAGATCATGTGCAAGATCCTGCGCCTCCACGGCCGTCGCTTCGGAAATTTCCAGGCTGCTTCTCGGCCCAGCTGCAAATCATCCGGCAACCGTGTGCTCGCTGGTGTAGTAGAGCGATGGAGAGATATGCCTTCAATGCAGGATGAGTGAGGAATATGACATGGGAAGGCCTTAGTATAGGTGACATTCCTTATGTCTATCTACAGACATGTGTTTTCCGGACAATGCTCAGACGGTCGCACAGACTGTAAACGACCGCTCTCCTTTTGCAACCATCACTGTCCCTCTACTACTTGTGTATATTGTAGAACCTCAAAATGGAGGGCAAACGGAAGGAACGCCTACACGGAGGATGTATTTCCGAACACATGAAATTCGGGATGCACTAATATTGCATAAAGTGAGGCAACTGGAAGGAAAACCTCAGCCAAAAACGTCTTTCTGCGCACCTCTCATTCCCAACGCGTACTCATCCAATATAGTAAATTAGCACTACTAGTTTGGGCATTTGATATTCATCTCCTTTGGTAGCCATAGTAAAAGGGGCTATGGTCGGCAAGAGTGTATATAAGAAGGTTCGTGCAAGGATGTGATGCAGCCATGTGCACTCTGTGCTTTATAAGCGTGATGCTACCGAAAGGTTGGTAGGCATGTTAATTAGCCCCGATGCGTGAAAAAGTGATTTTTTTGCGGATGAAAAAAAATGTGATATTTCAGGTACAAACTGCTCTCCAGATTTGAAATGTATGATCATACAATTTAGATACATTAAAACTATGCGTTCTTCCAGCCCTCTCAGGTCATCAGTGTTCCCGGCCGTCCGATCGTCAATTTTAAGCATTTTCGGCCATCAGATTAGCAGTGAATCGCGGGTAAGCTCGTTCGCTAATACCCGCCTCTCACCATGCTGGGCCGCTGCTCCGATAGCTTTTTTGGACGTTCTGTGTTAAATTGGGCCCAATGGGCTGTACTAGTCTCCCACCTGAAGCAGATCGAGATGCAGAGTCGCACTGCCTCGACTCCTCCTCTCCCCCAAAATCTGGCCGGTTGGGCAATCCTGCCCGGCAGCGCCGCCGACCACGATCTCGACCAGTGGTGCCCCTCCCATACTCTCGACCTCTAGCGGCCGCGCCCATAGCGAAACACCGTGTGGCAGCACCCTCTCTGTCGCTTGGCTTACCACAACGGTGTGCTCGGAGCCGTCCATCAACGTGGGACGCCACCGGTGCTGCCATCCAGCCACTAGGAGGATTCTATGCCACAGACACCGGGCTTATGTCTCAGGATCCCCTCCCAGGTGTGCAACAAGCACAAACATACCATATGCATGAAGGGATTTGGGGTACTTATCTGCAGGTAGCCTTCCACTCATGCCCGTACAATATTTTCATTGAATCTGTGAATTTTCTCCTATACTGATAGAGCCAGTTGCAGGTCAAAACGTTGTGCTAAGAGGTAAAGGAATTATTCTGGAGGAACTAATGATCATATATGGTAGATCTTTCCCACAATTTTGTAATGGTGTCATCTTATTAATATAGATGATTGGTTGTTACAAAATACAATGATGGTTTCCTCTGTTCAGTTTAGTAACATCATGCCATCATCCTCATAGTTGTGTCCTGCACGTGTATTTATTTATACTATAATTTTTTTTCTTGTGTGGATGCAACCAACTAGAAAAGGCTAATGATCATGTTTTGGTGATGCATACAAAAAGTTGCCTGCTCTGAGTTTTATTTTATGAAGCATACTTCAATCTTTGTTCTGAATGGAGGATAGTGTTACTGTGACCCAGTATTGGTTCCTGCTGCAGGATTACACGAATCATATTTTTTCACGGTCTTTTGTCATCCAATCATTTTACTCTGTACAGGTATGCCACTTGAAATCTCCCAAATCAGATTCCTACTATTTTCACTTCAATGGTGATTTAATAGTCTATACCATGTGCTTCCTTCAAGTTTCTTTCATAGGTTCATATTTTCTTATGATTAAATTTATATCAAGGAAAAGTTTATGTTTATCATATTTTTGGTACAATTCTCAATGATCTATGTGTCCGTTCCTTTTTGTTCAATCCAATTAGGCATGAAACAAGTTCCATTGTTCTTTACCTGAGCAGTGTCTTGCCTTGTTACATCGTTGTGTCACTAGACCTCATCTCTCACTGTGCATGTGTGTTGCTTTGGGGATCATGGCAAAAGAGATTACAATGTAATTTTACTACTTTTTTAATGACTTCGCTTTATTTGAATGTGGATGACCTAATAGGCGACATATGTAATAGTATTTTGACTTATCTACTTATTGGGTAGGAGGCGTAAGAGAGCATGGAAAAAAACTTCTGAACCATCTACCTGACAGATCATAAATTAGTTACATGTATAATTTTTATGTTATAAACCTAAAACCAATCAGTTGTTGTATATTATTACTCTAAATCTCTAGGTAATCAATTACTTTATTTAATTCTCATTTCTAATTCAACAATTCCTTCCATTTTTATATATAAGTCAGAAGTCATCTATTGTGTGCCATATATTGAGTTTCTGATGGATGCCCAAGATAGCTAGCATTGGAGCCGCAACTTAGTTCCGGTGTAAATACAAGATTCTGGAGTTCCTCGACTGGAAACATTACTTATCATTTTCTCTTTTCCTACAATTTTTATTTCCATGTTCTACAGATTAGCTGATTAACTGTCTGAAAGTAAACCAATTACTATATATACTGGAGTTAGGACATAATCAAGCACAATATACTAGAGTCTGAGCATCTTGAATTTTGTTGCAATATATGTCAGCATCCAAATTATACTTTGGCACATCCTGTTGATTTTCTTTCTCTAAATTGATCCTTTTTCAGTTCTGAGCAACAATACCGCATGAAGATTATAACTTAGGTACGACTGTTTTTGCTTTGTAATTCATGAGTATCTCTGCTATTACTGTAGTACAGACTCAATATCTAATTTTTACCATATGTGATGCCACGACAATTGTGTGGCAAACATGACCGAACCAGGGTCATCGCGACTGACCTTATAACGCAATGCACCGCATACCGGGCAAGCGTTCAAATCCTCGTACTCACCGCGGTAGAGGATGCAGTCATTAGGGCATGCATGTATCTTTTGCACCTCTAACCCTAGAGGGCAGACAACCTTCTTTGCTTCATACGTACTCTCGGGCAATACGTTGTCCTTTGGAAGCATATTTTTTGTCATTACCAACAACTTTCCAAATCCCTTGTCAGATACACCATTCTCTGCCTTCCATTGCAGCAATTCAAGTGTGGTGCCCAACTTTTTTTTGTCAGCTTCGCAATTTGGGTACAACAATTTCTTGTGATCCTCTAACATGCACTGCAACTTCGTCCTCTCTAGATCACTTGCGCAGTTTCTCTTTGCATCGGCAATGGCCCGACCTAGATCATCAGCGAGCTCATCTGATGCCTCTTCTTCAGCTTCTTCCCGCATTGCCGGCTCAGCTTCTTCCCCCATTGTTGTATCATCGTATTCAAGGAACCCATGGCCAGGATAGCCGTCGTCGTCCTCTTCTTCTTCATTGTCTTCCATCATAACCCCTATTTCTCTGTGCTTGGTCCAAACATTATAGTGGGGCATGAAACCGGACTTAAATAGATGGACGTGAATGGTTTTTGACATAGAGTAAATGTGACCATTCTTACAGCCAGCACATGGACAAGGCATAAAACCATCCGCCCGCTTGTTTGCCTCAGCGGCCCGCAGAAAAGTATGCACGCCATTAATGAACTCGGGAGAGCATCGGTCATCATACATCCATTGTCGGCTCATCTTCATTACACAACACCGAATAGACCAAATTAATACAAGTTCATACATAAAGTTCATATACAACACTTAATTAAATGCAACATATAAATAACTCTCTAGCTAAAGAATTTAAATGCAACAACAAATGCAATGAAGATCACAACTAAGGTAACAATTGATCCAACAGCATAATAATACCAAGCCACACTATCAATGGCATATTTTCTAATCTTTCTAATCTTCAACCTCATTTTCTCCATCTTGATCTTGTGATCATCGACGACATCGGCAACATGAAACTCCAATTCCATCTTCTCCCCCTCAATTCTTTTCAATTTTTCTTTCAAATACTCGTTTTCTCTTTCAACTA
This sequence comes from Aegilops speltoides, assembly GCA_021437245.1. NCBI lineage: Eukaryota > Viridiplantae > Streptophyta > Magnoliopsida > Poales > Poaceae > Aegilops > Aegilops speltoides. The sequence continues at coordinate 531,034,878 of CM038143.1, read as the reverse complement.
AATTTAACCTCTCGACAATAGGGTCAGTTGGAATTTCCAGTTCACATACCTCCTAGATAAAAATATATATGTCAACTTGATGGGCATAATTTGTCATAAACACGAAATGCAACAACTAGTTTTAAAAGAGAATATACCACATCCGAATCATAACAAGGACGAGGGCCGACGGGGACGGATATCAAAACCATGGCACTATGTATAACAAACAAAGTATGGGTAAGATAATTATACGAGTAACTATATATCAAAATCACACAAACATCAATTTGGTAATGTAAAACATTCATGAACAAGAGCCTCACCACAAGGTGGTGCCGCTGACAGGACAGTCTTGGGCAATCGACGGTGGTTACGACGGAGATTTAGAAGGCACTAAGTAAACCACACCTACATATGCAAACTAAGTGTTAGTTTTGACCTCAAATTGCATATAAATCAAATACTAGCAAATATAATTCCTCCCAAATTAATCACTATACAAAGCATTGCAAGAGCTAATCTAGCAATGAGAGTTGAAAGGACAAAGTTGCTAACCTTTGTGATCATTTGAATGGATGGGGGCCTTCAAATCTTGACAAATTTTGGGCAAAATTTGTGAGGAGCTCGAGGAAGAGAGGGGAAGAATAGAGGAAGTGAGGGGAAAGGGAAGAACAGAGCGAGCTCGGGTGGACGAAGGGTTTATGTATGACGACCTTTAGCACCGGTTCATGCCATGAACCGGTACTAAAGGTGCTGGAGGGCCCCCAGACAGACAACACCCTGCCACCACTCTCTTTAGTACCGGTTCGTGGCACGAACCAGTGCTAAAGGTTCGCCACGAACCGGTACTAATGAGAACGGACGGCTAGCCATTGGAACCGGCACTAATGTGCCTCATATTAGGTCCTTTTTCTACTAGTGTATCCGACAAGGTTGTCCTATGTTTCCTTACTTATTTGTTCTTGCCATTAATGAACTTTCCATCATGCTTAATGAAGCTCTGCAGGCAAATCCATTACATGGTATTACTCTTGGACCAAATTGCCCCTCTGTGCATTCCCTCCTTTTTGCAGATGATCTTTTAGTGTGTCGGCAGGCTACTTGTCAGGAAGCCTATACTATGGCTAGTATTATTCAACATTTTTGTGCTTCCCTATGCTCTCTCATGTTGCTTGTCTTGAACTTATTTATTCTGTTTTCTTGGCTATCCCGGTTTACTACATGGCCAATATTTTGTTTTCCAAAAAAATCATTGCTAAACTCACTGCTATCATCAGGAATTTTTGGTGGATAGGGGTTCGAGAAACATATCCGAGGAGGAGTCTTTGTTTCAGAGCTTGGAAGTACATTACAAACTCCAAGGCAGAAGGTGGTTTAGGCATCAGAAACTTCAAAGCAATCAATGAAAGTCTTATTCTTGCTGCAGCTCAGGGTGGACGGCACGGTCCGGTCCGGCGGTCCGGCTCGTGGCCCGCTCGGCTCGGGCCGGCTCGGTCCTGGCCCGCTAGTTTAATTGGCCGGTCCGGTCCCTCCAAACAGGCCCGAGAAAACCTCGGTCCGGTCCGGTCTTTGACCGAGCCGACCGAGCGGACCGAAGGCGGCACTCTGCGGCATGGCTGGAGCGTGGCTGGGGCGTGGCGGGCGTGCGACGGCTTGCTGTGGGCGTGGGGCGTGGCGGGCGTGGCAGGTGCGTGGCGAGGCATGGCGGCTCAGGCGTGGCGGGGGCGCAAGAAACCGCCGTCGTCTACGTGCGCCGCCACGGGGCCGTCGTCCGCGCGGCCACTGGACTCGATGGCCCAGGAAGCTATGTCCATTAGATGCGCCACACTCGGGTTCGTCGTCCTCACCAACTAAATCGACCTGGGAGGTCCTACATCACCGCATCAGCCGTCGTCCCTTTTATCTCTGTTCACCGGCCGTCGTGCCAGATTCGTCACCTATGAGCTCCCTCCGGTGTTCTTCTTCCTCATGTAGCTCTCTCTAGTTCTTCTGAAGCTCCCAGACATCTTTTCAACGAGCTGTGCTTCCTCTAGCATTGCGTCCCCGATGAACAGCTCTCGCCGGAGCTCCAGAGCGTGCTCTGCCCATGTCTTGGCCGGTCCTGACGGTCCCCTCGGTCCGGCTCGTGGCCCGCCATTGCCGGTCCGGTCCCTGCAAACAGGCCCGAGACACTGCTCGGTCCGGTCTGGTCCGGACCGCCGGCGTCCGGTCCAAACGCCGGCTCGGACCGTGTCCACCCTGAGCTGGAGCCTGGAGGTTAGCTATTAATCCTTCTTCCCATTTATATCGTGTTCTTCAAGAAAAATATTTTCCTGCTACTACTATTTGGAAGGCCACTTTTGCCCCTCCTAAATCTGCTTTTTGGGCTTCTATCTTAAAAATGCTTCCTAAACTCAAAGACCATGCTTTCTACCAACTCACGCAAGGAAATATTTCTTTAGGAAGCATGCCTTGGTGTACTCTTTGGAATTCTATTCATGATTTCCTTATTCCTCAACAAGCAGGCTTTGTTTGTCCTTCCTTGGTCAGAGACCTTTGGCTGCATGTGAAATATTTTTGGAACCATCAACTCATTTTTAATTTATTTCAGCAACCTCTTCCTTCTCAAATTATTAACACTGATATTATTGAGGATGACAATGAAGATTTGCTTTGTTTTCCCTTGGCTCCTAATGGGATATGTTCTTCAAAATCTGCTTACAAGCTCTGTTTACAAGACATTCATCCTCATCCTAGAACAGCCCCTTTAGAGGTTTCTCTGGACTTCAATTTTTTTCTTAAAGTCATTTGGAAACAGAAATATTTCTTGCCCAAAGTCCAAACTTTTGCTTGGAGGCTTCTTAGCAAGGTTTTGTCTACAGGTATGAGAGCAGGCCGCTTTTCTACTCATATTTCTCAGATTTGTTGTAGATGTGCTCAGAAAGAGGATGATATTCGCCTCTTTTTTCTTTGTCACTTTGCTAGAGCAGCTTGGTTTTCTTCTCCTTGGTTTCTTAGAGCTGACACTCTTATTCAGGGGTATGCCTCAATGCATTCTATTCTCATGCACCTCATTTCTATGGGTCATCCCTATGCTTCCTTGCAAAATGTTTTGAATTTTTTATGGTGCATTTGGAAAGCTAGAAATGGTTTCCTGTTTGAACGCAAAAGACATCTTCCTTATCAAGTTCACATTGTTGTTGCTATATGGATTATGCCTTGCACGAAGAATCTTTGCTTCCTTCTGACAAACAAACTTGTGCTAATACTCAACATGAGTTACATTATATCCCTGAGCAAGGCCATACTATTAAATCTGATCTACTGATCAATGGAGCTAAAATCTTTTCAGATGCAGCTTTTAGATATTCAAAAATACCTGGTCTTGGTCAACGACAAGTGAGGACAGGTATAGGAGTCTACTTTTGCCTTCCTTCCTCTCAGGGAGAACTTAATATTCAAGTTCAAGCTTCGGCTCCGCCAACTTCAACTCCTCTTCAAGCAGAAGCTGCTGCTCTTGCATGTGAAGCTCATTTGGCAACCTGTCTTAATGTTCAGTCTCCCACTTTTTAACTGTCTGTCTCTCTATTGCTTCGGTGTTTGCATCCAGGAATATAGCTCATACTGCTGCTCCTTGGAACATCAGAAAGGAAATGGCATCTTTTGTTAAATCCACTTCTAATCTAAATTCTCAAGTGTTTCATATTTCTAGGAATTTGAATGGAGTGGCTCACAATCTTTCTCAACAAGTTTACCAATCTATTGGTGGATCCATACTGGCTTGTTCTTCTCACTCTCATACATCTGGTTCCTGTCCAGTGGTAGCCTCTTTGACAGATCTTAATTTCACATGTTTCCATTTACATAAGGTGTACTTCTTTTAGTAGCCCGAGGGGTTCTTCTGCAGCTAAGGACTTTGCAGATCTGCTGCTTCTAGATTTTTTGTTCTCACATATATGCTTCATGTCAAGTGTCTGCCACTCTTGCAGATTTCCAACCTGCAGGTTTCCAGCTTGACAAGGTGTGCTGCTTCTGATGTAGCAAGAGACAGGAACATTGGGCAATTGGCTGGACTCCTTCCTCTGTTGTTGCATTCTCTCTTGCAAATTGGTGCCAGCTCTCTGTCTACTTCATCTTCTTCTTTGCGCTGGCTTATGGCTTGTCTATATTTGTTCTCTCCTAGTAGATGTTGTTCATCTGTTTGAGTTGTGCTCAACCTATCTTCGCCTTTTCCATTCAGCTTCACTCAGATGGTTGTTCTCTCTCTTCTTTCTATTATCTCGCCATTGTACCCTCTCTTGTACTGTTACTATAGAGTGAATTGCAATAAATCACCACATTTGAAGTTCACTTCCAGATTTACCACTACATTTCCTGTGCACCCCAAAAATCTACCACTTTTGTTGCTAATTTTCCCAATAAACACTGATGACTCATTTTGTGCGAGTTAATCCAATTTCTACCATACTGGGCCCGCTGGTCATTGCCATGTAGCACGCCACGTTAACACCATTTGTGTTGACGGTTCAAAAAATGCCCCACGCTTACACCACATCCCACCGGAAATGGATCCTCTAACATGAAGAAGAGAAGTCACCTAAGCTACAATTCCCTAACTTCCTCCTTCGCATTCATATGATTAAGGCTAAAATGACTTGATTTAATTTGCAAATTACAAATCTATTGTATACATTTACAAAAATTACATACAAACAAAATTATGATGCAATAAAATTAATTTTAAATTTATTTACATGAACAGTAACGACGCACATAATCTGCTACAGCACCTAAATACAATATTTGCTATAGTGCCCTGACTTTCCTTCTTTGTTTTGCACTAGATTGCACTGTAGCTTAGGTGACCTTCCTCCTCAATGTTAGAGGATCCACTTCCCATCCCACCTCCTCTCGCTCATGGGCGGCGCCGCCCCCGTCCTCTACCTCATGTACGGCGCCGCCTCGCTAGCTCTCTCTCGAGCACCACACAACCTCCTCTCTCTCTTGCCTACCCCTCCACCTTCATCTATCTCTCCTCCCTACCAACGCCGGCGAGATCCGCCGCCACGCATCCCGCCCCACGCTGGATCTGGTGGCTCTCATGACGTGGCCCCTCCCCTTACCCTGCCCCAACGAGCTCTGACCCCCTCCTCCGACATGCGGCGAGCCTGTCCCTTGCTCACTAGGCCGCGCCACTTCCTACCCCTCTGTCATCGTATGGAGCAGCCCGATGCATGAGGCAGTGTGGGACGGCTGCCGGAGCAACGTGTGTAGGGTCCCGAACGAGGATGAACAGCCGCGCCTTGTGGTCCCTGGTCCGGCGCTGCAACGACGCCTCCAACCTTACCAGTGCTTCACCGACGAGCAGCACAACTTCCCCGCCTCGACAGCAATGGTGGCTGCTCTCTCTGGCTCTCGTGCGTCCAGGTTGGATCCAGTGACGAAGACGGGGAGGAGACTAGCTGTTAGTGGCGTGAGGGGAAGGAGGAGCTCGCCTCTTGCAGTGGTCAACGGCGGTGGCTGCTGCACGAGCAGAGCACCGTGCGGATGAGCACCTCCGGGCTCCGGCAGTCCTTCTGTGCGTGCGCCGCATATGCTGGCAGAGACATTGATGGGTGGGCCCTCCTTTAACTTAACAGTCAATATCGTTTGTGTTGACTCTTAGTGCCACGTGGCAATGACCAGCGGGCCCTATATGGCAGAAATTGGTTAACTCGCCCAAAATCACTCATCAATGTTTATTGAAAAAATTAGCAAGAAAAATGGTAGATTTTTGGGACGCACAAGGAATGTGGTGGTAAATCTGAAAGTGAACTTAAAATGTGGTGGTTTTTTGCAATTCAGTCATCACTATAAGCTGTCAATGGAATTGGGCACCTATGGTGCCTTGCTTTGTTCAAAAAAAAAAAAAGATGGATGCATCTGCGGCCACTTTGATCACACTTAGCAGTTGAGAAATCATGTACCATTGTCTCCTAAATATGTGTAACATGTGTATTTCTGGTTTAGTTTGATGCTGTCCTGCTAATTTGTAAATTGTACTCCAGTAATTTTCTTTTTGCTGTGAAGTGTACTACCTGAGACAAAGAGAGAATCACCCGCAGAAGAAAAAACAGAAGAACAGAGAAATATAGATTATGCTGCTTGCTCTTTTTTAGGTTTAACTGTGCTGCTTGCTGTAAAGTGTACTCCTTCCTTTTTTTTTTTTGAGGGAATAAAGTGTACTCTCCTTCCGAGAGCCTTTCTTGGCCACGGCTAAGTTAGCTTCTGGCCCGGCATGGCCCACTTGTCTCGCTATCTGGTTTCGTCTCGCTAGAGCAACAAATTAACGAGCTTTCCTTCGGGAGCCTCGCAACGATCAGCGCCACTTGGCATACTCTCAGCGATTTGCCACGTGTCGTGCTCTGGGCATTCCCTCCAGATTTTGATTTGTTTCCGCGAGAGGCATGGTTGTGCCTTCACGAGAGGCACGGACGTGCCTCTTGGAAACGAAAAAAAACGCGTTTTATGTTTTTTCCTTTCGTGAGAGTCACGGTTTTGCTTCCGCGAGAGGCACGGTTGTGCTCTCGCGAGAGTCACGGCCGTGCCTCTTGGAAATTGAAAAAAAATCGCGTTTTCTGTTTTGGTTTCTTTCGCGAGAGTCACGGTTTTGATTCCGCGAGAGACACGGGTGTCCTTTCGTGAGAGTCACAGCCGTGCCTCCTCGAAAATGAAAAAAAAACATGTTTTCTGTTTTTTTTCTTTCGCGAGAGTTACGGTTTTGCTTCCGCGAGTGGCATGGTTGTGATTTCGTCAGAGGCACGGGTGTGCCTCTTTCGGAAAGGGAAAAACCCGTGCTCCCGGTTCGGTTTTTTCATCCGGTTTTTTTCGTGAAAAAAAAGTTCAGCAAAACCTATCAACATGGGATCTAGTTTTGAGGATCTCGACGCGAGGAATCCCACAGCCAAAGAGGTTCGAGATTTGGATGCACGGTTTAAGAGATAAATGTTTTGATGAATCGATCTACAAAAAAGGGAAAACTCCCTGGTTGCGACAAGTGGCGCACATGCATCGCGTCACTTGTCGCAACCCGGGGAATTGGAATGATCTTTGCAACGAGTACTCCGTAACTAGTTTATTTTTTTGAGAAATCTCGCCGACTTTATTAATTCGAAATGATGTTCATAGGTACAAGATTTGGGTCATGAGGGACACCCAACCAAACATGTCTACCTATGTCTAAATTACAAGCAAATTTGGCGAGATTGTGAGCCTCGAAATTATGATTTCTACGCTCATGCACAAAACTGCAGGAAAAAAAACTAGAACTACGAGCTATTATTTCACGTATGATAGCTGCATGAGGACCCCTAGTCCCCAATTTGATGTCGTTGATGACCCCCTGGCAATCTGAGGCCACCGTGAGGCTCTGAATAGCGAGATCCTCGGCTAGTGATAGCGCTTCCCTGCAAGCATATGCTTCCGTAACTAGTGATTTCGTCGTGTCGCCATCGTCGTCCGCGGCCCGGACGACCCCTTTTTTTTCCTCGGCCACGGCCCGGCCCGACCCGTTTGTCTCACTGTCCTGTTTCGTCTCGCCGTCGCCTCCCGCGGCCCCGACGGCGAGATCTCAACTGTGCTTCCTCTCTCTACCACCGCAGTTGGTCGGAGTGGCACCTCGACTCCGGCGACCAACGATGCCACGACCTGCGGCGAGGTACACTCCCTAAGTCCCCGTTCTGTGAAAACTTGTTCCTGCTTCTGAATGTGCACGAACCCTAGGACCTCAGGACGAAATTGAGGGGCGGAGGAGGGGAGGCAGGAATTGATCCAGGTCTTAGAAAGCTAAATTACTTGCCCCCCTTTTAATATGTGCATGTCGCTGCCGGGTCCTGAAGAACTTGCGGCAGATCTGTACTGTCGTCTTCTTATCTTGGCTCCTTCGCAAGCGCGTCGGCTTTGTCGCTGCCTTCCCTCCTTGCAAATAGTCTAATCTTACTTTGTCCTACGACGCAGATGATTTCTAGAGACGATGTGCTTCCATATGCCTCTCATTCACATTTCATAGCGGTTTTCAGCCCATCGTTCATTGGCACTGTTCTCTCTCGCTGGGGAGCCAGACCCGGTTGTGTTTGTTTGGCTGTTGGTACTATCCTGATAAGATACTTAGAAACATGAGACTGCATAGAGCAATTCTTCTTTTATAAGTGTCGGTCATGCTTTGGCTGTGAATGGTTGGTGAGCACATTAACTATTCATCCTTGCTAGGTCATAAATCTTATCCCTAGCTTGAACTGACTCCAAACCACACACCTTGGTATTACACTACATTGCTACTGTCCCTTGTTCTGCTCGAAAATCAGTGGTGTTGAGGTATTCCTACGGCCATATAGAGTGTGGCATGTTTCTTTATGCTTCCCATTCATAATGTACTGCAGCGTAATAACCCATCATGATTGTCATCTCTCTCTCTCTCTCTCTCTCTCTCTCTCTCTCTCTCTCTCTCTCTCTCTCTCTCTCTCTCTCTCTCTCTCTCTCTCTCTCTCTCTCTCTCTCTCTCTCTCTCTCTCTCTCTCTCTCTCTCTCTCTCTCTCTCTCTCTGCGCTTGATGGTACACTTGAAAGGCCCAATTATATCATCTGGTACAGACTACAGTAGAAGATCTGAATTTATAAGATCTTCAGTTTGATGGTTCTGCATCTAATGAAAACAGAGGAAATGTATTATTTTAAATGATGTAGCAAAGCGAGAGAATATGCTAATGATTGCTGGTGGAGTGTGAGCGTCACTGCCTCACTAGCAGGCATGGTCATGTGGCAGCACAATCTTGTGCAGAGGTTAAATGCTAGCCGCGTGAGGCTGCAACTTTGAGTACCTGTGCGGCAAGCAATCACCCAACGCTATTCAGTTGCTGAAGTACCAAACTGATTCGTGCATTCATTATTCGACTGGTTCAAAGACTTCAATGTCTTTTTGAAATCGAAGAAATGGTATGTAACCGATATATCTATTTGCTTAGTATAGTTTTGCGAAGTTTATCTAAACAAGAGTTATATCAAGTCCTATTCTGAGAGATACTGAAATTGGTAACATAGTGGTTAAACTGTTCTCCCATGAACAGTTCAAATTTACTGATTCTCTCCTCTGTTCAGTGTCTCTGTAGGATCGAAGCTACAGTCCGTAGCAAAGAAGTCCAAAGAGATGATACACTTTTCTAGAGATCAGCTGATGGGGTCAGCATTTGTTGCATTTGGCATCATATTATTTGTGGGTTTCTTCTACGCCGCTGTTGTGTCCAAAATGCTTCCGCCTTACCAGAACTGGCTTCTAGCTGCCATCCAAAATGACAGGTAAAAGATTTCAAAACAAAATAGATGATCACCAAATTGCTTTTTTTGTTTCCATTGTAGTTGATGTTTAATTGTGGACTTTTCACTTAGTTTTGTAAACTATTTAGCAGAATACGTAATTTTTTACATAACTGCTGCCATATTGTAAACTAAGTCGGATCTAGTTAGAAGTTAATGGCATTTACTTTGATCTTTCACTTACCAGGTATTACTGCCTACTCGTGCCCTTGACACTTCCTGTGATAATTGTGGCTGTCTATCTGCATTGGCTAAGCATGAAGATGTTCAAGCATGCCTGAAGAACTGCACATCTGTTTTGCAGAAGAAGCCAGTTTTCAAGCGTAAATTGATGGCAACTTACTAAATTGACCTCATAGTGTCACTACTAGGTATTAAAATGAGCACATTCATGTTTAGAAAGTGTAGTTGTATTTGTGAAATGCTTATGATGTGAAATACATATTTACTTGTTAAATGTTTATATGATGGAAAATGCACTCGTAGTTCTTATATAATTTTTCTTTCTCAATGGTGGAATTCCTTGCTCTCGTTTAAATAGATACTAGGTTTATAGATAGATTTCTATGTGTCTTGTGCATATTCTTATGCCCTGTGTACCATATATCCTGTATTGACCCTACAAATGTGTTAGCATAGTTTTGTGCTGTCAACACAAACAACCGTTTCTTGTTATGTAGAAACTCTTCTCTTGTTCCTTTGGTTTGTCACTTTGTTTTATTCTCTGCTGATGTTACTTAGTAGCATTGCTCGCATCTTGAAGCTGGAAAGACAATGCCATGGCATTTTTTAATCCCTTTTGCATAATCGCAGATGGCTAACTCTGTTCTCTATTTCTATATATCTTCCCTATCTACATATTATATCTTTTTTGGCGTGTGTGTGTGTGTGTGCGCGCGCGCTCCCGCCCTCCTGCGTACCTTCTTGTTGCATACCCTTAGGGAGTCCTTTCTTGTTGCATACCCTTAAGGAGTCCTTTCTTGTTGCATACCCTTAGGGAGAGGAGATGATGATGATGAGGATGAAAATGTCTCTGTAATACTCCCTCCTTTCCAAAATAGATGACTCAACTTTGTACTAACTTTAGTATAAAGTTGGGTCATCTATTTTGGAACGGAGGGAGTAGTTATGAATGTTATTTTTCTTGGACAGTTATCCAAGGGACCATGGCCATCTATGGATAATTTTATAAATATGCCATTGTCCGACCAAAGCTTACTATATATTTGCTGCATCGGTCAATCAGTCTTTCATTTTTTTTAGCATGTCCACCTCATGTAACATTTTTCTACCAAACAAATCATATAGCATCTTTCACTAACGACTGTGCAGCATTAAGCTATTGGAACTTATGCTAGCTGGAGGTTCTCCCGTTACTGGTCTGCTGGTAATCTTCAGATCTGCCCTGCTTTGGAGCCTACAATGACAGAGAAAACCGACAGCTAACAAGACGAATTGAAAGTAGAGATTTTCAAAAACAGAGGACAAGGCACCACTTGGTTTTTCTTCTTCTCTGGTTTACTACACTTGGCCGGGTTTGCCCGTGTACTGATGCTGTTCAGAAGAGGATTTGTTCAAATGTAAAAACTTCCTTTTACATGGGAGGGCAAGGCTTTTGCCTCCGGTTTCGGTAGCTTGGTTCTGCTTATAATTTTTAGCTGCTCAATCCCTATGCATTGTTGCCTGTGGAGTCCCGTCGCAATCGACAAGATTACTCTATCATCTTATGTTACCGATCACTAATTGTTTGTAGAATTAGTGATCCTATCCATTGTTGCCTGTAGGTCTAATCAAAGCAGTCAAATTTTACCGAGGGGGACTGGTAAACGTGGTTACCACGGTTACTGAGAATATTTCGAACGAATTTCATAGTTGAATTTTGAATTCAAATAAGTGAATGAAGGAACATTCGAACCAGAGACCTATCAAAACATGAACTAGGTTGCTACCAACACGTCAGAACCAACTCTCATGACATTAATTAGATCCTATGTACTTTACTATAAATCGAGCGTTTAAATTCAAAAAATTAAAAAAATTGGTATTTTTTGCTCGGTGTGGGGATTTAACGAGGGGCATGGAAATACGTGGTAAGCATGGGAAATCTCGAAATTTCGACCGGTAACCAAAACCTTGGTCTAGACTCATGGTCGACGAGTCGACGTGAGTTAAGCAGTAGGTAGTAGGTACAGTAAAACTAGCATTGTTCTTGAGTGGTTCCAATTCAGCCCTCATCTCTTCATCATGCACAACCACCCTTGTTCATGCACAACCAGGGGAGGAGCAGACCACCGCCAGCAGCAGCAACAACCAGGGGAGGAGAGGAGGAGCTGACCACCAGCAGCAGCAACCAGGGGAGGAGGGGAGGAGCAGACCAGCAGCAGCAACCAGGGAGGAGGTGAGGAGCAGACCAGCAGCAGCAATCAGGGGAGGAGCAGCAAGCCAGCAACCATGGGCAGCAGCAGCAGCCAAGGAGAGGGTTGGGTCAGGGGGAGGGGAACATGTTCGATCTAGGTTTCCAAGGGGGATGGTTCGATACAGTAAAAAAACATATGGCAGGTGGGGCCCAAAAAAATTGAGTCGTTCGACCCAGAAAACACGACTAGTCGTGACTAGTCGCTCGACTCATCCCATGAGTTGAGTCGCCGGGCTGAGTCGACCCTGCCAATGCGACTCATAGACTAGTCACGACTAGTCGAGCGACTAAAAAACAGAGCTGTGATTATGAGAGATCTTTCAAGATGTAGAACTATAGATTTGTGCGATGCAATTATCATCCCAAGTATTTAGCAAGCATCACATGGATTGAAACCTGGTTGTTATGCTCAGTTTTGTGCCATAGTGTTGTTCTCAAAACACATTCTAGCAAAGTCTATGTTTTCGATCTTAACACACAAGCTTATCTCATTCTCTACCCTTCGAATGCATTTCTCCCATTCTTCTGTCCCACTCTACTAGACGCAATCTGGAAAAAAGGATAGGGCTGGGCTGGGACTTCTATTTATATGGGAAATTTCATTGTGCAAGAAGTTGGTGTGCGGTAGCTTACATTGCCCTGCTTTTTCTTCCTCAATTGAATTGTGATATTGTGCATTGCAGAATATTTATATCAAATTGGGAAATTTGCAAGGATCAACAATTATTCCGGCAACTAGTGTTGACACCGACATTGTTTGCGTTGTTAGGATTCACCAACCATCTCTAGTAAGGATGAAGCAGTTGGCGCAAACAATTATTAATTCATCTAAAGGGAACCTTGGTCTGAACCACACCGTATTTGGTGGAGTAAAGAGTGTCCTGGCTTTCACTAACTATCATGTCCCATTGACCTACACTCTGCAGCTAATGCGAGCCGGAGGCTCTCCTGCACTGGGTCCTGATACCCCTAATACATACCCTGCTTTGGAGCCTACTAGGACAGAAGAGAACCCGCGGCTAACCAGATGATTCGAAATAGAGACTCCTTGCCTTAGGCACGCTGTTGTTTGTTATACTTGTTAGTGGGATGTAAATATGGATGGGTGTTAGGCAAGTAAGCAAGGCAAAGAATGGGTAAGCAGCTGTGCTTGTAGTGGTCAAAGCCACAGCGGTGGCAGGCTCTTCTCTAGTACATGCATATGCCTTGCCAGGTTTGCCGCGTACTGCCACTGTTCAGAAGAGGACTGTTCAAATGTAAAAGCTTTATTTTTGCATGAGATGGCATGGCTTTTGCCACCGCCACCGGTCTCCGGTGGCTTGGTTCTGCTTATAGTTTTGAGCTGTTCGATCTTATGCGTTGTTGCCTCTGAAACTCTGTCGATTTTCTCTTTTCTCTATGTTCATGTTGACGCTGATGCTGATGTTGTTTCCTACGGAGTTGTGGTGGAAAAGAATGTTCAGAAACTGGGTCCAAGTCCTTTACTTGGTAATCCAATTTATTTCAGTGGTTAACTAGCATGCACATGCCTAAGAAAATGAATGCCTCGTCTAGATCATCACAACTTCTTTGTATGAAAGGCTTCCTTATGCCTATCTACACACAGGTATTATCGACACAACACTCACACGCTTCCCTGCACTGTGAATGGCCGCTCAAAGTTTCAAACCAGCTTTGTTCCTCTGCTACCCGTGTATACTCTAGACATGCGGGAGGCTGGGCAAATGGAAGGAACGCCTCCATGGAGGATGTATTTCCAAACACCTTGAAGTTGGAATGAACTAATATTGTAGCAAGCGAGACAACTGGAAGCAAAGACCCAGCCCAAAACGTATTTCTGCACACCTTTCATTCCCAATGCATACTTATTACCACTACTGTTTTGGACATCTGATATTGATCGCCTTTGGTAGCCTTGGTAAAAGGGGCTATGTAGGCAAGAGTGTATATATAAGAAGGCTACATGCAAGGATATGAGGCAGCCATGCGCGTTCTGAGCTTTATAAGCGCGACCCTATTGAAAGGTTGGTAGGCATGTTAATTAGCCCCGATTCGTCAAAAGGTGATATTTCAGATAATTTACTGCTCTTGAAAATGCAAAATGCATGATCATACAATAAATATAGGCAATCGTACATATATGCTCCATCCATTAAAGTATACAGAGGAGCCACAAATTATAAAAAACTCTCGTTAGCAGGCTCCACCCTATTTTCACAGTTATTTCCTCAGGCGCAAGTGCAACTCAGAGTCATTCCAAGGGAGTAGAATCATTGTGCAACTAAGACAGGGGAAATGCTTTTGTTCTTCACAGTGAGATTGATGGCAGCGCCATTTCTGTTCGCCCCATCGTCTTCCTTGTTTCCACTCTATCACAACATCATGTCCAACAATGAAGATGTGTTAGGGTTATTGGCACAACCTCTAAACCGGGATTTGGTAGGTGATATCGATGGAAAAGTACATGACTAGATTGCGGGCATAGGGGACACCCACCATGCTTCCTCTCTCTACCACCGCTGTTGCTAGGAGTGGCACATCGATTCCGGCGACTAGTGATGCACGACCTGCACCGAGGTATACTCCCCAAGTACCCGTTCTCTCTCCCACTTTGCTCGTGTACTGTAAAATCTTGTTCCTAGGTCTGAATGTGCATGAACAATAGGTCCTCATGAGGAGATTGAGGGGGTTGAGGAAGAGAGGCAGAAATCGACCCAGGTTTTACCAACGAAATACTTTGTTCCTCTTGCAGTATCTCCATGTCGATGTTGCGCAGTGTCTCACTTTCAGCAGATCTATACTGCCATCTTATTATGTTGGCTCCTCCACAGGCGCATCATTATGTTGGAGACTATTTCTTTTTGTGACGACCCATGTGATTTATCTAGATGATGTATTTCCATATACCTCCAATTCATATTTCATAGCGGATAGCATCGTTTATCGTCATTGCTCTTGATCTCTCTCACTCTCTAGCTGGGGACCTCTGATGCTATTCGTCTTTGTTTCTCTGCTAGTACTATCCTACATAGTTAGAGGCTACAAGAGACAACAGGGAACCATGCATCCTTTATAAGTGCCGGTCATGCTTCGGCTAAGAGAGCTTGGTGACCACATTAGCTATTCACATATTCATTTTTTGACCAAGTCTTAGAGTCTGGGTTGAGCCTTAATTCATAGTTTCCCAAAGTGGTTTGGCTACCAACTGCCCCACTACCCAATTAAACTGGTGAACTATCAAATGAAGACTAGTCAATTCTAATGAGGCTAGTGCTTCCTTCTGGCCATTCCTTATCTTTGTCCATCACACTCATTTTTACTTATATGTGTGAAGGATTTGGATATTTTCTTTCTTTGTGTAGTTCTTACATTTATATCTGTATGTAATACAATCCATAGATACAACTTTTTTTCTTCGAAAAGGACGTTGAAACCCCCTACATCCAAGGATGCACACAACTATTTTTATTATATTATTCAATAGTCTCACAGAATAAATACACGGATTAATCCAAAGCCACCTTCTTGACGTCCTCAGTCACTACACCTATAAGCTTGATGAAGTGCCCCTCATATCAACACACACCATCTAATCCGATAGCCTCACCAAGCCGTCCAATGAAGAGCCGAGAGGACCAACCGATCTAAGCGACGCTCAGCACACACCGTGTGCGCATGCTCTAAAATTCGCCATCGCTATATTCAGCTATGCCATCTTCATGAGGAATCGACACTTTGACCTTGCCGGGCCTCTGTGCCGTCGACGCCACCACGACGCCAGACAGTGCCAACCTCTGATATCTTGCATTCTGTTTTTGAAATTTAAGGTTATGTAAGAACATCGGTGTCTTATCGAGTTGCTCATAGTACTTTGCAGGGCATGCGCTCAAATGTAGTCCTATATATGCGTATGACAAAGCTTTTGGTGCAGTCGATCCATAGATTTGTGCGATATAATTACCATCCCCAGTATTTAGTTTGAGTATTATGATTATTAGAAAAGATAGGATAGCGTCGGATCTTACCCTACCTTGTCTTGTACTCCAAGTTAGTCATTGTACTCCAATATATATGCCCACGAGGCTCTAGCAATAAACATCGATTCCACCAATCCCTCTCTAATCCCTTCTAACATTTAGCAAGCATCACATGGATCGAAAACTGGTTGCTATGCTTAGTTTTGTGCCATAGTGTTGTTCTGAAAACACATTCTAGCGAAGTCTGTGTTTTCGATCTTAACACAAGCTATCTCATTTTATAATCTTTGGAATGCATTTCTCGCATTCTTCTGTCCCACTCTACTAGACACGATCTGGAAAAAAGAATAGGCTGGGAGCCTGAGACCTTAGTTTATATATCAGAAATTTATTGTGCAAGATGTTGGTGTGCGGTAGCTTACATTGCCATACTTTTTCTTCCTCACTTGAATTGTGATATCGTGCATTGCAGCATCTTTATATGAAACATGGAAATTTGCAAGGATAAACAATTCTTCCTCCAACTAGTGTTGACACCTACATTGTTTGTGTTGTTAGGATTCACCAGACATCTGTAGTTGGGGCAAACAATTACTAATTCATACAAGAATGTCTTTCAGCACACCTCTCATTCCCAACGCATGCTTATCCAATACAACAAATTAGTACTACTAGGTTTGGGCATCTGATACTGATCTCCTCTGGTAGACATGGAAAAGGTGGCCATGGTAGGTAAGAGTGTATATAAGAAGGCTACATGAAATGATACAAGGCAGTCATATGTGCATTGTGCTTTATAAGCGCGACGCTACCGAAAAGTTGGTAGAGGCATGTTAATTAGCCCCGATTCTTGAAAAGACAATATTTGAGATAATTACCTGGTCTCCAAAATGCGAAATATATGATCATACAATAAATATGAAAAATCCTACATACTCCCCCGTTCCAGTATACAGGGTACCCACAGAACTCATGCATAAAAGACTAACGACGAACTCCACCCAGTTTTCACATTTATGATCTAAGATGTACGTGCAACTCAGAGCTATTGCGGGGGAGTAGAACCATAGTGGAATTAAGACGGGAAGTGCTTCTATTTTTCGAAATGAGTCAGGTGATGGCTCCAGTTCTATTGGTCCCAACGTCCTCCTTGTTTTCCACTCTATCACAACACCATGTTCAACAACATAGATGAGTTAGAGTTTCTGGCACACCTTCTAAACTAGGATTCAGTAAATGAGATCGATAGAAAAGTACACGAGTAAATTGCGTGGATATAGCGGAGAACGATGCCATTGCCATGGTGGAGGTGGTGATCATCACTTTCGAGGAACACAACACTAATGTCGTGGCGGAGATTACAATGGCTAGGGAGGTCGAGTACGACACCAGTCACAGATGCTTCATTCGACATGGTGAAAAACCAACACATCATTGTCAATGGTTCAGACATCAAGACACAAGATGACACCAAACACTAGTAGAGAAAGGGCCTGTTGTCCCGGTTGGTAAGGGCCTTTAGTCCCGGTTGGTGAACCGGGACTAAAGGGTCGGTACTAATACCTCCCCCCTTTAGTCCCGGTTCAACTAGAACCGGGACTAAAGCCACGTGGGGCTCCACCTTTAGTCCCGGTTGGTGTTACCAACCGGGACTAATGGAAATTTTATGATTTTTTTTTGAAAATTTTTTTTGAAATTTTTTTTGAATAATTTTTTATTTTCAAATTTCTGAATTATTTTAATTCCTAATCTTTAATCAGCACCCCTCATCACTGCTCAATTTATCCTCTTCTCTAATCACCCTCATCATTCCAAATCACCTAACTTCCCGAACGGTCACCCATCCTCCCACTCCCAGCCTGAGCACGCTTAACTTCCGGGTTCTATTCTCCCTCGTTTCCAAGTCTGCACTTGTTGTTTTCCTGACAATAGTAAGATGTCAATCCTATTAACCCTCAGGAATTTTGCTTGAGCATGAATTGACACATTTCACTGTTTGAGTTTCAAACTATTGTTTTCAAAAACAATAATTATTTAGAAAACAATAGTTATTTTAAATAATTAGTTTGACCATGGTTTGACCATAGTTTGACCACAGTTTGACCACAGTTTAACCACAGTTTGACCACAGTTTGACCAGATTTGACCAAAATTCAAAATAACTGAACAAATTATTTAGTAACACTAATATTCTAGAATAATTAGTTTGACCATGTTTTGACCATGTTTTGACCATAGTTTGACCATAGTTTGACCACAGGTTGACCAGATTTGACCAAAATTCAAAATAACTGAATAAATTATTTAGTAACACTAATATTCTAGAATAATCAGTTTGACCATGGTTTGACCATTGTTTGACCACAGTTTGAAATTTTTCGATTTTTCCTCTCTAGATATTAAAAGCCCCATAACTTTTTTTCTGTTAGGTTTTTGAGGATTTTGAAAATGTTTAACGGGGTTCCCCCGGTTAAATTTGGATGTAACTTTTCGAGTAGATGATTTTTCATATAAAAAACTTTTTCATCCGAGTTAGTATGCAAAAGTTATGCCCATATTTACAACTTTCAGAGAGATTTTGCAAATAAAGTCGAAATTCACATTTGCAAATTTTCCCAACAACTAGACCACATATCACAGGGGAAACTTATTTTTTTGACATTTCCATCATTTTCTTTTATTTTTTTTAACTGAAAAGGCGGTCCGGGGGGGTAGAGTTTGAAAATGGGACCTTTAGTCCCGGTTCGTGGCACGAACCGGGACTAAAGGTTTCAACCCCATTAGTCCCGGTTCGTAACTCAAACCGGGACTAAAGGTCTACTCTTTAGTCCCAGTTTGACGCATGAACCGGGACTAATGGGCATCGCACCCTTTAGTCCCGGTTTGAGGCACAAACCGGGACTAAAGGGCACAGGTGAACCGGGACTAATGCCTTAGCCGCACGAACCGGGATAAATGCTCACATTAGTCCCGGTTCTGGATTGAACCGGGACTAATGGGCTAAACCGGGGTGGACGATAGCCCCTTTTTCTACTAGTGAAAGAACATGATGCCATTGACGTGGAGAATGACTCAGTGCACATGGACCATCCGTCAATACTGTCGTCACTTGCATCTACGTACACATGTAAATATCTTTTGAGATGAATATATATAATGTATTGCAAAAGGCGGGAGGTTGATTATTATGTACACATGCCATCCAAAGGCGGGTGGGTGCCTCCCCTATCTATGCAATGATCATGTCTTTGGATTTTCCGACATATTCGAATGAGCGAACAAGATTTGTTGGGCCTTCCTATGGTGAGCCAGTGTGCACATGCATGGTAGATATCGTGGGGTGACTTGATGCACGGTCTGCACGCCCTAGAGAGCAAAAGTGGGAGAAACCTGGATAACCGCCACATGCATCGTTCTGATGCAGAGGCCGGGGGCAATCCTCCTTTTCTAAAAAAAACCTAGCCTTACCATCGTACTAGTTATGGATGAACATGGGGGAGCTCCATAAACCATGGAGTGAGTTCAACATCCGAGTTTTGGGTTTAGGGGATTGTTCAAGGCATCCACTTTGGCGCTTGTCGAAGATGTCTATAATACCCTATTATGGGCGGCTTGATAGCTACACGACCTCCGAGTCCACAGTTCAGAACTCTACTCGTTCCCTTCCCCCAATTTGTGTCGGCATACATCCGTGCATCAAGTCAAGACGTACAGTGGCAATATTGCGGGCGCAATCGCTGGCCGCCACTGGATTTCTTAAGAGCGTCGAGTTGGCACACTGGTAGACAAGGCAAGATGGAATTCATGTGTGCTATTGACCTGCCCTTCTTTGCCTGGCTGTTTTCATGCAACAAATGTTAGATTTTTTATTGGCCAGTGAGTTGTGGACTTCCACACTAGCCCTTTTAGCGATCATCATCAGGAGACTATTGATGCATTTTGACTTCTTTGGTTTACTTTGAGGTGTTCCCGCCTTTGGGGCGTGTCGGTGGGTTCTACTAGAAACAATTTAGTTTAGAACTTGTGAAGGTGTTCACGAGCAGCTCCACAGGGACAATACGATACCCACACACTATCACCAACGTAGCTCATGTTTTCGTAACTGGGAACTATTGGAATGAAACTGTCTTCAACCATAAGGTTCCTTCAGCTACTACATTGGTGTTCGTAAGTAGTGCTTCTTGTTTCTGACCCCGGGCCTTCTTTAGGTCGTGAGTGGGTGGATTTTACAATAGTGAGATGCCGTGTGTCCACTTTATCAATAATAAAATTCCAAAAATCTAGTATTTAGTAAACATTGTCCATGTGTGTGCTGTGGTGGTGTGTTGTCTATGGTTTACTAGCTATAATCACATTAGAATTCACTCCCCATCGGCTTATAGTCTGTACAAAATCTCTCAAACCTAAAGGAATCACACATTACTTACAACAAGTGTGGAAAACACAACACGATGCGAGGATTTGCAGTGAGAGAACACATACTAGCAACTTTCAAATGAGAAGGATTGTAAGTGCCTTTGTCCTATTGGTAGAGTAGGAATAGTTTTAGGGTTTCTCTCTGATCGGCGGCTGTGAGATGATGATGACTTTGTCGGCATGTAATAAAGTCTCCCCGCCTTGTCGTCGTTCCGTGGTGATTTGTACCATCAAGAGGCGTGTGGAAGAAGTGTTCCTCATAGATACTACTCTCAACGGATGGCGGCGCTTCGTCATCGAGATGGTGGTCCAGGCTTCGAATTTTTCGAGCGGGACGGAATCAACGGAGCTCCAGCTCGGCATATAGTCGAACCATGTCTAGTGTTTCTAGGAAGATGTAAGTGTATTTTTTGCCACTCAACTTGTCATGAATTGTACCTTTCGTACATGAACTTATTTTTTTGTGTGATTTTTCTCCCAAACTATCAATCAAGCCCAATTTTGACACGACGTGGCATGGTTTTGGCCACATCATCATGCGAAGGTGACTATAAGACCGCGTGTCATGAGAAAATCAGTTTCATTCCCCATCTTTTTATTTTCTCACCCATTTCCTCTTTCAACTCGTCAGGGCTACGGATACAACTAGAACATCATGTCACCTTCTGTTGTTTCGAGTGGTTTTGTGATGCCTTGCTTGCAAACCGTGCCACATCTAGCCTCACCCGTAGGACCAATGTGAACAATAGTGCACCGACAAATCGATGAGTGGTGGTGAAAGCATGGAATTACAGTATGTGAGCGACATAGTTTCCCATTCCATTGACTCTCCACCTCGTCAGGCTTCGCCATGCTGTGGTCTATGTTTGGGCAAGCTGATGACTTCTGATCACTACCCCACAAAGATAGTTCGCATGGCACTTCTCTTCTGGGAAGTTAGCATTGAGCCATTGACCAGTGGAGGGTAGGTTTTTCTTGATCCCTCTCATTCCCAATATGCATGTTGCACATGTATGACTACTCTCGAGTTGTCATTTCTCTTTGGATTCTCAACTTGTCCACGCATGAAGAGTTGAGACATGTATGAGGCCTAAGGTAGAAGGCTACGAAGGTAGTAGAGGGCCTTCTGTATAATGGAGGGCCATATCCAAACAAAGGTAAGGCTGGTAGATACATGGGCTACAGAAAAAACCTAAATTAAAAACATATCACTTCTAGTAAGGACGTGAATATCGCAAGTTTTAACATCGAGTAGGCACACTTCAATCTAGTCAGAACATAGTTGTGCTGCAATTCATTGTCTGCCGCACCCGGTGGAAGTATATCAAAAATATGAGATATCACTGAAATGACATAGGTGAGGTAAAAATAATCAGTAGATAACTTGTAGTGTTGTCTTCAAAGGAATCAGAACAGATCCAGGTAGCACAATAACTTGGAGGTTATTATAGAGGGGGGATTCGAACCACATCGAAGAGGAATCACCGTCAAAGATGACGATGAGCTCCACACCAATATGGGCAACAAACAGGGCTCACCGGTTCCTTCAGATCAATGCGCTTACCCCCAAAAACCGCTATGAAAGACGAACATGAAACTAGCTACACCTAGACTACATAGGGGAACGGGTCCCTCACCCAACTCGATGCCGACCAGGCGGGGAGGGGCCGCCAGAAGGGGATCTGGAGGAGTAGCAAGGGAGCAGGCGGAGGGAACGAGGAGAGAAAGAAAGGGGCCACTCTTGTGGTGCAATCTACCAGCATAGAAGTGAATGAAATCATGCGACATTGTTTCCTCAATATCTCTAACAAGTGTCTTGTGTTGTGGTGATACCATATGTTTCTGGGTTAGTTTGATGCTTTCCTATCAAGTTATAAATTGTACTCTCCTCAAAATTGTTTTTTGTATAGCGTGTTAGTACCCAAAAAAGAGAAATTGTAAATTTTGTTTTTTCTGAGCAATAGTTTTTTTAGGGAACTTTTTGAGCAATAGTATTTTGTTGTTTGAGACAATTTTGAGCAATAGTTGTAAATTATACACTGCCTTTCTTTGCCTCGACTAAGTTTGCTTCTGGCCCGGCCCATTCGTCTCCCTGCCCGTTTTATCTCGCCTCCATCGGTCCTGATGGCGAGCCGGCGACGACACCTCCTCTGTCCTCTCAATCTCTGTTTCTCAAAAGAAAAAGAAAAACCTACTCTCAATCTCTGGCTCTACCTCGCAGGCCCACCCACCGTTGCCGCCAAGAGCGGCACAACTATTCAGGCGACCAGTGATGTGTGGCCTGCGCCGCAGTATATGGTATACCCCCAAGTCCCCATTCTCCCGCTTTGCTCGTGTATTGTAAAATCTTGTTCTTGGGTTTGAATGTGCACGAACGCTAGGTTCTCATGAGGAGATTGAGGGGTGGGGAAAGATAGGCAGAAATTGACCCCGATTTTACAATGCGAAATTCCATGTCCCCATTTTAGTATTTGCTTGTCACTGTTGTGCCGTGTAGCACTTTCGGCATATATGTAATACCGTCTTCTTATGTTGGCTCCTTCGTGAGTGGCATCCGCGTTGCCGCTGCGTTCTCTCCTCGAAAATACAGTTATGTCGTTTGCCACGACGTCTCATTTGATTTCTTGAGATGATGTGTTTCCATATGCCTCCAATTCATATTTCATAGCGGATAGGATCGTTTATTGTCACATCCCTCTCTCCCAATAGCTCGGGAGCCTCGATGATGTTCGTCTTTGTTTCTCCGCTGGTACTATACTACATAGTTAGGCTACAAGAGACAAAAGGGAGCAATGCTTCCTTTATAAGTGCCGGTCATGCTTTGGCCGAGAGAGGCTGGTGAGCACATTAGCTATTCACCCATTCATTTTTTGACCAAGTCTTGGAGTCTGTTGTACCCGAGCTTTAATTGCAGTTTCTCCAAAGAGGTTTGGCCACATGTGTTCTTTTGCTCCACTGAGCCTACTACCGAGCTAAACTGATGAATTAAAGGATCAAATGAAGGCAAGACTACTGCACAATTCTATTTGTATGTTTCTTTTTGACGAAAAACAACGAGCGCTGATTTCATTTTATTAAGAGAGAGGTCGAGTTATAGAGTTAAAAGTTAGCAGCTTTTTTTATGTACTGTATGCTAAGAGTGTTTTTTTTTTGCGGGTAACTGTATACTAGAGTTAGAAGCCCGTAAGTCTGTGCACTGGTCAGGGGGCAACCACATCGCTCCCTCGGGGCTCGATTTGTGCTTGAAAATGCGAAAGGAGAGAATTGTAGATCCACTTGCTATTCTCCACTATCCAAACAACCACTAAATATCTCTAACAAGTGTTCGTGTTCTGGAGATACCATATTTTTCCAGGTTTATTTGATGCTGTTCTGATAAGGTGTAAATTGTAGTCCAATCAACTTTTATTTGTTTGTAAAAGTGTACTACCAGAGAAGAGCATGTAAATGGTGCAATTTAAGAAAAAGGGTTTCCCCCGCTTTATAGATAAAGCATCACCGAACAACCGAATCCGGACGATACAAACACACACACACCACACCACACCCACCCAAGGCTGGATACAAAGACGCTGATAACAGCAACACTACCGCACCAAAACCCTAGCC
The DNA here is from genome assembly GCA_021437245.1 of Aegilops speltoides. NCBI lineage: Eukaryota > Viridiplantae > Streptophyta > Magnoliopsida > Poales > Poaceae > Aegilops > Aegilops speltoides. The sequence continues at coordinate 531,011,152 of CM038143.1, read as the reverse complement.
AACATCAGATGAACACAATAAGCACCACTACGAAGATGTCGGGGCCCTCAACCGTGGGCGGGCCACCGCGAAGAGGAGAAGCCGTGCAGGACGAACAATGCGCTCCAAAGCGGCGCCTTCAGCAAGGGAACGACACCAACGTGTCGCCACCGCCCAATCCAAGGATTAGAGTTTCTCCCGGAGCACTCCGACGACAAATGAGATGCCACGACGGCGCCTTCAAGAAGGGGACGACGCTAGAATGCCACCGCCGTCGCCTGGCAGAGCAGAACGGGTTTTCACCCTGGCCAACACTCATCGTCACCAGATTGGATGCACGACCCACTCCGGTCAACACGCCACCCACACGGCCATGCTGATCGGACAGCGCCCGAGCCGCGTGCTCCGCCCATGAGCACCCCGGCTACCACCAACCAGGCCACCGCCATGGCATCCGAGCCCTACCCTCAACCAGGACAAACCAAAAAGACGCGGCCGACTGGAACGAAGCGGAAGCTCGCTTTCCACCCCAAAGCCGACACCTTGGCATGGTCGATGACCTCGGCGGCCGGATCACGGGCAGGGGAACTCCGGCGGCCACCTGCAGCAGCCGCTAGATGCAACAGAGGGGACACCCTGCCCCTTCCCGAAGTCCCCAGCCACCACCAGCAGGCCTCACGCGCACCACCACACCATGGCGCCAACCCGGCCTGATGAGCCCGTCGCTGAGTCCAAAGAAGAGGGAGGGAGCTCACCTGAGTCCGATGCAGACGAACCGCCGCTGGAGAGACTGGTTGTTGCCGCGCGTAGACCGAATAACCACCAGGCCGCAGCAGTGCCGCTGCAGACCAACCCACTCCGAGGCCAAGACCGACCTCGGCCACCGCCCCGTGCCGCCCGCCGCCATCCAGGAGCCGGATCAGGGAGGATCGGGCCGGATCCGCGCCAGCACGCCACCGCCCAGATCGGGAACCCTCGCGGCCGCCACGCCACAAACGAGCCCACCACCCGACGTCGCGTCCCCACCAGGCAACCCTGCCGCCGAACTCCGAGCACGCTGCCGTGCCGCCGGCCTCGCCAAAGCCCGACGCCCCCACTCGACCGGTCGTCTCGCACCAGCCGCGGAGCACGAGGGGGAGGAAGAAGAGGCCCCGCCGCCGCCCTCACCGGCCGGGCTTCGCCCGACGGCGTTGCTGGGCGGCGGCAAGAGAGGAGAGCAGAGGATAGGGAGGTCGGGTCGCGGCGGCTAGGTTTCCGGTCGCTCGCGAGAGCGACACGGGAAGGAAGGGGAGGGAAGCACTCCGCTCACCGTTAAATGGTGTTATCTTAGATGTGCCACATAGGATAATTGGTGAGGTAGAAGAGAGAGAAATCATAAGAAAATGTTTGCTTTCTCTTAATTAAATTAAGAGATGATCTTTTAGCAACAATTGTCTCATCACATATTTAGGAATATCTAGTTATTGAAGACAATACTAAGAATAACCCATTGTATATCATTTTTTATTGTCGTACTTAGATTACATGGCGAATACAAAATAAGACAGTCTTATCAAACATTATACATGCCCGAAGAGAGGATTGTAGATGCACTTGCTCCATACGGAAATCATAAGTTACGCGAGAGTATGCTTTTTTTTAGGAGGTTACACAAGAAGTACGAGACTAGACGAGAGCCTTCCTAGTTCGCTTCTGGCCCGGCCCAGCACGTTCGTCTCCCTGTCAGTTTCGTCTTGCCTCCGGCGGCCCCGACGGCGAGCCGGAGACGGCACCCATCTCAATCTCAACGGCCGCCACCTCGCGAGCCCACCCAACGCGCTTCCTCCCTCTACCTCCGGCGACCAATGATGCGGCGGCCTGCGGCGAGGTATACTCCCAAGTCCCCGTTCTCCCCCTTTGCTCGCGTACAACAAAATCTAGGTTCTCATGAGTCAACTGAGGCGGCTGAGGAGGAGGAGGAGCGGCAGAAATTGATCCAGGTTTTACAAAGTGAAATTCCTTGTTCCCCTTGCAGTATTTTCATGTCAGCTGTGGAGACTGGAGACATGTGTCACTTCGGGCAGATCTGTCATGCCGTCTCCTTCTGTTGTCTCCTCCGCGGATTCGTTGGAGCTGCGGCTGCTCTCTCCTTTGGGCGTCCCATTTGATTTCTCAAGATGATGTGTTTCCATATGCCTCCCATTCATGTTCCGTGGCAGATGGCATCTCCCTCGCTAGCGAGCGTTGACCCTGTTCGTATTTGTTTGCCTGCTAGCACTATATCCTGATAACATAGAGACTACAGAGAGCAATGCTTCCTTTATAAAGTGCCGGTCAAGCCACAGTCTTAATTGCCGCCTTTCCAAGGAGTTTTGGCTATTTATCTCTGCTTTTGCTCCACTGTACCCCTGGCTTCTACACTAAACACTGATTTGTCAAGCTGGTGGGAACGATGCGTTTGGAGCCGGAACTGGAAACCAAAGCCATGCTCAACATTATAGCCTCATGCGCCATCTAAAATTTGTTCAAGGAGCGAACTGCTCGAATTTTCAGTGACACCCTGTTTGCATTGATAGAATAGCCTACTGCTAGCATTCTCATTTGTAGCCTCTGTTTTACTTTTTCTTTCGGCTGGGTTGCGAATCCTATCCGTACGCTAATTAACTCCAAACTGAAATCAACATGCCATCTAGCACAATAGAAAATCTCAACATCATGATGCTTCAGTTCAATGGTTTCTGCATCTGAGCAGAATAGAGAAGTTCATGCAACATGAAGGCACTGCACTAGATCTGGCAGCGGTTCCAGCATCAAGCTTGTACTATCTCTGTCCCATAATGTAAGATGTTTTTGCAGTTTAATTTGAACTGCAAAAACGTCTTATATTATGGGACGGAGGGAGTAGTTAGCATTTGTCGTAGGATGGATGTTTTAGATAGAAGCCTGCCGTCTTGTCATCTTTAAATGGAAGTTTTATTCATGCATCATTTCAAACTATTGGCATGTAGGATTTCTAGTCCTTTTAACATCTGACAATGTGCTATAGTGGAAGCCTGAATAGTTTGTTCCATACCCTTCCAGATTTTGTTTCCAAATGCATGCTGCATTGCTTCTCCTTGAATTTGCAAATTTCGTTCTAGCTTTTTTTATTCTCAACTATAACTATTGTACTATCCTGAGACAACTTTTCTGAACACTCCTTGCTTTGAAATCAGGAATTTGCAGAATACTCGATGATCAAATATTATATTCCCTCTATCCCAAAATAAGTCTCACCTTTGTACTATCTTTAGTACAAAGTTGTACTAATGTTGAGACGCTTATTTTGGGACGGAGGGGGTATTTTTAATTATGAAAATTTATTGGAAAAGTGAGGATTTTCTCTAACTTTCATTGAGGAGTTGACGAGCTTTCTGAGGCAAGAAAAGATGATTTGCCCCTACGGTGTATTACATCTTGGTCCACAACTTGGCCTTAGTAACCAGTAGGGGAGCTGGCAACCACGTCCTCTACCCCTTTCTGCCCACCCTCTATGCTCCCTTTTCTATCCAAACTGAGCTGCCACTCAGGCAACAATTACACTCCTCTAAAGCGTACTACTACTGTACCACACACCTCGGTATTATGCTACAGTGCTGATGTCTCCTCTTCTCCTAAGAAATAAGTGGTATTGAGTTGTTTCTACATCCATATAGATTGTGGCATGTGATGTATTTCAATATGCTTCCCATTCATAACATATTGCACCGTAACAATCCATCATGATTGTAATTGCACTCACTCTCTCCAGAGCCTTGACTACCTTCAACTTAGTTTGGGTGGTAGCAATGTCTGATAAGATGGATACGAGGCTATAGAGGCATTGCATCCTTTATATGGGTGGGTCATGCTTACATCTGCAAGGTTGGTGAGCACATTAGCTATCCATCCATTAACCCCAAACAAAAATCAACATATCATCTAGTACAATAGAAAGCTTCAATATTAAGGTGCTTCAGTTATATGGTTCAGCATCGAATGAAAACAGAGGAAAGGTACATTTTAAAAGATATAGTGAAGCAAGAGAATAGGCTAATTGTTACTGGTGGGCCATGAGGCAGTACTGGTAGGCGTGGTTGTACGGCAGCACAACACTGTGGTGAGTCTAGCAGCAGTTCCATGCTATTCGTGGCAAGCAGCAGCTTTGTGTGTACCTGTGCGGCTCAAGTACTAAACAGATTTGTCCATTCATTACTTGATTGCTTCAAGGACTTCAGTGTCTTTTTGAAACCGAAGCACTTGTAGTGTTGTATTGTTATGCTATGTGTCTATTTTCTTAGTGTAGTGCTGCTCACTTTATCTCAACAAAAGCTCTTTTTAGTCCCTGTTCTGAGATATTCTGAAATTTGCTACATAGTGATTAAACTGTTCTCTCGTGAAAATAAAAAAATTTCTAATTCTCTCCTTTGTTCAGTGTCTTTGCAGGATCAGAGGTTCAGTCTCTACCTAAGAAGGCCAAAAAAATGATACGCTTTTCTAGAGATGAACTGATGGGGTCAGCATTTGTTGCATTTGGCATCATATTATTTGTGGGTTTCTTCTATGCCGCTGTTGTGTCCAAAATGCTTCCGCCTTACGAGAACCGGCTTCTGTCTGCCATCCAAAATGATAGGTAAGAAATTTTAAAAGAAAACAGATGATCACCAAATTCTTTTTTTTCTTTTCCTTTGTAGCTGATGTTTGATTATGGAGTCTTTACTTAATTGCCACAAACTATTTAACAGAATATATAAATTTTATATGTGCACACCTTAATGTAAACCAAGTCAAATCTAGCTGGAAGTTAGTACCACTTACTTTGATCATTGACTTACCAGGTATTACTGCCTACTTGTGCCCTTGACACTTCCTATGATAATTGTGGCTGTCTATCTGCATTGGCTAAGCATGAAGATGTTCAAGCATGCCTGAAGAACCACAAATTAGTTTTACGGATGAAGCCTGCGATCCTTGTTGAAATAGTAGATCACGGGGATCATGAAGACAATTTTAACCGATAAATATGTGAAGGCATGCCTTGGGTCTTCTGCATTCCACACATTCTTTTGTAAATAATATGAACTTTGATTAGTTTTCAAGCATAAATTGATGTCAACTTACCAAATTGACCTCAGTGTCACTGCTAGGTATCAAAATGATTACATTTATGTTTAGAAAACATATTTGTGTTTTTGAAATGCTTACGATGAAAACTATCTTTTTACTTGTTAAATGTTTATATGATGGAAAATGCAGTCATAATTCTTATAATCTTTTTCTTTGTTAACATGAAAAATACTTGCAGCTTGTTTGAATAGATAATATGTTGATAGCTCGATTTCTGTGTATCTTGTGCATATGCTTATGCCATGTGTGGCCTATTTCTTAGTGACAATACAAACATGTTAGCACAGTTTTGTGTAGTCAAACAAAACCACCGTTTCCTGTTATGTACAAACTATTCTCTTTTTTGATTGGTGTGTCTGTTCGTTTTATCCTCTGCTGATAATACTTGGTAGCATTTACTTGCATCTTGAAGTGGGAAAGCCAATAATACTGCGGTTTTAGTACTTTTTTTATATCAGCATATGGCTAACTCTGTTTGCTTCTATATCTTGTGCTTATATATTATATCTGTTTTGGTGTGTGTATGTGCCGGCATGCCTTTCTTGTTGCATGCCCTCTGGGAATCCTTTCTTGTTGCATACCCCGACGGAGAGGAGATGGTGATGATGAGGCTCAAAAACATGATGATGATAGATGCTGAGGCCTTGAGGGTGTATTGGAAACCTGTTGTTCTTTCTATTCAGTTCAAGTAGTTGAGTTACAAATATAGTATATTTTTCAAAGTACATGTTCTAACATAATAAATATAAAATCTCAACCTGCTTACACTATGTTTTTAAATTAAGCATTGCGAGTTCATTTGCTGAAGCAATGTATTTTACTTTTTATTGAGTTGAAGTCAGCCATTTCATATTAAGCAAACAGTGACTGGATCAGTTCCTTACCCGGTGCAACGCTATATGTACCTACTCTGGGTCATCTTTATCCGGTACATTTGAGGAATATTTGCCAATCAGTTCCCATTTTAAATATCTACTTCTTTCTATACCACAGCTCTACCTTTATGGTTTATATTCTTGATCTTCTCATCCCTCATATTCACTTCTTCCTAAATGATTTGGCACACCTTAATTAACGTATGTAATTTATTGTTTGGTTTAGTATTCCTTGCCTTTTGCTTAGAACATTTTCACCTATGTACAAAAGCTAGCTTCTGTCAACTCAAATCTATATTATCTTACAGGTCAATGGTGCAATGTTTAGCTAGATTCTTGGTGGAGCTAGCGGAGAGAGCGGGGAGGGAGGGAGGGCAAAAGCAGGGAGCTTGGATGTTGGACGTTATAGTCGCAGAATAGTAGGGCCTCTATGTGTCTCTTTCAGAGCCTACGAAATAGGGGAGAGACGTATCGGAGTAGCTCCGAAACTGCCTAGATGCAGCATCAATTTGGTTTCAGGCTTTTAGCCTGTTGGGACCATCCCCCTCCCCCTCTCCATGTCTCTCGCCTGGTCCTCTCACCCCCAGGCTCCACGGACTTGACCCAGCCTGACTCAGGAGCGCTGGTGACCCAGCCTGACTCAGTACAGGTAGGCGTGGTTGTACGGCAGCACAACACTGTGGTGAGTCTAGCAGCAGTTCCATGCTATTCGTGGCAAGCAGCAGCTTTGTGTGTACCTGTGCGGCTCAAGTACTAAACAGATTTGTCCGTTCATTACTTGATTGCTTCAAGGACTTCAGTGTCTTTTTGAAACCGAAGCACTTGTAGTGTTGTACTGTTATGCTATGTGTCTATTTTCTTAGTGTAGTGCTGCTCACTTTATCTCAACAAAAGCTCTTTTTAGTCCCTGTTCTGAGATATTCTGAAATTTGTTACATAGTGATTAAACTGTTCTCTCATGAAAATTACAAATTTTCTAATTCTCTCCTTTGTTCAGTGTCTTTGCAGGATCAGAGGTTCAGTCTGTACCTAAGAAGGCAGTTCTGTACCTAAGAAGGCCAAAAAATGATACGCTTTTCTAGAGATGAACTGATGGGGTCAGCATTTGTTGCATTTGGCATCATATTATTTGTGGGTTTCTTCTATGCCGCTGTTGTGTCCAAAATGCTTCCGCCTTACGAGAACCGGCTTCTGTCTGCCATCCAAAATGATATGTAAGAAATTTTAAAAGAAAACAGATGATCACCAAATTCTTTTTTTTTCTTTTCCTTTGTAGCTGATGTTTGATTATGGAGTTTTTACTTAATTGCTGCAAACTATTTAACAGAATATATAAATTTTATATGTGCACACCTTAATGTAAACCAAGTCAAATCTAGTCGGAAGTTAGTACCACTTACTTTGATCTTTGACTTACCAAGTATTACTGCCTACTTGTGCCCTTGACACTTCCTATGTTAATTGTGGCAGTCTATCTGCATTGGCTAAGCATGAAGATGTTCAAGCATGCCTGCAGAACCACAAATTAGTTTTACGGATGAAGCCTGCAATCTTTGTTGAAATGGTAGATCACGGGGATCATGAAGACAATTTTAACCGATAAATATGTGAAGGCATGTCTTGGGTCTTCTGCATTCCACACATTCTTTTGTAAATAATATGAACTTTGATTAGTTTTCAAGCATAAATTGATGCCAACTTACCAAATTGACCTCAGTGTCACTGCTAGGTATCAAATGATTACATTTATGTTTAGAAAACATATTTGTGTTTTTGAAATGCTTACGATGAAAACTATGTTTTTACTTGTTAAATGTTTATATGATGGAAAATGCACTCATAATTATTATAATTTTTTTCTTTTTTAACATGAAAAATACTTGCAACTTGTTTGAATAGATAATATGTTGATAGCTCGATTTCTTTGTATCTTGTGCATATGCTTATGCCATGTGTGGCCTATTTCTTAGTGACAATACAAACATGTTAGCACGGTTTTGTGTAGTCAAACAAAACCACTGTTTCCTGTTATGCACAAACTCTTCTCTTTTTTGATTGGTGTGTCTGTTCGTTTTATCCTCTGCTGATAATACTTGGTAGCATTTACTTGCATCTTGAAGTAGCACTAGTGCAGAACCGGGCATTAGCACCGGTTCGTAAGGCCCTATAGTGCCGGTTACATAACCGGCACTAATTAGTGGTCACTAAAGGCCCCCCCTTTAGCACCGGTTCAGCACGAACCGGTGCTAAAGGGCGACCACGTGGCACGAGCCAGCTCCGGGGACCTGGAGCCCTTTAGTACCGGTTTGTAAGACCAACCGGTACTATAAGGTTTGGAGGGTTTTTAGTTTTATGATTTCTTTTTCATTTAATTTTGTGTTTCCATTTTAATTCTTTTTCGTTTGCTGGTATTTTACGATACTACACATTGTACACGTTATGCATATATATATATATATATATATATATATATATATATATATATATATATATAATTTCTAGTAGAACCAATCATGCATATATATATCACATCAATGTCTCACAAATTAAACCACCACATTAATTAATTCACACATACACACATGTACAGATATATACAATTTCTTCTACATATGAATGTTGCCTTCGGAGCCAGTCTAATTGATGCCTTCGGAGCACGATGACAATTGAAAGTGGTTTTCACTAGGGCGGTAGCGGGTAATAGAATTCTCCATTCGGATTTATGACCTGGTCGAGCAAAAATCCCGCTATTTCCTCTTGAAGTGCTTCTACGCGCTTCGTTTCTATGAGCTTCTCCCGCACCTCTTTGAACTGTTAAGAAAGAGATCAATATGCATGTGTATTAGTTGTGTGACTAGCTAGATATCGATAACGGTGTAAAAATTGTGAATAGTGTTCTGACAAGCGTACCCATTGCTGTCTTTGAGATCTGCTCCTTTCGGACGCCATCATGCGAATGTTCTCGCAAACGCAGAATGCACACAGATCAGTCCCCTGCGCCTGCTTCAGGGCCTTTACGAGAATGGAATTTGATCAGATAAAAATTAATCAAGCATGATAATTAAAGAGATGGCAGCTAGCTAGCTAGCTAGCTAGTACTACTTAATTACTTACCTTGGGTCGAAACCATTCAAGCTTTTGTTTCCATTCGCCGGGCGTGACGCTGATGAATCTTGCCCAAGCCCTGCCCGCCGACAAAGAAAATGAATAAAGGGGTTATTAAATAGTTCATATCATGAAATGACGAACTAAATAGGCCGAGATATATAGTTAATAATGATTGAAATTACCTGTTGACTATCCTATACAAGATGTTAAAGTCAGTGTTTTTTGAGACTAGTGAGTCGAGTACTTCAACTGTTCCGGCGTCAACTTTAATGATACACAAGACCCAGTGAAATCTGCATATGCACACACGTTTACATGTCTTAATTAAGCGGGCATATGTTAGCAAAAACATGTAGCTATAGCTAGTAGGCAAAAACAGAGAATTTGTAGTACAAGACAGTGTGACTCACCCAAAGTGGTAAGGAAGTAGTATATCTTCATTGTATTTGAGGCGCTTCAAGAACTCTAGCATGCTGCTTTCTACTTCCTTTGCATGATGTTCATTTATCTTCCATGTGAATTCATTAATGGTGTTTGGGTCAATGAACCCAATGCCATAGCGTCCACCTTTTCTCATTTCATATATCTTCATCCTGCATAATACCACAGAAAAGAATATATATAGTAAGGATAATTACAGGTAATGATTGATCTCAAAAGGATCACTACAGCTAGCTTGAGACTTAAATTATAGAAAGAAATCACTTACAGACAATAGCAACTGACGATAGATTTGTCGAGTGCTTCCTTTTTGTATAACTGAAACAGTTCTAAATACTCAACGGACCCAGCTTTCTCATGGTAGTAATGGTCCTCCTTGACATTCACCATGAGGGACACTCGATCTGAAATCTTGGTAATGTTCATGTACCATTGATGCAATTCATACATTCTCGTTGGGAGGTTCTTGACCTTGTCTGGCGCGACCAAAGGTTGGCCCCGGACATATTGCCGTTTTACTTCATCCTATCTAAGCAAAGGCATGGGCTCGATCTCGAGGAGTTGTTCAACAGTGATGTTGAGAACTTCAGCCTGCATTATATGCTCCTCCGTTATTACCACATTGCCCACCTCGGGAACATGCACTGTTTGCCCACAATAATATTGGGGGCGCGTACTGTCACCTGTTGTTGGCACAACAAGCGAGGGGATCGATTGCGCCGCCTGTTCTCCCAGCTGGGGAATGGTTTTCCCGCATTTTTTGGCAGCTGCTTGTTTACTCGATCCCGATGTAGACGTGCTCGCCTCCCTTTGTAGACGTGCTCGATTTAACTTCCTGATGTGGCGCTCATAGTCTGTGTCAACAGGCTTGGAAGCTGGTGGTTGAGCCATACGAATGAAGTGGTCAATCCTTTCCTCAGGCACTTTCTCCCTTGGCGGCGGTGGTGGTTTCGGTGCAAAATGGGCTTCCACCTCGGCCTTCGATATGGCTGTGATTTCCTCCTCGGACTTGTCATAAGACCTCTGCGGAAGAGGCTTCAGGCTTGGACCATATTTATACCGCTTGCCTCCGCCTGTACTTCCTGTACTACCTCGACTCGTACGGCTACGCACCAGAGCTGCGGGGTGTCTCTGCGATTGCTGAGGCGGCGGAGATGGCTGACGGGACTGAGTTGGACGAGGAGGAGTGGCCTGAGGTTGTGCCGGACTTGGAGGAGGAGTGGACGTCTGACGCTGTGGCGGACTTGGAGGAGGAGGATTGTCCCGACACTTTGCCGGACTTGCAGGAGGAGGATTGTCCTGACACTTTGCCGGACTTGGAGGAGTGGGAGTCTGCTGACTCGGTGGCGGATTCTGACGAGGACTCGGGTGACGCGGTGTCGGTGGCCTTGGAAAGATGATGCAATCCTTTTTCCATAGGATGATACGATGTTTGGCCTCTCCGAGAAAGCGCTCGCTGTCACCTCCAGCAATGTCAAGCTGTAGCCTCGAATATGGGTCCAGCACCTCATCAACCACGACGCGAGCAAAGCCCGCTGGAATCGGGTTGCAATGGAAGGTTGCCTCGGGGGGATTTGTGAAAGCACAGCCGTCCGCCACCTTCATGGATATGTTCTTCATTTTGTAGTGTAGCTCGCAGTTAGTGTTCTCCGTGATGTCATCCACGGGGTATCTACCCAGCATTGGGTCGTCCGGGACGGAACCCACACTGCTTCTCGGCATGGATGGGTCGGTGCTATCCAATGCTGGATCATCCGCTAGCTGCTGCAGCTGCTGAGACCCCCTTTGATGGGTAAGTGAGTCGATCTGCTCCTGCTGCCGCTGGAATTTGACTGCCAATTCCGCTTGACTTGCTTCTAGGCCTTGAAGGCGTTCATAGTCCCGCTTCCTCTGCTCCTCCTCCATCTTCCTCTTCTTCTCCTCCGCAATCTTCTTTCTCGCACGGGTTCTGTAGTCGTTGTTCCAGTCTGAAAACCCCTCATACCACGGCAGAGCGCCCTTGCCTCGTGTTCTTCCCGGGTGTTCAGGATTTCCCAGGGCACGTGTAAGCTCGTCGTTCTCTCTGTTGGGCTGGAACACCCCCGTTCCTGCCTCTTCTATTGCAACAAGTATCGCATTGTCGGCTCCCTTCAGACTTGCCCTCGTCGAAACATTTCCTGTCTCCCGGTCCAACTCCCCCCCATGCGCATAGAACCAAGTCCTGACCCTGGCGGGCCAGCTCTTAGTAGCCGGAGTGACACCTGCATCCTCCATCTCTTTCTCAGACTTATCCTACTTAGGCATTGCCACCGATAGCCACCGGCCCCACTTATGGAACTTATCCTTTTTCGGTATTCTTCTTGTTTATTCTCGACCGTTCCTTAGCTAATTCGAATCCTTGAATTTCACGAAATCGGCCCAATGATCACGTTGGTTCTCCGGTGTTCCCTTGAATCTGGAGTCTTCTTTCCTCCGCTGACGTACTTGTTCCATTCACCATTCTTGTAGTTCTTGAATGCAGTCGCCATCATCTTAAGAGCAGCCTCTTTGACTTTCTGCACATCTGCTTCTGTGAAATGATCTGGTAGGGTGAAATGTTCCATGAGAGTATCCCAAAGCAGATCTTTTTGATTCTTGTCGACATAAGTAACATCTGGACGTGGCTTTGCTGGCGCTCTCCATTCTTGAAGTTTGATCGGGAGTTGGTCCTTCACAAGAACTCCGCACTGACGAACGAACTTGTCCGTAATCTTCTTAGGCGCTATTGGTTTGCCAGTAGGGCCGCATGCCTCGATATTGTACTTTACGCCCGGCTTCAACTTTTTATTCGGGCCTCGTTTCGTCCTTTTTTCTGAAGATTTGCTCGATCCGGATGGCTGAAAGAACAAAGATCGATTCGTTAATATATCTTCAAGTCATTTAAAACATGTGATGATCACCAGATGCCTGCTTATATAAATATATATACCTCGTCGGTGTTTGTTGTTTCAGGATCATGTTCTTCGTCATCGTCATAATCATTCATGACTTCGTCGTGATCGAATATCATATCACCCTCTCCGGTGTTGTTTAGAAATTCGGAGCCGTCATAATCTTCTTCATTTTGATTATCATCTGCCCCGCGTATCATATCGAACATGGTCTGTTCTCCCTCTCTGTCGGTATTGTCTGCCATAGCTTTTGTTTAACTAATTCAAAAGAAATATAAAACAATTTAGTATTCAAATCTCGAATAATAGATATAATCTCGAATACATCGTCCAGAATAATAGATATAATCTCGAATACATCGTCCAGAATAATAGATATAATCTCGAATACATCGTCCAGAATAATAGATATAATCTCGAATACATCGTCCAGAATAGTAGATAATATTAAATAGTACATCACTGGCTATTAGCTAATAAAGATCGAATACTACAGAAGAATCTAGGACACTCGCGGTTCCTCCGCGCGGGCAGTGGACACCCAAAGAGAAGGAACCCTCATAGGATCATAGCTGAAGTGAGATCCCCGAAGATACTGCCACGTATTGGAGAACCTGCCGCCCTCTAACGCAACCATGTAGCGATGGACGTGCTCGTCCTCCTCCCTGACACGGCGACGTACCACCTCCGGCAGGGCCGGGTCCCTCCGCACCGAAACTGGCCCACGCGAACGCCACCAAACGAGATCAGGGTCGACGACTGGACCCGCGGCCGGGTTCCTCGTCAAGCGGCGCGCCCCTCCAAGCAGCACCTCCGGTGCCAGCCAGCGGAGCCAGTCCGGACATGGGTCGGCTGGGCGCGTCGTCATGACGGGTCGATGGCGAGGATGCGGGCGGCATCGTCGAGAACAAATACTAGCTATATGCCCATAAAAAGTAACATTTTTAATGATTGGATTTTGATAACTAAAATTTCTAACATTTCTATATATATAACTAACATTTCTATAACATTTCTAACAATGCTATATATAACTAACATTTCTATAAAATTTCTAATATTTTAGAACTAAAAACAGAAAAAATTATAACATTTCTATATATATAACTAACATTTTTATAACTATTTCTATAACTAAAAACAGAAAAATTTCTAACAATCCTAACTTTTTATAACTATATATTTCTATAACTAAAAACAGAAAAATTTCTACAATTTCAAACATTTCTAACAAATCTAACAATTCTAACATTTCTAACTATTTCTAAAAACATAAAATGTCTAACAATTTCTTAAAACAGAAAAATCTATAACTAAAATGTATGTGTGTGTGTGTGCGCACCGGCCGGCTAGGCGAGAGGCGACGGGCTGCAAGGCGACGGGGGCAACACGACGGGCGGCGGCACGACGGGACGGGACGACGTCTGGGCAGGCGGCGGCAGGGCGGCGGCGAGCGAGGCAGCGGCGGCGGCGGCGGCGACGGGACGGGCGGCGGCACGACGGGACGGGCGGCGACGACGGGACAGGCGGCGGCGAGGCGGCGACGCGGGGGACGGGCGGCGGCGAAGGCGGCGATGGTGCGAGAGGAGAAGAAGCAGAGGAAGATGAGAAAGCGGCGAAATTTTGAAGTGTTTACTTATATAGAAGGCACCTTTAGTACGGTTGGAGCCACCAACCGGTACTAAAGGTCTGTTTTGGCCAGCCAAGCGTGAGCGACCCCTTTAATACCGGGTGGTGGCACAAACCGGACTAAAGCCCCCTTTAGTACACGACACGGTACTAAAGGGGTGCTTGCTTGCAGTCTTGATCTTGAAGTTTAGTCCCACCTCGCTAGTCGAGGGGCTACATGACTGGTTTATAAGCCCAGTCGGTAGCTCTCTCGAGCTCCTCTCCTAATCAGGCCTCTGGGCCTACTGTCCTCCTCGCCTTGTGGGCCTACTGGGCCTTCGCGGGCCTGCATCCTGGCCCAATGAAAGGTTGTGTCGCTAGTCGTATGCAGGCCGCTTTGGCCCAGTAGGCGGGCTTTTTTTTGCTTTTTTTTTTGCTTTATTTTTTTTGCTTTATTTATTTTTGAGTTGTTTTTTGTTGTATTTAGAGTTTCTTTGTGAATATTTTTGCTTTAGGTACAAAAAATTACAAACTTTCTCTTAGTGCCGGTAGATTTCAAATTTGAATAGTTTAAATTTTGAATTATATGAAATTTGTGTGAATCACTAGTTTGTGAATAACTTAACTTTGAAAAAAGTTTTTCCAGTGATTCTTTTTTCTTATGTTCAATATTAGTGTGTTTTATCATTATATTCAATTTAGTAATGCTTAGGTTATTTAAAAAATGAAATGCCTTTGTAACAGTTTAGTTTTCGTCGGAAACCCTGATACTTCGAACGTGATTGTCCATTTTGTACACGAAGTGCATCCAGTTTTTGCCGTAACCCTCTCTACTTTCTTGCACATGCTATTTGTATGAAATTATGGTACCATGCCAACTTTCAACCTTTTCTGAGTTCATTTGAATTGCTTTTCAATTTCAGGGTCATTTAGCTCGAAAAAATCAGTAAATGCATGAGAAGAATTTGTTTGCACATAAAATTTCTTCGCGTTTCAAATGCCAAAATACATAACTACCCTAACTATTACAGACATTCCCTCCTGGGTGTGAAACACAGAAGAAAGTGATGATAGTGAAGCCGATCACATCCCAGATCTTTGGGTGTGAAACTTTTTCTTCGCGTGTGTCCCTTTGCGCCGTAACCATGGAAAATCTTCATCATTTAACGGGATGCTCGGGTCAATATTCACTGTGAATGGAGCAATTTCATCAAACTTTTCATAATCTTCTGACTTGTCTGTCTTGTCATCCACTCCCACGATGTTTCTCTTCCCAGAAAGAACTATGTGCCGCTTTGGCTCATCGTACGATGCATTCGCTTCCTTATCTTTTCTTTTTCTTGGCTTGGTAGACATGTCCTTCACATAGAAAACCTGTGCCACATCATTGGCTAGGACGAATGGTTCGTCTGCATACGCAAGATTGTTGAGATCCTTTGTTGTCATTCCGCATGCGGGTCTTCCGTTACCCGCCTCGTGTCATATTGATCCATTTGCACCGAAACAAAGGGACCTTTAAACCACGTCGATAGTCAAGTTCCCATATGTCCTGTATATAACCATAATATGTTTCCTTTCCCGTCTTGGTTTCTGCATCAAAGCGGACACCACTGTTTTGGTTGGTGCTCTTCTTATCTTGGGCAATCGTGTAAAATGTATTACCATTTATCTCGTACCCTTTGAAAGTCATTATATTCGAAGATGGTAACTGGGACAGCAAGTACAGGTCATCTTCAATAGAGGTGGCATGCATGGTACGTGTCTGCAACCAGTTGGCGAAACTCCTGGTTTGTTCACGTGTAATCCACTCATCAGACCGCTCCGGGTGTTTGGAGCGTAGCAAATTCTTGTGTTCATCCATATACGGAGCCACCAAGGTGGAATTCTGTAGAACTGTGTAGTGTGCTTCAGTGAGAGAATGTCCGTCCATACATATTATTTGTTCCCCTCCTAGCGTGCCTTTTCCATCCAATCTGCCCTTATGCCGCGATTCAGGAACACCAATCGGCTTATGGTCAGGAATAAAGTCAACACAAAACTCAATGACCTCCTCATTTTGATGGCCCTTGGAGATGCTTCCTTCTGGCCTAGCACGGTTATGAACATATTTCTTTAAGACTCCCATGAACCTCTCAAAGGGGAACATATTGTGTAGAAATACAGGACCCAAAACGTTAATCTCTTCGCATAGGTGAACTAGGACGTGCGTCATGATGTTGAAGAAGGATGGTGGGAACATCAACTCGAAACTGACAAGACATTGCACCAAATCATTTTGTAACCTTGGTATGATTTCTGGATCGATTACCTTCTGAGAGATTGCATTGAGAAATGCACATAGCTTCACAATGGCTAATCGAACGTTTTCCGGTAGAAGCCCCCTCAATGCAACCGGAAGCAGTTGCGTCATAATCACGTGGCAATCATGAGACTTTAGGTTCTGGAACTTTTTCTCTACCATGTTTATTATTCCCTTTATATTCGACGAGAAGCCAGACGGTACCTTAATACTGAGGAGGCATTCAAAGAAGATTTCCTTCTCTTCTTTGGTAAGAGCGTAGCTTGCATGACCCTGATGTATGCCGTCTTCTCCGTGCATACGTTGCTGGTCCTCCCGTGCCTCAGGTGTATCTTTTGTCTTCCCATACACGCCCAAGAAGCCAAGCAGGGTCACACAAAGATTCTTTGTGACGTGCATCACGTCGATTGCAGAGCGGACCTCTAGGTCTTTCCAATATGGCAGGTCCCAAAATATAGATTTCTTCTTCCACATGGGTGCGCGTCTGTCCGCGTCCTTCGGAACAGGTTGTCTGCCAGGACCCTTTCCAAATATCACCTTCAAATCCTTGACCATATCATGTACATCAGCACCAGTACGATGGCGAGGCTTCGTCCGGTGATCCGCCTCACCTTTGAAATGCTTGCCTTTCTTTCTTACGGGATGCCTGCTCGGAAGAAATCGGCGATGTCGTGTACACATTCTTCTTACAACTATTCAAATATATACTGTCGGTATCATCCAAACAGTGCGTGCATCCGCGGTATCCATTGTTTGTCTGTCCTAAAAGGTTACTGAGAGCAGGCCAATCATTGATGGTCACGAACAGCAATGCCTTGAGGTCAAATTCTTCCCCCATGTGCTCATCCCACGCACGTACACCTGTTCCATTCCACAGCTGTAAGAGTTCTTCAACTAATGGCCTTAGGTACACATCAATGTCGTTGCCGGGTTGCTTAGGGCCTTGGATGAGCACTGGCATCATAATGAACTTCCGCTTCATGCACAACCAAGGAGGAAGGTTATACAAACATAGAGTCACAGGCCAGGTGCTATGGTTGCTGCTCTGCTCCCCGAAAGGATTAATGCCATCTGCGCTTAGACCAAACCATACGCTCCTTGCGTCATCTGCAAACTCCTTCCCGTACTTTCTTTCGATTTTTCTCCACTACGACCCGTCAGCGGGTACTCTCAACTTTCCGTCATTCTTACGGCCTTCTCTGTGCCATCTCATCGCCTTGGCATGCTCTTTGTTTTGGAACAAACGTTTTAACCGTGGTATTATAGGAGAATACCACATCACCTTGGCAGGAATCTTCTTCCTGGGGCGCTCGCCCTCGACATCACCAGGCTGATCGCGGTGATCTTATAGCGCAATGCACCACATACCGGGCAAGCGTTCAAATCCGCGTACTCACCGCGGTACAGGATGCAATCATTAGGGCATGCATGTATCTTTTGCACCTCTAACCCTAGAGGGCGACAGCCTTCTTTGCTTCAGACGTACTCTCGGAAATTCGTTGTCCTTTGGAAGCATATCCTTTATCATTACCAGCAACTTTCCAAATCCCCTGTCAGATACACCATTCTCTGCCTTCCATTGCAGCAATTCCAGTGTGGTGCCCAGCTTTTTCTTGTCACCTACGCAATTCGGGTACAACAATTTTTTGTGATCCTCTAACATGCGCTGCAACTTCTTCTTCTCCAAATCACTTGCGCAGTTTGGCATCGGCAATGGCCCGACCTAGATCATCAACGGGCTCATCTGATGCCTCTTCTTCAGCTTCTTCCCGTATTGCCGGTTCAGCTTCTTCCGCATTACCGGCTCAACTTCTTCCCCCATTGTTGTATCATCGTATTCAAGGAACCCATGGCCAGGATAGCTGTCGTCGTCCTCTTCTTCTTCATTGTCTTCCATCATAACCCCTCTTTCTCCGTGCTTGGTCCAAACATTATAGTGGGGCATGAAACCGGACTCAAACAGGTGGACATGAATGGTTCTTGACGTAGAGTAATTGTGACCATTCTTACAGACACCACATGGACAAGGCATAAAACCATCCGCCCGCTTGTTTGCCTCAGCCACAAGCAGAAAAGTATGCACGCCCTCAACGAACTGGGGTGAGCATCGGTCATCGTACATCCATTGCCGACTCATCTTCATTACACAACACCGAATAGACCAAATTAATACAAGTTCATACATAAAGTTCATACAACACTTAAATGCAACAAACAAATAACTCTCTAGCTAAAGCATTTAAATGCAACAACAAATGCGATCAAGATCGCAACTAAGGTAACAATTGATCCAACAACATAATGATACCAAGCCTCACTATCGATGGCATATTTTCTAATCTTTCTATTCTTCAAGCGCATTTTCTCCATCTTGATCTTGTGATCATCGACGACATCGGCAACATGCAACTCCAATTCCATCTTCTCCCCCTCAATTCTTTTCAATTTTTCTTTCAAGTACTCATTTTCTCTTTCAACTAAATTTAACCTCTCGACAATAGGGTCGGTTGGAATTTCCAGTTCACATACCTCCTAGATAAAAATATCTATGTCAACTTGATGGGTATAATTTGTCATAAACACGAAATGCAACTAATAGTTTTAAAAGAGAATATACCACATCCGAATCATAACAAGGATGAGGGCCGACGGGGACGGATATCAAAACCATGGCACTATGGATAACAAACAACGTACGGGTAAGATAATTATTACATGATTAACTATATATCCAAATCACACAAACATCAATTTTTTATATAAAATTACATGAACAAGAGGCTCACCACAAGGTGGTGCCGGTGACGGGACGGTGTGGGCGATCGACGGTGGTTACGACGGAGATTTAGAAGGCACTAAGTAAACCACACCTACATATGCAAACTAAGTGTTATTTTTGACCTCAAATTGCATATAAATCAAATACTAGCACATATATATATATTTCCTCCCAAATTACTAAACTCACAAATTAGTAACTATATAAAGCATTGCAAGAGCTAATCTAGCAATGAGAGATGAAAGGACAAAGTTGCTAACCTTTGTGATCATTTGAATGGATGGGGGCCTTCAAATCTTGACAAATTTTGGGCAAAATTTGTGGTGAGCTCGAGGGGAAGCGGAAGAACAGAGAGGAGAGGAGAGGGG
Organism: Aegilops speltoides; assembly: GCA_021437245.1. Lineage (NCBI taxonomy): Eukaryota > Viridiplantae > Streptophyta > Magnoliopsida > Poales > Poaceae > Aegilops > Aegilops speltoides. Next base: position 530,991,662 of record CM038143.1, on the reverse strand, counting down.
AAAGGGGGAAGAACAGAGCAAGCTGGACGAAGGGTTTATATGCAGGAGGACCTATAGTACCGGTTCGTGGCACAAACCGGTACTAAAGGTGCTGGAGGGGGCCCAGACTGACAACATCCTGCCACCACCCTCATTAGTACCGGTTCGTGGCACGAACCGGTGCTAAATGTTAGCCACGAACCGGTACTAATGAGAGCGGCCCGGCTAGCCGTTGGAACCGGCACTAATGTATACATTAGTGCCGGCTCTAATACAAACCGGCACTAATGTGCTTCATGTTTGACCCTTTTTCTACTAGTGTGGGAAAGCCAATGATACTGCGGTTTTAGTACTTTTTTTATATCAGCATATGGCTAACTCTGTTTGCTTCTATATCTTGTGCTTATATATTATATCTGTTTTGGTGTGTGTATGTGCCAACATGCCTTTCTTGTTGCATGCCCTCCGGGAATCCTTTCTTGTTGCATACCCCGACGGAGAGGAGATGGTGATGATGAGGCTCAAAAACATGATGATGATAGATGCTCAGGCCTTGAGGGTGTATTGGAAACCTGTTGTTCTGTCTATTCAGTTCAAGTAGTTGAGTTACAAATATAGTATATTTTTGAAAGTACATGTTCTAACATAATAAATATAAAATCTCAACCTGCTTACACTATGTTTTTAAATTAAGTATTGCATGTTCATCTGCTGAAGCAATGTATTTTACTTTTTATTGAGTTGAAGTCAGCCATTTCATATTAAGCAAACAGTGACTGGATCAGTTCCTTACCCGGTGCAACGCTATATGTACCTGCTCTGGGTCATCTTTATCCGGTACATTTGAGGAATATTTGCCAATCAGTTCCCATTTTAAATATCTACTTCTTTCTATACCACAACTCTACCTTTATGGTTTATATTCTTGATCTTCTCATCCCTCATATTCACCTCTTCCTAAATGATTTGGCACTCCTTAATTAATGTATGTAATTTATTGTTTGGTTTAGTATTCCTTGCCTTTTGCTTAGAACATTTTCACCTATGTACAAAAGCTAGCATCAGATGTCAACTTAAATCTATATTATCTTATAGGTCAATGGTTGGTTACAATGTTTAGCTAGATTCTTGATGGAGCTAGCGGAGAGAGCAGGGAGGGAGGGCAAAAGCAGGAAACTTGGATGTTGGATGTTATAGTCGCAGAATAGGAGGGCCTCTATGTGTCTCTTTCAGAGCCTACGAAATAGGGGAGAGACGTATCGGAGTAGCTCCGAATCTGCCCAGATGCAGCATCAATTTGGTTTCAGGCTTTTAGCCTGTTGGGACCATCCCCCTCCCCCTCTCCCTGTCTCTCGCCTGTTCCTCTCACCTCCAGGCTCCACGGACTTGGCCCCAGCCTGACTCAGGAGCGCTGGTGATCACGCCCTCTCTCTCTTTCCGCTGCCTCCCCTGCCATGCTCGAAGGCTATGCCGCAGAACTAGGACGCGTCCTGCAGCCCGTTGGTCGGAAAAAATGAGTCCAACACCGCAATAACCTCAATCGCAGGCTACCTCCCATCTTACAAGATCTACAATTCCATCTGCATAATGCGACGTGTTTCCATATGCCTCTCATTCTCACAACGGGTTGCACCATTCCAACCCATTGTAATTGTGTCTGCTCTGTTGCTTTCTCTCCCTGAAGCCCCGACACGGTTCATGTTAATTTGGCTGCTACTACTGCCGTGCTAAGATACTAGTTAAGGGGTTACAAGAAGATGACGACATATATAGGCAGTGTGTCGTTTATAAGTGTGTGTGATGCTTAGGCGGCGGGAGGTTAGTGAATGAATTAGGTATCATCTTTTAATGTGTTACCTAGTCATGAAATCCGTGACTATATCGTACCTGAGCTTTAAAGGTCTTTTCTCCATGGAGGTTTGGCCACATATGTGTGCTCTGCTACACTATCACCATCTCGCCTCAACCTCAACGCTGATTGCCAAGATGGTGGGAGATAGTGCATTCAGAGCTTGCATTGAAGAGCAAACCCATTATCAGTGTTATAGCCCCACACACCATCTCATAGTACCTAGAAGGCTGTCCAACACATCATTGGTCATATTATCCGTTAAATTTGTTACCAAGTCCAGCACCCATTAAAATCATGGTCATCAAGGCCATTATCACCACTACCATGGTCATGAAGGAAATAGGCATTCGACTCCCGCTCTAGCTCGGACAATTTTATGTGTGCCTACACCCAGTACGTTGCTCCACCTCCATCTCAATGTCCAAATGGAAACAAGCGAAAGAACAAGGTGTAGCCAATGATCAGTGGTCTACTTATCCCGCCACTTCGCTGCCTCATGAATTATCACCTACTTCTGTTTGTTATGCTCCACGTAATCCCAACATGCACAGTAGATCGCCTGTTTCGTCCCTTTCAGTTCTTCGAGAGCCGCATTTGGCCTCTGTTTCTTGTAGTCATGCACACTCTGCAAGTGAGCGTGCAACATGAACCGGTCCTTCGGCTGGAATGTCACATGTGTCCTTCTGCAAGTGAGTTACATACTTGTGAGTGATTGTTATTTACAAAGGGGTAACTATTCAACCGTTTCATATTCGGAAGAGTATTTTGAAGCTTCATCCAAGTTTCAGTTGTTCTATTCATATCTTTTGCTCCTGGGGATAATACAATAAATCCAGTCCATTTGGTTGGTACCTTGGCAATATTGATCTTATTTGCCAAACTGATAAGTTGTATCAATTTTTTCATTTTTTGAAGGTTTTCTTTCTGTGGATAATTGCTCACTACTTCATCGACGTTGTATGCCTGACAAGTGATTTGAATTCAAGATGACCTCAGAGTTTGCTGAGATCAATATTGCTGGACGAAACACGAAATTTGTCAATTCAAGATTACGTAAGGCAAAGATAATAGTCAAATCGAACGATTCATTTCTGAATCATGATTTTGCAACTATGAAATCCCATGTGCATGTCTAAACTTGTCTGGTCTACTCTGCAATTTATATCATGCTTCTTTACTAGTTTATGAATGGGTTTATTTCTTGGACAATTATCAATGGGTATTTGTATCCAGCTACCGATAATTTTATTAAGATGCCATTTATAGATCGGGGGATCAGCCTTGAATTTTGTGTGTGTTTACTTCTGTAGCTACATTTTGTGCCATTGACCTATGAAGCTCTGGTATTGGAGAAGTAATGTCCAGCCTTACACTAACTATTTTGTGAAATTGACCAATTGTAGCTAGTGCAATCAGTATAAGCCGTTTATTTCTCTTGATCTGATGGTGATGATCAATCCACACTGCTAGTTCACGTGCGCAGTATCTGTGTGGCCGAATCCGAGCAATTGCACAGTAACATGCTTCCGGGGCAAAATCGTAAGATATGCAAGTCAACCAAATCACAAATGACCTGGACCCGGCCACCGGTGGTGTCCACTCGTGACTCCCGGGTGACCCCAATACTATTCTCCACATCGGACACCCCTAACCGACTAGTCGTAGAGGTGCCTTCAACGAGTTACTCCTCGGACGTTTAGCCATGGCAGCCATGGTGGAGGGTGCGCAACTGAACGGAAGCGAAAGCCGTGGGAGTCGATCTATCGCCGTATTTTACGTTAGTGATTATACTGAGATTCTTTAACATCAGTTAACCTAGAAGCCCAATATGACAGTGTTCGATTCTATTTTCTTGATCTGTTCGACTAGCTTCTCAATTGTGGAAGGATGATTAACAACCATGCATGTGGTATTCTTCCAAATCCTCCGAGTTGACCCATCATTATCCACAACTGATGGTAGATGAGTTGGCCCTTGGTCTCCGCTCGGGGGCGGCAGAGGCAGGTGGACTAGCTAGGAGGCCGACCGAGAGGAAAGCAGATGCACGACGCTTGGGAAGCCAAGGGGGAAGTAGACGAGTGCTGGCGGCATCTGCGTAATTCAGGCCAGCGGCTTATAGCTACGAACGAGCGCCAGCCCTGGCCCCCCTAACAGCAGAGATGCAGTGCTAATTTGCTGATGGATAGTGCAAAAATAAGTGATTGTTTGCTGTTTAAAGCCTATTTTTCAATAGCTTGGCCCTCCCTAAGTTGTTTTAAGAGGCCTCTTGTTTTAGTACCATTCGACCTAGCTGATACAATTTTCCTAGATCCATCACAGACCGCCACTACGTGTGCCGTACGCCCGTACCGTTATTCCAACCTTATGCAACAAACTCTAGAATGCCCTCAAAAATTGACGGTCAGATTTAGCTTATACTGCTCACCCCTCTCAGCAGTATAAGGTACCGATAAGGTACCTTTGCAATCAGTACCCATTTATTTCTCTTGATTTGATGTTGAGGATTAATCCACACTGCTAGTTCACGTGCGTAGTATAAGCAAGAACAAACAGCATGCACCAAAAACAAATCTATGTCTTATTTAACCTCTAGTATATATCAGGATCGGTCCCGGTAGTTGCCCAAGAAGTTAAAGAACTTACGTCATCGATGATGCTAGTTTACATACCGCTAGATCTAGTGCCTCTTTTGCAGCCATGTCATGCTCCACTTGATCTGGCGCCGGTGAGGTCGTCTGCAATATCGTGTGCCTCTGCAGCCGTAGCTTCTAAAAATCCTCATGGTTCTTTGCCTAGCTGAAAGTCACCGCACAACCTCTATCTGGGCACTGCTACACATACAATACTTGTCCATCCGGTATGACATGTGCATGCTTTAACGCAGGCGATGCACATGTTCCTTGTGTCTATATATTCGCACGCTTGCTTGCACATCATGTAAATGCATGCATATAAACGGCTGCAATCCTTTTGCAACTAACATTGTCCCTGTACTACTTGTGCATACTTTACGCCATCCATGGAGGATGTATTTCTAGACACTCTTAATTCCGAGCACACTAATATTGCATCAAGTGAGGTAATTCCGTAATTGGAATGAAAGCTTCAGCCAAGAACATCTTTCCTCACACCTCTCATTCCCAACCAATGTAGCAAATCAGCACTACTAGTTGGGGCATCTGATATTGATCTCCTTTGGTGGCTATTGTAAAAGGGGCTCTGGTAGGGCAAGGGTCTATATAAGAAGGATACGTGCAAAGGATATGAGGCAGCAATGCGCGCTATATGCTTTATAACTTTGACGCTAGCTACTGAAAGGTTGGTAGGTATGTTAATTAGCCTCGATTCATGAATAGCTGGTATTTTTAGGTAATTACCTGGTCCAAAATGCTAAATGTAAGATCATACAATAAATATGCGAAATGCTAAATATATACTCCCTCCATTCTAGTTTACAGGACAGCCACAAAAATATTGAAGACTCCCGTATACAAAGGCTAATGATGAACTCCACCCTGTTTTTGCAGTTATTTTCTGGATCCCAGGGAGTAGAATCATCGTGTAATTAAGATGAAGGAAATGACTTTATTCTTCAGAATGAGATTTATGACAATGCTAGTTCTGTTGGTCCCATCCTCCTCCTTGTTTTTCACTATATCCCAACACCATGTCCAACAACGAAGATGAGTTGGGGTTTCCGGCACACCCTCTAAACTGGGACTCAGTAGATGAGATCGATGGAGGAGTACATGACTAGATTGTGAGCATAAGGGACATATCGGAGAATGACGCCTTTGGCATGGTGGACGTGATGATCATCACGATCGAGGAGCACGACACTAGTGTCATGGCAGAGACCATCATCAAAGAACAGATCACAGCCGAGGCTACAGTGGCGGGGAATGATGGACACGGCACCAATGGAAGATGCCTCATTTCGACATGAAAAAAAAGCCAATACATCTTCATCACTGATTCAGACATGGACACACAAGATGACACCGAAAAACAAAACGCCACTAGTGTGGCGGATGGCTTGGTCGACATGGACCGTCCATCAGTATTTTCGTCACATGCATGTATCGTACACATGTAAATATCTTTTGAGGTGAATCTATATACACATGAATTTCAAGCACCTAATCCAACAACGATGTAGAAAGTTTTAAAAAGTATGAGAATCAACATTTGTTCGGGTAGTTTTTTGTCGTTATGGATGTGTTACATTGATTTCTCGTCCATGCAGTACACGAGAGGGGGGGGGGTCCTCCCATTGATTGATTTTTGACTTGTCAACGATGTTATAGTCTTCTTGAACCAGTTTGAACTCGATGCCAGGGATCAAAATGATAGCTTGGAGGATTTAATCACTACTAGAAAAAATCTTATACACAGAATCTTACCAGCAGCGCTCTTCAAAATACAACGCTACTGCTATTTAGCAGCAGTGCGTGCCAGGAAAACGCGCTGCTGAAAATAGCAGTAGCACGTCCCCTCTAAACCGCGCTACTGTTCTAATTGCCATGACCTCGGCGTCCAGCTAGTTATAGCAGTAGCGCCCTATACAGAACCGCGCTACTGCTATAGATGTTAGCAGCAGCGCACTTCTATAAAACTCGCTACTGCTAAGTTCAGCCCACAAGTTTAGTCCCACCTCGTTCCGCGAACAGTGTGTTTACCACCTTAAATATGTTACTTCTCAAACTATCACAACCACTTGGTCTTCACTGAACTCTATGTGTAGAATTTGTGGCTGCAATATGAGTCATCTCCGGTTCTTACCGGAGAGGACTCATATTGACAATTCAGACTGTACACAAAAAGATCATTGAGGCCAATGTATTTTTGCATTGACAGACAATGTATTTTTGCATGCTTACACTTAGCAGTAGCGCTTTTAGTAGCAAAGCGCTACTAGTCCAACTTAGCAGTAGCGTGCCGCGCTACTGCTATTCTCCTTAGCTGTAGCGCGTTTTCGTACCCGCGCTACTACTAACCCTACCTTATCCCCACGCGGTCGACCCTCTCTCTCACTCGATCACTCTTCCCCTCCCAGTCACTCTCACCCGCGCCGATAACCGTTGCCTCCGTCGCCGCCGTCGCCGTCATCCGTCCGCCACCGAGGTACTCCCTCCTTCCGTCCCTCCTCCTCCCACCCCACCCTCCTCCCTCCTCCTCCCACCGCGCCATCCTCCCTCCTCCTCCCACCGCGCCCTCCTCCCTGCGCCTGCGGCCGCCCCATCCTCCCTCCTCCACCGACAGCCCTCCTCCCACCACCCCTCCCTCCTCCTCCTCCAGCAGCCCCCCCTCCTCCTCCGGCCGCCCCCTCCCCGTCCTTTCTCCTCCCTCCCTCCCTTGTCTCTGTTCTTGCAAATCATAGCTGTTTTGAATAAAATAGAAGTAAGAAAATTTAGGGTAGAACTAGGGTAGTAGAATTTTTAGCAAGTGTTTAATAGAAATAGTTTATTTAGTAAGTGATCAATATAACTAGTTTATTTATACAAGTGCTTAATAGAACTAGTTTATTTAGTAAGTGCTTAATAGAACTATTTTATTTATAGTAAGTGCTTAATAGAACTAGTTTATTTAGTAAGTAGTTAATAAAACTAGTTTATTTAGTAAGTAGTTAATAAAACTAGTTTATTTAGTGTTAGGATTATATATAAGAAATTTTCAAATGTTTTTTTTTCATATTTTGAACCATTGAAATGCAATGACCATCGATAAGTGGCCTATGTTTTGCTGGAGTGTTGATTAATTTCCGTTCCGGCAAATTTCAGGCGCTCGATATGTCCTTTTTTAGCAAAGGTCATGCCGAATTTTTTGGGTTTTGCCGTCGAGTTATAATCTTTGAGTTTTGAACACAGGAGATGTCTGATGACGATGGGATCCCGGAGTGCGGGTACTGCTATGATGACCGGGGTGTGTGCGACAGGTTTCCTCACCTGCAAAATGATAGGTTTTTCACTGTGAAGCTGGAAGAGACCTTCGATGTTTGTACGGTATGCAACGACAATCATTTCATCGTAATTAATATCATCACTTGTGCTTCTTTTGTTCAACGTGTAATTTATGGATTTTTTTCAATTCGACTAGTACATCTCGTGCCATGCTAGACCATTTGTATTGGTGAAGCTTGGTTTTAGTTTAGATGACTTTGAGAATGTGGAGACGAGGAGGGCTCACTTAAGAACTAAACATGGTTATGAGTTTCTGGTTAAGTTGTACAATGCGGTCAATCGCTCCCATTTCGGTTGCTCTAATTGGGAAGCTCTCTGCAAGGCACACGGATTTGAGGAGGGAATGCGAATAAGATTTGATATTCGTCCCGAAGATTATGATGATGATGATAATATCGATATCTAGGTGGATGTGGATATGCCTCCAGTTTTACCTAGATGTGAGTTTGTCAAACTAATTTGTTAAGTACAGTACTTTATGTTGTTAATTTAAAAATATTTGGTGTTCATCCGTACTAAACTTATTTATTTATAATTGTCAGCTTATTTCTTATCTTCAAGAAATACTCGGAAGGTAGTAGACAACACATACTACAGCTATGACTCCAAGCTTAATTGTGAGGAGAAAGATTATCTTGTCTCATTCATAGAAGATGTTGAGGCCTTCAAAACCAGTCACTCTATCAGCCCAAATTATACTAGATACGTGCCACTAGTCCATAAATTGCTTGATGGTAACTTCATTGCCAAAAACTTGGTAAGATTTTGTTAATGATGGTAACTTCATTGCACATATTATTCTTAAGTAAACTACATTGCTAACTATATATGTTACTATTTCATTTTTGAACAGAGGCTCCCGAAGCAGGTTGTGCCTGACATGCTATTTACCGAAGGTGATATGCATATGGTTAGCTTACGACCAACTCCTTTGGAGGCTTACCATACTGCATACTCGATTTCTTCAAATGATGGAAGGGTCAAAATCAAAGAATGGAGCAAAGTGATGAATGTGCACATGCAAATAATTGGATACAAAATGAATGTGCGCAAGCCACAAGTTGGAGATAGGTTTATGTCCATTCTCCATTATGGTGAAGGACCGGTTTATCTGTTTTATGGTATTTTAGCTAGGAGAGAGGAGTAGGTCCTAAGTATTAAGAACAATTAGTTAGTGTTGATTATATATGACTACAATGTCTTAGACTTGATGGTGGTGCCGAGCAGGAGTAGTGATTATGAGTACTATGATGATGATGAGGAGTTGTTATTATAACTAGTGACGAAGTTGTTATATGATGTCTCATCATGGACGAAAATGATGATTATGGGGAGTTATATAACAATGATATATTATGATGATAAGTTGTTAATGCTATTATGATGATGATGAAAAGTTATTATGTCATTGGGTGAAAGAACCGCGGATTAGTTTCAAATGGATGAATCCAAAGTAACCATTGGTTACTTTGGATCCATGCACTTGAAACTAATCCAAGGTTCTTTCACCTAGTGATTTAATAACTCATTATGATGTAAAAACAATCTCTAAATTGCTACTGTATGAAAAATTGTATACAGGTGTATGAATATGACCTAAAATTCAAAAGAAATGGAATACGAAATAATAGTAGTAGCGGTTGTTTTCGAAAGCGCTACTAGTAATTAACAGTAGCGATTGGCAAGGAAAGCGCTATTACTAAAATGATATATCAGTAGCGAGTGCCAGTCCGCGCTACTGCTAAGCTTAGCTGTAGCTCCTTATCAGTAGTGCGCTTACCCGCGCTACTGATAGGACAAAAACCAGCGCTACTGCTAGGCTTTTCCCTAGTAGTGTATTATGACCACGAATCTTCACATTGCTCTCAAAAGGTCGGAAGCTCTTCCGGTCATATGTTGACTGGGGCACAACCAATTGGTATCCGGTGTCCTCTGCTAAACTCACAAATCTTTTATTAGCATAATTGCTTTGTACTCCCTCTGTTTCTAAATATAAGACCTTTTAGAGATTTCACTACGGACTATATACGAAGCAAAATGGATGAATCTACACTCTAAAATATGTCTATATACATTCGAATGTAGTTTATAATAAAATCTCTAAAAAGTCTTATATTTGGGAACGGAGGAAGTATTTACTAATGTTTATGGGCAACATATTAGATGAAAACCTCATTTGGGTGCAAATATGAAAACTTACGCTATAAACCATCCGATCTCAAATGAAGACAAGTTTGGTGCATCTGCCGCCACTTAGATCACACTTGGCAGATGAGAAATCATGTGACATTGTATCCTAAATATCTCTAACAAATGTATTTCTGGGTCAGTTTGATGCTTTTTCGCTAAGGTGTAAATTGTACTCCCGTCATTTTCATTTTACTGTGAAGTGTAGTACCAGAGACAAAGAGATAATCATCCGCCAAAAAAAGAAGAAGAGAAATTTAGATTGTGCTGCTTGCTGTAAAGTGCACTTCCTCCTCCATATACGAGCGAGAGGCTGAATCCTATTTGGCGCCTTAAGCGCCGAATACAGTGCATTTCGTACGGGGCGCACACCCCTCTGTACACTTGTTTTTGTAGCTGGGCCGGCCCGTTCTACTGATTTCTGTTTGTAAAACAAAAACAAGCGCGCGTGCCAGGTCGAACTGCGGACCTTCTGGTTAACACAAGCTACGCTAACCACCCTGCTACGTCCACCTTACATGCTCAATAGAAACTTCTTCATTCTTTTTATCTTACGTCTTTTTCTTTTTTCTATTCCTTTTTTCTTTGCTCTCTTTTCCTTTTTTTTTATCATTGTTCTTTTTTATTGGAAATGGTTTTGTTCGGTTTTTTATTCTTTTTTCTTAATGCTAATTGAAAGAAACTTTTTAAAACGATTGAACTTTTTTCGAAATTGATGAACTTTCATTAAATTGAATGAACTTTTTCAAAACCAAATGAATTTTTTTTCAAATTCAATGAACTATTTTCGAATTTAATGAACTTTTTTCAAATTTAATAAACTTTTTTTAAAAAATTCGTGAACTTTTAACTTCAAAATCGATGAACTTTTACCAAATCCGATGAACTTTTTTCAAATTTGATTTTTTTCTTCAGATTTGATGAACTTTTTTTTGAATTCAATGAACTTTTTTTAAAATTTGATGAACTTTTTTGAAATTTGATGAACTTTTTTAAAATTCGATGAACTTTTTTGAAATTTGATGAACTTTTTTAAATTTGACGAACTTTTTTTTAAATTCAATGAACTTTTTTTCAGTTTTTGATGAACTTTTTTGAAATTTGATGAACTATTTTTCAGATTCAATGTTTTTTTCAAATTCGATGAACTTTTTGGCACATTCGACGAACTTTTTCAAAATCGATGAACTGGTATATATTAGGATCGGTCCGATAGTTGCCCAAAAGAGTTAAAGTACTTATGCCATTGATGATGCTAGTCTACGGACCCAGATCTGGTGCCTCTCTACCGGCCATGTCATGCTCCACTTGATCCGGCGCCGGTGAGGTCGTCTGCAAGATCGTGCGCCTCTGCGTCCGTAACTTCTAAAAATCCTCATGGTTCTTTGCCTAGCTAAAAGTCACCGCACAACCTCTATCTGAGTACTGCTACACATACAATACTTGTCCATCCGGTATGACATGTGCATGCTTTAATGCAGGAGATGCACATGTTCCTTGTGTCTATCTATTCGCACGCTTGCTCGCACAACATGTAAATGCATGCATATAAACGGCCGCAATCCTTTTGCAACTAACATTGTCCCTATACTACTTGTGCATACATTACGCCTGCAAGATACTGGGCAAACCGAAGAAACGACTCCATGGAGGATGTATTTCTAAATACTCTGAATTCCGAGCGCACTAATATTGCATCAAGTGAGGTAATTCCATATATAATTGGAATGAAAGCTTCAGCCAAGAACATCTTTCCTCACACCTCTCATTCCCAACGCATACTTATCCAATGTAGCAAATCAGCACTACTAGTTGGGGCATCTGATATTGATCTCCTTTGGTGTCTATTGTAAAAGGGGCTCTAGTAGGCAAGGGTGTATATAAGAAGGATACGTGCAAGGATATGACGCAGCAATGCGCGCTATATGCTTTATAACCGTGACGCTACTGAAAGGTTGATAGGTATATTAATTAGCCTCGATTCATGAATAGCTGGTATTTTTAGGTAATTACCTGGTCCAAAATGCTAAATGTAAGATCATACAATAAATATGCGAAATGCTAAATATATACTCCCTCCATTCTAGTTTACAGGACAGCCACAAAAATATTGAAGACTCCCGTATACAAGGCTAATGATGAACTCCACCCTGTTTTTGCAGTTATGTTCTGGATCCCAGGGAGTAGAATCATCGTGCAATTAAGATGAAGGAAATGACTTTATTCTTCACAATGAGATTTATGACGATGCTAGTTCTGCTGGTCCCATCCTCCTCCTTGTTTTTCACTATATCCCAACACCATGTCCAACAACGAAGATGAGTTGGGGTTTCCGGCACACCCTCTAAACTGGGACTCAGTAGATGAGATCGATGGAGGAGTACATGACTAGATTGCTAGCATAGGGGACATAGCGGAGAATGACGCCTTTGGCATGGTGGACGTGATGATCATCACCATCGAGGAGCACGACACTAGTGTCATGGCAGAGACCATCATCAAAGAACAGATCACGGCCGAGGCTACAGTGGCGGGGAATGATGGACACGGCACCAATGGAAGAGGCCTCATTTCGACATGAAAAAAAAGCCAATACATCTTCGTCACTGATTCAGACATGAACACACAAGATGACACCGAAAAACAAGACGCCACTAGTGTGGCGGATGGCTTGGTCGACATGGACCGTCCATCAATATTTTCGTCACATGCATGTATCGTACACATGTAAAATATCTTTTGAGGTGAATCTATATACACATATGAATTTCAAGCACCTAATCCAACAACGCTGTAGAAAGTTTTAAAAAGTATGAGAATCAACATTTGTTCGGGTAGTTTTTTGCCGTTATGGATGTGTTACATTGATTTCTCGTCCATGCAGTACACAAGAGAGGGGGGGGGTCCTCCCATTGATTGATTTTGACTTGTCAACGATGTTATAGTCTTCTTGAACCAGTTTGAACTCGATGCCAGGGATCAAAAGGATAGCTTGGAGGATTTTATTATGACCACGAATCTTCACATTGCTCTCAATAGGTCGAAAGCTCTTCCGGTCATATTTTGACTGGGGCACGTCCTCTGTTAAACTCACAAATCTTTTATTAGCATACTTGCTTTGTACTCCATTTTGCTTCGTATGTAGTTCATAATAAAATCTTTAATAAAAGGTCTTATATTTGGGAACGGAGGAAGTATTTACTAATGTTTATGGGCAACATATTAGATGAAAACCTCATTTGGATGCAAATATGAAAACTTACGCTATGGACCATCCGATCTCAAATGAAGACAAGTTTGGTGCATCTGCCGCCACTTAGATCACACTTGGCAGATGAGAAATCATGTGACATTGTGTCCTAAATATCTCTAACAAGTGTATTTCTGGGTCAGTTTGATGCTATTTTGCTAAGGTGTAAATTGTACTCCCGTCATTTTCATTTTACTGTGAAGTGTAGTACAGGAGACAAAGAGATAATCATCCGCGAAAAAAGAAAAAAAAAGAAATTTATTTTTTTTTGAAGGGAAAAAAAAAAGAAAAAAAAGGAGAAATTTAGATTGTGCTGCTTGTTACTTCCTCCTCCATACGAGCGAATGAGTACGTACACACGAGAGCCTTTCTCGGCCTCGGCTAAGTTAGCTTCTGGCCCGGCCCGGCCCGGCCCGGCCCCTTTGTTTTGCTGTCCTGTTTCGTCTCGCCGTCGTCTCCAGCGGCCCGGACAGCGAGTCGGAGACGGTAACCATCTCAATCTCAACGGAGCGGCACATCGATTCCCGGCGACCAACGATGCGGCGGCCAGCGGCGAGGTATCCAGCCCAAGTCCCCTTTTCCCCTTTGCTCATGTACTGTAAAATGTCTCTTTCTTTAGAACATGTACTGTAAAATCTTGTCCCTGCTTCTGGATGTGCACGAACCCTAGGACCTCAAGAGGAGGTAGAGAGGGTTGAGGAGGAGGAGAGGCTGGAATTGATCCAGGTCTAAGAAAGCGAAATTACTTGCCCCCCTTTCAGTATGTGCGTGTCGCTACTGGGTTCTGAAGAACTTTTGGCAGATCTGTACTGTCTTCTTCTTATCTTGGCTCCTCCGCAAGTCCGTCGCCTTTGCCGCCGCCTTCCCTCTTTGCAAACAGTATAATCTTACTTTGTCGTACATCTCTAATGATTCCTTGAGACGACTCGGTTCCATGTGCCTCCCATTCATATTGCATAGCAGACTGCATCGATTCAACTCATCGTTTATTGTCACTGCTCTCTCTTGACTTCTTGAGTAACGTAGTTAGAGGCTACAGGAGACTGCAGAGAGCGATACTTCATTTATAAGTATTGGTCATGCTTTCGCTGTGAATGGTTGGTGAGCACATTAACTATTCACCCCTGCTAGGTCGTAAATCTTATCCCTAGCATCAACTAAATTCAGACCTTGGTAGTACACTACATTGCTACTGTCCCTTCTTCTGCTCGAAAATCAGTGGCGTGTAGGTATTTCTACAGCCATATAGAGTGTGGCATGTGATGTGTTTCTGTATGCTTCCCATTCATAATGTACTGCAGCGTAACTAACAACCCATCATGATTGTCATTGCTCTCTCTCTCTCTCTCCCTGCCGTTGATGGTAGAGTAGAAAGGCTCAAACTAAAATAATTATATCATCTAGTACAATAGAAGATCTGAATTAAGGATCTTCAGTTTGATCTGCTGGTTCTGCATCTAATGAAAACAGAGGAAAGGCTTATTTTAAATGATGTAGCGAAGCGATAGAATAGGCTAACGATTGCTGGTGGGATGTGAATGTCAGTGACTCACTGGCAGACGTTGTCGTGTGGCAGGACAACATTGTGGTGAGTCTGGCAGAGGTTAAATGTGCTAGCTGTGTGAGGCTGCAACTTTGTGTGTACCTGCAATCACGCAACACTGGTCAGTTGCTGAAGTACCAACCTGATTCAAAGACTGGTTCATTCATTATTCGACTGGTTCAAAGACTTCAACGTCTTTTTGAAATCGAATCAGTAGTTTGTAACCGAGTGTTGTGTTGTTGTACTATATATCTATTTGCTTAGTATAGTTTTGTTAAATTTATCTGAACAAGAGTTATATCAAGTCCTGCTATGAGAGATACTGAAATTTGTAACATAGTGGTTAAACTGTTCTCCCATGAAATGTTCAAATTTGCTGATTCTCTCCTTGTTCAGTGTCTCTGTAGGATTGAAGCTACAGTCCGTACCAAAGAAGGCCAAAGAGATGATACACTTTTCTAGAGATCAGCTGATGGGATCAGCATTTGTTGCATTTGGCATCATACTATTTGTGGGTTTCTTCTATGCCGCTGTTGTGTTCAAAATGCTTCCACCTTACAAGAACTGGCTTCTATCTGCCATCCAAAATGACAGGTAAAGCTTTCAAAACAAAATAGATGATCACCAAATTGAGTTTCTTTTTCCTTCGTAGCTAATGTTTTACTTTGGACTTTTTACTTAGCTATTGTAAACTATTTAGAAGAATAGGTAAATTTTTACGTGCCTGCTGCCTTATTGTAAACTAAGTCGGATCTAGTTAGAAGTTAATGCCATTTACTTTGATCTTTCACTTACCAGGTATTACTGCCTACTCGTGCCCTTGACACTTCCTGTGATAATTGTGGCTGTCTATCTGCATTGGCTAAGCATGAAGATGTTCAAGCATGCGTGAAGAACTGCACATCTGTTTTGCAGAAGAAGCCAATTTTCAATCGTAAATTGATGGCAACTTACTAAATTGACCTCATAGTGTCACCACTAGGTATTAAAATGAGCACATTTACGTTTAGAAAGTGTAGTTGTATTTGTGAAATGCTTATGTTGGGAAATACATATTTACTTGTTAAATGTTTATATTTGATGGAAAATGCACTCGTAGTTCTTATATGATTTCACTTTCTTAATGGTGAAATTCCTGGCCACTCGTTTAAATAGATACTAGGTTTATAGATAGATTTCTATGTGTCTTGTGCATATGCTTATGCCCTGTGTACCATATCTTCTGTATTCACCCTACAAACGTGTTAGCATAATTTTGTGCTGTCAACACAAACAGCCGTTTCTTGTTACGTAGAAACTCTTCTCTTGTTCCTTTGGTGTGTAACTTCGTTTTATTCTCTGCTGATGTTACTTAGTAGCATTGCTCGCATCTTGAAGCTGGAAAGACAATGCCATGGCGTTTTTTAACCCCTTTTGCATAATCGCAGATGGCTAACTCTGTTCTCTATTTCTATATCTTCCCTATCTATATATTATATCTTTTTTGGTGTGTGTGTGTGTGTGTGCGCGCGGCGCACGCCCCGCCCTCCTGCGTACCTTCTTGTTGCATACCCTTAGGGAGTCCTTTCTTGTTGCATACCCTTAGGGAGAGGAGATGATGATGATGAGGATGAAAATGTCTCTGTAATAGTTATGAATGATATTTTTCTTGGACAGTTATCCAAGGGACCATGGCCATCTATGGATAATTTTATAAATATGCCATTGTCCGACCAAAGAGTGTGGTTTTCTGTAGCTCAGGCTACACGGTACCCCTTATCTTTGCCATCCATTTATGCATCAAGATCCGTGCAGACACATTTGTCTTTTTTGTTTCTCTCAAACGACACAACATATGAACTTTAACTTTTGCAGAACAACAATACATTCTAACTACAATCTAGGAAAAAAAAACTTTCAGATTTTTTCATGCATTTTAAATACTTGAAATAATATTTTTATTCAAAGAAAATCTCATTTTGTATATTTATATCAGACCAAAAAATCTGAAAGTTTTTTCACACATTGATGTTCTAATGTTTGTTCGATCTGCAAAGTTTGAAGTTCATATGTTGTTTCGTTTTCGAGAAACAAAAAAGAGAAATCTTCTTGTTGTTAGTTAGTTGGAGAGTACGGATCTCAAAGCAAGGTTGGAGGGTTGAGGATAAGAGGTTCCATGTAGCCTGAGCTACAAAGAAACTTTGTGATATTTGCTGCATCGGTCAATCAGTCTTTCGTTTTTTAGCATGTCCACCTCATGTAACATTTTTCTACCAAACAAATCATATAGAATCTTTCACTAACGACTGTGCAGCATTAAGCTATTGGAACTTATGCTAGCTGGAGGTTCTCCCGTTACTGTGCAGCATCTGCCCTGCTTTGGAGCCTACAATGACAGAGAAAACCGACAGCTAACCAGACGATATGAAAGTAGAGATTTTAAAAAACAGAGGACAAGGCACCACTTGGTTTTTCTTCTTCTCTTTACTACACTTGCCAGGTTTGCCCGTGTACTGATGCTGTTCAATACTTCAAATACAACAGGAATTGAGGTGGATGGGAATAAAATATTGACTGCTTCTCTTGTTTGGTTGTGATTAGTCATAGGCTGCTGCACTGGGCACGTCCAGGCTTCCAAAATGGGTTGCCTGGACTAGGCTAGACATGTTGCCTAGTTCTCCAAGCCAGGCTAACCACGATTGTCGCGTTCTCCAGGCCAGGCCTCATCGTGAGGATATCATCCAAACAGGCACCAGGCAGATCCAGGGCAGGCGTCACAGGCTGTGGACCTGAACCAAATTGACCCTAAGTCTTGGAGTCTGGATCAAGCCTTAATTCCCTTTTCCAATGAGGTTTGGCTACATGTGTGCTTTTGGTCCACTCTCCCTACTACTCAATTAGGCTGATGAATTAAATGATCAAATGAAGAAAGGACAACTAATCAATTCTAATGAGGCTAGTGCTTCCTTCTGGCATTGTTCCTTCGTGGTCCATCACCATCATTTTTATTTATAAGCCTAAAGGATTTAGGTATTTGTTTGTTTCTTTATGGACTTCTTGCATTTACATATGCAATACAATCCAGACATAGAACCTTTGAGATGTCTGATATCTTGCATCTTGTTTTTTAATTTCTGGATTATGTAAGAAAATCAGTGTCTTTCTGAGTTGCTCATAGTACTTTGCAGGCCATGCACGCAAATGTAGTTTTTTTTTAGAACGAAGGCTCGCGAAGAGCCCGGCTTTGAATTAACAAAGCCATCAACCGGCCAGGATTACAAACCCTGGAGAACAACCTCGACACAAACCAGAAAAAAGAAAACACAGCAAGATACAATGGTGCCGGGAGCAGCTCACAAGCCAGACATACAACAAACTGAAAAAAAATCTACATGAAGCACCAAGCTTGAAGATGACAAGGCCTCTTGCACGCGCGAAGCCTAGGAGAAGGGGGATGCCGGCGAAGGAGAGGAAGATCAAATGACGGAGAGAGGCAGCCATTGCCACAGCACCTGGGACCAGCCGGGAAACACCACCATCCAGATCCATCGTCGAAAGAGGCCCCTGCCTCCTCGCCTGGCTCGAAAGGCGCCGAACCGTCGACAATGAACACGTTCACCCTAGAACCTGGATGAGTGGCACCGATGGCATCCACATTGTTGGGACTAGGCAGACGCGACCTGTCGTCGACTTCTCACCTAGAGCATAGCATCACCGAAAACCAAAGACTCGGGCAATTCAAGAGGAGAGCTGCCAGGATGAACTACGGAGCAGCAGCCAGGGACATAGCCTGAACCAGGGGGACTACCACCGCTGGAGTTACTGCTGCTGCCGACACCCACCACACACAACACAGCGAAGACCAAATTCCCACCTTGCTCCCAAAGCAGCGCCTTCAAAAAGGATACGGCGCCAAGGGCGTCGCCGCCGCCCAACAGCGTTGGGGTTTTCACCCGGGAGTACAAGGGGAGGGTGGGAAGGTATACGACCAGCGCCCAAGAAGGTCTTGTGGCCATGGCGTCGCCGCCGTCACAGCCAAAGGTCGGCTAGGGATTTCTCCTGGCAATCTTCCGGTCCCCACTCCCACCCAGCGAAGAACCGGCGGCCAAGACGGAGCCGGCCAGATCTGGGGGGAGGACTTGCGAATCCGCCGTAGAGGGTGGTAGGCGGCCAGATCTGAAGCCGCGGAGCCGAAGCCGCCGCCACGACGCCCTGGCTCGCATCCACCGGGTACCTCGCCGTCCACACGGCCGAGGGGCACCGGCCCGCACCTGCGCCACCATGCGCCGAGGATCCGGTGGCGCCAATCCAGCCGGGGCCGCCGCCCCGGGTCCCGAGGCCCCCCGCGAGAGATGCAGGGCAGCAGCAGAGGCCCCGCCGCCACCTTCATCAGCAGCGCCCCGGGCGAAGCCGGCGGCTGCCTCAGGCGGCGGCGAGGGGAGGGTTGGAGGGGGAAGAGACGGTGGCGGCGGGCTAGGTTTTCGGCCCTCGAGTCGCCCGTGAGGGCGACGCGAGGGAGAGGGGGGGGGGATTTCGCAAATGTAGTCCTGCAATTATGAGAGATCTTTCATGCGGTAGAACTATAGATTTGTGCGATGTAATTATCATCCCAAGTATTTAGCAAGCATCACATGGATTGAAAATTGGTTGTTATGCTCAGTTTTGTGCCATAGTGTTGTTCTAAACAACACATTATAGCAAAGTCTATGTTTTTCGAGCTTAGCGCAAGCTTATCTCATTCTCTAATCTTTGAATGCATTTCTCTTGTTCTTCTGTCCCACTCTACTAGACACAATCTAGAAGAAGGAATAGGGTTGGGCTGGGACTTCAATTTATATCAAAAATTTCGTTGTGCAAGAAGTTTGTGTGCGTTAGCTTACATTGCCCTGCTTTTTCTTCCACAATTGAATTATGATATTGTGCATGCAGAATCTTTATATAAAATTGGGGAATTTGCAAGGATCAACAATTCTTCCTGCAACTAGTATTGACAGTTTGACACCAACATTGTTCGTGTTGTTAGGAACTCTTCTCTTGTTCCTTTGGTGTGTAACTTCATTTTATTCTCTGCTGATGTTACTTAGTAGCATTACTCGCATTTTGAAGCTGGAAAGACAATGCCATGCCGTTTTTTAACACTTTTCGCATAATCGCAGATGGCTAACTTTGTTCTCTCTTTCTACATCTTCCATAACTATATATTATTTCTTTTTTGGTGTTTGTGTGTGCTCGGCCTCCTGCGTACCTTCTTGTTGCATACCCTTCGGGAGTCCTTTCTTGTTGCATACCCTTAGGGAGAGGAGACGATGATGAGGAGGATGAAAATGTCTCTGTAGTAGTTACGAGTGTTATGACAGTTATCCATGGGACCATGGCCATCTATGGATAATTTTATAAATATGCCATTGTCCAACCTAAGCTTACTATGTATTTGCTGCATCGGTCAATCGGTCATTCATTTTTTTAGCATGTCCACCTCACATAACATTTTTCTACCAAAGAAAACATATAGCATCTTTCACTAACGACTGTGCACCATTAAGCTATTGGAACTAATGCTAGGTGGAGGCTCTCCCATCACCCGTGTGCTCGTAATCGTCAGATGCGCCCACTTTGGAGACTACAATGACAGAGAAAACCGACAGCTAACGTGACAATTTGAAAATAGAGATTTTCAAAAACATAGGACAAGGCACCACTTGGTTTTGTTTCTTCTCTGGTTTACTACACTTGGCCGGGTTTGCCTGATGTTGTTCAGAAGAGGATTGTTCAAATACAAAAACTCCCTTTTACATGAGAGGGCAAGGCTTTCACCTCCAGTTTCGGTGGCTTGGTTCTGCTTATAATTTTTAGCTGCTCGATCCCTATGCATTGTTGCCTGTGGAATCCTGTCGCAATCGACAGAATTACTCTGTCTTCTTATGTTTGCTCCTCCGTGAGCACATCAGCGTTGCCGTTGCGTTCTCTCGTCGGAAATACTTGTCGGTTTTCTTTCACGACGTCATATATGATTTCTTGAGGTGATGTGTTTCCATATGCCTCCAATTCATATTTCATAGAGGATAGCATCGTTTATTGTCACGGCTCTTTCCCCCTCTCACTCAGGAGCTTTGATGCTGTTCGTCATTGTTTCTTTGCTAGTAGTATCCTATATAGTTAGTGGCTACTAGAGACATCAGGGAGCATTGCTTCCTTTATAAGTGCCGGCATGCTTCGGCTGAGAAAGGTTAGCGAGCACATTAACTATTCACGCATTTATTTTTTGACCAAGGGTCAGTTTGGTTCGTGTCCTAGACACCATGCCTGAGAAATTTTGGTGCCTGGCCTGGATGGAGTCTAAGCAGTCAATATTTTATTCCAATCCACCTCTATTCCTGCAGTATTTGTGATTCAAACGTGTGATTAGTCCTAGGCTGCTGCACCAGGCACGTCCAGGCTTCCAAAATGTGTTGCCTGGACTAGGCTAAACATGTTGCCTGGTTCTCGAAGCCAGGCTAACCACGGTGTCACGTTCTCCAGGCCAGGTCTACAGTCTCGTCGTGAGTAGATCATCCAAACATGTACCAGGACCAGGCAGATCCAAGGCAGGCGTCACAGGCTGTGGACGCGAACCAAACTGACCCAAGTCTTGGAGTCTGGATCAAGCCTTAATTCCCTTTTCCAATGAGGTTTGGCTACATGTGTGCTTTTGCTCCACTGCCCCTGCTACTCAATTAAACTGATGAATTAAATGATCAAATGAAGAAAGGATGACTAATCAATTGTAATGAGGCTAGTGATTCCTTCTGGCCTTGTTCCTTCGTTGTCCATCATCATCATTTTTATTTATATGCCTGAAGGATTTAGATATTTGCTTGTTTCTTTATGGACTTCCATTTACATCTGTATGTAATACAATCCAGGCATAGAACCTTTTAGAATTATGATATCTTGCATGCTGTTTTTTATTTTTTGGATTATGTAAGAAAATCGGTGTCTTTCTGAGTTGCTCATAGTACTTTGCACGGCATGCTTGCAAATGTAGTCCTATGATTATGAGAGATGGTAGTGCGATATAATTATCATCCCAAGTATTTAGCAAACATGACATGGATTGAAAACAACACATTCTAGCAAAGTCTATGTTTTCAATCTTAACACAAGCTATCTCATTTTCTAATCTTCGAATGCATTTCTCCCTTTCTTCTGTCCCACTGTACTAGACACAATCTGTAGAAAGGAATAGAGCTGGGCTGGGACTTCTATTTATATCAGAAATTTCCTTGTGCAAAAAGTTGGTGTGCGGTAGCTTACATTGCCCTGCCTTTTCTTTCTTAATTGAATTGTGCATCGCAGAATATTTATTTCAAATTGGGAAATTTGCAAGGATCAACAATCCGTCCTACAACTACTCTTGAGACCTACATTGTTCGTGTTGTTGGGAATCACCAGCCATCTGTACCAAGGATGAAGAAGTAGGCGCAAACAATTACTCCCTCAGTTCGGGAATAATTGTTGGAGAAATGGATGTATCTAGATGTATTTTAATTATAGACACATCCATTTTTATTCATTTTTGCGACATATAATTCAGGACGGAGGGAGTACTAATTCATCTAAAGGGAACCTTGGTCTGAACCACACCGTATTTGGCAGAGTAAAGAGTGTCCTGGCTTTCACTAACTATCATGTCCCATTGACCTACACTCTGCAGCTAATGCGAGCCGGAGGCTCTCCTGCAGCGGGTCCTGATACCCCTAATACATACCCTGCTTTGGGGCCTACTAGGACGGAAGAGAACCCGCGGCTAACCAGATGATTCAAAATAGAGACTCTCCTTGCCTTAGGCACCCTGTTGTTTGTTATACTTGTTAGTGGGATGTAAATATGGATATGTGTTAGGCAAGTAAGCAAGGCAAAGAAAGGGCAAGCAGCTGTGCTTGTAGTGGTCGAAGCCACAGCGGTGGCAGGCTCTTCTCTAGTACATGCATATGCCTGGCCAGGTTTGCCGTGTACTGCCGCTGTTCAGAAGAGGACTGTTCAAATGTAAAAGCTTTATTTTTGCATGAGATGGCATGGCTTTTGCCACCGGTCTCCGGTGGGTTGGTTCTGCTTATAGTTTTGAGCTGTTCGATCTTATGCGTTGTTGCCTCTGAAACTCTGTCGATTTTCTCTTTTCTCTATGTTCATGTTGACGCTGTCGCTGATGCTGATGTTGTTGCCTATGGAGTTGTGGTAGGAAAGAAGGTTCAGAAACTGGGTTCAACTCCTATACTTGGTAATCCAATTTATTTCAGGGGTTAACTAGCATGGCCATACCTAAGAAATGAATGCCCCGTCTAGGTCATCACAACTTCTTTGCACAAAAAGGAACCTTGTGCCTATCTGCACACAGGTATTTTCCACACAACACTCACACTCTCCCCCGCACTGTGAAGGACAACGCTCAGTTTGCCACCAGCCTCGTCCTCCTGCTACCCGTGTATACTCTAGACATGCAGGAGGCTGGCCAAATGGAAGGAACGCCTCCATGGACGATGTATTTCCAAACACCTCGAAGTCGTAATGCACTAATATTGCAGCACGTGAGACAATTGGTGGGAAAGCCTCAACCAAGAATGTATTTCCGCACACCTCTCATTCCCAATGCATACTTATTAGCACTACTGTTTTGGACATGTGATATTGACCTCCTTTGGTAGCCATGGTAAAAGGGGCTATGGTAGGCAGGGCCTCAAGATCAGTGTATATAAGAAGGCTACATGCAAGGATATGAGCTAGGCAGCCATGCGCGCTCTGAGCTTTATAAGCGTGACACTACCGAAAGGTTGGTAGGCATGTTAATTACCCACGAATCGTGACAAGGTGATATTTCAGATAATTTCCTGGTCTTGAAAATGCAAAATGCATGAACATACAATAAATATATGCAATCCTACATATATGCAGTCTCCATTAAAGTATACAGGGCAGCCACAAAATATAAAACACTCATATACAAGGCTAACATTCTCGTATACAAGGCTAACGACAAACTCCACCCTATTTTCGCACTTATTTCCTCAGACGCAAGTGCAACTCAGAGTCATTCCGAGGGAGAGTAGAATCATCGTGCAACTAAGACAGGGGAAATGCTTTTGTTCTTCACAATGATATTGATGGCGGCGCGATTTCTGTTCCATCGTCTTCCTTGTTTTCCACTCTATCACAACATCATGTCCAACAATGAAGACGTGTTAGGTTTATTGGCACAACCTCTAAACCGAGATTTGGTAGGTGATATCGATGGAAAAGTACATGACTAGATTGCGGGCATAGGGGACACCAACCACGCTTCCTCTCTCTGCACCGCTATTGCTAGGAGTGGCACATCGATTCCGGCGACTAGTGATGCATGACCTGCGCCGAGGTATACTCCCCAAGTCCCCGTTCTCCCGCTTTGCCCGTGTACTGTAAAATCTTGTTCCTGGGTCTGAATGTGCATGAACAGTAGGTCATCATGATGGATTGAGGGGGTTGAGGAAGAGAGGCAGAAATCGACCGAGGTTTTACAAACGAAATACTTTGTCCCTCTTGCAGTATCTGCATGTCGCTGTTGTGCAGTATCTCACTTTGGGCAGATCTATACTCCCGTCTTATTATGTTGGCTCCTCCGCAGGCGCATCATCGTTGCCACTGCGTTCTCTCCTCGGAAATACAGGACTGTTTCTTTTCGCGACGACCCATGTGATTTATCTAGATGATGTATTTCCATATGCCTCCAATTCATATTTCATAGCGGATAGCATCGTTTATCGTCATTTCTCTCGATCTCTCTCACTCTGTAGCTCGGGACCCTGTGATGTTATTCGTCTTTGTTTCTCTGCTAGTACTATCCTACATAGTTAGAGGTTACAAGAGACAACAGGGAACCATGCATCCTTTATAAGTGCCGGTCATGCTTCGGCTAAGAGAGCTTGGTGACAGATTAGCTATTCACGTATTCATTTTTCTACCAAGTCTTAAGAGTCTGGGTTGAGCGTTAATTCATAGTTTCCCAAAGAGGTTTGGCTACCCATTGCCCCTACTACCCAATTAAATTGATGAACTAAATGATCAAATGAAGACTAGTCAATTCTAATGAGGCTAGTGCTTCCTTCTGGCATTCCTTATATTTGTCCATCACACTCATTTTTATTTATATGTGTGAAGGATTTGGATATTTTCTTTCTTTATGTAGTTCTTACATTTATATCTGTATGTAATACAATCCACACATACAACTTTATTCTTCTTCGAAAAGGACGTTGAAACCCCCTACATCCAAGGATGCACACAACCATTTTTATTATATTATTCAATAGTCTCACAAAATAAATACACGGATCAATCCAAAGCCACCTTCTTGACGAGCTCAGTCACTACACCTATAAGCTTGATGAAGTGCCCCTCGTATCAACACACACCATCTAATCCGGTAGCCGCACCAAGCCGTCCAATGGCGAGCCGAGAGGACCAACCGATCTAGGCGACGCTCAGCGCGCACCATGTGAGCATGCTCTAAAATTCGCCATCGCTATATTCAGTTGTCCCATCTTCATGAGGGATCAACAGATTGACCTTGCCGGGCCTCTTTGTCGTCGATGCCACCACGACGCCAGACAGTGCCAACCTCTGATATCTTGCGTTCTGTTTTTGAATTTTAAGATTATCTAAGAACATCGGTGTCTTTTCGAGTTGCTCATAGCACTTTGTTGGGGCTTCCTATGGTGAGGCAGTTGAAGGAAATATGCCCTAGAGGCAATAATAAAGTTATTATTTATTTCCTTATTTCATGATAAATGTTTATCATTCATGCTAGAATTGTATTAACCGGAAACATGATACATGTGTGAATGCATAGACAAAAACAATATGTCACTAGTGTGCCTCTACTAGACTAGCTTGTTAATCAAAGATGGTTATGTTTCCTAACCATGAACAAAGAGTTGTTATTTGATTAACAAGGTCACATCATTAGTAGAATGATCTGATTGACATGACCCATTCCATTAGCTTAGCACACGATCGTTTAGTATGTTGCTACTGCTTTTATCCATGACATATACATGTTCCTCGTAACTATGAGATTATGCAACTCCGTTTACGGAGGAACACTTTGGTGCTACCAAACGTCACAACGTAATCGGGTGATTATAAAGGAGTACTACAGGTGTCTCCAAAGGCAGATGTTGGGTTGGCGTATTTCGAGATTAGGTTTTGTCACTCCGATTGTCGGAGAGGTATCTCTAGGCCCTCTCGGTAATGCACATCACTTAAGCCTTGCAAGCATTGCAACTAATAAGTTAGTTGCGAGATGATGTATTACGGAACGAGTAAAGAGACTTGCCGGTAACGAGATTGAACTAGGTATTGGATACCGACGATCGAATCTCGGGCAAGTAACATACCGATGACAAAGGGAACAATGTATGTTGTTATGCGGTCAGACCGATAAAGATCTTCGTAGAATATGTAGGAGCCAATATGGGCATCCAGGTCCCGCTATTGGTTATTGACCGGAGACGTGTCTCGGTCATGTCTACATTGTTCTCGAACCGTAGGGTCCGCACGCTTAAGGTTTCGATGGATGTTTTATTATGAGTTTATGAGTTTTGATGTACCGAAGGAGTTCGGAGTCCCGGATGAGATCGGGGACATGACGAGGAGTCTCGAAATGGTCGAGACGTAAAGATCGATATATTGGACGACTATATTCGGAGTTCGGAAAGGTTCCGAGTCATTCGGTATTTTTTGAGTACCGGAGAGTTACGGAATTCGCCGGGAGTATATGGGCCTTATTGGGCCATACGGGAATAAGGAAAGAGGCCAAAGGAAGAAGGGCGCAGCCCCACTAGTCCGAATTGGACAGGGGTGCAGCCCCTTTCCTTCCTCCTCTCCCCTCTTTCCCTTCTCCTACTCCAACAAGGAAGGAGGAGTCCTACTCCGGTGGGAGTAGGACACCCCTTGGCGCGCCTCTCCTAGGCCGGCCGCACCCTCCCCTTGCTCCTTTATATACGGGGCAGGGGGCACCTCTAGACACACAAGAGACACAAGTTTGATCTACGGATCGTTCCTTAGCCGTGTGCGGTGCCCCCTCCACCATATTCCACCTCGGTCATACCGTCGCGAAGCTTAAGCGAAGCCCTCGCGCCGTGAAACATCAAGATCGTCGCCACGCCGTCGTCTTGACGAAACTCTCCTCGACACTCGGCTGGATCGAGTACGAGGGACGCCATCGAGCTGTACGTGTGTCAAGAACTCGGGGCGCCGGAGTAACGGCGCCGGATCGGTCGGATCGCGAGGAGAACGACGACTACTTCCTCTACGTTGTGATCGCTTCCGCCGGGTCACGAGGGTACGAGACAACACTCTCCCTCTCGTTGCTATACATCACCATGATCTTGCGTGTGCGTAGGAATTTTTTGAAATTACTACGTTCCCCAACAATGGTATCGAGCCTAGGTTTTATGGTTTGATGTTTTGCACGAGTAGAACACAAGTGAGTTGTGGGCGATACAAGTCATACTACCTACCAGCATGTCATACTTTGGTTCAGCGGTATTGTGAGATGAAGCGGCCCAGACCGACATTACGCGTACGCTTACGCGAGACTGGTTTCACCGCTACGAGCACTCGTTGCTTAAAGGTGACTGGTGGGTGCCTGTCTCTCTCACTTTAGTTGAACCGAGTGTGGCTACGCCCGGTCCTTGAGAAGGTTAAAACAGAGTCTATTTGACGAAGTATCGTTGTGGTTTTGATGCGTAGGTGAGATTGGTTCTTGCTTAAGCCCGTAGCAGCCACGTAAAATTTGCAACAACAAAGTAGAGGACGTCTAACTTGTTTTTGCAGGGCATGTTGTGATGTGATATGGTCAAGACGTGATGAGATATAAGTTGTTGTATGAGATGATCATGTTTTGTTGAAGTTATCGGCAACTGGCAGAAGCCCTATGGTTGTCTCTTTGTTGCATAAGATGCAAGTGCCAAATAATTGCTTTACTTTATCACTATGCGATAGCAATAGTTGCAAGAGCAAATAGTTGGCGAGACGACCATGTGACGACACATTGATATAGATCAAGATGATGAAGATCATGGTGTCATGTCGGTGACAATAAAGATCATGACAGTACTTTGGAGATGGAGATCAAAGGCGCAAGATGATCATGGCCATATCATGTCACATATTTTGATTGCATATGATGTTTATCTATTATACATCTTATTCTTGCTTTGATTGACGGTAGCATTTTAAGATGATCTCTCACTAAAATTATCAAGAAGTGTTCTCCCGAGTATGCACCGTTGCCAAAGTTCGTCGTGCCTGCACACCACGTGATGATCGGGTGTGATAAGCTCTCACGTCCATCTACAACGGGTGCAAGCCAGTTTTGCACACGCAGAATACTCAGTTATACTTGACGAGCCTAGCATATGCAGATATGGCCTCGGAACACGGAGACCGAAAGGTCGAGCGTGAATCATATAGTAGATATGATCAACATAAGATGTTCACCATTGAAAACTACTCCATCTCACGTGATGATCGGTTATGGTTTAGTTGATTTGGATCACGTGATCACTTAGATGACTAGAGAGATGTCTATCTAAGTGGGAGTTCTTAAGTAATATGATTAATTGAACTTAAATTTATCATGAACTTAGTCCTGGTAGTATTTTGCAAATTATATTGTAAGATCAATAGCTCGCGTTGTTGCTTTCATATGTTTATTTTGATATGTTCCTAGAGAAAACTGTGTTGAAAAATGTTAGTAGCAATGATGCGGATTTGATCCGTGATCTGAGGTTTATCCTCACTGCTGCGCAGAAGAATTATGTCCTTGATGCACCGCTAGGTGACAGACCTATTGCAGGAGCAGATGCAGACATTATGAACGTTTGGCTAGCTCAATATGATGACTACTTGATAGTTTTGTGCACCATGCTTTATGGCTTAGAATCGGGACTTCAAAGATGTTTTGAACATCATGGACCATATGAGATGTTCCAGGAATTGAAGTTAATATTTCAAGCAAGTACCCGAGTTGAGAGATATGAAGTCTCCAACAAGTTCTATAGCTAAAAGATGGAGGAGAATCGCTCAACTAGTGAGCATGTGCTCAGATTGTGCAGGTACTTCAATCGCTTGAATCAAGTGGGAGTTAATCTTCCAGATAAAATAGTGATTGACAGAATTCTCTAGTCACCATCACCAAGTTAGTAGAACTTCGTGATGAACTATAGTATGCAAGGGATGACGAAAATGATTCCCGAGCTCTTCGTGATGTTGAAATCGACGAAGGTAGAAATCAAGAAAGAGCATCAAGTGTTGATGGTTGACAAGATCACTAGTTTCAAGAAAAGGGCAAAGGGAAAGAAAGGGGAACTTCAAGTAGATTGACAAGCAAGTTGTCACTCCCACGAAGAAACCCAAAGCTGAACCAAAGCCTGAAACTGAGTGCTTCTACTGCAAAGGGACTGGTCACTGGAAGCAGAACTACCCCAAGTATTTGGTGGATAAGAAGGATGGCAAAGTGAACAAGGGTATATTTGATATACAGGTTATTGATGTGTGCCTTACTAGTGTTTATAGCAACCCCTCGGTATTTGGTACTGGTTCAGTTGCTAAGAGTAGTAACTCGAAACGGGAGTTGCAGAATAAACAGAAACTAGTTAAGGGTGAAGTGACGATGTGTGTTCAAAGTAGTTTCAAGATTGATATGATCATCATCGCACACTCCCTATACTTTCGGGATTAGTGTTGAACCTAAATAAATGTTATTTGGTGTTTGCGTTGAGCATGAATATGATTTGATCATGTTTATTGCAATACGGTTATTCATTAAGTAAGAGAATAAACTGTTATTCTGTTTACATGAATAAAACCTTATATGGTTACACACCCAATGAAAATGGTTCATGGGATCTCGATCGTAGTGATACACATATTCATAATATTGAAACCAAAAGATGCAAAGTTAATAATGATAGTGCAACTTATTTGTGGCACTGCCGTTTAGGTCATATCGGTGTAAAGCGCATGAAGAAACTCCATACTGATGGACTTTTGGAGTCACTTGATTATGAATCACTTGGCACTTGCGAACCGTGCCTCATGGGCAAGATGACTAAAACTCCATTCTCGGAACAATGGAACAAGCTCTTGACTTATTGGAAATAATACATACCGATGTATGCGATCCAATGAGTGTTGATGCTCGTGGCAAGTATCGTTATTTTCTGACCTTCACAAGATGATTTGAGCAGATATGGGTATATCTACTTGATGAAACATAAGTCTGAAATAGTTGAAATGTTCAAAGAATTTCAGAGTGAAGTGGAAAATCATCGTGACAAGAAAATAAAGTTTCTGCGATCTGATCGTGGAGATGAATATTTGAGTTACGAGTTTGGTCTTCAATTAAAACAATGTGGAATAGTTTCTCAAATTCATGCCACCTGGAACACCACATCATAATGGTGTGTCCGAACATCATAACCGTACTTTATTGGATATAGTACAATCTATGATGTTTATTACCGATTTACCAATATCATTTTGGGATCATGCATTAGAGACAGCTGCATTCACGTTAAATAGGGCACCATCTAAATCCGTTGAGACGACACTATATGAACTGTGGTTTAGCAAGAAACCAAAGTTGTCGTTTCTTAAAGTTTGGGGCTGCGATGCTTATGTGAAAAAGTTTCATCCTGATAAGCTCAAACCCAAATCGGAGAAGTGCGTCTTCATAGAATACCCAAAAGAATTGTTGGGTATACCTTCTATCACAGATCCGAAGGCAAAACATTCGTTGCTTATAAATGGATCCTTTCTAGAGAAGGAGTTTCTCTCGAAAGAAGTGAGTGGGAGGAAAGTAGAACTTGATGAGGTAACTGTACCTTCTCCCAAATTGGAAAGTATTTCATCACGGAAATCAGTTCCAGTGATTCCTACACCAATTAGTGAGGAAGCTAATGATGATGATCATGTAACTTCAGATCAAGTCACTACCGAATCTCGTAGGTAAACCAGAGTGAGATCCGCACCAGAGTGGTACGGCAATCCTGTTCTGGAAGTCATGCTACTAGATCATGACGAACCTACGAACTATGAAGAAGCGATGGTGAGCCCAGATTCCTCAAAATGGTTTGAGGCCATGAAATCTGAGATATGATCCATGTATGAGAACAAAGTATGGACTTTGATGGATTTGCCCGATGATCGGCAAACCATAGAAAATAAATGGATCTTCAAGAGGAAGACGGACGCTGATAGTAGTGTTACTATCTACAAAGCTAGACTTGTCGAAAAAGGTTTTTGACAAAGTTCAAGATGTTGACTACAATGAGATTTTCTCAACTGTAGCGATGCTTAAGTCTGTCCGAATCATGTTAGCAATTGCCACAATTTATGAAATTTGGCAAATAGATGTAAAAACTGCATTCCTGAATGGGTTTTAGGAGGAAGAGTTGTATATGATGCAACCAGAAGGTTTTATCGATCCAAAGGGAGCTAACAAAGTGTGCAAGCTCCAGCGATCCATCTATGGACTGGTGCAAGCATCTCGGAGTTGGAATATACGCTTTGATGAGTTGATCAAAGCATATAGTTTTATCTGAGACTTACGGTGAAGCCTGTATTTACTAGAAAGTGAGTGGGAGCACTACAACATTTCGATAAGTATATGTGAATGACATATTGTAGATCGGAAATAATGTAGAATTATTCTGCAAAGCATAAAGGAGTGTTTGAAAGGAGTTTTTCAAAGAAAGACCTCGGTAAAGCTGCTTACATATTGAGCATCAAGATCTATAGAGATAGATCAAGACGCTTGATAAGTTTTTTCAATGAAGTACATACCTTGACAAGATTTTGAAGTAGTTCAAAATGGAACAGTCAAAGAAAGAGTTCTTGCCTGTGTTACAAGGTGTGAAATTGAGTAAGACTCAAAACCCGATCACGGCGGAAGATAGAAAGAGAATGAAAGTAATTCCCTATGCCTTGGCCATAGGTTCTATAAGTATGCCATGCTGTGTACCAGATCTATTGTATACCCTGCACTGAGTTTGGCAAGGGAGTACAATAGTGATCTAGGAATAGATCACTGGACAGCGGTCAAAATTATCCTTAGTGGAATAAGGATATGTTTCTCGATTATGGAAGTGACAAAAGGTTCGTCGTAAAGGGTTACGTCGATGCATGTTTTGGCACTGATCTGGATGACTCTAAGTCTCGATCTAGATACATATTGAAAGTGGGAGCAATTAGCTAGAGTAGCTTCGTGCAGAGCATTGTAGACATAGAAAAGTTGCAAAATACATAACGGATCTGAATGTGAAAGACCCGTTGACTAAGACTCTCTCACAAGCAAAACATGATCACACCTTAGTACTCTTTGAGTGTTAATCACATAGCGATGTGAACTAGATTACTCAATCTAGTAAACCCTTTGGGTGTTGGTCACATGGCGATGTGAACTATGGGTGTTAATCACATAATGATGTGAACTATCGATGTTAATCACATGGTGATGTGATCTAGATTATTGACTCTAGTGCAAGTGGGAGACTGAAGGAAATATGCCCTAGAGGCAATAATAAAGTTATTATTTATTTCCTTATTTCATGATAAATGTTTATCATTCATGCTAGAATTGTATTAACCGGAAACATGATACATGTGTGAATGCATAGACAAAAACAATATGTCACTAGTGTGCCTCTACTAGACTAGCTTGTTAATCAAAGATGGTTATGTTTCCTAACCATGAACAAAGAGTTGTTATTTGATTAACAAGGTCACATCATTAGTAGAATGATCTGATTGACATGACCCATTCCATTAGCTTAGCACACGATCGTTTAGTATGTTGCTACTGCTTTTATCCATGACATATACATGTTCGTAACTATGAGATTATGCAACTCCGTTTACGGAGGAACACTTTGGTGCTACCAAACGTCACAACGTAACTGGGTGATTATAAAGGAGTACTACAGGTGTCTCCAAAGGTACATGTTGGGTTGGCGTATTTCGAGATTAGGTTTTGTCACTCCGATTGTCGGAGAGGTATCTCTGGGCCCTCTCGGTAATGCACATCACTTAAGCCTTGCAAGCATTGCAACTAATAAGTTAGTTGCGAGATGATGTATTACGGAACGAGTAAAGAGACTTGCCGGTAACGAGATTGAACTAGGTATTGGATACCGACGATCGAATCTCGGGCAAGTAACATACCGATGACAAAGGGAACAACGTATGTTGTTATGCGGTCGACCGATAAAGATCTTCGTAGAATATGTAGGAGCCAATATGGGCATCCAGGTCCGCTATTGGTTATTGACCGGAGACGTGTCTCGGTCATGTCTACATTGTTCTCGAACCGTAGGGTCCGCACGCTTAAGGTTTCGATGGCGGTTTTATTATGAGTTTATGAGTTTTGATGTACCGAAGGAGTTCGGAGTCCGGATGAGATCGGGGACATGACGAGGAGTCTCGAAATGGTCGAGACGTAAAGATCGATATATTGGACGACTATATTCGAGTTCGGAAAGGTTCCGAGTCATTCGGTATTTTTCGAGTACGGAGAGTTACGGAATTCGCCGGGAGTATATGGGCCTTATTGGGCCATACGGGAATAAGGAAAGAGGCCAAAAGGAAGAAGGCGCAGCCCCTCTAGTCCGAATTGGACAGGGGTGCAGCCCCTTTTCCTTCCTCCTCTCCCCTCTTTCCCTTCTCCTACTCCAACAAGGAAGGAGGAGTCCTACTCCGGTGGGAGTAGGACACCCCTTGCGCGCCTCTCCTAGGCCGGCCGCACCCTCCCCTTGCTCCTTTATATACGGGGCAGGGGGCACCTCTAGACACACAAGAGACACAAGTTTGATCTACGGATCGTTCCTTAGCCGTGTGCGGTGCCCCCTCCACCATATTCCACCTCGGTCATACCGTCATGAAGCTTAAGCGAAGCCCGCGCCGTGAAACATCAAGATCGCCGCCACGCCGTCGGTCGACGAAACTCTCCTCGACACTCGGCTGGATCGAGTACGAGGGACGTCATCGAGCTGTACGTGTGTCAAGAACTCGGGGCGCCGAGTAACGGCGCCGGGATCGGTCGGATCGCGAGGAGAACGTCGACTACTTCCTCTACGTTGTGATCGCTTCGCCGGGTCTCACGAGGGTACGTAGACAACACTCTCCCCTCTCGTTGCTATACATCACCATGATCTTGCGTGTGCGTAGGAATTTTTTTGAAATTACTACGTTCCCCAACAGCAGTGTGCACATGCATGGTAGATATTGTGAGGTGACTTGACGCACGGTCTGCACGCCCTAGAGAGCATAAGTGAGAGGGACTTGGATAACCTAGCATTACCATCGTACTAGTTATGGATGAACATGGGGGAGCTCCATAAGCCATGGAGTGAGTTCAACATCCGAGTTTTGGGTTTAGGGGACTGTTCAAGGCATCCACTTTGGCGCTCGTCGAAGATGTCTATAATACCCTATTATGGGCGGCTTGATAGCGACACGACCTCCGAGTCCACAGTTCAGAACTCTACTCGTTCCCTTCCCCCAATTTTTGTCGGCATACATCCGTGCATCAAGTCAAGACGTACAGTGGCAGTGTTGCTGGCGCAATCGTTGGCCGCCACTGGATTTCTTACGAGAGTCGAGTTGGCGCCACAGTGTTATTTTTGCGGAGATGGTTAACGAACTAATAGACAAGGCAAGATGGAATTCATGTGTGCTATTGACCTGCCCTTCTTTGCCTGGGTGTTGTCATGCAACAAATGTTAGATTTTTTATAGGCCAGTGAGTGTGGACTTCCACACTAGCCCTTTTAGTGATCATCATGAGGAGACTATTGATGCATTTTGACTTCTTTGGTTTAGTTTGTGGTGTTCCCGCCTTTAGGGCGTGTCAATGGGTTCACTAGAAATGATTTAGTTCAGAACTTGTGAAGATGTTCACAAGCAGCTCCACAGGGACAATAGATACCCACACACTATCACTAACGGACCTTGTGTTTTCGTAACTAGGGAACAATCGGAACGAAACTGTCTTCAACCATAAGGTTCCTTCAGCTACTACACTGGTATTCGTAAGTAGTGCTTCTTGTTTCTGACCCCGGGCCTTCTTTAGGTCGTGAGTGGGTGGATTTTACAATAGTGAGATGCCGTGTGGCCGCTTTATCAATAATAAAATTCCAAAAATGTAGTCTTTATTAAACATTGCCCATGTGTGTGCTCTGGTGGTGTCTATGGTTTACTAGTTATAATCACATTAGAGTTCACTCGCCGTCGGGTTAGTCTGTACACAATCTCTCTAACCAAAAGGAATCATACATTACTTACAACAAGTGTGGAAAACACAGGACGATACGAGGATTTGTAGTGAGAGAACACATACTAGCAACATTCAAATGAGAAGGAATGTAAGTGCCTTTGTCCTTGGTAGAGTAGGTATACTTTTAGGGTTTCCCTCTGATCGGTGGCTGTGAGATGACGATGACTTTGTCGGCATGTAATAAAGTCTCCCCGCGTTGTTATCGTTCCATGGTGATTTGTATCAAAAAGAGGCATGTGGAGGAAGTGGTCCTCACATTACGACTCTCGATGGATGGCGGCGCTTCGTCATCGAGATGGTGGTCTAGGCTCCGATTTTTTTGAGCGGGACAGAATCGACGGAGCTCCAGCTCTACATATGGTCCAACCATGTCTAGTGTTTCTAGGAAGATGTAAGTGTATTTTTGCCCCTCAACTTGTCATGAATTGTACCTTTCGTACATGTACTTATTTTTGGTGCGATTTTTCTCCCAAACTATCAATCAAACCCAGTGTTGACATGACGTGGCGTTGTTTTGGCCACATCATCATGCGAAGGTGACTATAAGCCCGTGAGTCATTGAGAAAATCAGTTTCATTCCCATCTTTTTATTTTCTCACCATTTCCTCTTTCGACTCGTCATGGCTATGGATACAACTAGAACAACATGTCACCTTCTGCTTGATTCAAGCGGTTTTGTGATGCCTTACCTGCAAACCGTGCCACATCTAGCCTCACTTGTAGGACCAACGTGAACAATAGTGTGCCGACGAAGCGATGAGTGACAGTGGTGTGTGCGTGGTGAAAGCATGGACCTACAGTATGTGAGCAACATAGTTTCCCTCTCCATGACCCTCCACCTCGTTAGGCTTTGCCATGCTGTGGTTTCTGTTTGGGCAACCTGATGACTTCCGATAACTACCCCACAAAGATGGTTTGCCTGCCACTTCTCTTCTGGGAAGTTAGCATTGAGCCATTGACCAGTGGAGGGTAGGTTTTTCTTGATCCCTCTCATTCCCAATATGCATGTTGCACATGTATGACTACTCTCGAGTCTCGAGTTGTCATTTCTCTTTGGATTCTCAACTCTGTCCACGCATGAAGAGTTAAGACATGTATGAGGCCTAAGGTAGAAGGCTACAAAGGTAGTAGAGGGCCTTCTCTATAATGGAGGGCCATATCCAAACAAAGGTAAGGCTGGTAGATACATGGGCTACACATCAAATCTAAATTAAGATCATAGCACTTCTTGTAAGGACGTGAATATCTCAAGTTTTAACAAGTAGGCATGCTTCAATCATGTCAGAACATAGTCATGCTGCAATTCATTGTCAGCCGCACCCGGTGGAAGTATATGAAAGATATGAGATATCATTGAAATGACATAGGTGAGGTAAAAATAATCAGTAGATGACTTGTAGTGTGGTCTTCTAAGGAATTAGAACAGATCCAGGCAGTACAATAACTAGGAGGTTATTATAGAGGGAGATTCAAACCACATCGAAGAGGAATAACTGTCAAAGATGAAGATGAGCTTCACACCAATATGGGCAACAAACAGGGCTCGCCGGTTCCTTCAGATCGATGCTCTTACCCCCAAAAAATCCCATGAAAGACGAACATGAAACTAGCTACACCTAGACTACACAGGGGAATGGGTCCCTCACCCAACTTGATGTCAGCAAGCCGGGGAGGGGACGCCAGAAGGGGATCTAGAGGAGTGGAAAGGTAGCAGGTGGAGGGAACGAGGAGAGAAAGAAAGAGGCCGCTCTCGAAGTACGCTCTTGTGTTGCAATCTGCCAGCATAATAGTGAATGAAACCATGTGACATTGTTTCCTCACTATCTCTAACAAGTGTTTCGTGTTGCAGAGATACCATATGTTTCTAGGTTAGTTTGATGCTTTCCCACCAAGTTGTAAATTGCGCTCTCCTCAAATTGTTTTTTGTATAGCGTACTAGTACCGAAGAAAAAAGAGAATTGTAAGTTGTTTTTTAGCAATAGTTTTATTCGAGGGACTTTTTTGAGCAATAGTTTGTTTTGTTTGAGACAATTTTGAGCAATAGATGTAAATTGTACACCTCCTTTCTTTTGTCTCGACTAAGTTCGCTTTTGGCCCAGCCCAGCACAGTCGTCTCCCTGCGCGTTTCATCTCACCTCCTCTCAATCTCTGTTTCTCAAAAGAAAAAGAAAACCCTCCTCTCAATCTCTGCCTCTACCTCGCGGGCCCACCCACCGCCGTCGCTATGAGCGGCACAGCTATTCCGGCAACCAGTGATGCGGCGGCATGCGCCGCGGTATACGGTATACCCCCAAGTCCCCGTTGTCCCGCTTTGCTTGTGTATTGTAAAATCTTGTTCATGGGTTTGAATGTACACGAGCGCTAGATTCTCATGAGGAGATTGAGGGGTGGGGAAAGAGAGGCAAAAATTGACCCAGATTTTACAATGCGAAATTCCATGTCCCCTTTTTAGTATCTGCTTGTCACCGCCGTGCCGTGTTGCACTTTCGGTAGATCTATAATACCGTCTTCTTATGTTGGCTCCTCGGTGAGCCCATGAGCGTTGGCGCTGCATTCTCTCCTCGGAAATACAAACGTGTTTTCTGCCACGACGTTTTATACAATTTCTTGAGATGATGGGTTTCCATATGCCTCCAATTCACATTTCATAGCGGATAGCATCGTTTATTGTCACGTCCCTCTCCCCCAATAGCTCGGGAGCCTCGATGATGTCCGTCGTTGTTTCTCCGTTGGTACTATACTACATAGTTAGGGCTGCAAGAGACAACATGGAGCAATGCTTCCTTTATAAGTGCCGGTCATGCTTTGGCCGAGATAGCTGGCAGGAGCCGTCAAGACATGCTCCGGCTGAAGCAGCTCAGTGGAAGCCACGCTGCTTCTCCGCTGAGATGGCGGGGTAGCTTCGGAGGAAGCTTCGGCAGGTCGTTTGCTGTGATCTGCTACTTCTCGTTCCTCTTCTCGTTCCTCTTCTCGTTCCTCTAGCCCCATTACCCTTTCGTGCAGCGCCTGCAGTTGGTCCTGCTCCAGTTTCTTCCTCCTCCCCTGCGTCCGGAAAACCAACCTTCCATGGAATGGAGCCTAGCGTGCCTCGTGTCCGTCCAGGGTGCTCAGGATTCCCAAGGGCCATTGTGAGCTCGTTCTTCTCCCTGTTTGGAAGGAACGTCCCTCGCTGCGCTGCATCAATATAGTGTCGAAGGTTCTTGACTGGTATTTGCAGTTGCTCGTCCGTCCACTAGCACTTCCCTGTTACAGGGTCCGTGGTTCCGCCAGCCCCGAAGAACCAAGTCCGACAACGGTCTGGCCAGTACATTGTCTCTGGTTCGATCCCTTTTTCAAGCAGATCATGCTCAACCTTGGACCACTTAGGCCGGGCTTTGAGGTAGCCACCTGACCCCGTGCGATGGTGAAGCTTCTTCTTCGCAGCATTTTGCTTGTTTGTCGCCGATATCTTCTTACTCTTTTTCAATGTCTTGTGGTCCACAAATGCGGGCCAGTGATCTTTGATCTTCTCATATTTGCCGATGAATTCTGGTGTCTTTTCTTTCTCGACAAACTGGTTCAGCTCTTTCCTCCACCTCCTCATTAGGGTTGCCATCTTCTTAAGAGCACAAGACTTTATTAATTGCTCTTTAACTGGCTTTTCCGGATCCTCCTCTGGCGGTAGGGTGAAATTTGCCTTCACCTGAGTCCAAAGATCTTCTTTCTACATATCATTGACATAAGACGCCTCAGGGTCTTCCTCCTTAGGCTTATACCATTGATGGATGCTGATCGGGATCTTGTCCCTAACAAGAACCCCGCACTGAGCAGAAAATGCCTTCCTTGTCCGGATGGGTTCAATCGGTTCGCCGTCGGGCGCGATTTCTATGATCTCAAACTTTTCATCCGAGCTCAACTTTTCTTCGGGCCTCGTCTCCTTACCGAAGTTGTGCTCGATCCGGAGGGCTAGAAATTATAAGGAAGAAAGACGAGAGTAATTAATATGTGTACATATACCAAAACAATGGATGCATCAATTAACTAGTCAGCACGGGCTTAACTAATATATATATATACCTGGCCGGACTCGGTTCGGTCACCGGAGCAGTCAGCACGGTCTCCTTCTTGTACCTCCATTGTGTCACCGGAGCCATCATGAACATAGTCCTCTTCTTGTACCAGCATTAATGGGCCGAAGCCATCATGAACATAGCCCTCTTCTTCACCCAGTCCTTCCTGACCATCGGTGTCGTTGAGAAATGACGCAACTTCATCACTTCCTTGTGCGATTATGTGCCCCAACATCGCTTATGTTTCTTCGTCTCGGGAGTGCTCCATAGTTTCTGCAAATATTTACAACATGTCTATTATTATTCAAACATGGTACAGATGGATATATATATATATATATATATATATATATATATATATATATATATATATATATATATATATATATATATATTAGTGGCAAACGTAGAACTAGCTAGCTAATCACAATAAGGAATCATGTTAGTGGCCTCGACGCTGCTTCTCTAGGGTTTGGGGTTGCCTCGACACAACGCTTCAAGGGTTTGGGGTGGCCTCGACGACAACGCTCTTTTAACTTGGTAAATTTGGGTGGCCTCGAGAGAGTTAATTTGTCGGGTAGGGGCGCGGCGGGAGGGGGTAGGAGACCAACATCGTTTTCTCTCTAGGGTTTGGGTGTCCTCGAGAGTTTTGGTCGAGCGAGAGGGCCGAGGGGGGTGCTGCCGTTGTATAAGTTATCACGGTCGAGAGGGGGTATATATATCGACCGCCCCTCATGTCGAAGTTATCTCGAGGGGGTTATATCGACAACGACGCGACATACATATACATGGGAAAATAATGTTATCGGGGAGGGGGTATCGGTACCCCCCCTCGTGTTGAAGTTTCTTATTTCTCCTCTATTCCTTTCTTCTTCTACTACTCTTATTTTTCTTCTTCTCCCTCGAGAACGGAAAATAAGAAAAAGGAAGAAAAGAAGAAGAAGGAAGAAGAAAAAAAAGAAAAAAAAAGAGGAGAAGAAGAAAGGAATAGAGGAGAAGAAGAAAAATAGAAAATTTCTATTTTTCTTCTTCTCCTCTTCGTTTTCTTCTTTTTTCCTCTTCTTATTTATTTCTCCTCTTCTTCCTCTCCTCTTCTTCTCCTTTCTTCCTCTTCTTATTTTCCTTTTTCCTCTCATTATTTTAGTATTGCTTGTTTTAAAAAAAATGTTCAAATAAAAAATTTCAAAAAAAAACAAAGGTTTTGCCTAATGCATTGTTCATATGAATATACAAACATTTGCATATTCTACAATAATTAATATCACCAAAAAAAATTTATGAACAGAAAAAAACTAACTTTTCTAAAAATCTATCTTTTGCATATATGAAAACATTAATACACATATGAACACAAAATACATATATGGACAAAAACATGCTCTGAACAATTTTTTATACATTTTGAATATCTACATGCACATAGCCACATACATACACATATACATTATATATATATATATATATATATATATATATATATATATATATATATATATATATATATATATATATATATATATATAGGGTCGCGCTATTCGTCACCCTGGGTGAGGAATTCTTATTCCTCACCCCAGCCAAATCTGTAGGCACATGCAACCTGCACGTATGCCAGCCGTGGAGGCTTCTGTTCTAAGGTAATTTACAAGGCAACTGGAGTAAGATTATAGCGTGTAGGGTGGTGAGGTAATATACAACATAACATAGGTAAGATTACAGCGTGGGCTTCAGCCTGGCACACCCGAACAACCATGAGAGAAATTGGCCAGCGATGTAAAATTACTACGAGGTAAGGTGAGCAACCAACTCAGCCGAAATGTTTTTTTATGTTGTAGTATTTTATTGTGGCATGGGTGCGCTTCAGCCTGGCACAGGTTTAGATGATAAACTGTATATAGGCTACTTAAAATGCTACTCGTTAATTATTATTTATATGTATTGGAATTGGTTCAGACAAAAAAAGAAGCTAATTTTTTGAACTCCTAAACAAACTTGTAAAATACTGCAACCATGTGAAGAGACACACAGATCTGTCTGCTCTCAAAAGTACAGTTTATCTATCTAGCATGCACCAAGTTCATGGAGCATTGTGCCCGTTCTTCATCGTTCTCATTTTTCTCTTACCAGTGGTTGTTTCATGACAAGACAGATAATCTTAGCTCACATCCTAGCTTTTGTGGTACAGAACTGTAAGCCATGCTGCAGAGCTTATAGCATTATTCTACAACCAAATCGAGATGAATACTCTCCAGTTTTCAGAATGCTCAAGAAGACAAGCTTCCCGTCTTAAACTGGTTTGTTCTGGGCAGTAGAATTTATGTTTGAAGAGAAGGATGAAGCATTTGCTGATCCAGAAGGTTTAAGTTAACATTGCAGGTAAGATGTTCCAAGGATTCTCCAGAGCTATTTTTGCATGCTTAATGTTCTTCCAAAGTTAATTTCGATACACATTAATTGTGCAGGTTAGTAATGCAGCATGGTAAGAAGGCCTATCTATAAGGGCAGAGAGCCCTCTTCCATGTCTTGACGTCGATATGTCTCAGATGCTTGACACATCGATCCTGACCATCACCATTGTCTCATTCTTTGCATACTGTCAGCAACTCCATTCCTAGAGATGTTTGCATCTTAGGCTTGAGCTACCTACAGTGTAAATAAAACTGATTATGGTTCACCGAGAATTTCATATTTACTGATTAGAGTATAGGGAACAATAAGCAGCATCAATGAAGCACATCCTAGGGGCATAAGGTTAAAGAAATAATGTGTTGAAGCAAACAATATGTTGATATGCATATGCAATTCCGACAGAGAAATCATTTTGTAACTACGGGTATGTATATGCATGGAGTTTCAGAACAAATAAACATTAGCCAAGAAGAAAATGAATGGATATTTGTTAACAAAGTAATAGTGTTCTTGTTAACTTGCAAGAGATGATCGGCAGCAAAACAGAAGATTGTAGAAAATGCTAAGAATAAATAAACAACTTACAATCCTTAGTCCAAGTTTTGCTTCTCAAAGAAATGAAGCGCTCACTCTCTTAGTATTTGGTGCAAAACATACTACAATCTGAGAAATAAGCTTGTAATTTTGCCCAAAACAACTAAATTTGTGGATGAAATCAAAATCGAACACATGGTCTAATTTTCATTCTGTTTGGAACATTCGGTACAATTTGGCATCCGCTTTCTCAAAGTATAATGTTTCTTTGTTGTTTTATGAGCATTAACATCAAAGGTTATGCCAGAAAATAGCACATACGATGCTGTTCAACGAGATGTGATGTTATAGATTTATGATCTAGATGCTGACATAAGTGCACAACACACAATCTTGGTCGATAAATACTCCAGAA
This sequence comes from Aegilops speltoides, assembly GCA_021437245.1. Classification (NCBI taxonomy): domain Eukaryota; kingdom Viridiplantae; phylum Streptophyta; class Magnoliopsida; order Poales; family Poaceae; genus Aegilops; species Aegilops speltoides. The sequence goes on along the minus strand of CM038143.1, from coordinate 530,949,159 downwards.
GCACATTTACATATAAAGTCTGGTTTATGCTAGGGAAAATTAATAAGGAATAACATCAACAAACAATACATTTTCAAAGCTTTACAAGTTACATACACTGACAGACTTGCATGCATGCTTGAAAAAATTAGAGCAGATACCCCTTTTCAAGTACCAGTATATACATATACACCCAGCCCTTCCCAAAAAAAACCGAGATTAGATTTTCTACCTCTCTTTATGAGTATAAACCTTTTGATTCACTGCAAATACCATTTTCTTGAATGGAACTGAAGTAATGTGCAGTAGAAGTTTCTAGATTATTTTGTTATCCAGTAAATATCCAGTCAAATAGATCAAGAAATATTGAATGCCCTTGATGGTACCAAAAATAAATAAAAATCCGACTCACAACTATGGTGGAGGGGCTAATCGAAGAATGGGTGTTCACACCAAGATCAGTGTGAAGTTAAGCAGGTTTTGAATCTAGTCAGACCCTATATGTGCCCAAAATCATATTTAGGATAAGCAATCAAGTATATATACTCCACCAACTAAACAATTTGCAAAGAGAAAATTTTATAAAGCTTTAATATAGATGCATCTGAAGTCATGAACTAGATCGGCGGAACACCTTTTTGATATACCTGTCATAGTGCCTTGATTGTCGACAGGAGATGCTTTCTTCTGAATATGCAATAGATAATTGAGCTTTGTCGGTGCCGATTGCTGCTGATATCTCGGCATGACCAAGTCCCATTGAGCATCCTTTCTGATTTAAATCCCAGGAAGATTTGGATAAGGAGCAAACAGGAACAAGAACAAAATGAAATTTGACAATTAAAAACTTAAAAGAAGGAACACCAGATATTATATACTACAAACATGCAAAGGTATAGAGACCCTCCAGGGAGAAGTAATTGTTGCACTTCAACACCCAGAGTAAACCTCAATAGTCAAAACACCTTAAAGAGAAACAGTTCTAATGCGGAGTACAACTCTAGTTTCATTAGCTATCTCTGTAATAATTTATAAAATCAATTTCCACGCAATGTTCCTGTCAGCAATGAAATGTCTATAGGAAACGTAAGAACTACTTGATGTCTATTAATAACAGATCCATCTTTCTATACCAGCAAATTACTAATTAAAATCCCAGGATTTCTTTCCCAATTAAATACCTGCTTCTCGTGTGAATATATAATTATATATACAATAGGGAGCAATGTTAAAAATTCAGTGAAGAGAACGGACCTTGCTATTTTTGGACTTCTCGATCAACAAATGATTTTGATTGCTGACCATGCACAGATAAGTAATTCCAGAAAATTTACCAAGCAAAAATCCAGAATCGTTTTGCAACTACGGATGCCTAGTGCACTCAGTTGATCTTGAGTAACCTAAAATCTGTAGACAATAGACACTCGTATGAATTCTTTAGCAAAAAAATGCATGAATTGACAGCCGAGATTAGTAGAAATCGTACATGCATGCAAATTAGTTAACCGGGGTAGAAATCGTACATGCATGCAAATTAGTTAACCTGGGTAGAAATGAAGGCAGCCGTGGGACAGCTTGTAGACTTACGAGTCGATGACCTTCCTGCAAGGCAATTAAGCACATCGATCAGGGTGAGCGAGGATGGAAAGGAGACAAGAGGGAGGAGTGGAGAGACCAGGCTTGGAAGCAGGGGATCTCGGGTGCTCGGAGATGAAGTTCGAGCCATCGCCAGGAGCAACAAGGGGGCTGGGGATCGATGCGGACTGCGACACGGCCGCCGGCGGGCGAGGCCGTCACCCGCCGCGAAGCCTCCTGCAGCACAGCTCGCCTCGGTGCTGCCTCCGGCCAACCTTCCACCCCCAGTGCCGCACTCATCAGGGGTCGACCAGCAGCTACCGCGAGCTCGCCGCCAACACCTCTCTCCGTCGCCGCCGAAACTGCTCGCCGCTTTCGATCCAAGAACTACGGGGGTTATCCATTCATTTCCTTTTTTTTTCTTTGACGGAAAGAGTGGGTTTGCCAACCGTCGCTTGAAAAAAAAAAAATAGTCCGTCTGGACTCTGGAGAGCGTCTGCCTTGAAGAGCGGTGCGATGGGCCAGGGAGCAGGGTCCTGGCTGGCTGGGTTGTTCGACCGGGGTGAAGAATTGCTTATTCTTCACCCTGGGTCTTAAATAGACTTTCTATATATATGAACAAAAAAACTAAACTAATAAAAATGAAAAAAACAGAGCCATATATATATATATATATATATAGCCACATACATACACATATACACTGAACAAAAAAATTAAACTAATAAAATGAAAAAAATAGAGCCGGTCTTGTGCGGCTCACAGCTGGGCGGCTAGATGACGATGGCGACGGTGGGGGTGGCGAGGCGCCGCGCTGGGCGGGCAGACGGGCAGGGGCTCGAGGCGGCGCTGGGCGGACGGGCAGGCTGGCTCGGGAGGAGGCGACGAGGGCAGCGCTGGCTCGGGAGGCCAGCAACGAGGACGGCGCGGGCTCGGTGAGGCGATGGCCTTGGCGGCGGCGGCGACGACGGCGAGGTGGAGCAGCCTGGCGGTGTCGAGGAGGGTCGTCGTCGTCGGGGGCAACTGGTGATGAGATTCTGAATTTTTGCAAAGTGTTTGCTTATATAGCAAAGTCATTGGTCCCGGTTCGTGAAACCAACCGGGACTAATGCACCCTTTAGTCCCGGTTGGTGCCACCAACCGGGACCAAAGGCCTTTTTTGGCAGCCCAAAGGCGGGAAGCGGCGGCCTTTGGTACCGGTTGGTGCCACCAACCGGGACCAATGCCCCCTTTAGTCCCGGTTGGTGCCACCAAACGGGACCGAAGGCCCCTGTGCTGCCCGCGTCGGGGCCAAAGTTTAGTCCCACCTCGCTAGTTGAGAGGGGCGCGCAGTGGTTTATAAGCCCCACTGCCGCACCCCTCTCGAGCTCCTCTCCACCGCAGGCTTTCAGGCCTACTTGCTATTGCTTTGCCTGATGGGCCTTCTGGGCCTACTGCGGGCTTGAATCCTGGCCCATAGTAGGGTTTCATGTCGTATTCAGGCCGTGGGGGCTCAGTAGGAGGCATTTTTTTTGTTTTTTTGTTTTCTTTACTTATTGTTGCTATTTTTATTTTTTTTCCAGTTTTTTGTTTTGTTTGCTGCATTATTTTTTTTTTTTTTTTTTTTTTTTAAATTCTTTTTGCTTTTAGTTTTAGGAAAATTATAAACTTTCTTTTAGTGCCATTAGTTTTCAAATTTGAAAACACTTTTTTTTGTTTTTTTGTTTTCTTTCTTGCTTTATTTATTTTATTTTGTTTCTACTTACAACAAAATACTTATTGTTGTTTTTTTGTTTTGTTTTCTGCATTTTTTTTTTTTTGCTTTATTTTTCAATTCTTTTTGCTTTTAGTTCTAGGAAAATTATAAACTTTCTGTTAGTGCCATTAGTTTTCAAATTTGAAAACACTTTTTTTGTTTTCTTTCTTGCTTTATTTATTTTATTTTGTTTCTACTTACAACAAAATACTTATTGTTGCTATTTTTAATTATTACGAGGGCCGAACCATAAGACATTAAAGCATTTCAAATGAACTCTGAAAAAGTTGAAAGTTGGCATGGTATCATAAATTGACCCACATAGCATGTGCATGTACAAAACGGACAATGGTATCATACTCGTCAGTTGCAAAGTTGGCATGGTATCATCATAATAGTTGTGGGAGAAAGCCTTCACTTTTCTTCGCTTGTGTCATTTGCTTATTGTGCCGTAACCATGGATAATCTTCATCGTTTATCAGGATGCTGGAGTCAGCCTTGACTTTGAAGGGAGGAATTTCATAAAACTTTTCATAATCTTCAGACATGTTTGTCTTGTCCTCCACTCCCACGATGTCCCTTTTTCCTGAAAGAACTATGTGGCGCTTTGGCTCATCGTATGATGTATTCACTTCCTTATCTTTTCTCTTTCTCGGTCTGGTAGACATGTCCTTCACATAGGTAACCTGTGCCACATCATTGGCTAGGACGAACGGTTCGTCAGTGCACCCAAGATTTTTCAGATCCACTGTTGTCATTCCGTACTGTGGGTCTACTTGTACCCCGCCTCTTGACAGATTGACCCATTTGCACTTAAACAAAGGGACCTTAAAATCATGTCTGTAGTCAAGTTCCCATATGTCCACTATGTAACCATAATATGTGTCCTTTTCCCTCTCGGTTGTTGCATCAAAGTGGACACCGCTGTTTTGGTTGGTGCTCTTTTGATCTTGGTCAATCGTGTAAAATGTATTCCCATTTATCTCGTATCCTTTCCAAATCAATACAGTCAAAGATGGTCCCCTGGACAACAAGTACAACTCATCACAAACAGTGTTGTCACCTCTGATACGTGCTTCCAACCAACTGCTGAAAGTCCTGATGTGTTCACATGTAATCCAGTCGTCGCACTGCTCCGGGTGTTTGGAGCGCAGACTGTTCTTGTGTTCATCGACATATAGGGTCACCAAGGTAGAGTTCTGTAGAACTGTGTAGTGTGCTTGAGACCAAGAATATCCGTCCCTGCATATTATTGAGTCCCTTCCAAGCATGTTTTTCCATCGATCTCCCCTCATACCGCAATTTAGGGAGACCTATCTTCTTAAGGCCAGGAATGAAGTCAACACAAAACCCGATGACATCCTCTGTTTGATGGCCCATGGAGATGCTTCCTTCTGGCCTAGCGCGGTTACGGACATATTTCTTTAGGACTCCCATGAACCTCTTGAAGGGGTACATATCGTGTAGAAATACGGGGCCTAGAATGACAATCTCGTCAACTAGATGAACTAGGACGTGCGTCATAATATTGAAGAAGGATGGCGGGAACACCAGCTCGAAACTGACAAGACATTGCACCACATCACTCCTTAGCCTTGGTATGATTTCTGGATCGATCACCTTCTCAGAGATTGCATTGAGGAATGCACATAGCTTCACAATGGCTAATCGGACGTTTTCCGGTAGAAGCCCCCTCAATGCAACCGGAAGCAGTTGCATCATAATCACGTGGCAGTCATGAGACTTTAGGTTCTGAAACTTTTTCTCTGCCATATTTATTATTCCTTTTATATTCGACGAGAAGCCAGTCGGGATCTTCATACTAAGCAGGCATTCAAAGAAGATTTCCTTCTCTTGTTTGGTAAGAGCATAGCTGGTAGGACCTTCATACTGCTTTGGAGGCATGCCATCTTTTTCGTGCAAACGTTGCAGGTCCTCCCGTGCCTCAGGTGTATCTTTTGTCTTCCCATACACGCCCAAGGAGCCTAGCAGGTTCACGCAAAGGTTCTTCGTCACGTGCATCACGTTGATCGAAGAGCGGACCTCTAGGTCTTTCCAGTAGGGTAGGTCCCAAAATATAGATTTCTTCTTCCACATGGGTGTGTGTCCCCCAGCGTCACTCAGAACAGCCAGTCCGCCGGGACCCTTTCCAAAGAGTACGTGTAAATCATTGACTATAGCAAGTACGTGATCACCGGTACGCATGGCGGGCTTCTTTCGGTGATCTGCCTCGCCTTTGAAATGCTTGCCTTTCTTTCGACATTGATGGTTGGTTGGAAGAAATCGACGATGGCCCAGGTACACATTCTTCCTGCAGCTTGCCAGGTATATACTATCGGTGTCAAGTAAACAGTGCGTGCATGCGTGGTATCCCTTGTTTGTCTATCCTGAAAGGTTACTGAGAGCGGGCCAATTGTTGATGGTCACGAACAGCAATGTCTTTAGGTTAAATTCCTCCTGTTTATGCTCATCCCACGTACATACACCGTTTCCATTCCACAACTGTAAAAGTTCTTCAACTAATGGCCTTAGGTACGCATCAATAATGTTGCCGGGTTGCTTAGGGCCTTGGATGAGAACTGGCATCATAATGAACTTCTGCTTCATGCACATCCAAGGAGGAAGGTTATACATACATAGAGTCACGGGCCAGGTGCTGTGATTGCTGCTCTGCTCCCCGAAAGGATTAATGCCATCCGCGCTTAAAGCAAACCATACGTTCCTTGGCTCACATGCAAACTCATCCCATAGATTTCTCTCGATTTTTCTCCACTGCGACCCGTCGCGGGTGCTCTCAACTTCCGTCTTTCTTACGGTCCTCACTGTGCCATCGCATCAACTTGGCATGCTCTCCGTTTCGAACAGACGTTTCAACCGTGGTATTATAGGAGCATACCACATCACCTTCGCAGAACCCTCTTCCTAGGGGCTCGCCGTCAACATCACCAGATCATCCCGTCGATCTTATACCGTAATGCACAAGATACCGGGCATGCGTTCAGATCCTCAGACGCACCATGTAGAGGATGCGATCATTAGGGCATGCATGTATCTTCTGCACCTCCAATCCTAGAGGGCGTACGACCTTCTTTGCTGCGTATGTACTGTCGGGCAATTCGTTATCCTTTGGAAGCTTCTTCTTCAATATTTTCAGTAGCTTCTCAAATCCTTTGTCAGGCACATCATTCTCTGCCTTCCACTACAGCAATTCCAGTTTGGTACCGATCTTTGTGTTGCCATCTTCGCAATTGGGGTACAACCCTTTTTTGTGGTCCTCTAACATGCGATCGAACTTCAGCTTCTTCTTTTGACTTTCGCATTGCGTCCTTGCATCGACAATGACCCGGCGGAGATCATCATCATCGGGCACATCGTCTGGTTCCTCTTGATCTTCAGCAGCTTCGCCCGCAAAGTATCATCGCACATCATCTGGTTCCTCTTGATGTTCAGTAGCATCACCGTATTCAGGGGGCACATAGTTGTCATCGTACTCTTCTTCTTCGCCGTCTTCCATCATAACCCCTATTTCTTCGTACCTCGTCCAAACATTATAGTGTGGCATGAAACCCTTGTAAAGCAGGTGGGCGTGGAGGATTTTCCGGTCAGAATAAGACTTCGTATTCCCACATATAGGGCATGGACAACACATAAAACCATTCTGCTTGTTTGCCTCGGCCACTTCGAGAAAATCATGCACGCCCTTAATGTACTCGGAGGTGTGTCTTGAACCGTACATCCATTGCCGGTTCATCTGCGTGCATTATATATAATTAAGTGTGTCAAAAATCATTAGAGAACATCATGAATAGATAATTAAGTGACCAAATTAATAGAAGTTCATCATCACATTAAAACCAAAGTACATACATAGTTCTCATCTAACAACATAAAGCTCTGTAGAGCATCTAAATTAATTAAACTATACACTGAAACTATGTAAAACATTTCAATGCGAAAACAAATGCGATCATAGTCGCAACCAATTTAACAACTGATCCAACGACATAATGATACCAAGCCTCGGTATGGATGGCATATTTTCTAATCTTTCTAATCTTCAAGCGCATTGCATCCATCTTGATCTTGTGATCATCGACGACATCCGCAACATGCAACTCCAATATCATCTTCTCCTCCTCAATTTTTCTAATTTTTTCCTTCAACAAATTGTTTTCTTCTTCAACTAAATTTAACCTCTCGACAATAGAGTCGGTTGGAATTTCCGGTTCAACAACCTCCTAGATAAATAAAATCTATGTCACGTTGGTCGGCATAATTGTCATAAACAATAAATGAACCAATAGTTATGAAAAGATAATATATACCACATCCGAATCATAGACAGGACGAGGGCCGACGGGGGCGGATACCAAAACCATCGCACTATATAAGATGCAATAATAAAAGTAAGAAAATTATACAAGTATCTATGTAAACATACAAGTAAGAATTTTTTTCCCTTTCAGAAAGAAGATAAGAACAAGAGGCTCACCATGGTGGTGCAGGCGACGAGATCGGCGCGGGCGATCGACGGCGGTGAAGACGGGGACGGGACGTGATGGACCAATAAACCTAGACAAATATTGAGGAAAATGGAGCTTGGAGGTCGAGCATGGAGAGGAGAAAGCTTAAGTAGTGTGGGTCGGGCATTCCATCGAACACCTCGTGTGCATAGGAGGTGAGCTAGAGCACCACAAAGCTCCCCCCTCGCCGGCCATGAAAAACAGAGCACTGGGAGTGCTCTGCTCGCGGGCGAGGGGTATATATAGGCAACTAATTGGTCCCGATTTGTGTCCCGAACCGGGACTAAAGGGCAGCCTTTGGTCCCGGTTCAAGCCACCAACCGGGACCAATGGTGGTGGGCCAGGAGCGAGGCCCATTGGTCCCGGTTCGTCCCACCAACCGGGACCAATAGGTCCAGTCGAACCGGGACCAATGGCCCACGTGGCCCGGCCAGCCCTCGGGGCTCACAAGCCGTGGTTCTGGATTGAACCGGGACTAATGAGCTGGATCGGCCTGGACCATTGCCCCCTTTTCTACTAGTGGAACCATGGAACACCTCTGCAGCTCGAGCTCCTCCTGGGGTCATCACTGCACACGTCGAGACAGAGGCGGGGGAGGAGCAGGGCATAGGAGGGCCGTTCCTATGGACAGGATTAGCAAATACAGGACATCTGCATCAGCTTTAGCATGCCGTTAAATTAAACAACAGGTTACAAATTCACTTCCAAACCAATGTAGCGTCTCAGATTTACACACAAAATCTAAACAATTTGTTCATCACCCAAATTAGGAGCTAGTAACAACAATATAACCAACAAATTAATCACACAAATTAGAAGGGTAAACTAATAGAAGTTAGAGATATGCAAGCATGGAAGAAAAAGAAAACAAATCAAAGAGGATCTTACCAGGAGCCTAGGTCCTTGATTTGGCTGTGCATATGCCAATGTAGAGAGGGGCATTGCCTGATCTACTTCTTGCTCCAACCCACTTCTTCTCAGGCCCACGCCTCATCCTCCTAGCGTCGTATTCCCACCTCCACCTGCCATCTCTTCTTCTCAAAGCAGGCAGGCGAGATCCTCCCGGACTACCGTGGGAATGCAATGATGCAGCAAAGCAAGGAGAGATTTCTCCTGCTGTCCTTGGTCGCTGGGCGAGGGCTCATCCATGGCAACAAAGACGTCGACAGCTTCGATCCGTCCTGATTCGTCCCTCTCTGTTCGTCAGGGAGAGAGTACATAAGAAAGAGAAGGAGAGAGATCTGAAAGAAGGGATCGGAGAAGAGAGAATACGATGGAGACGACGCCGACACCGACGAACCCACGCCGGCAGGTTCTCGCGCTGGAGCTCGCCCTCGCCCACCATCGTGCGGTGCGGCAGCGACCCCGGCTCCTCCTGTTGAGCACGGAGGCTAAGGGAGGGGACGAGGAGAGGCAGGGGAGGAGGAGGAGGTGGTGTAGGCGGCGAAGACGAGGCTGCGCGGGGGGGAGGGCGGAGAAGAGTAGCGGGATGAGGGAGAGGGAGGAGATATTTCCACGCGAGAGAGAGGGCTGCCCAATCCTGACTTTTTCCTCGTGCGGTGAACCATCACGTAGCGTCCAGAGAAACCCAGCCTCTGGTCGCTGGCCCCCACGGCCTCACGACCCCACTCGTCATCTCTGCTGAAGCGGCCATGGACGTGAAAAAAACCCAATGGCTGGCCAGACACCAGCGGCCAAAAAAAAAACACTGTTGCTACACCAGTAACTCGATCGTGTGGTTAAAATACGTAGTGCGCGCTTGATGCGCTAGATCGGCGGGTTGCCTAGCTTGATTTATATGTTCAATGCCTAAAGGATTTAGGTATTTGTTTGTTTCTTTATGGACTTCTTGCATTTACATCTATATGTAATACAATCCAGACATAGAACCTTTTAGATGTGTGATAATCTTGCATCTTGTTTCTTAATTTCTGGATTATGTCAGAAAATCAGTGTCTTTCTGAGTTACTCATAGTACTTTGCAAAGCATGCATGCAAATGTAGTCCTATGATTATGAGAGATCTTTCATGCGGTAGAACTATAGATTTGTGCGATGTAATTATCATCCCAAGTATTTAGCAAGCATCACATGGATTGAAAACTGGATGTTATGCTCAGTTTTGTGCCATAGTGTTGTTCTAAACAACACATTCTAGCAGAGTCTATGTTTTCGATCTTAACACAAGCTTATCTTATTCTATCTTCGAATGCATTTCTCTCGTTCTTCTGTCCCACTCTACTAGACACAATCTAGAAGGAGGAATAGGGTTGGGCTGGGTCTTCAACTTATATCAGAAATTTCATTGTGCAAGAAGTTGGTGTGCGTTAGCTTACATTGCCCTGCTTTTTCTTCCTCAATTGAATTGTGATATTGTGCATTGTAGAATCTTCATATAAAATTGGGAAATTTGAAAGGATCAACAATTCTTCCTGCAACTAGTATTGACACCTACATTGTTCGTGTTGTTAGGATTCACCAACCATCTGCAGCAAGGATGATGCAGTTGGCGCAAACAGTTATTAATTCATCTAAAGGGAACCTTGGTCTGAACCACACCGTATTTGGCAAAGTAAAGAGTGTCATGGCTTTCACTAACTATTATGTCCCATTGACCTACACTCTGCAGCTAATGCGAGCCGGAGGCTCCCCTGCACTGGGTCCTGATACCCCTAATACATACCCTGCTTTGGAGCCTACTAGGACAGAAGAGAACCCGCGGCTAACCAGATGATTCGAAATAGAGGCTCCTTGCCTTAGGCACGCTGTCGTTTGTTATACTTGTTAGTGGGATGTAAATATGGATGGGTATAAGGCAAGTAAGCAAGGCAAAGAATGGGCAAGCAGCTGTGATTGTAGTGGTCAAAGCCGCAGCGGTGGCAGGCTCTTCTCTAGTACATGCATATGCCTTGCCAGGTTTGCCGTGTACTGCCGCTGTTCAGAAGAGGACTGTTCAAATGTAAAAGCTTTATTTTTGCATGAGATGGCATGGCTTTTGCCACCGGTCTCCAGTGGCTTGGTTCTGCTTATAATTTTGAGCTACTTTGATCCCTATGCATTGTTGCTTGTGAAATTCTGTTGATTTTCTCTTTTCTGCATCTTCATGCAGTGGCGGAGACAGGCCCCAGGCAGGCCGGGCTGCCGCCTGGGACGTGGCCTCAAATCTCTTTGTTAAGAGTAGCAGGCAGGACACTGTTTGGCACTTAGGTAAGTTGCCTGCCTGGGGCTTGCCTGGGTCCTAGCTAAATCCTGGCATCCCCACTGTTCATGATGATGCTGATGTCGTATCCTACGGAGTTGTGGTAGGAAATAAGGTTCAGAAACTGGGTTCAACTGCTGTACTTGGTAATCCAATTTATTTCAGGGGTTAACTAGCATGGTCGTACCTAAGAAAATGAATGCTCCGTCTAGGTCATCACAACTCCTTTGCACAAAAAGGAAACTTGTGCCTATCTGCACACAGGTATTTTCCACACAACACTCACACTCTTCCCTGCTCTGTGAAGGACCGCGCTTAGTCTACAACCAGCTTTGTCCCCCTGCTACCCGTGTATACTCTAGACATGCGGGAGGCTGGGCAAATGGAAGGAACGCCTCCATGGAGGATGTATTTCCAAACACCTTGAAGTCGGAATGCACTAATATTGCAGCAAGTGAGACAACTGGAAACAAAGGCTCAGCCAAAAACGTATTTCTGCACACCTTTCATTCCCAATGCGTACTTATTACCACTACTGTTTTGGACATCTGATATTGATCGCCTTTGGTAGCCATGGTAAAAGGGGCTATGTAGGCAAGAGTGTGTATATAAGAAGGCTACATGCAAGGATATGAGGCAGCCATGCGCGTTCTGAGCTTTATAAGCATGACCCTACTGAAAGGTTGGTAGGCATGTTAATTAGCCCCGATTCGTCAAAAGGTGATATTTCAGATAATTTACTGTCTTGAAAATGCAAAATGCAACATCATCCAATAAATATAGGCAATCGTACATATATGCTCCGTCCATTAAAGTATACAGAGCAGCCACAAAATATAAGAAACTCTCATTAGCAGGCTCCACCCTATTTTCGCAGTTATTTCCTCAGACGCAAGTGCAACTCAGAGTCATTCCAAGGGAGTAGAGTCATTGTGCAACTAAGACATGGGAAATGCTTTTGTTCTTCACAGTGAGATTGATCGCAGCGTGATTTTTCATTTGCCCCATTGTCTTCCTTGTTTTCCACTCTATCGCAACATCTTGTCCAACAAAGAAGATGTGTTAGGGTTACTAGCACAACCTCTAAACCGGGATTTGGTAGGTGATATTGATGGAGAAGTACATGACTAGATTGCGGGCATAGGGGACACCCACCACGCTTCCTCTCTCTACCAACGATGTTGCTAGGAGTGACACATCGATTCCAGGGACTAGTGATGCTCGTCCTGCGCCGAGGTATACTCCCCAATAAAGTCCCCGTTCTCCCGCTTAGTCCGTGTAGTGTAAAATCTTGTTCCTGGTTTGGACAACCGAGCACTACCCTCATGCAAGTTCTAGTTGAAGATGGCGGGGATCCATAAGACAATGAATGAGTTCAACATGCGAGCTCTAACTGAGTTTAGAGCATGGTTAATAATATAGCCAACAACCGGCTATATGAAGTTGCCATGTTAACTATAGCCAACCTAATAGCTCATTTGTGCAATGGTTAGTCGTACTAGTATGCTATGTCATTAATATGTGGACAACATGGACCTATATGGATTAGATATGCTAACTTCTCATTTCTTACTCTAAAGAAAGAAAAGAAAAGAAAAGAAAAGAAAGAAACAATTTTGTTGATCATCAAAAAAGAGAAATCCGTAGAGCATCTACAACTGGACTGACATAATTCGACCCCTATATGTCTGTGGACTTATTCGGACGCTATGCGGGCATGTGCGCTCCAAGCCCTAATTTGTCTGCGGATGCAGCCAGGACCATCACTTTTCTCACTATATGTCGGGTCCCATGTATATGATTGATGGGGATGAAGGGAGGAAAAAAAGAAAGAATAAAGGGAGAGAAAAGGTGGTCAGGGTGGGCCAAAGCCGACGTGGCGGACTGCCCGGACATACCCATATCCTGCCCACAAACGGGATGTGTATGAGGGGTGCCGAACATCCAGGAGGTATGGGGCAAAAGGGGAAACGTTTACAGCCGGGGCACCGGCCGAAACGTCGCGCCGGTCGCGCCACGTGCGTACGATTGAAAGGGTATCGTCTGTCTCTAGTGTGTCCTTTCCTAGTTTTTTTTCTCTCTCCTGTATCTTCTTTCTCCACCAACCAATCTCATCTTCTCTCTCACTATCTTCTCTCTCCTTCACGAACAACCACCACCCGGTGAGCTCGCGCGGCCGTGCGCCCTCGTCCTCGCCGCTGACCATCAGCCTCTTCCCGCCTCCCTCCTGCACCGCACACCACGCGTACTGTTTTTTTGGGCTCTTCGCATGCTTCGTGTAGAGGACGCCATGGCTGTGAGGCGAGCACCGATGCTGCGACCAGCAAGCCAGGCGGTGCGCCCAGGAATGGCCGGAGATGTGAACCGGCAGCCCGAGGTTGGAGGTTTGGTCACCACGCGCTAGAACTGACCGATATAGGGGCATAACCCTGGTGGAAATTTGCTGGAACCGGTCGACGTCGGAGTTACAACCACGATGGAAAATTGACAACCGTGGCAGACATTTTTTTGTTAAAAACTATGGCGAGGGTTGCAACCGGCACAGTTGGGTGCTACAACCCTTTTGAAAGATGTTACATTCAGGACGACAAATGTTACAACCATGGCGGCCGGCGGCGACAAAATGCTACAACCATGGAAGGACGAAGAATGCAATCGGCGACAACAGATGCTACAACCCTTCGACCAGGTGCTACAACCATGGACGATAAATGCTTCAGTCGAAGGCAAACAAATTTTTGGGGTGCTGGCACTGCGCAAACACGAAAGCTTCAACCGACGATGATAAAAGCTTCAACCGGTTACTAGAAAAGCTTCAACCGGCGACGAAAAAAGTTTCAACAATAGAGGACGGAAGTTATGGATGACGACGAAAGCTGCAACTATTGATGAAAAATGCTACATCCGACAATGAAAAAAGCTTCAACCATTCATGTCTCGGCTTAACCCGCGACGACGGCGATGACATTTTTTGCTGCATCCGTCGTCGAGTTTTGCTACAACTAGCGTTGACATAAGCTGCAACCATTCATAACGATGACTCCGACCTGTGATGGCAAGCGACGATGTTTTGTTGAATCTGCTGTCGTTTTTTGCTTATGACCGGCGTTGATGATTGCTTCGATGGGGCTCGTCATGAGAGGTGGAGCTGCAAAGAAATTTGGAGCTAGAGCTCTAGGGCTACAAGACAAGTTCTTCCTACGGAGACATATCAAGTACAACGACGGCCTCCAACGACAACCTTGGGTGTGGGCGCGGCGATCCGCGGTGGTGCTAGCGGTCGGCGACGGGTCGTGCGCCGTGGTTTGCTACGATAGGCGAGCACCTGAGGTATTACAAGCTGCAGGAGACGAGGTACTTTTCAGGCAGCATCTGCCATGCGCGTGGGAAGGAAGCTTCGCTGGGGAGGTGGGGAATCGTTTTCAGACGGGAAAGAAGATAAGATCTGAACGGTTCGGATGGTGCCAATCCGACGGCTGCTAGGCGACCGGCCGAACGTTGGGCCGGTGCGCCGGCGCCTAGTGCTGCCCGGGGGAAAAGTGGGGGCTGTGTTAGCTTGGCTTTTTTACTCTCTCTCTTGTCTGAGATTTCCATCTGGACATATATGGAGGAAGTGGGGTGGTTCGGTTGTAGATGTTACCACAGTCATTTGATACAACACATGATAATTCAAATATGTATAGAGTATAGTTGCAAGAAGTGCTTCTATACTTTTCAGTAGTCTTCTTTTCACAAAAAAACTATAGCAAATTAGAATAACTAATCCACCTGTCTTGTTTTTTTACTACTAGAATACTTTTTTGCGAGGAAACAGAGAGTTTTATTCCACCATAATAGAGCTACTATACTTGCTTTGTACTAATGTTTATGCGCAATGCATTACGTGACGGCCTCATTTTGATGCAAATATGAAAACTTACGAGTTACGATATGAATCTTCCCGATCTCGCACACCTCGATGCCGCTCACTGCATTATCTAAACCGAGCTAAAATACAAACAAGAAACCATACGGCGACTGGATCTGGACTTCCGGCGATTGCCGGCGACTGGCGAGATGACGATTCCCTTTCCCCTTTGATTTCCTCCCTTCTCCCCATGCTTCCTCTTGCGCTCTTCTCCATGTTCCTCCACTTTGTTCATCGCCTCCATCTCCCGCTGCTGCTCTCGCTCTCTCTGTTCCCAGATTCCTTTTCTTGCTCTTCTCTCCGGCTGGATTCTTTGCTGGCGGCGGTCAACCCAGCCGGATCTAGTGCTGGTCCCCCACCCCACCCAGCCCTGCTCTCTCCTTGCCTTGTCCTTCCTCTGCCCTCTCCGTCCTCCCTGCCGTTTTCACTCTGCCTCCCATGGCTTCCCTCCTCGCCTGTCAAGCCTCCCTTGTTTCCCTTCCCTGGACTTGGAGGGTTGGGTTTTGGTGCTAGTTTGGTAAGCGGAGAGGCCTCTCTGCTGGCTTGGGCTGGTCCATCTCAATCTGGAGACGTCGAGGTGGGCGGTGGTTGGAGTTAGGATGGCCCTAACACGCCTCGTGCGCCATGAAGGCCTAGCTTGGAACTGCTGAGGTATGGGCAGGGGCCTCGGCAGTGAGCGCATGCTCTACCTTGAAAATTTGATGCGGTCCACTAATGTTTAGGTAACTTTTGTTTCAGAAATTAAATCTTCCAAAGTCCATTCAGCTGATCTTGTCAATAGGTTTGATGTGTCCAATGCGTTTGTTGTTCCTTCTAGATGTGCCTCGGGTGGTCTTTGGCTTATCTGGACCAATGAACTCAAAGTTTCTATTCCTACAACTGCTTTTCACTATATTTTAGCTAATGTAGTCCATGTAGTTTCTGGGGTCAACTTTTGCCTGATTTGTATATATGGTGACCCATATCATAGGCAGACTAATGACATCTGGGACCAAGTTGCTGCTTTTGTATATGATAATCTAGGTAAACCCATGGTTTGTATGGGTGACTTGAATGATATCCTGTATGATGTGGATGGTTGTAATGGTAATATCAACTACTATCGTATGCATGCTTTCTGGTCGCTTGTTAAAAATTGTGGCTTCTTTGACATTGGTTACAGTGGCCCTGCTTATACTTGGCATGGTAGACAGAATGCTTCCAAACCTATTCATAGATGCCTTGATCACTGTTTGGTTAACTCCGAATGGTGCTCTTATTATCCCAATACCAAAGTGTTGAACCTTCCCATCATTCTCAGTGATCATGCTCCTATTTTAATTTCTACTAAGAGTCAATTTGTGAAACCCAAGGAAAACTTTCAATTTGAAAATTGGTGGCTCATGGAGAAAGACTTTCATTCTTTTGCTAAAAATACTTGGAATGGTAGTACTCTCACTTCTTTTGAAGCAACGTCTTCCTCTTTGGCAGGGTCTTTAAAAACTTGGTGTAAAAAGAAAAAAAACCTTCAGCGGAACCTTGCAGACTTGGAGTCAAAGATTAATGAGCTGCATCAGCTTCTTCTTCTGCAACAAAATCATGATTTTGAAAGTTCTCTCACTGCTAGGTATGAGCACACTCTCTCTAAGCTTAATCAACACTATAAGCAGTGAAGTAAGAAGACTTGGGCGACTAAAGGTGATCGTAATACTAAATTTTTTCACCAGCCTGTTCTTAAGCGCAAAAAAGGAATACTATTTGTTCTATCAAAGATGAGCATGATATGATCCATTTCAAACCTGCTGCCATCATGCAAAGTTTTGTTAACTATTTTAGATACATTTTTTCTTCTCCTAATGATAATGTGGGCAGACCTTTTCCTCTTGCTCAATGGATCAATGATAATGATGACCCTACTTACTCTGTTCCTGATAAAGCTAAGATTTTGCAGATTCTTAAAGACATGAAACTCAATGCTTCTCTAGGGCCGGATGGGTTCAATGTGGAATTCTATTTAGCTACTTGGGATTGGATCGGGGATGAGGTAACTCAGCTCATGACTAACTTTTATTCTACTGCTACTCTTCCTCCTCATATTAATGACACCAATATTGCCCTCATCCCTAAGAAATTGGTTCCTCTTGTGCCCATGGACTATAGGTGTTGTGGAACGTAGTAGTTTCAAAAAATTTCCTACGCACACGCAAGATGATGGTGATGCATAGCAACGAGAGGGGAGAGTGTTGTCCACGTACCCTCGTAGACCATAAGCGGAAGCGTTATGACAACGCGGTTGATATAGTCGTACGTCTTCACGATCCGACTGATCCAAGTACCGAACGTACGGCACCTCCGAGTTCAGCACACGTTCAGCTCGATTGTGATCCCCGGACTCCGATCCAGCAGGGTGTCGGGATGAGTTCCGTCAGCACGACGGCATGGTGACGAAGATGATGTTCTACCGACGCAGGGCTTCGCCTAAGCACCGCAACGATATGACCGATGTGGAATATGGTGGAGGGGGGCACCGCACATGGCTAAGGAACGATCACGATGATCAACTTGTGTCTATGGGGTGCCCCCTGCCCCCGTATATAAAGGAGTGGAGGAGGGGGAGGGCCGGCTCTCTCTATGGCGCGCCCTAGGGGGGTCCTACTCCCACCGGGAGTAGGATTCCCCCTTTCCTAGTAGAACTAGGAGCCCTTCCATGTAGTAGGAGTAGGAGAGAAGGAAAGGGAAGAGAGAAGGAATGGTAGGAGGGGTGCGGCCCCTCCCCCTAGTCCAATTCGGACTAGGCCTTGGGGGGGCGCGCAGCCTGCCCTAGGCAGCCCCTCTCTCTTTCCCGTATGGCCCAATAAGGCCCAATACATCTCCCCGGCGAATTTCCGTAACTCTCCGGTACTCCGATAAATACCCGAATCACTCGGAACCTTTCCAAAGTCCGAATATAGTCGTCCAATATATCGATCTTTACGTCTCGACCATTTTGAGACTCCTCGTTATGTTCCTGATCTCATCCGGGACTCCGAACTCCTTCGGTACATCAAAACTCATAAACTTTTAATAAAACTGTCATCGAAACCTTAAGCGTGCGGTCCCTACGGGTTCGAGAACAATGTAGACATGACCGAGACACGTCTCCGATCAATAACCAATAACGGAACCTGGATGCTCATATTGGCTCCCACATATTCTACGAAGGTCTTTATCGGTCAGACCGCATAACAACATACGTCGTTCCTTTTGTCATCGGTATGTTATTTGCCCGAGATTCGATCGTCGGTATCCAATACCTAGTTCAATCTCGTTACCGGCAAGTCTCTTTACTCGTTACGTAATGCATCATTCCGTAACTAACTCATTAGTCACATTGCTTGCAAGGCTTATAGTGATGTGCATTACCGAGAGGGCCCAAAGATACCTCTCCGACAATCGGAGTGACAAATCCTAATCTCGAAATATGCCAACCCAACATGTACCTTTGGAGACACCTGTAGAGCTCCTTTATAATCACCCAGTTACGTTGTGACGTTTGGTAGCACACAAAGTGTTCCTCCGGTAAACGGGAGTTGCATAATCTCATAGTCATAGGAACATGTATAAGTCATGAAGAAAGTAAATAGCAACATACTAAACGATCAAGTGCTAAGCTAACGGAATGGGTCAAGTCAATCACATCATTCTACTAATGATGTGATCCCGATAATCAAATGACAACTCATGTCTATGGTTAGGAAACATAACCATCTTTGATTAATGAGCTAGTCAAGTAGAGGCATACTAGTGACATTATGTTTGTCTATGTATTCACACATGTATATGTTTCCGGTTAATACAATTCTAGCATGAATAATAAACATTTATCATGAAATAAGGAAATAAATAATAACTTTATTATTGCTTCTAGGGCATATTTCCTTCAGTCTCCCACTTGCACTACAGGCAATAATCTAGTTCACATCACCATGTGATTTAACACCAATATTCATATCTGTATATGATTAACACCCATAGTTCACATCGTTATGTGACCAACACCCAAAAGGTTTACTAGAGTCAATAATCTAGTTCACATCGCTATGTGATTAACACTCAAAGAGTACTAAGGTGTGATCATGTTTTGCTCGTGAGAGAAGCTTAGTCAATGGGTCTGTCATATTCAGAGCCGTATGTATTTTGCAAATATTCTATGTCTACAATGTTCTGCACGGAGCTACTCTAGCTAATTGCTTCCACTTTCAATATGTATCCAGATTGAGACTTAGAGTCATCTGGATTGGTGTAAAATCTTGTATCGTTGTAACTTTTACGACGAGCTCTTTTATCACCTCCATAATCGAGAAATATTTCCATATTCCACTAAGGATAATTTTGACCAATGTCCAGTGATCTACTCCTAGATCACTTTTGTACTCCCTTGCCAAACCAGGGCAGAGTATACAGGTCCATAGCATGGCATACTTTTATAAAACCTATGACTGAGGCATAGGGAATGACTTTTCATTCTATTTCTATTTTCTGCCATGGTCGGCTTTTGAGTCTTACTCAACTTCACACCTTGGAACATAGACAAGAACTCCTTCTTTGACTGCTCCATTTTGAACTACTTCAAAATCTTGTCAAGGTATATACTCATTGAAAATCTTATCAGGCATCTTGATCTATCTCAATAGATCTTCATGCTCAATATGTAAGTAGCTTTACCGAGGTCTTTCTTTGAAAAAACTCCTTTCAAACACTCCTTTATGCTTTGCAGAATAATTCTACATTATTTCCGATCAACAATATGTCATTCACATATACTTATCAGAAATGCTGTAGTGCTCCCACTCACTTTCTTGTAAATACAGGCTTCACCGCAAGTCTGTATAAAACTATATGCTTTGATCAACTTATCAAAGCGTATATTCCAACTCCGAGATGCTTGCGCTAGTCCATAGATGGATTGCTGGAGCTTGCACATTTTGTTAGCACCTTTAGGATTGACAAAACCTTCTTGTTGCATCATATACAACTCTTCTTTAAGAAAACCATTAAGGAATGAAGTTTTGACATCCATTTGCCAGATTTCATAAAATGTGGCAATTGCTAACATGATTCGGACAGACTTAGGCATCGCTACAGTTGAGAAAATCTCATTGTAGTCAACACCTTGAACTTGTCAAAAACCTTTTTGCGACAAGTCGAGCTTTGTAGATAGTAACACTACTATCAACGTCCGTCTTCCTCTTGAAGATCCATTTATTTTCTATGGTTCACCGATCATCGGGCAAGTCCACCAAAGTCCACACATTGTTCTCATACATGGATCCTATCTCAGATTTCATGGCCTCCAGCCATTTTGCGGAATTTGAGCTCATCATCGCTTCCTCATAGTTCGTAGGTTTATCATGGTCTAGTAACATGACTTTCGAACAGGATTACCGTACCACTCAGTGCGGACCGTGACTGGAAGACCTACGAGGTTCTGTAGTAACTTGATCAGAAGTTTCATGATCATCATCATTAGCTTCCTCACTAATTGGTGTAGGAATCACTGGAACTGATTTCAGCGATGAACTATTTTCCAATTCGGAAGAAGGTACAGTTACCTCATCAAGTTCTACTTTCCTCCCACTCACTTCTTTCGAGAGAAACTCCTTCTCTAGAAAGGATCCATTTTAGCAACGAATATCTTGCCTTCGGATCTGTGATAGAAGGTGTACCCAACAGTTTCCTTTGGGTATTCTACAAAGATGCATTTCTCCAATTTGGGTTTGAGCTTATCAGGATGAAACTTTTTCACACAAGCATCGCAGCCCCAAACTTTAAGAAACGACAACTTGGGTTTCTTGCTAAACCACAGTTCATGTGGTGTCGTCTCAACGGATTTAGATGGTGCCCTTTTAACGTGAATGCAGTTGTCTCTAATGCATAACCCCAAAACAATAGTGGTAAATCAGTAAGAGACATCATAGATCGCACCATATCCAATAAAGTGCGGTTACGATGTTCGGACACACCATAACATTGTGGTCTTCCAGGTGGCGTGAGCTGTGAAACTATTCCACATTGTTTTAATTGAAGACCAAACTCGTAACTCAAATATTCGTATCTGTGATCAGATTGCAGAAACTTTATTTTATTGTTACGATGATTTTTCCACTTCACTCTAAAATTCTTTGAACCTTTGAACTTTTTCAGACTTATGTTTCATCAAGTAGATATACCCATATCTGCTCAAATCATCTTGTGAAGGTCAGAAAATAACGATACTTGTCACGAGCATCAACACTCATTGGATCACATACATCGGTATGTATTATTTCCAATAAGTCAGTAGCTTGTTCCATTGTTCCGGAGAACGGAGTTTTAGTCATCTTGCCCAAAAGGCACGGTTTGCAAGCATCAAATGATTCATAACCAAGTGATTCCGAAAATCCATCTTTGTGGAGTTTCTTCATGCGCTTTACACCGATATGACCCAAACGGCAGTGCCACAAATAAGTCGCACTATCATTATTAACTTTGCATCTTTTGGCATCAATACTATGAATATGTGTATCACTACGATCGAGATCCAACAAACTATTTTTATTGGGTGTATGACCATCGAAGGTCTTATTCATGTAAACAGAATAACAATTATTCTCTAACTTTAAATGAATAACTGTATCACAATAAACATGATCAAATCATATTCATGCTCAACGCAAATGCCAAATAACATTTATTTAGGTTTAACACTAATCCCGAAAGTATAGGGAGTGTGTGATGATGATCATATCAATCTTGGAACTACTTCCAACACTCATCGTCACTTCCCCTTCAACTAGTCTTTGTTTATTCTGTAACTCCTGTTTCGAGTTACTAATCTTAGCAACCGAACAAGTATCAAATACTCAGGGGCTACTATAAACACTAGTAAGGCACACATTAATAACCTGTATATCAAATATACCCTTGTTCACTTTGCCATCCTTCTTATCCACCAAATATTCAGGGCATTTCCGCTTCCAGTGACCATTTCCTTTGCAGTGTAAGCACTCAGTTTCAGGCTTTGGTCTTCTTCACGGGAGTGACAACTTGTTTGCCATTCTACTTGAAGTTTCCCTTTCTTTCCCTTTGCCCTTTTCTTGAAACTAGTGATCTTGTCAACCATCAACACTTGATGCTCTTTCTTGATTTCTACCTTCGTCGATTTCAACATCACGAAGAGCTTGGGAATCGTTTTCGTCATCCCTTGAATCTATAGTTCATCATGAAGTTCTAATAACTTAGTGATGGTGACTAGAGAATTCTGTCAATCACTATCTTATCTGGAAGATTAACTCCCACTTGATTCAAGCGATTGAAGTACCCAGACAATCTGAGCACATGCTCACTAGTTGAGCGATTCTCCTCCATCTTTTAGCTATAGAACTTGTTGGAGACTTCATATATCTCAACTCGGGTATTTGCTTGAAATATTAACTTCATATTCCTGGAACATCTCTTATGGTCCATTACGTTCAAAACGTCTTTGAAGTTCCGATTCTTAAGCTGTTAAGCATGGTGCACTAAACTATCAAGTAGTCATCATATTGAGCTAGCCAAATGTTCATAACGTCTGCATCTGCTCCTGCAATAGGTCTGTCACCTAGCGGTGCATTAAGTACATAATTCTTCTGTGCAGCAACGAGGATAAACCTCATATCACGGATCCAATCCGCATCATTGCTACTAACATTTTTCAACACAATTTTCTCTAGGAACATATCAAAATAAACATATGAAAGCAACAACGCGAGCTATTGATCTACAATATAATTTGCAGAATACTACCAGGACTAAGTTCATGATAAATTTAAGTTCAATTAATCATATTACTTAAGAACTCCCACTTAGACAGACATCTCTCTAGTCATCTAAGTGATCACGTGATCCAAATCAACTAAACCATAACCGATCATCACGTGAGATGGAGTAGTTTTCAATGGTGAACATCACTATGTTGATCATATCTACTATATGATTCACGCTCGACTTTTCGGTCTCCGCTGCATATGCTAGGCTCGTCAAGTTTAACCTGAGTATTCCGCGTGTGCAAAACTGGCTTGCACCCGTTGTAGATGGACGTAGAGCTTATCACACCCGATCATCACGTGGTGTCTGGGCACGATGAACTTTGGCAAGGGTGCATACTCAGGGAGAACACTTCTTGATAATTAGTGAGAGATCATCTTAAAATGCTACCGTCAATTAAAGCAAGATAAGATGCATAAAGGATAAACATCATATGCAATCAAAATATGTGACATGATATGGCCATGATCATCTTGCGCCTTTGATCTCCATCTCCAAAGTACTGTCATGATCTCTATCTTCACCGGCACGACACCATGATCTTCATCATCTTGATCTATATCAATGTGTCGTCACATGGTCGTCTCGCCAACTATTGCTCTTGCAACTATTGCTATCGCATAGCGATAAAGTAAAGCAATTATTTGGCACTTGCATCTTATGCAACATAGAGACAACCATAGGGCTTCTGCCAGTTGCCGATAAGTTCAACAAAACATGATCATCTCATACAACAACTTATATCTCATCACGTCTTGACCATATCACATCACAACATGCCCTGCAAAAACAAGTTAGACGTCCTCTACTTTGTTGTTGCAAGTTTTACGTAGCTGCTACGGGCTGAGCAAGAACCGTTCTTACCTACGCATCAAAACCACAACGATAGTTTGTCAAGTTAGTGCTATTTTAACCTTCGCAAGGACCTGGGGTAGCCACACTCGGTTCAACTAAAGTTGGAGAAAAAGACACCCGCTAGTCACCTGTGTGCAAAGCACGGCGGTAAAACCAGTCTCGCGTAAGCGTACGCGTAATGTCAGTCCGGGCCGCTTCATCCAACAATACCGCTGAACCAAAGTATGACATGCTGGTAAGCAGTATGACTTGTATCGCCCACAACTCACTTGTGTTCTACTCGTGCATATAACATCAACGCATAAAACCTAGGCTCGGATGCCACTATTGTGGAACGTAGTAATTTCAAAAAATTTCCTACGCACACACAAGATCATGGTGATGCATAGCAACGAGAGGGGAGAGTGTTGTCCACGTACCCTCATAGACCGTAAGCAGAAGCATTATGACAACGCGGTTGATGTAGTCGTACGTCTTCATGATCCGACCGGTCCAAGTACCGAACGTACGGCACCTCTGAGTTCAGCACACGTTCAGCTCGATGACGATCCCTGGACTCTGATCTAGCAGGGTGTCGGGGATGAGTTCCGTCAGCACGACGGCGTGGTGATGAAGATGATGTTCTACCGACCAGGGCTTCGCCTAAGCACCGCAACGATATGACCGAGGTGGAATATGGTGGAGGGGGGCACCGCACACGGCTAAGGAACGATCACGATGATCAACTTATGTCTATGGGGTGCCCCTGCCCCCGTATATAAAGGAGTGGAGGAGGGGGAGGGCCGGCCCTCTCTATGGCGCGCCCTAGGGGAGTCCTACTCCCACCGGGAGTAGGATTCCCCCTTTCCTAGTAGAACTAGGAGCCCTTCCATGTAGTAGGAGTAGGAGAGAGGGAAAGGGAAGAGAGAAGGAAAGGAAGGAGGGGGTGCGGCCCCTCCCCCTAGTCCAATTCGGACTAGGCCTTGGGGGCGGGGGGGGGGGCAGCCTGCCCTAGGCAGCCCCTCTCTCTTTCCCGTATGGCCCAATAAGGCCCAATACTTCTCCCCGGCGAATTCCCGTAACTCTCCGATACTCCGATAAATACCCGAATCACTCGGAACCTTTCCGAAGTCCGAATATAGTCGTCCAATATATCGATCTTTACATCTCGACCATTTCGAGACTCCTCGTTATGTTCCTGATCTCATTCGGGACTCCGAATTCCTTCGGTACATCAAAACTCATAAACTTTTAATAAAACTGTCATCGAAACCTTAAGCGTGCGGACCCTACGGGTTCGAGAACAATGTAGACATGACCAAGACACGTCTCCGGTCAATAACCAATAGCGGAACCTAGATGCTCATATTGGCTCCCACATATACTACGAAGATCTTTATCGGTCAGACCGCATAACAACATACGTCGTTCCTTTTGTCATCGGTATGTTACTTGCCCGAGATTCGATCGTCGGTATCCGATACCTAGTTCAATATCGTTACCGGGAAGTCTCTTTACTCGTTAGTAATGCATCATTCCGTAACTAACTCATTAGTCACATTGCTTGCAAGGCTTATAGTGATGTGCATTACCGAGAGGGCCCAGAGATACCTCTCCGACAATTGGAGTGACAAATCCTAATCTCGAAATATGCCAACCCAACATGTACCTTTGGAGACACCTGTAGAGCTCCTTTATAATCACCCAGTTACGTTGTGACGTTTGGTAGCACACAAAGTGTTCCTCCGGTAAACGGGAGTTGCATAATCTCATAGTCATAGGAACATGTATAAGTCATGAAGAAAGTAAATAGCAACATACTAAACGATCAAGTGCTAAGCTAACGGAATGGGTCAAGTCAATCACATCATTCTACTAATGATGTGATCCCGATAATCAAATGACAACTCATGTCTATGGTTAGGAAACATAACCATCTTTGATTAATGAGCTAGTCAAGTAGAGGCATACTAGTGACATTATGTTTGTCTATGTATTCACACATGTATTATGTTTCCGGTTAATACAATTCTAGCATGAATAATAAACATTTATCATGAAATAAGGAAATAAATATTAACTTTATTATTGCCTCTAGGGCATATTTCCTTCAGTAGGCCTATTAGTCTGTGTAATGTGCTTTATAAAATCATTGCTAAGTCACTGGCTAATAGGCTCAAGCCTCATCTCCCATACTATATTGAAGCAGCTCAACAAGCTTTTATTGAAGGCAGACGTGTTAGTGACAATATCATTATTGCTCAAGAAACTGCGCATTCCTTTTCTCTTAAATCCTGGAAACATGATGCTTTCATGCGTAAGATTGACCTTGCTAAAGCTTTTGGTCGTCTATAATGGAATTTCATTGTTTCTGCTTTGTCAGGTAAAGGGCTGCATGGTCATTTTGTTAATTTGGTTCATGCATGCATTTCTTCACCCATGTTCTCTGTGCTCATTAATGGGCAGCCTTCTAAAAAATTTAAAAATTCCCGAGGTAGCCGACAAGGTTGTCCTATGTTTCTTACTTATTTGTTCTTGCCATTAATGAACTTTCCATCATGCTTAATGAAGCTATGTAGGCAAATTATTTACAGGGTATTACTCTTGGACCAAATTGCCCCCTGTGCATTCCCTCCTTTTTGCAGATGATCTTTTGGTGTGTGGCAGGCTACTTGTCAGAAAACCCAGACTATGGCTAGTATTATTCAACATTTTTGTGCTCTCTCTGGTCAAACTCCTAATTGGGGAAAACCTGCCATCCTTTTTAGTTCTCATGTTTCTCACGCTATTATCAATGATATTAAGCTTATTTTCCCAGTGGCTAATCTTGATGATAATTTCACCAACCTTGGTCACCCTCTTATTTTGCCTGCTAATAATAGAGGCGTTGCTTACAATTTTGTGTTAGATAAATTTCTAAATAAGCTTCCCTCCTATAAAGCAAACATGCTCTCTCATGCTGCTCATCTTGAACTTATTTGTTCTGTTTTCTCGGCTATCCCGGTTTACTACATGGCTAATATTTTATTTTCCAAAAAATTCATTGCTAAACTCACTGCTATCATTAGGAATTTTTGATGGACAGGGTTCGAGAAACAGATTCGAGGAGGAGTCTTTGTCTCAGAGCTTGGAAGGACATTACCAATTCCAAGGCAGAAGGTGGTTTAGACATCAGAAACTTAAAAGCGATCAAAGAAAGTCTTATTCTTGCAGCAGCCTGGAGATTAGCTAAAACTCCTTCTTCCCATTTATATCGTGTTCTTCAAGCAATTTTTTTCCTGCTACTACTATTCGGAAGGCCACTTTTGCCCCTCCTAAATCTACTCTTTGGGCTTCTGTCTTAAAAATGCTTCCTAAATTCAAAGAGCATGCTTTCTACCAACTCACACAAGGAAATATTTCTTTTATCGAGCATGCCTTGGTGTACACTTTGGAATTATATTCATGATTTCCTTAGTCCTCAACAAGCAGGCTTTGTTTAACCTTCCTTGGTCAGAGACCTTTGGCTGCATGGGAGAAAATTTGGGACCATCAACTCATTTTTACTTTATTTCAGCAGCCTCTTGCTTCTCAAATTATTAACACTAATATTATTGAGGATGACAACAAAGATTTGCTTTGTTGGACCTTGGCTCCTAATGGGATTTGTTCTTCAAAATCTGCTTACAAGTTTTGTTTACAAGACATTCATTCTCATCGTGGAGCAGCCCCTTTAGAGGTTTCTCTGGACTTAATTTTTTTTCCTGCTACTACTATTTGGAAGGCCACTTTTCCCCTCCTAAATCTACTCTTTGGGCTTCTATCATAAAAATGCTTCTTAAACTCAAAGAGCATGCTTTCTACCAACTCACACAAGGAAATATTTCTTTTATCGAGCATGCCTTGGAGTACTCTTTGGAATTATATTCATGATTTCCTTATTCCTCAACAAGCAGGCTTTGTTTATCCTTCCTTGGTCAGAGACCTTTGGCTGCATGGGAGAAAATTTAGGACCATCAACTCATTTTTAGTTTATTTCGGCAGCCTCTTGCTTCTCAAATTATTAACACTGATATTATTGAGGACGACAATGAAGATTTGCTTTGTTGGACCTTGGCTCCTAATGGGATTTGTTCTTCAAAATCTGCTTACAAGTTTTGTTTACAAGACATTCATTCTCATCCTGGAACAGCCCCTTTAGAGGTTTCTCTGGACTTAATTTTTTTTCTTAAAGTCATTTGGAAACAGAAATATTTGTTGCCCAAAGTCCAGACTTTTGCTTGGAGGCTTCTTAGCAAGGCTTTGCCTACAGGTATGAGAGCAGGTCGCTTTTCTACTCATATTTCTAAGATTTGTTGTAGATGTGCTCAGCAAGAGGATGATATTCACCTCTTTTTTCTTTGTCACTTTGCTAGAGCAGCTTGGTTTTCTTCTCCTGACACTCTTATTCAGGGGCATGCCTCAATGCATTCTATTCTCATTCACCTCGTTTCTATGGGTCATCCCTATGCTTCCTTGCAAAATGTTTTGAATTTTTTATGGTGCATTTGGAAAGCTAGAAATGGTTTCCTGTTTGAACGCAAAAGACATTTTCCTTATTAAGTTCACATTGTTGCTGCTATATGGATTATGCCTTGCACGAAGAATCTTTGCTTCCTTCTGACAAACAAACTTGTGCTAATACTCAACATGAGTTACATTATATCCCTGAGCAAGGCCATACTATTAAATCTGATCTACTGATCAATGGAGCTAAAATCTTTTCAGATGCAGCTTTTAGATATTCAAAAATACCAGGTCTTGGTCAACGACAAGTGAGGACAGGTATAGGAGTCTACTTTTGCCTTCCTTCCTCTCAGGGAGAACTTAATATTCAAGTTCAAGCTTCGGCTCCGCCAACTTCAACTCCTCTTCAAGCAGAAGCTGCTGCTCTTGCATGTGAAGCTCATTTGGCAACCTGTCTTAATGTTCAGTCTCCCACTTTTTAACTGTCTGTCTCTCTATTGCTTCGGTGTTTGCATCCAGGAATATAGCTCATACTGCTGCTCCTTGGAACATCAGAAAGGAAATGGCATCTTTGTTAAATCCACTTCTAATCTAAATTCTCAAGTGTTTCATATTTCTAGGAATTTGAATGGAGTGGCTCACAATCTTTCTCATCAAGTTTACCAATCTATTGGTGGATCCATACTGGCTTGTTCTTCTCACTCTCATACATCTGGTTCCTGTCCAGTGGTAGCCTCTTTGACAGATCTTAATTTCACATGTTTCCATTTACATAAGGTGTACTTCTTTTAGTAGCCCGAGGGTTCTTCTGCAGCTAAGGACTTTGCAGATCTGCTGCTTCTAGATTTTTTGTTCTCACATATATGCTTCATGTCAAGTGTCTGCCACTCTTGCAGATTTCCAACCTGTAGGTTTCCAGCTTGACAAGGTGTGCTGCTTCTGATGTAGCAAGAGACAGGAACATTGGGCAATTGGCTGGACTCCTTCCTCTGTTGTTGCATTCTCTCTTGCAAATTGGTGCCAGCTCTCTGTCTACTTCATCTTCTTCTTTGCGCTGGCTTATGGCTTGTCTATATTTGTTCTCTCCTAGTAGATGTTGTTCATCTGTTTGAGTTGTGCTCAACCTATCTTCGCCTTTTCCATTCAGCTTCACTCAGATGGTTGTTCTCTCTCTTCTTTCTATTATCTCGCCATTGTACCCTCTCTTGTACTGTTACTATAGAGTGAATTGCAATAAATCACCACATTTGAAGTTCACTTCCAGATTTACCACTACATTTCCTGTATTGCTTTTAGTAGCCCGAGGGGTTCTTTTCCAGCTAAGGACTTTGCAGATTTGCTGCTTCCAGATTTTTTGTTCTCACATATATGCTTCATGTCCAGTGTCTGCCACTTGCAGATTTCCAACTTGCAGGTTTCCAGCTTCACAAGGTGTGCTGCTTCTGATGTAGCAAGAGACAGGAACATTGGGCGATTGGCTGGACTCCTTCCTCTGCTGTTGCATTCTCTCTTGCAAATTGGTGCCAGCTCTCTGTCTGCTTCATCTTCTTCTTTGTGCTGGCTTATGGCTTGTTTGTATTTGTTCTCTCTTAATAGATGTTGTTCACCTGGTTGAGTTGTGCTCAACCTATCTTTGCCTTTTCCATTCGGCTTCACTCATATGGCTATTCTCTCTCTTCTTCCTATCTTCTCGCCATTGTACACTCTCTTGTACTGTTATTATAAGCTGTCAATGGAATTGGGCACCTGTAGGTGCCTTTGCTTTGTTAAAAAAAAAAAGATGGATGCATCTGCGGCCACTTATATCACACTTAGCAGTTGAGAAATCATGTAACATTGTCTCCTACTCCCTCCGTCCCATAATGTAAGACGTTTTTAGACACTACACTAGTGTCAGAAAACGTCTTACATTATGGGACGGAGGGAGTAAATATTTGTAACATGTGTATTTCTGGTTTAGTTTGATGCTATCCTGCTAATTTGTAAATTGTACACCAGTAATTTTGTTTTTGCTGTAAAGTGTACTACCTGAGACAAAGAGAGAATCACTCTCAGAAGAAGAAAAAAAGAAGAAGAGAGAAATATAGATTATGCTGCTTGCTTTTTTTTAGGTTTAACTGTGCTGCTTGCTGTAAAGTGTACTCCTTCCTTTTTTTTTTTTGAGGGAATAAAGTGTACTCCTTCCGAGAGCCTTTCTTGGCCACGGCTAAGTTAGCTTCTGGCCCGGCATGGCCCACTTGTCTCGCTATCTTGGTTTCGTCTCGCCATCGTCGCCCGCGGCCCGGACGGCGCCTTTTTTGCCTCGGCCGAGTTAACATCTGGCCCGGCCCGACCCGTTTGTCTCACTGTCCGGTTTCGTCTCGCCGTCGCCTCCCGCGGCCCCGACGGCGAGATCTCAACTGCGCTTCCTCTCTCTACCACCGCAGTTGGTCGGAGCGGCACCTCGACTCCGGCGACCAACGATGCCGCGGTCTGCGGCGAGGTACACTCCCAAGTCCCCGTTCTCCCCCTTTGCTCATGTACTGTGAAATCTTGTTCCTGCTTCGGAATGTGCACGAACCCTAGGACCTCAGGACGAAATTGAGGGGGCTGAGGAGGAGGGGAGGCAGGAATTGATCCAGGTCTTAGAAAGCTAAATTACTTGCCCCCCTTTTAATATGTGCATGTCGCTGCCGGGTCCTGAAGAACTTGCGGCAGATCTGTACTGTCGTCTTCTTATCTTGGCTCCTTCGCAAGCGCGTCGGCTTTGTCGCTGCCTTCCCTCCTTGCAAATAGTCTAATCTTACTTTGTCCTACGACGCAGATGATTTCTGGAGACGATGTGCTTCCATATGCCTCTCATTCACATTTCATAGCGGTTCAGCCCATCGTTCATTGGCACTGTTCTCTCTCGCTGGGGAGCCAGACCCGATTGTGTTTGTTTGGCTGTTGGTACTATCCTGATAAGATACTTAGAAGCTACATGAGACTGCATAGAGCAATTCTTCTTTTATAAGTGTCGGTCATGCTTTGGCTGTGAATGGTTGGTGAGCACATTAACTATTCATCCTTGCTAGGTCATAAATCTTATCCCTAGCTTCAACTGACTCCAAACCACACACCTTGGTATTACACTACATTGCTACTGTCCCTTCTTCTGCTCGAAAATCAGTGGTGTTGAGGTATTCCTGCGGCCATATATATAGAGTGTGGCATGTTTCTTTATGCTTCCCATTCATAATGTACTGCAGCGTAATAACCCATCATGATTGTCATCTCTCTCTCTCTCTGCGCTTGATGGTACAGTTGAAAGGCCCAATCTGAAACAATTATATCATCTAGTACAGACTACAGTAGACGATCTGAATTTATAGGGTCTTCAGTTTGATGGTTCTGCATCTAATGAAAACAGAGGAAATGTATTATTTTAAATGATGTAGCAAAGCGAGAGAATAGGATAATGATTGCTGGTGGAGTGTGAGCGTCACTGCCTCACTTGGCAGGCATGGTCATGTGGCAGCACAATCTTGTGCAGAGGTTAAATGCTAGCCGCGTGAGGCTGCAACTTTGAGTACCTGTGCGGCAAGCAATCACCCAACGCTAGTCAGTTGCTGAAGTACCAAACTGTTTTGTGCATTCATTATTCGACTGGTTCAAAGACTTCAACGTCTTTTTGAAATCGAACAAGTGGTATGTAACTGGTATATCTATTTGCTTAGTATAGTTTTGCGAAATTTATCTAAACAAGAGTTATATCAAGTCCTATTCTGAGAGATACTGAAATTTGTAACATAGTGGTTAAACTGTTCTCCCATGAACAGTTCAAATTTACTGATTCTCTCCTCTGTTCAGTGTCTCTGTAGGATCGAAGCTACAGTCCGTAGCAAAGAAGTCCAAAGAGATGATACACTTTTCTAGAGATCAGCTGATGGGGTCAGCATTTGTTGCATTTGGCATCATATTATTTGTGGGTTTCTTCTACGCCGCTGTTGTGTCCAAAATGCTCCCGCCTTACGAGAACTGGCTTCTAGCTGCCATCCAAAATGACAGGTAAAGATTTCAAAACAAAATAGATGATCACCAAATTGCTTTTTTTGTTTCCATTGTAGTTGATGTTTAATTGTGGACTTTTCACTTAGTTTTGTAAACTATATAGCAGAATACGTAATTTTTTACATAACTGCTGCCATATTGTAAACTAAGTGGGATCTAGTTAGAAGTTAATGACATTTACTTTGATCTTTCACTTACCAGGTATTACTGCCTACTCGTGCCCTTGACACTTCCTGTGATAATTGTGGCTGTCTATCTGCATTGGCTAAGCATGAAGATGTTCAAGCATGCCTGAAGAACTGCACATCTGTTTTGCAGAAGAAGCCAGTTTTCAAGCGTAAATTGATGGCAACTTACTAAATTGACCTCATAGTGTCACTACTAGGTATTAAAATGAGCACATTCATGTTTAGAAAGTGTAGTTGTATTTGTGAAATGCTTATGATGGGAAGTACATATTTACTTGTTAAATGTTTATATGATGGAAAATGCACTCGTAGTTCTTATAATTTTTCTTTCTCAATGGTGGAATTCCTTGCTCTCGTTTAAATAGATACTAGGTTTATAGATAGATTTCTATGTGTCTTGTGCATATGCTTATGCCCTGTGTACCATATATCCTGTATTGACCCTACAAATGTGTTAGCATAGTTTTGTGCTGTCAACACAAACAACCGTTTCTTGTTATGTAGAAACTCTTCTCTTGTTTCTTTGGTGTGTCACTTTGTTTTATTCTCTGCTGATGTTACTTAGTAGCATTGCTCGCATCTTGAAGCTGGAAAGACAATGCCATGGCGTTTTTTTAACCCCTTTTGCATAATCGCAGATGGCTAACTCTGTTCTCTATTTCTATATATCTTTCCTATCTAAATATTATATCTTTTTTGGCGTGTGTGTGTGTGTGTGTGTGCGTGCGCGCGCGCCCGCCCTCCTGCGTACCTTCTTGTTGCATACCCTCAGGGAGTCCTTTCTTGTTGCATACCCTTAGGGAGTCCATATTTGTCTTTCAACTTTTTAGCGTGTCCACCTCATGTAACATTTTTCTACCAAACAAATCATATAGCATCTTTCACTAACGACTGTGCAGCATTTAGCTATTGGAACTTATGCTAGCTGGAGGTTCTCCCGTTACTGGTCTGCTGGTAATCTTCAGATCTGCCCTGCTTTGGAGCCTACAATGACAGAGAAAACCGACAGCTAACAAGACGAATTGAAAGTAGAGATTTTCAAAAACAGAGGACAAGGCACCACTTGGTTTTTCTTCTTCTCTGGTTTACTACACTTGGCCGGGTTTGCCGGTGTACTGATGCTGTTCAGAAGAGGATTTGTTCAAATGTAAAAACTTCCTTTTACATGGGAGGGCAAGGCTTATGCCTCCGGTTTCGGTGGCTTGGTTCTGCTTATTATTTTTTAGCTGCTCCATCCCTATGCATTGTTGCCTGTCTTCTTATGTTTGCTCCTCCGCGAGCACATCAGCCGTTGCCGCTGCGTTCTCTCCTAGGAAATACTGGTCGGTTTTCTTTCACCACGTCATAT
Source organism: Aegilops speltoides (assembly GCA_021437245.1). Classification (NCBI taxonomy): domain Eukaryota; kingdom Viridiplantae; phylum Streptophyta; class Magnoliopsida; order Poales; family Poaceae; genus Aegilops; species Aegilops speltoides. The sequence continues at coordinate 530,915,552 of CM038143.1, read as the reverse complement.
ATGATTTCTGGAGGTGATGTGTTTCCATATGCCTCCAATTCATATTTCATAGAGGATAGCATGGTTTATTGTCACGGCTCTTTCTCCCTCTCGCTCGAGAGCTTTGTCGCTGTTCGTCATTGTTTCTCTGCTAATAGTATCCTATATAGTTAGTGGCTACAAGAGACAGTAGGGAGCATTGCTTCCTATATAAGTGCCGGCATGCTTTGGCTGAGAAAGGTTGGCGAGCACATTAACTATTCACGCATTCATTTTCTGACTAAGGGTCAGTTTGGTTCGTCCTGGACACCATGCCTGAGAAATTTTGGTGCCTGGCCTGAGTGTGAGAAATTGAATTTTTTTGCCTGGTCAGGCTAGCATCGGAAGGAGATGTTTGGTTCATGGCCCGGCCTGGTGGAGTCCAAGTAGTCAATATTTTATTCCCATCCACCTCGATTCCTGCAGTATTTGCGATTCAAACGTGTGATTAGTCCTAGGCTGCTGCACCAGGCACGTGTTGGCGCTGCTTCCCGCAGCGCTGCACTTCTTCTTCCTCCTCTCCTCTCACAACTCTCACCTGTGTTTATCTCTTCTCTGAAGAACGCACACAAGGGAAAGAAGACTCAACGCACACACACACACACACACACACACACACACACACACACACACACACATACAAAAAGGAGAAAACCAGCACTGACTACGTCTTTTGTGCTGTCCTCAGGGCCTTCTATCTCATTCCTCTGGTCACTTAAATAATAGATACAAGACTCACGCACGCACGGCGGCCATCACACCCGGCCACCACGTCTCCAATTTTATCTTCTCCTAGAATCTCTCCAAGGTCCAAAGACTAGTACGTGCATGCAACTAACTACTACTCCCTCCGTTCCATATTAGTTTTCGCTCAAACGGATGTATCTAGCACCGAAATACGTCTAGATATATTCATTTCAGAGACAACTAATATGGAACGGAGGGAGTAATAACTACTCCACGCATGCAGCTAACACCCTCACAAACACACCAATTCTCTTGGCTCCAACGTACTAATCCATCGAGCGGTCTTACTTCAACCCCTCCAAGCGCTTGCCGTATCACATGACCTTGCCGTGTCATCCGACTCAACCTGAACTAACCCGTCATACTCCAGCCTTGTCACGTCTTGCCAACTCTTATGGCATCGATGTATCACACGGCACAGTCGGCACCTCGTCGCGCTCGCCGCATAGCACGGCACCCGACATCTCGCCTCCTCTACGCATCATCGCTGAAACTTTGCCAGACTAGCTACTCTCTTAACTATGCTACATGCATAACGAAAGCAAACTAAAATGTTGATACAATAATATCAAGATTACCGCTAACAGCACGTCCAGGCTTCCAAAATGGGTTTCCTGGACTAGGCTAAACATGTTGCCTGGTTCTCCAAGCCAGGCTAACCACGTTGTCACGTTCTCCAGGCCAGGCCTACGGCCTCATTGTGAGGAGATCATCCAAACATGCAACAGACAGATCAAGGGTAGGCGTCACAGGCTGTGGACACGAACCAAACTGACCCAAGTCTTGGAGTCTGGATCGAGCCTTAATTCCCTTTTCCAATGAGGTTTGGCTACATGTGTGCTTTTGCTCCACTGCCCCTACTACTAAATTAAACTGATGAGTTAAATGATCAAATGAAGAAAGGACGACTAATCAATTCTAATGAGGCTAGTGCTTCCTTCTGGCCTTGTTTCTTTATGGACTTCTTGCATTCACATCCGCATGTAATACAATCCAGACATAGAACCTTTTCGATGTGTGATATCTTGCACCCTATTTTTTGAATTTTTGGATTATGTAAGAAAATCGGTGTCTTCCTGAGTTGCTCATAGTACTTTGCAGGGCATGCATGCAAATGTAGTCCCACGATTATGAGAGATCTTTCATGCGGTAGAACTATAGATTTGTGCGATGTAATTATCATCCCAAGTATTTAGCAAGCAACACATGGATTGAAAACTGGTTGTTATGCTTAGTTTTGTGCCATAGTGTTGTTCTAAACAACACATTCTAGCAAAGTGTATGTTTCCGATCTATTGTTGAGACCTACATTATTCGTGTTGTTGGGAGTCACCAGCCATCTGTACCAAGGATGAAGCAGTTGGTGCAAACAATTACTAATTCATCAAAAGGGAACCTTGGTCTGAACCACACTGTATTTGGTAGAGTAAAGCAGATTAGCCTTTCCTGCTATATTAATCGTTCTTTACATAAGAGGGGTAGTTCTGATGCGCCTAGTCAATTACCAATGCGAAATCATGGTCATCCCGGCCATCACACCATCACCATGGTCATGAAGACAACAGGCTTTTGGCTCCTGCTCCAGTCCTGAAACATATCCTTGTACACACACCCAGATATGTTGATCCACCTCCATCTGGGTATCCATATGGCAACAAGGCAAAAAACAGGGTGACGCCAGCTGCCGAGCCTGTAGGCAATGATCACCGGTCTACCCATCCTATTGCTTCGCCGCCTCATCCATTATCATCTTCATCTTCATCCCAATATGTACCGTAGATCTCCCGTTCCATTCCCCCCAGTTCTTCCGGTGCCACCTTTGCCCACCGTTTATTTTAGTCATGCACACCCTCCAAGTGAGAGTGTCATAGGAACCGGTCCTATTGCTGGAATGCCGCATGTGGCCCCTGCACCTCATTTTGTTGGTACCTTGGAAATATTGATCTTAGTTGCCCAACTGATAAGTTGGATCAATTTTCCCCAAGGTTTTCTTTCTTTGATAATTGCTCGCTCATTCATTTATTTATACCTCTGTCAGGTAATTTGAGTTCAAGATGAGCTCAGTCCGTTGGGATCAGTACTACTAGGTTGTCATAGATGAATTTAATTGTTTCATGATAAAATACAACAAAGATGCTTGGGTATCTTGGGACACAACGACGATGGCGAAGTACAGAGGGGGAATATGTTTCCGCGACATGGAGCTTTTCAACTTGGCACTGCTTGCACGTCAGGCATGGAGAATCATTCAAGAACCCGACTCACTAAGTGCCAGGGTGCTAAAAGCAGTGCACTACCCTGATGGAGAATTCCTTTCGGCCGTGCTGGGTAGTAATCCGTCTCAAGTTTGGCGTGCTCTCTGTGAGGAAAGGATGTGCTGAAATTGGGTATGATTAGAAGGATAGGGGACGACAAAGATATGAATATTTGGAAGGACAATTGGTGCCATGAAATTTCAAATTGCGTCCTATATGTGTAGTGTCACAGAACCCTCCCGAGAAAGATTCAGATTTCATTTGCTCAGTATCACACACGTGGGATGCTGCTGCTCTGAACATGCACTTGTTACCGATGCACCTCGAGGTCATCATGCAAATTCCATTGAGCCATGTAAATAGGCGGGATTTCTGGGTGTGGCATTACGAGAAGAATGGGTTTTTCACCGTTCGTTCCTGTTATAGGCTACTGGCTGAAACCAAGTGCCAACGTGAAGCATGGTTATATGAAGAGTCAGGTAACTCCAATGTACAGAGTCGGGAAGCAGGCTGGAAAAGACTTTGGAAAACAAGGGTGCCGCTGAAGCTTAGAACCTTTGCATGGCGCCGTGCCCTGGCATCCCTCCCGACTGGCAAAGTCCATGCGCACAGGAACATGAGAACAACGCCGGTTTGTGAGATCTGTGGGGCGGCAACTGTAACATGGCAAAGAGTGTTTGGGCACGTAGGGATGATGACTCATCGTTACCAATTTATAGAGATGGGACGCCTGACCCTAAGCTTTGGTTGTTCGGCCTCAGCGGAACTCTTAGTAACAACAAGTTTATCGAGGTTCTTGTCATTGATGGATTCATGTACCTAGGGTAGGATCATAGGCCTGACCTAGACGTCCTACCCAAGGGCACTCGGAGAAGAGATCATCTTCCAGTCGACCAAAGAGGAATCCACTCGACTGGGCTGGAAGGACTCGACCATGGGAGACTCACTCGACCATGAAGACTCACTCGACCACCAGAAGGTCAGAAGGCACTCTGCTGTGCAACGGTTCGTTATTAAATAGACTTAATGATAGTTAAAGCGCCTTATGAGGGGCGTTACCAGTAACCCCCCTGGCTTAATGTATCTTAATCCCTCCATTATGTGGGCTGGCTGGGGTCATGGCGCACTCTATATAAGCCACCCCCCTCCACAGATAGAAGGGTTCAGATTCTTGTAATACTCATACTCATAATCCACTCGACCGCCTCAGGGCTCCGAGACGTAGGGCTGTTACTTCTTCCGAGAAGGGCCTGAACTCGTACATCCCTTGTCTCTACAACTGCTCCATAGCTAGAACATCGCCTCTCCCTTACCTACCCCTACTTCTACTGTCAGACTTAGAACCACGACAGTTGGCGCCCACCGTGGGGCCGGTGTTTTAGTGATTTGTGGAGGAGTTGCAGTACTTCCGAGTACCTTCATCATGATGACTGCTGGAGTTTTGGGTGAGGAGCACGAGATCCGTCTCGGAGCTCTCACTTTTGTCGCCGACGACTCCGTGTGGCTCCAGGAGGCTCCACTTGACATCGAGGCGCTCCCCGTCCGCGGGGCGACGCACTTTCGCGCATGTGTTCGCGGCGTTTTGCTGCGGCAACCGTCGACCCCGTATCGGTCGACTCCCTATCGGCCGCCCGCCCAGTCTCCCACCAGCGCAAGCGCTCTGGTCGGTCGAGGCTTCAGCGGTGGGTGAAGCACGCGGTGGCTCGCCAGACAGCCACCGCCCAGGTCGCGGCTATCGAGCCCGACGAATCCCTCTACGGCCTGTTCGATCTGTCGACTGGCTCCGTAGAGACTGCATCCGAGTGTGATAGCAGTGATCCAGCGGCGGAGATCCTCATGGTCGACGGCCCTCGCAGTCCTCCCGGCTTCGCCCATGGCGGTGGGGCCGCCGGAGGAGGAGATCCCGTACAAGAACACGAGGAGTACCAGCCCGAGACACTCGACTCTCTGCAGAGAGAAGAGCTTCGTCGCAGGAACATGGATGCACTACATACTCCTATCGCCGGAGAGACCCCTGAGGCTCGTGCCTTGGAGGAAGCACGTTTGGCCAATGTGGCTGAACGCGCTCGCCTGGAGAATCTTCAGCGAGCACTCGACGAGCCAGCTGCAACGACGACTCCGAAGCGGTCGGCGTCGGCTCTTCCCGCCGACTCGGTATACCGCAGACGCCAGATTCAGAATTTAGCGGTGCAACTCTTCGATAGCAGAGTCCATCCAGCCGTCCCAGTCGGAAGCTGGAAGAGGCTTGCAGCAGATCAGAGATTTACTCCGAGCGGCAGGCGACCAAAACTCAGCCGTGTCACAGTCTCGCAACAGAATTCACAGTCGGTCCGTCGCTGCGAACACTGTCCAGTCGGCTCACAGCCCCAGATCGCCTCCGCGGCGAGAAGGGCGCGACAACCGGCGAGAGCAGCACGGAGACCGATTCGACCGAGATGACAGGCGTCGAGTGCCCCTCTCCCCTCCGAGGGAAGGGTCGTACGCCCCTCAGCGACAAGATGATGACGACAAGATAAAGACAGGCGAAGGGTTCGGTCGACCCCAGAGAACCGAGCTTTGATCGCGATCCATTATCGTACAAGGCCTGGTCGACCGAACAGAGCCCATCGAGGCGGACCGAGAGGATGCACCCACCAGCGATCGAGTGCATGTCTCGGTCCAGAGTGTTTTAGCAGAGCTATCGAGCATGATGATCCCCCAATTTCAGATTGGCAACAGGAGTCGACAAGTTCCTTTGGGAATCCAAGCACGAAACTTGGCTCGAGGATTACCGAGTGGCTGTTCAGATTGGTGGTGGAAATGATGAGGTGGCCATGAAGCATTTGCCCCTCATGTTGGAAGGTTCTGCCAGAGCGTGGCTGAGACAATTACCTAACAGCAGCATATATACTTGGGAAGATTTGTCACGAGTGTTCGTCAGGACTTTTGAAGGGACTTGCAAGCGACCGGCTGGTTTGACAGAGCTACAAGTTTGTGTGCAGAAGACCAATGAAACTCTCCGAGAGTACATTCAGAGGTGGATTACCTTGCACAATACTGTGGAAAATGTGTCTGACCATCAAGCGGTCTGCGCCTTCAAAGATGGCGTTAAAAACAGAGAATTAAGTCTGAAGTTTGGTCGAACCGGGACATGACCCCGAGTCGAATGATGGAGATTGCTAGCAAATACGCCAATGGCGAGGAAGAAGACCGACTCCGAAGCGGCAAGTACAAGCCAAGCCAGTCGGAGAAGGGAAATTCCAGTCGGAAGCAGAAACGGAAAGCCGAGCCGACAGCTCCTGGAGAGGCCCTGGCCGTGACCCAGGGGAAGTTCAAGGGAAAACCCAAAGGAACCTGGAATCCGAAAAAAGTGAAAGATAAAGAAGGAAATGACGTGATGGATATGCCATGCCATATTCACATGAAGAAGGATGAAGAGGGCAACATTATTTACCCGAAACACACCACTCGCCAGTGTCGACTCCTGATCCAGCAGTTTCAGGGCAAACAGTCTAAGGACAAGGAGAAGGAGCCAGACAAGGCCGGAGACAAAGAGGACAGTGAGGAGGAATACCCGCATGTCAACTCCACTCTGATGATCTTCGCGGATGTGGAAAGTAAAAGTCGACTGAAAGTCATCAACTGGCTGAGCATCGCCTCCGAGTCGACAAGTCAGCGAAACCAGTCAAAGAGCATCTTCGGCGGTCCGCCGTCCAGAAGAGAAAAGCTATTGGTGAAGAAGTGGCTCGACTGTTGACGGCAGGATTTATTCGAGATTTACCACCCGAGTGGCTCGCTAATGTTGTCATGGTCCCCAAGAAGGATAACTCACTCCGCATGTGCATTGATTTTAAGCACATTAATCGGGCCTGCCGAAGGATCATTTCTCTCCCCGCATCGATCAAATTGTTGACTCGACCGCAGGTGTGAGAGATTGTCTTTTAGACGATATTCCGGGTATCATCAGATCCGTCTGTATGGACCCGATGAAATAAAAACAGCTTTCATCACTCCATTCGGGTGCTTCTGCTATATCACCATGCCATTCGGCCTCAAGAATGCCGGAGCCACATTTATGCGAATGATTCAGAAGTGTCTTCTCACTCAAATCAGTCGAATGTGGAAGCGTATATGGATGATATCGTCGTTAAGTCGCGAAAAGGTTCCGACCTGCTTGCTGACCTCGCCGAAACATTTGCCAACCTCAGAAGGTACGATATCAAGCTCAATCCGTCAAAGTGCACATTCGGAGTTCCTGGTGGAAAATTACTCGGTTTTCTCGTTTCGAGCGAGGAATCGGCGCTAACCGAGAAGATCGGCACTATTCTCCGAATGAAACGCATACATGCGAGTGCACGACGCCCGAAGCTTCTTGGATGCTTGGCGCTTTAAGTCGATTCATCTCACGACTCGGTGAAAAGGCATTACCTCTTTACCGATCGATGAAGAAGGCTGACAAGTTTGAGTGGACTCGGAAGCTGATGCAGCGCTTGCGAACTAAAGCTCGCTCTCCACCCAGCCGGTGCTTGCTGCTCCAATCAGCAAAGAGCCTCTGTTGCTTTACATTGCAGCCATTGGACAAGTTGTCGATTACGTGCTTACGGTTGGCGGAAGAGGAAGGAAAGGCCTTCAAAGTTCAGCGCCGGTGTATTATTTGTGCAAGTCTTGACTCCGTCCAGCAGAGATATCCTCATTATCGAAGCTTGTGTATGGTATATACATGACCACAAAGAAGGTTGCTCATTATTTCTCGATCATTCTATCACGATCGTCGGCGACGCTCCTTTATCAGAGATCTTGCATAATAGAGACGCAACCGGTCGAGTGGCGAAATGGGCGATTGAACTTCTTCCCCTTGATATCAAATTCGAGGCAAAGAAAGCCATTAAGTCCCAGGCTATAGCTGATTTCCTTGCCGAGTGGATTGAACAACAGCGATCGTTGAAGTTCACTCGGAGCATTGGACTATGTTCTTGACGGCTCCAAAATGCTGAATGGTTACGGTGTGTGGGGTTGTTCTGGTTTCCCCCAGAGGAGATAAGCTTAGGTATGTGCTCCAGATTCACTTTGATTCCTCCAACAATGAGGCAGAGTATGAGGCCCTTTTATATGGATTGCGCATGGCCATCTCACTCGGCGTCCGTCGCTTCGATGGTTTATGGCGACTCAGATCTAGTGGTCAATCAAGTGATGAAGGAGTGGGGCGTGAAGCCCAGCTATATTTGGATTGCAATGCAGTGAGGAAGCTGGAAAAGAAGTTTGAGGGTTGGAACTCCATCACATCCCCGATTGAAAAATCAAGCAGCAGATGATCTGGCGAAGATAGGGTCCAAGAGAGAAGCCATTCAGTGGTGTGTTTTTGGAACATATACACACTCCGTCATCAAAGAAGATCCTTCACAGAGGAAGCTCCGCAACCCAAGAGTGCCACGGACTCGGCGAGGTTGAGGTCGGCGATGGTCGACTTGGTCATGGAAGTTTTAGTTGTCACTCCCGATTGGACAATTCCGTACATTACGTATATTCTGAGAAAGGAACTACCAGAGGATGAAGAAGAGGCTCGGCAGATCGTCCGTCGATCCAAAGCCTTTACCGTTATCAATGGGCAGTTATAGAGAAAGCCCAACGAGTCGGACAAAATGCATAACGCCGGAAGAAGGTCGAGTCATACTTAATGATATCCACTGGGACTGTGGTCACCATCGTCCTCTCGGACCATTGTAGCCAAAGCATACCGAGCTGGATTTTCTTGGCCTAGAGCAAATGAGATGGCAAAGAGATAGTGGACAAGTGCGAAGGATGCCAATTCTACTCCAATATGTCACACAAGCTGCGTCGACCTTGAAGACCATTCCACTCGTCGGCCCTTCGCAGTGTGGGGTTGGACATGATCGGTCCCTTGCGAACAGGTCGTAGCGGTTTCACGCATGTCTTGGTAGCAATCGACAAGTTCACTAAGTGGATTGAGGCTAAACCAATCAAAAACTTGATCTTTGGTACTCTTTGTTTCCTTTGTCGAGGGTTGGCGTTCGGTATGGAGTCCCGCACAGTATTATCACGGACAATGGGTGAATTTTGACTCGGAAGAATTCAAAGATTTCGCAACTCCCAAGGCACACGAGTCGACTATGCTTGATCGCCCATCCACGATCGAGCGGACAGGCGAACGAGCCAATGGATTAATCCTCAAGGGTGCGAAGCCCGATTGATGCGAGATCTCAAGCATGCAGCTGGAGCTTGGGTCGACGAACTTCCTTCAGTGCTTTGGGGTTTGCGGACCACGCCTAATCGGTCGACTGGGAGAACTCCTTTCTTCCTAGTCTATGGGGCAGAAGCAGTTTTACCGAGTGATCTCCTCCACAACGCTCCACGAATTGAACTTTATAATGAAGCAGAAGCTGAACAAGCGCGTCAGGATGCAGTCGACCTCCTGGAAGAGGAAAGGGAAATGGCTCTGATCCGCTCGACCATTTACCAGCAAGACTTGCGCCGCCTGTACGCCAGAAATGTGAGAGGTCGAGCCTTCCAGGAAGGAGATCTGGTCCTTCGGGTAGATCAGCAGAAGCAACATAAGCTTGCTCCCTCTTGGGAAGGACCCTTCATTGTCACAAAGGTTCTCCACAATGGGGCGTATCGTCTCTACAATGTCGAACACGATATCGATGAGCCCCGAGCTTGGAATGCGGATCTGCTCCGCCCGTTTTACACTTAAGGTTTTTCACTCGGAAGAGTTGTAATAAAATACTCCTGTAGCTCACGAGCTTTGAAGTGATAGTGTCATAATTCCTTCATAATTTTTGTCACTCTTTATTTTTCGTCGAGTAAAATTTTCCCCCAGTGGGTGGCTTAGTCGCGAATCCGTTCGCCTAAGTTTTTTACAAATCATACCGAGTGGTAAGCCAGACTTCCACTCGGAGACTTAGCTGCAGCTCAGTGCTCGCCTAAGTTATTAAAATCCTACCGAGTGGTAAGCCAGACTTCCACTCGGAGGCTTAGCTGCAGCTCAGTGCTCGCCTAAGTTATTAAAAACCTACCGAGTGGTAAGCCAGACTTCCACTCGGAGGCTTAGCTGCAGCTCAGTGCTCGCCTAAGTTATTAAAATCCTACCGAGTGGTAAGCCAGACTTCCACTCGGAGGCTTAGCTGCAGCTCGGTGCTCGCCTAAGTTATTAAAATCCCACCGAGTGGTAAGCCAGACTTCCACTCGGAGGCTTAGCTGCAGCTCAGTGCTCGCCTAAGTTATTAAAATCCTACCGAGTGGTAAGCCAGACTTCCACTCGGAGGCTTAGCTGCAGTCCAAGGACTCGCCTAAGTATAAAGTACACTAGCAAGGAAAACGAGGCGCAGGTCGACTGCGACCCTCTCCTCCGAGCTTCGACACAAATACAACGGAAATCCTACCGAGTGAAGAGCAAACCTCTCACTCGGGGGCTTAGCTGCAGCCCAGGGCTCGCCTAAGATAAAAGAAATCCTACCGAGTGAAGAGCAAACCTCTCACTCGGGGGCTTAGCTGCAGCCCAGTGCTCGCCTAAGATAAAAGAAATCCACCGAGTGAAGAGCAAACCTCTCACTCGGGGGCTTAGCTGCAGCCCAGTGCTCGCCTAAGATAAAAGAAATCCTACCGAGTGAAGAGCAAACCTCTCACTCGGGGGCTTAGCTGCAGCCCAGTGCTCGCCTAAGATAAAAGAAATCCTACCGAGTGAAGAGCAAACCTCTCACTCGGGGGCTTAGCTGCAGGCCAGTGCTCGCCTAAGATAAAAGAAATCCTACCGAGTGAAGAGCAAACCTCTCACTCGGGGGCTTAGCTGCAGCCCAGTGCTCGCCTAAGATAAAAGAAATCCTACCGAGTGAAGAGCAAACCTCTCACTCGGGGGCTTAGCTGCAGCTCAGCGCTCGCCTAAGGAGTAAGTCGACTGCAGTAGGCACCTCGCTGTTAACCTGCAAAGAGCAATTCAAGCCAAGAGCAATCATTCCCAAACATCCAATCCAAATTTAGGTCGATACCTAAAATAACCGAGAGTGCTCAGGCGCTAAGCCTGTTAAGGTTTTATCGGTTACAGTTCCACTCGGCATACCGAGGCAAATTTAAGGTCAAGGAAAGTTTTTTACCCCTCCTGTGGAGGGCTGGATGGAGCAACGAACTCGTCAAGGTCAATCCCGTCGGCAATCCGCGTGGCAGCAGCAATGAAAGTCTCCATGAAGGTCCTGAAGTCGTGCTTTTTGGTGTTGGCCACTCGGAGAGCCGCCAGCTTATCCTCTCGAGCATCCTTGCAATGGACTCGCGCCAGACACAAGGCAACATCCGCGCCACATCGAGCTGAAGACTTCTTCCATTCTTGCACTCGGTCAGGGACAACGTTCAGTCGAGTCATCAACGACTCGAGGTCATTTTGGAGTGTTTCCCCGGGCCAGAGCGTCGAGTCGATGCGGGATGTAGCAGCCTTCAGTCTTGCGAGATAATCCACGACAGCAGCAACACGGGATTCCAGTCGGAAGATGTTCACGGCAGTTTCATCGTTCACCGGAGAATTGACAGGGTCAAGGTTCGTCTCCAGCTGGCTGGTTTCTTCTTCAAAGTTGTGGCAGAACTCTGCAAAGACAAAATCCCAAATCAAGAAAACAGTCGAATGGAAACATAACAGTTGGGAGAATTGGTCGAGTGAAGAAGATTACCTTCAAGCATAAGGAACAATTTTTTGGCAAGACCACCCAAGAAGCTTTCCAGCTCGTTCTTCTTCCCAGCCATTAGGAGGACCTTCTCAGTCAGAGTCTTCTTGTCAACCTTCATTCGTTCAACATCCTTGCTGGCAGTGGCCAGAGCAGCCTTCAGATTGGTGTTATCCTGTTCGAGCTTGGCGACTGAGGCCAGTTTTTCATCAGCAAGCTTGATCTTCTCAGACAGCTCAAGCTCCTTCTTTCTTTGGGCCTCCTTCACCTTGCGTGTAAATCGCAGCAAAGTCAAACTTGAAGCAAATGAGGGGAGAAAAGAGTCGTCGAAATCTCACCAAACATACCTTTGGTCTCCTCCTTCGCCTTCGTCAGATTCTCTTGCACTAGCTTCAAGTCCAACTCGAGCTGAATATGCTTCGCTCCGATTCGATATAGCGTGCCGCAAGATCACAAGATTTCTCTGAAGGGTCGATTGCAAAAATATCGAGATAATCCACTTCCGAGTGAATAAAGAAGAATGGTGCGTTTCTAAGACTACGATCGAATGCAAGCATTCGACCGTAGTCTCGAGGACTACACCGGTGGGTGCACTCAGCGTGCCCCCACCGGTCTTATTCAAGACATAGTCGACCGATCGACCAGAGCAAAAAAAAAAAAAGAGCGAGTCGACCGATCGATCGAAACCTCTTCAGATGTAATCAATCGCGGTGATCGACCACGATCTCGGGGACTACACCAGTGGGTGCACTCAGCGCCCCCACCGGTCTCGTAAACTCATTCGTTCCATTGGATAATGATCAACATCTACTTAGTAAGCCTAAGACCGATCGCCAAAGTGATGACCTTAGCCTTGGGGACTACACCCGGCGGGTGCACTCAGCGTGCCCCGCCAACACGGAGTTTTTTACCAACACACCTAGTGGGTGACTGCTATGAATTCCGTAAAGAAAAGTTTTTGATAGCATATCCTAACAGAACAGGTGGTGGTCGATGACTGAACATTGCTCAAGGGCGAGCTGGCATCGTAAGCGGCTTGGCTCGCATCCCAGACGATCTTCACCTGCTCCATCATGATCCCTGCTTGACGGATTGCCTCCTTAGCAGCATCGGCCTGGTCCTCCGGGACGTGGTGCGTGGTGAAGATCGAAGGTTGTCCAGCACTCGACGAAGTGGGCCGGGCACTAGTCAGCGGCACCGCGAAGGACACGGTATGTCGAGTGCCGACCTCTCCTTCCGTCACGATGGTCTCGGACGCCGTCACACCTTGGGCTCCTTTGCCAGTAGATGCCTTCCTGCTCCTCCTAGTCTTCAATGGCTCCTCATCTTCATCATCGTCGTCAGGAAGAGCGATGATGTCATTGGTTGGAGCTTGTAAAGCGATTAAAGTCGAAATCTTGAGTCAGTCGACTAAGAACAAGAATTAAGGATATAGTACCAGGATTTGAGGTGGCGGCGTCCTCCATCTCATGGTCGTCAGCCTTAGCTGAGGTTTCGGAAGTCGCAGGCTGAAAATCCAAAGAATCAGTCGACCGATTCAAGTACCGACCAGAGACAAAATTTATATAGAACAAGAAGATTTAAGCAATATGTTTACCCTGAGATGGTGGGGATGGACACTTTCATTTTTGGCAGAGGCTTGGTTGTCCTCGACGGAGCTACCTTCGCCTGGTTTGGCGCTTTGTCAGTCGGCACCGGAGAAGCGGTCCGAGGGCGTTTGGTCGACTGCGAGACAGTCGCAACTCCCTTACCGCGTTCAACCGAAGGGTCGTGCACAAGTTTTGACCGCCTTTCCAAGCGCGGTGGTGCGACTTCCTCCTCTTCATCCTCGTCATCATCATCCTCGTCTTCATCATCATCATCATCGTCGTCGTCGTCTTCTGCAGCGTCTGAATCCCACTCTTCCTGACTCTCGCCTCCACTGGCTTCCCCCTCCTCAGTCGGAATCTGGGCGCCGTTAGGCATTGAGTATAGCTCGGTGAAGGTCTGGAAGTATCGAAGCAGAATTCAGTCGACCAAGTTACAAGAACACACTCGACAGATATACAACGGAAAACAGAGCAAGTGTACCTTATCTGGAACGCTGTCACGATCAAGTGGAGAAATCCTTCGAGATCCGCGAGGATTGTCCTTGTTCCCAGTGATCGCAGCCATCCATCTTTCCACTACAGTATCGTCGACTGCCTCCGGGTGGACGCGAGTCTCGTCTTCGGTACCGCAATATAGCCACATACAATGACTCCGGAACTGAAGGGGCTGGATTCGCCTCCGAAGAAAAACCTCCAGGAGGTCCATGCCAGTCACTCCGTCCCTAACCAGCTGCACCACACGGTCCATCAGCATCTTCACTTCGGCCCTCTCTTCTGGAACAACCTTCAGGGAGGAGGGTTTATTCACTCGACTCATGGTGAATGCAGGAAGGCCAGTCGACTGCCCCGGCGTCGTCTCATTCCGGCAATAGAACCAGGTCGACTGCCAGCCCCTGACCGACTCGGGAAAAGACATAGCTGGGAAGGTGCTTTTGTTCCTCAACTGGACCCCTAAACCACCACACATCTGGACTACACAGGTCTTCTCGTCACGGGGCTTGCCTTCTTCACGGTCGAGAGCGACACGTGAAGATGTACTTGAACAAACCCCAGTGCGGTCGACAACCCAGGAAGTTTTCGCACATGGACACAAACACGGCAAGGTATGCGATGGAGTTTGGAGTAAAATGGTGGAGCTGGGCTCCGAAGAAATTCAGAAAACCCCGAAAGAAGACACTCGGCGGCAACGAAAAACCTCGGTCGACATGGGTGGCCAAAAGCACGCACTCACCCTCTTCTGGTTGAGGCTGCCATTCTCGGCCAGGAAGCCTCGCGGCGCCGTGGGGAATCAATCCGTCGTTGGCCATGTCGAGGAGATCCTTCTCCTTGATGGTCGACTGGATCCAGTCTCCCTGGACCCAGCCTTTCGGCAGGTTGGATCTCGACGAGGAGCCACCGCGACCGGTGGATCTCCCCTTTGCCTTCTCGGCCGCCGACGCCTTCTCCGCCGCCGACGCCTTCTTCCCGCGCTCCAACATCGTCGTCTTCTCTTTGCCCATGGCCGCCGGCGGAATGCGCAAAGGAGGAGAGGGCAAGAGAGCAGCGGCGGTGGCGGAGAGCGGAGACGGAGAGAACTAAGGAGGAAGAACAAGGTACTGTGCATAGGCCTCCGGGAGTTACATTTATAGCATCCCTTCCGAGTGGATGACAGGTGGACCCAAGCAACCCAATCATATCCCGAGCAGCCGCACAGCACGATACGTGGCGGAAAAAGCGGCGCGGAGATCGAGGCGTCCCTGTTACGTCCCATCCAAGCACCGCAGTCTGTTCCGTTTCGCGCGCTTCCCCAAATTTCGTATCCAGCGAGATCATGACGACGATCGGTCTGTCAAGTGCGAGATCTCCTGCGATCCGTTGCTCGGGAATAGCAAAGGAAGTCACTCGACTAAAGAACAAGAATGGATCAAGTCGACTGAAGGAAAGTTTCTTGTTATCAACGGAGAAGATCTTGATCCAAGACAACACGTAACCAGTATGCAAAAGACGGTCAGAAACAACGTCAACTCCTCCTTCACTCAAGCCTCAATCCATTCGGGGGCTAATGATGGATTCATGTACCTAGGGTAGGATCATAGGCCTGACCTAGACGTCCTACCCAAGGGCACTCGGAGAAGAGATCATCTTCCAGTCGACCAAAGAGGAATCCACTCGACTGGGCTGGAAGGACTCGACCATGGGAGACTCACTCGACCATGAAGACTCACTCGACCACCAGAAGGTCAGAAGGCACTCTGCTGTGCAACGGTTCGTTATTAAATAGACTTAATGATAGTTAAAGCGCCTTATGAGGGGCGTTACCAGTAACCCCCCTGGCTTAATGTATCTTAATCCCTCCATTATGTGGGCTGGCTGGGGTCATGGCGCACTCTATATAAGCCACCCCCCTCCACAGATAGAAGGGTTCAGATTCTTGTAATACTCATACTCATAATCCACTCGACCGCCTCAGGGCTCCGAGACGTAGGGCTGTTACTTCTTCCGAGAAGGGCCTGAACTCGTACATCCCTTGTCTCTACAACTGCTCCATAGCTAGAACATCGCCTCTCCCTTACCTACCCCTACTTCTACTGTCAGACTTAGAACCACGACAGTCATCCTATTGTCCATTTGGTATGCGAGGAGGCGTGCGAACCATGAACAAGAATATCAAAGTACGCTGTCAACCCACTTGTTCATTAGCATGTACATTGATGAGATTACCAAGCTTGATACACGGGGATCATGGAAAGCTGCTCCATGGAGCTTCTCCAGTGACGTATTACTGATCCGGAGACGTTGGGGGCACTAGCTCGCCGTGAAGCCATTTCTTTGAGTGAGGTCCTGGATCTTGAAAACATGCATATTTTACAAAAAAGGGTTTTCCCCGTTTTATATATAAAGCAACCATCACCGAACAAGCCAATACAAACACACACCCCACACCAACACAACACACACCCAAAGCTAGATACAAGGACGCTGAAAACAGCAACACCACCCCAAACTACTCCAAGCAAACATCCGATGAAACACTAAGCACTACAATGAAGTCGTCGGGGCCATCAACCGTGGATGAGCCACCACGATGTGGTGAAGCCGTGCATGACAAACAATGGGCTCCAAGGCGGTGCCTTCAGGAAGGGAATGACACCGGAGCGCCGCCACCGTCCAATTCAAGGATTAGGTTTCCCCCGGAGCACCACGGCGACAAGTGAGATACTGCGACAACACCTTCAAGAAGGGGACAACGCTAGAACGCCGCCGCCGTCGGCCTGACAAGACAGAGCAGGGTTTCACCCCGGCCAACACTCACCGTCAGCAAATTGGGGTACGGACTACAGCGCCACCACCATTGAACGACACACCCTGATCACCATGCCGCCCACACGCCCATGAGCACCCCGGCTACAACCAGCAGGGCCGCCTACCAAGCATACAAGCCCAACCCTGGTCCACGGCACTGGAATGATGCTGCCGACCAGAAAGGGGCGGAAGACCCCCTTCCACCCCAAAGAGGACACCTTAGCAGGGTCGGTGGCCTCAGCTGCCAGATCTGGGCCAGGGGAACTCCGGCAGCCATACGGTGCAGCCTCTAGATGCAACGGAGGGGCACCCGTACCACTTTCCTGAAGTCCCTTGTGACCCCCGGCAAGCCCACACACGCACCAACACCGCACCATGGAACCACCCCTACCTATCGAGCCCATACCTGAATCAGTAGAGGAGGGAGGAAGTTCACCTGGGTAAGCCGCAGACGAACAGACGCTGGAGCAAGTCCTGTTGTCGCCACGATCGAGTAGACCGGCCGACCACATGGTTGTCGCCACGCCACTGCAAGCCACGTCCACGCAGAGCCCACGAGGACCACCGCCTTCATCCCGCGTCGCCCACCACCGCCAGGGACCAAAATCGCAAGGATCTGGCCGGAGGCCCACCGGCCCACCGACGCCCGATCTGACCTTGCCGCTGCCGTCATGCCGCAGATGCCCACCAGGTCGCCGCCGTGCCACCACCAGGGGCACCGGACGCCACCCCGACAGAGCGCCGTCGTGCCACCACCAGGGGCACCGAACGCCACCCCGACAAAGCGCCGCCGTGCCGCTTGCCCCTGCCATAGGCCAGCGCCCCCGCTCGAGAAGCCATTCCGCCCCGGCCATGGACCATGGGCAGAGGGGAGAAGAAGGCTCCGCCCCTGCCCCTGCCAGCTGGGCTTCGCCCGGCGGCCCCGCCAGGCAGCGGCGAGGTAGGCGGGCAGAGGAGGGGAGGGAGGAGGCGGCATGTTAGGGTTCGCCTCAGGGCACTCGCGGGAGCACCGCGAATGGGGAGGAGGGATCTCTAGTTGATCATTTTTTAAAGATGCATATTTCATCGGACGGTCTGAGGGTCGTTTGGGAACTCGTACCTGCGAAGAATATGGGTGGACATTGCATGATAATCCAAGAGATCAAGAAGTGAAGTGCTTCATTTGCGTCACGCACTTTCAAGTTTGAACAGCGCAACAGCAATGGAGAAGCACATAGACTTCTGGCATTTCGCTAGTTGTGGGACGACATGTCTGGTTTACTTCTCCCCGTGAAAACATATGTATCCCTGTAAACTTTCATAGGATAGAATAAATTGTGTTGCTTTTTCTAAAAATAACTATTCTGGCGACCAGTGACGCGGCGGCATGTACCGCGATATGTGGTATACCCCCAAGTCCCCGTTCTCCCGCCTGTGTACTGTAAAATCTTATTCCTGGGTTTGAATGTGAACAAATACTAGGTCCTCATGAGGAGGTTGAGGGGGTGAAGGAAGAGAGGCAGAAATTGACCTAGCTTTTACTATGTGAAATTCCATGTTACCCTTTTAGTCTCTGCTTGTCGCTGATTCACGGTGTAACACTTCCGACAGATCTGTAATACCGTCTTCTTACGTTGGTTGCTCCGCCAGAGCATCAGCATTGCTGCTATGTTCTCTCCTCAGAAATACATGTCGCTTCCCTCTCACGACGTCCCATATAATTTCTTCAGATGATGTGCTTCCTTATGCCTCCAATTCATATTTCATAGAGGATAGTACCGTTTATTGTCATGGCCCTCTCCCCCTCTCGGCCGGGAGCCTCGACGCTGCTCATGTTTTGTTTCTATGCTGGTACAATCCTACATAGTTAGGGCATCTCCAGCCGCGCCCCCAAGAAGGCCTCCCCAGGCGATTTTTTCGCGCCGGTGCCGAAAAAACGTCCCAGTCGCGCCCCCAGGACGCCGAAAATCGCCGGTTCGGGCCTTTTTTCCGCCCGGCGGTCACAGGCCGAACCCGGCGCGCTGGGGAGCCGCTGGGGGCTCCGGTGCTAGTGAAAAGCGCGCCTGGCCCACACCGACAGGGAAAAAGTCAAGTTTTTCTTCTTCGACTCGCCTCGCACCCCCCGCGCCCTCGGCCACCACTAGCTGTATCCCGGCGACGGTCGCCGGCCTACTCCGCCTAGATAGCCATTCCCCGCCTGAAAATAGCAGCGCTTCGCCGCGGCAACCCATCCCCGCAGCACTAGGCGGTGCCGGCCGCCGTTTCCGGCCGCGGAGGCGCGGTTTAACGGCGGTACATGCCCACGGCGCAAGGTATTGGCGTTTTGGTCGACTCGGCGATGGACTCCGATGAGGAGGAAGAGCTCGCCGCTTCTTTGGAGGAGGAAGCCGCGCCGGCGCCCGGAAGAAGAGCATCGATGGTGCTCGCCGCCCTCGCCAGCTCTTTGGCGAGCAATGAAAAGCAGCGTCGAGGTGGCTCGGCGCCGGGCAGGTGAAAGCAAAGAACCGGCATCGCTCGCAAAACTCTGCATGCTCTACTCCGACTACTTCGCCGATGCTCCACTTCATGGCGAGAGAACATTTCGGCGCCGTTATCGGATGAGCCGAAGCTCTTCCTCGAGATTGTGAATTCCATCCGGAGTTCGACAACTACTTCAAGTGCAAGATGGATTGCCTTTGGCGCTCTTGGATTCATCAAGGAAATATGCCCTAGAGGCAATAATAAAGTTATTATTTATTTCCTAATTTCATGATAAATGTTTATTATTCATGCTAGAATTGTATTAACCGGAAACATAATACATGTGTGAATACATAGACAAACATAGTGTCACTAGTATGCCTCTACTTGACTAGCTCGTTTATCGAGATGGTTATGTTTCCTAGCCATGGACAAAAGAGTTGTCATTTGATTAACGGGATCACATCATTAGGAGAATGATGTGATTGACTTGACCCATTCCGTTAGCTTAGCACTTGATCGTTTAGTATGTTGCTATTGCTTTCTTCATGACTTATACATGTTCTGTAACTATGAGATTATGCAACTCCGTTTACGGAGGAACACTTTGGGTACTACCAAGCGTCACAGCGTAATCGGGTGATTATAAAGGAGTACTACAGGTGTCTCCGAAGGTACATGTTGAGTTGGCATATTTCGAGATTAGGTTTTGTCCTCCGATTGTCGGAGAGGTATCTCTGGGCCCTCTCGGTAATGCACATCATTATAAGCCTTGCAAGCAATGTGACCAATGAGTTGGTTACGGGATGATGCATTACAGAACGAGTAAAGAGACTTGCCGATG
The DNA here is from genome assembly GCA_021437245.1 of Aegilops speltoides. Taxonomy (NCBI): domain Eukaryota; kingdom Viridiplantae; phylum Streptophyta; class Magnoliopsida; order Poales; family Poaceae; genus Aegilops; species Aegilops speltoides. Next base: position 530,895,733 of record CM038143.1, on the reverse strand, counting down.
ACGAGATTGAACTAGGTATTGGATACCGACGATCGAATCTCGGGCAAGTAACATACCGATGACAAAGGGAACAACGTATGTTGTTATGCGGTTTGACCGATAAAGATCTTCGTAGAATATGTAGGAGCCAATATGGGCATCCAGGTCCGCTATTGGTTATTGACCGAGAATAGTTCTAGGTCATGTCTACATAGTTCTCGAACCCGTAGGGTCCGCATATAAGGTTTCGATGGCGATGTTATATTATGAGTTTATGAGTTTTGATGTACCGAAGGAGTTCGGAGTCCCGGATGAGATCGGGGACATGACGAGGAGTCTCGAAATGGTCGAGACATAAAGATCGATATATTGGACGACTATATTCGGAGTTCGGAAAGGTTCCGAGTGATTCGGGTATTTTTCGGAGTACCGGAGAGTTACGGGAATTCGCCGGGGAGAAGTATTGGGCCTTATGGGCCATACGGGAAAGAGAGAGGGGCTGCCCTGGGCAGGCCACGCGCCCCCCTTGCCCTAGTCCGAATTGGACTAGAGGGAGGGGCCGCACCCCGCCTTCCTTCCCTTCTCCCCCCCTTCCTAGTTTCCTACTCCTAATACATGGAAGGTCTCCTAGTTGGACTAGGAAAGGGGGAATCCTACTCCCGGTGGGAGTAGGACTCCCCAGGGCGCGCCATAGTAGAGGGCCGGCCCTCCCCTCCTCCACTCCTTTATATACGGGGGCAGGGGCACCCCATGGACACACAAGTTGATCTACGGATCGTTCCTTAGCCGTGTGCGGTGCCCCCCTCCACCATATTCCACCTTTGTCATATCGTCGCGGAGCTTAGGCGAAGCCCTGCGCCGGTAGAACATCATCATCGTCACCACGCCGTCGTGTTGACAGAACTCATCTCCGGAGCTCGGCTGGATCGGAGGCCGGAGATCGTCATCGAGCTGAACGTGTGCTGAACTCAGAGGCCCCGTATGTTCGGTGCTTGGATCGGTCGGATCGTGAAGACGTACGACTACATCAACCGCGTTGTCATAACGCTTCGCTTACGGTCTCACGAGGGTGCGTGGGCGAACACTCTCCCTCTCGTTGCTATGCCATCACCATGATCTTGCGTGTGCGTAGGAATTTTTTGAAATTACTACGTTCCCCAACAGTGGCATCCGAGCCTAGGTTTTATGTGTTGATGTTATATGCACGAGTAGAACACAAGTGAGTTGTGGACGATATAAGTCATACTGCCTACCAGCATGTCATACTTTGGTTCAGCGGTATTGTTGGATGAAGCGGCCCGGACCGACATTACGCGTACGCTTATGCGAGACTGGTTCTACCGACGTGCTTTGCACACAGGTGGCTGGTGGGTGTCAGTTTCTCCAACTTTAGTTGAACCGAGTGTGGCTACGCCCGGTCCTTGCGAAGGTTAGAACGGAGTCTATTTGACAAACTATCGTTGTGGTTTTGATGCGTAGGTGAGATTGGTTCTTGCTTAAGCCCGTAGCAGCCATGTAAAACTTGCAACAACAAAGTAGAGGACGTCTAACTTGTTTTTGCAGGGCATGTTGTGATGTGATATGGTCAAAACGTGATGAGATATAAGTTGTTGTATGAGATGATCATGTTTTGTTGAAGTTATCGGCGACTGGTAGAAGCTCTATGGTTGTCTCTTTGTTGCATAAGATGCAAGTGCCAAATAATTGCTTTACTTTATCGCTATGTGATAGCAATAGTTGCAAGAGCAATAGTTGGTGAGACGACCATGTGATGACACATTGATATAGATCAAGATGATGAAGATCATGGTGTCGTGCCGGTGACAATAGAGATCATGACAGTACTTTGGAGATGGAGATCAAAGGCGCAAGATGATCATGGCCATATCATGTCACATATTTTGATTGCATATGATGTTTATCTGTTATACATCATATTATGTTTTGTTTGTGGTAGCATTTTAAGATGATCTCTCACTAATTATCAAGAAGTGTTCTCACCGAGTATGCACCGCTGCGAAAGTTCTTCGTCTTTGAGACACCACGTGATGATCGGGTGTGATAGGCTCTACGTTCAAATACAACGGGTGCAAAACAGTTGCACACGCGAATACTCAAGTTATACTTGACGAGCCTAGCATATCTGAGATATGGCCTCGGAACACGGAGACCGAAAGGTCGGCGTGAATCATATAGTAGATATGATCAACATAGCGATGTTCACCATTGAAACTACTCCATCTCACGTGATGATCGGACATGGTTTGGTTGATTTGGATCACGTGATCACTTAGATGACTAGAGAGATGTCTGTCTAAGTGGGAGTTCTTAAGTAATATGATTAATTGAACTTAAATTTATCATGAACTTAGTCCTGGTAGTATTTTGCAAATTATGTTGTAGATCAATGGCTTGCGTTGTTGCTTTCATATGTTTATTTTGATATGTTCCTAGAGAAAACTGTGTTGAAAGATGTTAGTAGCAATAATGCGGATTGGATCCGTGATCTGAGGTTTATCCTCATTGCTACGCAGAAGAATTATGTCCTTGATGCACCGCTAGGTGACAGACTTATTGCAGGAGCAGATGCAGACGTTATGAACGTTTTGCTAGCTCAATATGATGACTACTTGATAGTTTAGTGCACCATGCTTAACGGCTTAGAATCGGGACTTCAAAGACGTTTTGAACGTTATGGACCATATAAGATGTTCCAGGAATTGAAGTTAATATTTCAAGCAAATACCCGAGTTGAGAGATATGAAGTCTCCAACAAAGTTCTATAGCTAAAAGATGGAGGAGAATCGCTCAACTAGTGAGCATGTGCTCAGATTGTCTGGGTACTTCAATCGCTTGAATCAAGTGGGAGTTAATCTTCCAGATAAGATAGTGATTGACAGAATTCTCTAGTCACCATCACTAAGTTACTAGAACATTGTGATGAACTATAATATGCAAGGGATGACGAAAGTTATTCCTGAGCTCTTCGCGATGTTGAGATCGGCGAAGGTAGAAATCAAGAAAAGAGCATCAAGTGTTGATGGTTAACAAGATCACTAGTTTCAAGAAAAGTCAAAGGAAAAGAAGGGAACTTCAAGAAGAGCGACAAGCAAGTTGCTGCTCAAGTGAAGAAACCCAAGTCTGGTCCTAAGCACGAGACTAAGTGCTTTCTACTGCAAAGAGACTGGTCACTAGAAGAGGTACTACTCCAAGTGATTGGCGGATAAGAAGGATGGCAAAGTGAACATAAGTATATTTGATATACATGTTATTGATGTGTATGTTACTAGTGTTTATAGCAACCCCTCAGTATTTGATACTAGTTCAGTTGCTAAGATTAGTAACTCGAAACGGGAGTTGCAGAATAAACAGAGACTAGTTAAGGGTGAAGTGACGATGTGTGTTGGAAATAGTTCCAAGATTGATATGATCATCATCGCACACTCCCTATACTTTCGGGATTAGTGTTAAACCTAAATAAGTGTTATTTGGTGTTTGCGTTGAGCATGAATATGATTTGATCATGTTTATTGCAATACGGTTATTCATGTAAGTTAGAGAATAATTGTTGTCCTGTTTTCATGAATAAAACCTTCTATGGTCATACACCCAATGAAAGTGGTTTGTTGGATCTCGATCGTGTGATACACACATTCATAATATTGATGCCAAAAGATGCAAAGTTAATAATGATAGTGCAACTTATTTGTGGCACTGCCGTTTGGATCATATCGGTGTAAAGCGCATGAAGAAACTCCATAAAGATGGATTTTCGGAATCACTTGGTTATGAATCATTTGATGCTTGCGAACCGTGCCTTTTGGGCAAGATGACTAAAACTCCGTTCTCTGGAACAATGGAACAAGCTACTAACTTATTGGAAATAATACATACCGATGTATGCGATCCAATGAGTGTTGATGCTCGTGGCAACTATCGTTATTTTCTGACCTTCACAAGATGATTTGAGCAGATATGGGTATATCTACTTGATGAAACATAAGTCTGAGATAGTTGAAAGGTTCAAACAATTTTAGAGTGAAGTGGAAAAATCATCGTAACAAGAAAATAAAAGTTTCTGCGATCTGATCGCGGAGACGGATATTTGAGTTACGAGTTTGGCCTTCATATAAAACAATGTGGAATAGTTTCACAGTTCACGCCACTTGGAACACCACAACGTTATGGTGTGTCCGAACATCGTAACCGCACTTTATTGGATATGGTGCGATCTATGATGTCTCTTATTGATTTACCATTGTTGTTTTGGGGTTATGCATTAGAGACAGCTGCATTCACGTTAAAAGGGCACCATCTAAATCAGTTGAGACAACACCATATGAACTGTGGTTTAGCAAGAAACCCAAGTTGTCGTTTCTTAAAGTTTGGGGCTACGATGCTTATGTGAAAAAGTTTCATCCTGATAAGCTCAAACCCAAATCGGAGAAGTGCGTCTTCATAGAATACCCAAAGAAAACTGTTGGGTACACCTTCTATCACAGATCCGAAGGCAAGACATTCGTTGCTAAGAATGGATCCTTTCTAGAGAAGGAGTTTATCTCGAAAGAAGTGAGTGGGAGGAAAGTAGAACTTGATAAGATAACTGTATCTACTCCCTTATTGGAAAGTAGTTCATCACGAGAACCGGTTCCTGTGACAACTACACCAATTAGTGAGGAAGCTAATGATAATGATCATGAAACTTCGAATCAAGTTTCTACTGAACCTCGTAGGTCTACCAGACTAAGATCTGCACCAGAGTGGTACGGTAATCCTATTCTGGAAGTCATGTTACTTGACCATGATGAACCTACGAACTATGAGGAAGCGATGATGAGCCCAGATTCCGCGAAATGGCTTAAGGCCATGAAATCTGAGATATGATCCATGTATGAAAACAAAGTATAGACTTTGATTGACTTGCTCGATGATCAGCAAGCCATGTTAAATGAATGGATCTTCAAGAGGAAGACGGACACTGATAGTAGTATTACTATCTACCAAGCTCGACTTGTTGCGAAAGGTTTTCAACAAGTTCAAGGTGTTGAATACGATGAGATTTTCTCACTCGTATCGATGCTTAAGTCTGTCTGAATCATGTTAGCAATTGCCACATTTTATGAAATCTGGCAAATGGATGTCAAAACTGCATTCCTTAATGGATTTATTAAAGAAGAGTTGTATATGATGCAACCAGAAGGTTTTGTCAATCCTAAAGGTGCTAACAAAATGTGCAAGCTCCAGCGATCCATCTATGGACTGGTGCAAGCATCTCGGAGTTGGAATATACGCTTTGATAAGTTGATCAAAGCATATAGTTTTATATGGACTTACGATGAAGCCTGTATAAAGTGAGTGGGAGCACTACATCTTTTCTGATTAGTATATGTAGTGACATATTGTTGATCAGAAATGATGTAGAATTTTTCTGCAAAGCATAAAGGAGTGTTTTAAAGGATTCCTTTAAAAAGAAAAGACCTCAGTAAAAGCTACTTACATATTGAGCATCAAGATCTATTGAGATAGACCAAGACGCTTGATAAGTTTTACAATGAGTACATACCTTGGCAAGATTTTGAAATAGTTCAAGATGGAACAGTCAAAGAAAGAGTTCTTGCCTGTGTTGCAAAGGTGTGAAATTGAGTAAGACTCAAATCCCGACCACGGCAGAAAATAGAAAAGAGAATGAAAGTCATTCCCTATGCCTCAGTCATAGGTTCTATAAAGTATGCTATGCTATATACCAGACCTATTGTATACCTTGCTCTGAATTTGGCAAGGGAGTACAATAGTGATCTAGGAGTAGATCACTGGACATTGGTCAAGAATATCCTTAGTAAGGACTAAGGAGATGTTTCTCGATTATGGAGATGATAAAAAACGTCCCAGTCGCGCCCCCAGGACGCCGAAAATCGCTGGTTCGGGCCTTTTTTCCGCCCGGCGGTCACAGTCGAACCGGCTGAGAGCGCTGGGGCTCGGTGCTAGTGAAAAGCGCGCCTGGCCCACACCGACAGGGAAAAGTCAAGTTTTTCTTCCTCGACTCGCCTCGCACCCCCGCGCCCTCGGCCACCACTAGCTGTATCCCGGCGATGGTCGCCGGCCTACTCTGCCTAGATAGCCATTCCGCTTTGAAAATAGCGGTAACCGCGCGGCAACCCTCCCCGCAGCACTAGGCGGTGCGATCGCCGTTCGGCCGCGGAGGCGCGGTTTAACGGCGGGTACATGCCCACGAGCGCAAGGTGTTGGCGTTTTTGGTGACTTCGGCGATGGACTCCGATGAGGAGGAAGAGCTCGCCCAGCGCTTTGGAGGAGGAAGCCGCGGCGGCGTCCAGAAGAAGAGCATCGAGATGGTGCTCGCCGCCCTCGCCAGCTCTTTGGCGAGCAATGAAAAGCGCGTCGAGGTGGCTCGGCGCCGGGCGGTGAAAGCAAAGAACCGCATCGCTCGCAAGGCTCTTGCATGCTCTACTCCGACTACTTCGCCGATGCTCCACTTCATGGCGAGAGAACATTTCGGCGCCGTTATCGGATGAGCCGAAAGCTCTTCCTCAGGATTGTGAATTCCATCCGGGAGTTCGACAACTACTTCAAGTGCAAGATGGATTGCACTGGCGCTCTTGGATTCACTGAAGGAAATATGCCCTAGAGGCAATAATAAAGTTATTATTTATTTCCTAATTTCATGATAAATGTTTATTATTCATGCTAGAATTGTATTAACCGGAAACATAATACATGTGTGAATACATAGACAAACATAGTGTCACTAGTATGCCTCTACTTGACTAGCTCGTTTATCAGAGATGGTTATGTTTCCTAGCCATGGACAAAAGAGTTGTCATTTGATTAACGGGATCACATCATTAGGAGAATGATGTGATTGACTTGACCAATTCCGTTAGCTTAGCAATTGATCGTTTAGTATGTTGCTATTTCTTTCTTCATGACTTATACATGTTCACTGTAACTATGAGATTATGCAACTCCGTTTACGGAGGAACACTTTGGGTACTACCAAGCGTCACAGCGAATCTGGGTGATTATAAAGGAGTACTACAGGTGTCTCCGAAGGTACATGTTGAGTTGGCATATTTCGAGATTAGGTTTTGTCACTCCGATTGTCGGAGAGGTATCTCTGGGCCCTCTCGGTAATGCACATCATTATAAGCCTTGCAAGCAATGTGACCAATGAGTTGGTTACGGGATGATGCATTACAGAACGAGTAAAGAGACTTGCCGATGACGAGATTGAACTAGGTATTGGATACCGACGATCGAATCTCGGGCAAGTAACATACCGATGACAAAGGGAACACACGTATGTTGTTATGCGGTTTGACCGATAAAGATCTTCGTAGAATATGTAGGAGCCAATATGGGCATCCAGGTCCCGCTATTGGTTATTGACCGAGAATAGTTCTAGGTCATGTCTACATAGTTCTCGAACCCGTAGGGTCCGCACGCTTAAGGTTTCGATGACAGTTATATTATGAGTTTATGAGTTTTGATGTACCGAAGGAGTTCGGAGTCCCGGATGAGATCGGGGACATGACGAGGAGTCTCGAAATGGTTGAGACGTAAAGATCGATATATTGGACGACTATATTCGGAGTTCGGAAAGGTTCCGAGTGATTCGGGTATTTTTCGGAGTACCGGAGAGTTACGGGAATTCGCCGGGGAGAAGTATTGGGCCTTATGGGCCATACGGGAAAGAGAGAGGGGCTGCCCTGGGCAGGCAGGCTTCTTGCCCTAGTCCGGGTGGACTAGAGGGAGGCCGCACCCCTCCTTCCTTCCCTTCTCCCTCCCCCTTCCTAGTTTCCTACTCCTAATACATGGAAGGTCTCCTAGTTGGACTAGGAAAGGGGGAATCCTACTCCCGGTGGGAGTAGGACTCCCCAGGGCGCGCCATAGTAGAGGGCTGGCCCTCCCCCTCCTCCACTCCTTTATATACGGGGGCAGGGGGCAACCCATCGACACACAAGTTGATCTACGGATCGTTCCTTAGCCGTGTGCGGTGCCCCCCTCCACCATATTCCACCTCGGTCATATCGTCGCGGAGCTTAGGCGAAGCCCTGCGCCGGTAGAACATCATCATCGTCACCACGCCGTCGTGTTGACGGAACTCATCTCCGGAGCTCGGCTGGATCGGAGGCCGGAGATCGTCATCGAGCTGAACGTGTGCTGAACTCGGAGGCCCGTGACGTTCGGTGCTTGGATCGGTCGGATCGTGAAGGCGCACGACTACATCAACAGCGTTGTCATAACGCTTCGCCACGGTCTCACGAGTGCGTGGGCGAACACTCTCCCCTCTCGTTGCTATGCCATCACCATGATCTTGCGTGTGCGTAGGAAATTTTTTGAAATTACTACGTTCCCCAACATTCACCTCCATCCAGAAGTGCACGACAGCGATGAGGATGCTTGCATATGGAGCTCCCAGTGATTCACTCTACGACTATGGGCGCATGGCCAAGTCCACCAGCATAGAGTGTTTCTACAAGTTCTGTCGGGCAGTGGTGGCAGTGTTTGGGCCACAATACTTGAGAGCACCCAATGCGGAAGACATTGCTCGGATCCTAGCCCAGAATGCAGCAAGAGGATTTCCTGGGATGCTTGGAAGCATCGACTGCATGCATTGGAAAAGGAAGAACTGCCCATTTGGTTGGCAGGGGATGTACAAAGGCGCCAAAGGCGGTTGCAGTGTGGTGCTTGAGGCGGTAGCCACAGAGGACCTCTGGATTTGGCACTCCTTCTTTGGTATGCCAGAACTCACAATGACATCAACGTGTTGCAAAGTGCTCTCTGTTTTTGCCAAGCTCGTTGAGGGCCATTCTCCTCCGGTGAACTTCGAGATCAATGGGCACCAATACAACAAGGGTACTATCTAGCTGGCGTCATCTATCCGAGATGGTCGACATTTGTGAAGACGATCTCAAACCTGTGCTAGGAGGCAAGAACGCTGGTTTGCGAAGGTTCAGGAGGCTTGCGGGAAGGATGTCGGCGGGCATTTGGTGTGCTCCAATCTCGATTCGCTGTTGTTGGTACCCGCTCAGACATGGTCGAAAGATCAAATGTGGGAGATCATGACTTGCTGTGTCATCTTGCACAACATGATCATCGAGAGCGAGCAAGAAGACCCAGTGTTTGACATTGAACCATACTACGAGCAGGGTCCTCTAGCGAAGTTGATCACCAGCTACCGCAACTTGGACTGCCTATCTCGATATGCGTCAAGAGATCCGAGACCCACAGGTGCATCATCAACTGCAGAAAGATCTGATTGAGCACCTATGAAGGCTCAAGGGGGGACACCGCGTGATGAAATACGAGTTTTTATTTGTTGAACTATATAATTTGTATTGAACTATTTGTTGTTGTACTATTTTGTTGAAGTATTTGATTTTTCTGTGATGAAATATGTGATAAGGAATAATTATGTTGATAAATGAACGCCGAGAAAGGGCGAAACCACACCGAATATGGGCCTATTCTCGCCCATATGGGCCGTTTATTCGCCGAAATTGGGCTGCAAAGTGGGCCAATTTCGGCGCCTGGGGGCGAGCTGGGGGCGGCGACTGGGCGAAAACCCGCCCCCAGCGCCGAGTGTCTCGCCGGCTCGCCCCCACAGGGCGACTTTTGTGCATTCTGGGGGGGCCAACGGCTGGAGATGCCCTTAGAGGCTACAGGAGACAACAGGGAGCAATGCTTCCTTTAGAAGTGCGGGTCATGCTTTGGCTGAGAGAGGTTGGTGAGCACATCAGCTATTCACACATTCAATTTTTTTACCAAGTCTTGGACTTCAATATATATCATAAACGTTATTGTGCAAAAAGTTGGTGTGCACTGAGATTGGGACTTCAATATATAAAAGAAATGTTATTGTGCAAAAAGTTGGTGTGCGGTAGCTTACATTGGCCTGCCTTTTCTTCCTTAATTGAATTGTGATATGGCGCATTGCAGAATCTTTATTTCAAATTGGGAAATTTGCAAGGATCAACAATTCGTCCTCCAACTACTGTTGAGACCTGCATTGTTTGTGTTGTTGGGAATTCACTACTTTGACCCTTTGGACATACTTTAGCCCAATCTGACCCCACCTATGATTTTTTTCTGGATCTGACTCTTTTCCTACCGCCACCCAATCCGATGGTAGGGTAGAATGTGCTACCACTATAGGCTCAGGCGGTAGCGTCTGGATCAATGCAGACGGCGTCGTCTGACCGTGCTGACTTGGATAAGTGCCTACCGCCACAGCCAGAGGCGGTAGGTTGTGGTTCCCTACCGACAGAGTCTGTGGCAGTAGGGTGCCGAAAAGCTTTTCTCCAGTGTATGGCTCCGGGCAGGCCCCACCCACCCACCAGGCAGTTCTTCCTCCTTTCCTCGTCACGAACAGAGGCTGACAGCGCCTCTCTCCTTCTCTGACCCCGGTCGTTCTCCCTCTTGAGTCCATCATTTTTGCTGGCACTTATCTACTGACCAATGTTCTAAGTGAATTACTGAGACGTCACATCTCAGTAATTTGGGGTGAAACAGCAAGCCGGGGTCGGCCAGCCCCCAAAAGGTTGTTGGCCTCCTACGCCCGGGCACACTTGTAAGAGAGAGCGTAAATTTCTGGCACAAGCTGCCATTGCTTTGCGTACCCTGGCACTGCGAACATCCAGGTAGAAGGCCGTGATGATGGAGCCGGCGAGCAGTCTGTGGATTCTGTCTTGGATCTGGCAAAAACAACGTATGTACTCTCGAAGTGACTGGTCTGGCTTCCGCATGAGGTAGCGAAGCGAGATGTAGGTGGGGCCAGCCTCCATGAGATCCTACCCCCAGCGAGGAACCTTTGCGGCAGCCACGTGGGGGCACCGTGGGTGGTGTCCTATCTCGCCTCCTTCGGGGATGAACCGCGCTATCTGGGTATTACCAGACAAGCGGCCCTTCCGAGGGCGAGGCAGGACACTCTCCTGTCGCTGACCGGGACGAGGCTTCTGCTGATGCACTGAACATGCGACTGCAGTATTGGGCAGTCGTACTCTAGCCATCCTTGCTTGAGAGCGAATGAGTTGGCGAAGATGGTGATGGATCTGGCGTCGCCAGGGACCCCGGTGGCTTTGTTGATGTAGATCCTCACGAGCGCCCCCTACTTGGCGCGCCAAATATCATGCACGTGTGCAGAACATACGCGAGATACCATGGACCGTGGACGTCCTTTTTGTAGATTCGTGAGTGGAGCGCAAGGTGAGGATCTACACTATGGAAATGAACGAAGTTGATGTGATGATTTATCTAGGTTCCGGACGCATGGTTGTGTAATACTCTACTCCTTGTTTATGTGTGGTTTCTTTAGTGAATATTGAGCTAAAAGCCCTTCCGAGATACGAGAAGAGTAGTGCGATCCTACCGGTGATCTACCCAGTGTCCAACCTTGTTTCCTCCTTTTCTTCCCTCTTTTTTCTCTTCCTTTTCTCTTAGAAGCTAGGTCCTCCTTTTATACTCAAGGGGTACCACAATGGCTTCACAACTAAGGAAGTTGCCTTGTGCCGACAGGGTAGGTGCGTGCATTAAATGCGTGATGATGTGTTGTCGTCTTCTGTCTTCCGTGAACGAACGCCTGTCTTGTCACAGCCGCCCATGGTGCCGCTTGGGTGGAGCATGACACGTCTCCATACAGGTGTGCGCCATGCGGCGGAGTGAGCGAGTGATTCATCCCTTACGTCTTGTCCCTCCACTAGTGCGCCTGCCCTCCTTCTGCGTGTCGCAAAAGCTCTGTGTGCACAGAACAGCCGCGCCATGCATGGGGGGTGATAGCTTGTTGTCGACGCCTGCTGAGTGCAGGCCAGCTGGAGGTGGTCGTTGCCGGGTGTGGTTGTTCCCGGGTCTTGCTCATCTGAGCTCATTGCCGGACGATTCTGTCTTGCTCCTTCAACCTTTGCTGAACTTGGGTGGTAACTATGCAATTTCATTTGACAAAGATCTGCGTGCCATTACGGAGCGTGGGCTCCTTCTGGAGAAGTTGTTGATGTAGCTCTTGACGAAGATCTGCATACCATTACTTGGGGCAAGAAACCTGTGATGGGCAACTCTTCTTTCTTCTTGAGTCTTGACCATAGGCGGCCGTGGCGTGTGCGTAGTTCGGTCTGTGAACCCAGCGGTCACGGTACCGACATATTATTTCGCCAAAGACCTACCAAAGGCACATTTTGAAGATCGAGTAAGCTCTAAAATAAATCTTATTGGGTTTTCACATATTGTAGTTTTTGAAGACACTTCCGAAAAAGTAGGCACCACCAAAATGCACAAATATAAGCAAGAACAAATAGCATGTAGCAAAAAACAAATCTGTGTTTATTGGGGGATCGGTCGCGGACACTGTCAAGGAAGTTAGGCCATCGATGCCAGAAGATCACAAGATCAGGTGCCTCTCCTAGTGATCCCGTCGGTGAGATCATGTGCAAGATCCTGCGCCTCCGCGGCCGTCGCTTCGGAAATTTCCAGGCTGCTTCGCGGCCCAGCTGCAAATCATCCGGCAACCGTGTGCTCGCTGGTGTAGTAGAGCGATGGAGAGATATGCCTTTAATGCAGGATGAGTGAGGAATATGACATGGGAAGGCTTTAGTATAGGTGACATTCCTTATGTCTATCTACAGACATGTGTTTTCCGGACAATGCTCAGACGGTCGCACAGACTGTAAACGACCGCTCTCCTTTTCCAACCATCACTGTCCCTCTACTACTTGTGTATACTGTAGAAGCTCAAAATGGAGGGCAAACGGAAGGAACGCCTACACGGAGGATGTATTTCCGAACACATGAAATTCGGGATGCACTAATATTGCATAAAGTGAGGCAACTGGAAGGAAAACCTCAGCCAAAAACGTCTTTCTGCACACCTCTCATTCCCAACGCGTACTTATCCAATATAGTAAATTAGCACTACTAGTTTGGGCATTTGATATTCATCTCCTTTGGTAGCCATAGTAAAAGGGGCTATGGCAGGCAAGACCGCAAGAGTGTATATAAGAAGGTTCGTGCAAGGATGTGAAATGTGATGCAGCCATGTGTACTCTGTGCTTTATAAGCGTGATGCTACCGAAAGGTTCGTAGGCATGTTAATTAGCCCTGATGGGTGAAAAAAAAATGATATTTCAGGTACAAACTGCTCTCGAAGACGTGAAATGTATGATCATACAATAAATAGACATAAAATCCTTAATACTGGGCTAACCACGAACTTCACCCTGTTTCCACAATTATTTTTCGAGACATAGGAGCACTTAGAGCCGTTTGTAGGGAGTAGACTCATTGTGCAATCAAGATGGGAAATGCGTTTATTTTTCAGAGTATCAATGACGATGCCAATTCTGTTCGTTCCATTGTCCTCCTTGTTTTCCACTCTATTGCAACACCATGTGTCCATGTCCAATAACGAAGATGAGTTAGGGTTTCTGGCACACCCTCTAAAGTAGGATTCTGTAGATGAGATCGATGGAGAAGTACATGACCAGCTTGTAGGCATGGGGGGAGATATAGGAGAACCGCGCCTTTGGCATGGTGGACGCGGTGATCATCACTATAGAGGAACATGACACTGCTGGCATGGCAGAGGCCATGGTCATCATCAAAGAAAAGATCGTGGCTGAGGCTATGGTTGTCGGGAGGGATGACCATGGCACCAATGGCAGATGCCCCATCCGACATGGAGAAAAGCCAATACATCTTCATCAGTGATTTAGACATGGAGACACAAGATGATACAGAAGAACACGACCCACTCGCACAGAGGTTGATTCGGTCAACATGGATCGTCCATCAATATTTTCGTCACATGCATGTTGATATATGTAGTCAAAATTTAAGAATTATAAGAATCAATAATTGGTATGGCAGTTCCTCCTCGTGATGGATGTGTTACATTGCCTTTCCGTCCGTGCAGTAGACGAGGGGGGGTCCTCCCATCAGGTTGTAGCTCATCTCGGGTTGAATCGACAAACTAATAACTATTTGTCTTGCCAGGAGTTAACTGCACAAAACTAGCACGTTTCCGGCTAGATTTATAGAAAGCCACCAAGTCGGTGTTCCATTGCAAAAATCACCGCGTTCCCAGTAATCTTTCTGCAAAAAGCATTGATCGGGTGATTTGGTCCGTTTGATCACTTTCTGAAAAGTTGGGCCGGATTGTAAGGAGTTGACTTGGCAAAAAATTAACAGACACACCCCTAGATCTAAAACACAAAAGCAATCAACCCGCACCCTCCGTGGAGTCTTCCCAAGTGGCGCACTGGCGCTGTTGTCGTCACCGTTGCCTGCAGGGACGATGTGGCCATCGTCGTCGGAGCCCTTGGCGGTGCGCATAATTAACGACACCTGGAGTGCGAGCCCGCGCCCCCCTGCACGGCAACTCCTATGGCCTCCTTGAGCACCGCCGCGGCGGCCTCGGCCCAACGGCCAGCCAGACAGAACACGACGAGCGAGCCGTCCTCCCTCCTCCTACACATCGTCCCAACGATGGAGTCCATTGAGGGCGCGAGCTCCATCTGGGAGCTCCCCATGACACCAGCCGGGGGGGGGGATCCTCTTTATACCCCATGGCTGCCACTACCGCCCGGAGAACGTCTGGCCGCCGCTCCAGTACTGCCCCTGCTATGTCGGGCTACCGGAGGACTTCGCCATCATGGCATGTGCCATATTGAGGCGGTTCGTGGTGCGGCCATGGGCGCTAGCCCTCGTCCTCCACCATGGCAAAAGCCATCTGCGCCGCCGACGAGGGCGCCACAGCGCCAGACAGACAGCAGGGCCAGGTCGTGGCATCCCGGTGACGGCGCCACCGTGCTGGACGGATCGCAACAGCGCAATGGTGGCGCAAAGTGGTCAGGGGCGTCGGTTTTCCATGCGGTGGGGTGGGGGCCTGGTTGCTTTTGTTTTTTAGATCTAGTGGTGTGTGTGTGTGTGTTAATTTTTTGCTAAGTCAACTGTATACAATCCGGCCCCCAGTTGTCAGAAAGTGGTCAAACGGACCAAATCACCTGTTCAATGCTTTTTGCAAAAGATTACTAGGAACATAGTGATTTTTGCAACGAATTACCGGCTTGGTGGTTTTCTACCGCAAATGTGATAGTTTTGTGGAATTCACTCTCTTGTTAGAGATGCTGCAGTCTTCTTGAACTGGTTTGAAATCCATGTTAGGGCTCGAGAGGCAACCTTAGGATTTCAATACAACTGGCCACCTTCACATCAATCTCAATAGGTCAGAAGCTCTTCTGGTCATATGTTGATTGGGGCACAATCAGTTGGCATCTGTTATCCTATACTAAACCATCTGGCACGAGCGAGATCTGGTCCTGTACGCCGAGGGAGAGAGAGAGAGGTTGCCAGGGGAGGAGAAGGAGGCGGCCCATCAACGCCGCAAGTCTGATGGAGGCCGCCACGGCGGCCAGGGAGAGCAGCATGGAGGAGGGTTTCCTGTGGTGGCGGCGGCGTTAGCCCCGTGAGTCGCAAGAGTGGCCCACGAGACGCGAGTTGGGTCCCTTTCGGCTTGCTTTGTTTCATCATGTCGCATTGTTGTTTCCAAATTGTCTCTAAGAAGTGTTTCTTGTTCTGCAGATACCACGAGAAGTGTTTTACACAATCTTGTTTCTTGTTCTTGTTTGATGCTTTTTCTGATAATGCTAAGGTATAAATTGAAGGAAATATGCCCTAGAGGCAATAATAAAGTTATTATTTATTTCCTTATTCCATGATAAATGTTTATTATTCATGCTAGAATTGTATTAACCGGAAACATAATACATGTGTGAATACATAGACAAACAGAATGTCACTAGTATGCCTCCACTAGACTAGCTTGTTACTCAAAGATGGTTAAGTTTCCTAACCATAGACAAAGGAGTTGTCATTTGATTAACAAGGTCACATCATTAGTTGAATGATCTGATTGACATGACCCATTCCATTAGCTTAGCACCCGATCATTTAGTATGTTGCTATTGCTTTTATCCATGACTTATACATGTTCCTATAACTATGACATTATGCAACTCCCATTTACCGGAGGAACACTTTGGGTACTACCAAACGTCACAACGTAACTGGGTGATTATAAAGGAGTACTACAGGTGTCTCCAAAGGTAGATGTTGGGTTGGCGTATTTCGAGATTAGGTTTTGTCACTCCGATTGTCAGAGAGGTATCTCTGGGCCCTCTCGGTAATACACATCATTTAAGCCTTGCGAGCATTACAACTAATGAGTTAGCTGTGAGATGATGTATTACGGAACGAGTAAAGAGACTTGCCGGTAACGAGATTGAACTAGGTATTGGATACCGACGATCGAATCTCGGGCAAGTAACATACCGATGACAAAGGGAACAACGTATGTTGTTATGCGGTCTGACCGATAAAGATCTTCGTAGAATATGTAGGAGCCAATATGGGCATCAAGGTCCCGCTATTGGTTATTGACCGGAGACGTGTCTCGGTCATGTCTACATTGTTCTCGAACCATAGGGTCCGCACGCTTAAGGTTTCGATGACGGTTATATTATGAGTTTATGTATTTTGATGTACCGAAGGAGTTCGGAGTCCCAGATGAGAACGGGGACATGACGAGGAGTCTCGAAATGGTCGAGACGTAAAGATCGATATATTGGACGACTATATTCGGAGTTCGGAAAGGTTCCGAGTGATTCGGGTATTTTTCGGAGTACCGGAGAGTTACGGGAATTCGTATTGGGCCTTAATGGGCCATACGGGAAAGGAGAAAAGGGCCAAAGGGTGGCGCCGCCTCCCCTTGGTCTAGTCCGAATTGGACTAGGGAGGGGGGGCGCACCCTTCCTTCCTTCTCCTTCTCTCTTCCCTTTCTTTCTCTCCTACTCCTAATACATGGAAGGACTACTAGTTGGACTAGGAAAGGGGAATCCTACTCCCGGTGGGAGTAGGACTCCCCATGGCGCGCCATAGAGAGGGCCGGCCTCCTCCTCCCTCCCTCCTTTATATACGGGGGCAGGGGGCACCCCATGAACACACAAGTTGATCCTTGAGATCGTTCCTTAGCCGTGTGCGGTGCCCCCCTCCACCATATTCCACCTCGGTCATATCGTAGCGGTGCTTAGGCGAAGCCCTGCGTCGGTAGAACATCAAGATCGTCACCACGCCGTCGTGCTGACGGAACTCTCTCCCCGGAGCTTTGCTGGATCGGAGCCCGAGGAGCGTCACCGAGCTGTACGTGTGTCAAGAACTTGGAGGCGCCGGAGTAACGGCGCTGGGATCGGTTGGATCGCGAGGAGAACGTACGACTACTTCCTCTACGTTGTGATCGCTTCCGCTTCGGTCTACGAGGGTACGTAGACAACACTCTCCCCTCTCGTTGCTATGCATCACCATGATCTTGCGTGTGCATAGGAAATTTTTTGAAATTACTACGTTCCCCAACATAAATTGTACTCTGGTCAACTTTTATTTGTTTGTATAGGAAATGTACTATCGGAGAAGAGAGAATTGTAGATCCACTTCCTCCATATGAAAATTATCAATTTGTTTTTGAGGAGTACGAAAATTATCAATTACACGAGAGCCTTCCTCTACCTCTGCTAAGTTCGCTTCTGGCCCGGCCCAGCCTGTTTGTCTTCCTATCAGAGTTTCGTCTTCCTCCGGCAGCCCCGACGGCGAACCGGAGACGACACCCATCTCAATCTCAACTACCTCCACCTCGCGAGCCCACCCACCGCGCGTCCCCCCTCTACCACCGCCGTCTCGGCTCCGGTGACCTATGATGCGGCGGCCTGCGGCGAGGTATACTCCCAAGTCCCCGTTCTCCCCCCTTTGCTTGCGTACAACAAATTCTAGGTCGTCATGAGTCAACTGAGGAGGAGGAGGAGGAGGATGAGAGGCAGAAATTGATCCAGGTTCTACAAAGTGAAATTCCTTGTCCCCCTTGCAGTATCTTCATGCCAGCGGTGGAGACATGTGTCAGTTCCGACAAATCTGTCATGCCGTCTCCTTCTGTTGGCTCCTCCACGGATTCGTCGGAGCTGCCTTTGCTTTCTCTACTCGGAAATATATGGCTTTCGCTCCTTTCCTCGTCTCATATGATTTCTTGAGATGATGTGTTTTCATATGCCTCCCATTCATGTTTCATGGCAGATTGCATTGTTACAACCTGTTACTAAATCGTGTATTGTCTCTGCACTACTCTCTATCGATAGTGAGACTACAAGAGACTATATCCTGAATTCCTGATAACATTGTTATAGGCTACGAAGAGACTACAGAGAACAATGCTTCCTTTATAAACTGCTGGTCATGCTTAGATTGAAAAAGGTTGGTGAGCACATTCATTCATTTCCTGACCAAGTCATGGAGTCTGCATCGTGCCACAACCTTAATTGTCCTTGGAGTGGAGGAGAGGCATTGCATCATTTATAAAGGTGGCTCATGCTTACATCCGCAAGCCTCGTGAGCATATTAGCTATCCATGAACAGGAACCGGGGTGCAGGGGCACCCTCATGAACAGGAACTTCAAAACAATATGAAAAAAAATCTGAATTTTTGGGGGCGAAAAGGTGTGACGACATCCGGGTGTCCCGAACCCCTGTTATCTGACCGTTCATGCTTGCTAAGATTCGTGCGCTGGTCAGTCTAGGAACAGAACATTTGCAGAAGATGCGTGGTTATCCAGTGAATTTCATGGCGATCGAGGCATGCAATGCAGGTCTAGATGTAGGCTGCAGGTTTGTCTGACATGCATGCAGAATAGTACTCCTCACGCTTTCTCTCTCGCATGCTGTCTCTCACTAGCTCTCTCTCCCTGACACTCTTTGTCCCACTTGGACAAACTTCTCTGTTTCATTAGAAAAACCGCTGCCTCTTTGTTCTCTAGAATAGTGTACATGGAGGGCTCTCTCTCTCTTAAATTTTTAATTGAATCAAACGAGGATGCATGAAGGGTCCCAATCTCTTTCTCTCAATGGAGGGAGCGCTGACAGCTGCGGGCAACCTGCCTATGATGAACAGTACCCAACGAGAGGCCCAACTCGTCTTCAAATTTTATACTCCCGGTCTTACTGTTCACTAGCCCAGCTAATGCAGCTCGCTGTAGAAGACTTGGCACAGATCTTGACGAGTCGGAATGTGCATGGACGATCAGGATAAAGGGGTGCCTGGACACCCAGGTCCTGAAAATCCACTCTCATTTTTGGGGTTCATATATGATCAATTTTTTTATGTTCTTGCACATTTTTTCAGCCAGAAATTACACTTGAGGAGCCCTCACAAAAAAAAATTACTGTTCAAAAGTACACATAACTTTGAATACTGATGTTGTTTCTTTTGGTGAGGGCTCCACGAATGTTTTTTATGCTAAAACTTTGCGTGAATGTTGAATGTTTGATCATATTTGATCCCCCAAAGTTTCAGTTTTTTTCGACTTTTTTATCATATTGGTTTGAAGTTACTGTTCATGAGGGTGCCCCTGCACCAGGGTGCTGAAAGTCTAGTTTCATCCATCCATTAACCCCAAACAAAAGTCAACATATCATCTAGTGCAATAGAAAATCTCAATATTAAAGTGCTCCAGTTCGATGCTTCGGCATACGACGAAAACAGAGGAAAGGTACATTTTAAAAGATATAGTGAAGCAAGAGAATATGCTTATTATTTTTGGTGGGCCGTGAGGCATCACTGGTAGGCGTTGTCTTGTGGCAGCACAACATTGCGGTTTGTCTGGCAGCGGTTCCATGCTATTCGTGGTAAGCTGCAGCTTTGTGTGTACCTGTGGGAGCAAGAAACCACCCAACCTAGTCAATTGCTCAAGTATTAAACTGTTTCGTCCATTCATTATTTAATTGCTTCAAGTACTTCAATGTCTTTTTGAAACCGAAGCACTTGTAGTGTTGTGTTGTAATACGATATATGTGTCTATTTTCTTAGTATAGTGCTGCTCACTTTATCTCAACAAAAGCTCTTTTTTGTCCCTTTTCTCATATATTCTGAAATTTGTAACATTTTGATTAAATTGTTATCCCGCGAAAATTTCAAATTTGCTGATTCTCTCCTTTGTTCAGTGTCTTAGCAGGATCAGAGGTTCAGTCCATACTAAGAAGGCCGAAAACATGATACGCTTTTCTAGAGATCAACTGATGGGGTTAGCATTTGTTGCATTTGGCATCATATTATTTGTGGGTTTCTTCTACGCCGCCGTTCTGTCCAAAATGCTTCCGCCTTACAAGAACCGGCTTCTGTCTGTCATCCAAAATGATAGGTAAGAAATTTTAAAACAAACAGATGATCACCATTTTTTTCTTTTCCTCTGTAGCTGATGTTTGATTATGGAGTTTTCAATGTTAACTAAGTTGAATCTAGCTGGAAGTTAGTACCACTTACTTTGATCTTTGACTTACCAGGTATTACTGCCTACTCATGCCCTTGACACTTCCTATGATAATTGTGGCTGTCTATCTGCATTGGCTAAGCATGAAGATGTTCAAGCATGCCTAAAGCACTACAAATTAGTTTTACGGATCAAGCCTGCAATGTTGCTTAAATGGTAGATCACAAGGATGATGAAGAAAATTTTAACTGATAAATATGTGAAGGCATGTCTTGGGTCTTCTGCATACCACACATTTTTTTTGTAAATTTATGAACTTCGATTAGTTTTCAAGCATAAATTGATGCCCCAACTTACCAAATTGACCTGATTGTCATTGCTAGGAATTAATTTGATTACATTTATGTTTAGAAAATATAGTTGTGTTTGTGAAATGCTTACGATGGAAACTATGGTTTTACTTAAATGTAGTTAGAATTTGGTTGTGACTTGATGCAAGAACTACTGCTGCCTAAAAAATACTTGCCAGTAATGAGGTTCAGATACGCGTTGGGAACATAGTAAAAGTTACTATACCTTCCATCGGTGTATTACCTCTGTGTTTATTTTCATAATTCATTTTAGAGTTTTATACACTCTAGCTCATTCCACAATGTTTCTTGCAAGTAGGTTGTTCATAATAGAACATTTTTTGTTCGTTGTTATGAATAACCTAAGGGTCATATGCTTCCATCATGGATGGAATATATGTTATGAACATTCATAATGATATGATACATCCATAACACTGACACTAATTGTCGCAAGACTAAAAGAATACAACATATGTATGGCACTGCATTTGGTCACACTGGAGAAACACGCATGGAGAAATTCCATAATGATGGATTTTGAAGTAATTCAATTATGAATCATCTGACACTTGCAACTTTCCTCTGGAAAGTGAAGTGACTAAATACCGTTCACAGGCCATAAGGAACGAGCAACAAACTTATTGGTGATCATACATTTTGATGTGTGTAGTTCAATAGGTATTCTTGCTAGCAGTGGATTTGTCTACCTTCAGTGATGACTTAATTAGATTTATGGATATTTGCTTAATGAGACATTAGTCTGGTTCCTTTGAAACCGTTCAAAAGGTTCAGAATGAAGTAGAAATTATTGTAACAAGAACTATGTTTCTGCAATTAGATTGCGGAAAGGAATATTTGAGTTGCAAGTTTAGCGAATGTCTGATGAGTTATGAAAAGAGTTTCATAACTTACACCTCCCGTTACACCATTGTGAGTGGAATGTTCGTGAAGATGTAATCAAACCATGTATGACATGGTAAGATAAAAAATGAAATAAATCAATTTGCCATTATGCCTTTTAAAGTAATGCTTTAGAGACTGCTGCTTTTACACTGGAAAGAGCACCATCAGATCTACTGAAATGAGCCATGGTATGGTACACCCAACCATGTTATTCCAAATCATTGGGAAATCCTCCATCACTATACGTAGGCAAAAGGTGTGCCACAAAGAACGGTATGATTTTGAAGAAAATGTTTCTTGCAAAAAGGTGAGTGTGAGGACAGTGCAACTCGACGAGATAATGATATCTTCATCATCAGGTCAAGGGAAAGAAACCTTGGACTGATACGGAAGCCTCTACATGAGATGTATGGAATTCAGATCGATCTTGCAGCTGAACCACGTAGGAAAAACTCATGCAAACCTCTGACATGTGCAAACGAGATATTGTTGTTAGACAACAGTATACCTACGGTACACAAGGGCCCTGACCCCAAAATTGGCTATTTGTCTCCATATAATCCGAGATAGTATCCATATAAATGATTCAAAGTTATATCTTGATACACCCTCCGAAAGACTTAGATTCTAACGAACATTAAAGGAACTATAAACTGAAAGGGATAAAAAAATTATCCATAAAGTTCGACTTGTTGCTTATAACAGATTCGAGGAATTAACTACGGTGAGATTGTCTCACCGTAGCGATGCTTAAAGTCGGTTCAGGTTGAACTAGCAATTAATACATATTTCAATCATGAGATATGATACATGGATGGCAAAAGGATTTTCATGAAATGGAAATACAACCCAGGACTTGTATGTGATACAGTCCAAAGTACTTTGTCGATCCAGAGGTTGCTAGTGAGTGTGCAAACTTCAGAATTTCAGTAATGGACACAAGCAAGCATAAGGGAGTTGGAATCTTCGTTTTGATGAAATAGTCAAAAGAGTTTGATTTCATCGATGGAAAGTGAAGATGCTTGTGGTTACAAGAAAGTAAGTGGGTGCATAATAATATTTCTAAAACCTTGTGTGCTTGACATTTTGTTGATTGAAAATAATATAAATTTCTTGACACGAATTATGACTTATTTCAAGACATTTTTTCAATGAAGTGCTTGGGCTAGGTAACTCTGGTATTAGGCATAATTGTACACAGAGATAGAATTGCCTTATAGGGTTAAGCCAAAATACATATTGAAAAAATGCTAAAATAGTTTAGCATAAAATGCCAAGGAGTGATTCTTGCCGAAGTCACATGGAAAGAGTTTTAGGAAGATTCGATGTCCTAAAACACTGATGAAAAAAATACATAATGGAGATTCTAGACACTTTTGTGTCTGGATTAATCATGTATTTCACAATATGTAAAACAACCAGATATGTCCGGTACTCCCAAGCAGTTGTGAGTAAAGATACCAAAGTGGTCAAAATATTGATCACAGGTTAGCGGCGAAAAATGTCGTGAGTAGTAAAGTAGCACTGATGACATGTTTTCTCGCAAATGGATATTATGAAGTTCTCGTTGTAAGTAGTCACATCGATACAGTCTTCATCAAACGCTCCAAGCGATTATCGATTTATATTAAGGATTTTGTCTGATACACAAAATGGTGGCATAGTAAAGTTGGAATCATTCAAAACAAGTTACCGTGAAGAATTCTATAACAGAGGCTAAGTATGTTGCCGCTCTAGAAGCGTCATAGAAAATTTTGAATCATACAGTTCATTCATGAACTTAGTATGGTTCCAAGGTATAGCTTTGGTTAATGGAACACTATTGTAGATACTTGCTCCATAGCTTAGTCTGAAGAATCAAGATTCGACCAGTGATTCACATATATACAAAGCCAAGTGCACACAAAAACATGAATTTTTTGAAAGTGTGAAAACATGAGGATATGCAAAGATACACACGGCCTTGAAGTTGTCAGGTCCGTTGGACAAAGACTATACCACAAGCGATGCATATTCTACAACGGTATGCCATAGGTTTGAAGTGCATTTGCATTGACTAGATTATTGACTCTAGTGCAAATGGGAGTCTGTAGGAGATGTGCCCTAGAGGCAATAATAAATGTTATTATTTATCTCCATGTTCATAATTATGTTTATATTCTGTGCTATAACTGCTATGGCTCTCGAGTCTACAATAACCACGAGGCTCAGAGTAAAACTCATATGTACGTGTGGAAAAATAAATGGAAAATGTATTCCTAGTATGGCCCCTAAGACTAGCTCAACTGTTTCATGATGGTTCTATTTTCATAATCATGGGCATGACTATGCGGACAATTTTGAGGATACAATGTTAGAAGAACATGTGTATTAAATCGACCCTATTGATGTTATGCTATGAGATATCTTCGTCACAAGTTAATGGTTAATAACACAGAGAAAGTTAATGTTTCCATAAATACTTAGACCATGGGAGTATCAAGTTTCTTCATGCTTGCTTCATGAACTTTGGGGTTTGTTAAACATCATTCGTAAAAGGGTAGCTATTACGGCGGCTTACGGGTTCATGGAAAAGTATGACAAGGGAATTGATAGCTCAAGATTGGGATTTTCTCCTCCGACGATGGAGGGATATTCTTGGGGCCCTCTCGGTGTTATAGGATCCATCATCGTCTGGCCGGACACATCGTGACTTGAACACGGGGATACCTGAATGCGGGAACGAGAAAAGAGAACAAAACCGGTAACGTAACTAGCATAGTGGACAAAACTTGTTGATCCACGGGGATGCCAATAAATCCCACCTCGTATATTTGTAACATATAATGAAGCAACAGGAATAGCACATGACAACTAGAGGTTCACTCGAATAATTTTTCATGTGGGTATAGGGGTCAATATGAATGTCCACAGTTCCGCTATTGATCATTGATCAAAAAGTGTTCAGTCATGTCTATATCTCACTGAACCTATGGGGTCACACACTTAAGTTTCTATCTGCTAAATACTAGACTAGGAGTCTAAGAGAAAGTCATCAGAAAAGTTTCGGGGACGACGGAAAAGTTCGGGAGAGAAAACCTAAAGTGTTTCGGAGCTACCGAAATTGTTTCGGAGAAAAACAAAAATGTTTCGGAATAAAACAACCATACTGAAAATGTTCTGGAGAGTATCCAGAATAATATTAGAGGGTGGCGTAAATGATCTGGGACCTTCCGGAATTTTTCAGAAGAAATAGTCATTGGAAACATCTTGTCCCAGCGTGAGGAGACAAGATCCCACGAAACGTGGGGTTGTTTTTGGGCTGTTTTGGGGGCGCCCCACTTTAGGGGGCAGCCCCTTGTGACTGGATAAAGGTGTTGGGGCCCCCCATGGTGGTGGACAGCCCCCACAAATGGTGGAGCTGGTTGGGTGGCGGTGGGGGGCAAAATTTCGTGTTTTGACCTTTTTAGAGAAGTTGTTCAAGATCTAACCCTAGTTTGCAAAAATTTCAGGATATGACCCTTCTCCTACCGCCAATGGGCATGGCAGTAGGGGGTAACAGCCTACCGCCGAGGTCCCTGGCGGTAGGCTTGCACTTCCTACCGAAAAACAAAATTCTAAGTTTCAGACACAGTGCGTGTGCGCACCTACCACTTGGCACCTTGGCGGTAGTGTTACACATGCTACCGCCATCCCCTATGATGGTAGGGATGTGTTGCACTGATGTGGTCAAGTTTCTTACCGCTAGGGGCCTTGGCGGTAGGCTACTATACCCTACCGCCATACCCCCTGGTGGTAAGAAAAGGGTCAGATCGCGAAATTTTTGCAAACTAGGGTCAAATCTCGAACAACTTCTCCAAAAGGGTCAAAACACGAAATTTTGTCGGGGTGGGGCCCCATTATGGGGCACCATGGACAAGGGAACATGTTTTCTCCTTGTTTTGTGGGAACATGTTTCCCCTTGTTTTGTGGGAACATGTTTTTCTCTTGTTTTGTTGGTGCATGTTTTATGGGCTGAATTTAAGACCCTCCTCCACCCCATCCACCACTATATAAGGAGTAGGAGAGGAGCTCTCCAACTTGCTCCAACTCCCTAAAAAATTGGCATGCATGATCTGCCTTTCCTTCGCCCTCACACATAATAGTTTTGTACTGTCGCAAGGCTGTCTAATTTCTGGTAGGGATTAGTTCTCGGCACCGAAGCCCTGCTGCATAGGTGACACCATATGTGTGCAAACAAGTAGAGAGGTCGTATATTCGATCTTATGTTCGTGGGGCCTCCTGAAGGGCTGTCCAGGGGACCGTGTGAGAAATTGTTGGAAGGCCTCCAGAAGGGTTGTCCGAGGGACCGTCCGAGGGAGAAAATCCTCACGGTTGGGAGGATGTAAATTCCTAGTTGCGGGGATCTGCACCAACAATCTTCATCGACTCTACTTCCGCTGCGCTATGAGTCGGTAAGACGGTAACCATCAGATCAAACCTTGTATGCACCTTCAGAGTGGTCCTGGGCTCGTGCTTAGGTACGATTTTTTTGTTTTCTGTCGCGATACCCTACAATTATAGCATAGCTACAATAGTGGTGCATTGAACAACATTTTTGGGCCTGTAGGCATAAGTGTGCATCATACCATCTTTTAGTCCATCTAACAAACAATATATGGCACACGATTACTATCACCTCGGACATTGTCAGTGTGAGTGTAGAGCACTTAGTATAAAATATAGGCTCCTTTCCAGCCTAAGTGACGGACCAAAAATGAGAGGAAAAAAATTTCTCATATAATTTTAGGTAGATAAATAAAGTAGAACAATATTCAATTACTTCCTTATCCATGTTTGTCCAAAAATAAGGTCTAATCACGGAAGCCATATCATTCAATCATCTATTTTCTCGTTGATGGAAAAATCTTCAAGTAGAAACTCTATCTGGGACAACTTTTTCATGCATCCTAGATTGGTCCCTTCACTTAGTGTCGCCGCCACTTCCCATTTCAGTTCTTTTCTTTGCTATTGATCTTGTTCATCTTCCTCCTAGGTACTTCTTCACAAGGGAAAGTTGCATTATATGCAAAGTTAGCTAACATGTTGTAATTTCAACACTCATCAGTCCTTTTTAAGAAAACTTTGGACATATAAAAGGAATAGTAAATAAATTCGCAAATTTTCCAAAAGTTGTGATTAATGGAGCACAATCTTGTCTTCGCGTTGTAGCATCCATCGGGGCGAGCTAGTGTATACAACCATTGCATGTCAACTTTGTTTTCTCCAAACATAATAGCTAAGGGAATGTGATGGAAGTATGAGATTTAGAGTCATCAGACAAACATTGTTTGTGCTATCATAGCTTAAACGCTTTCTGATAATCGGGTGTAACTGACACTCTTAAGATACATGAGGCCATGGTGAAAAATTCACCATATAAGGTTCCCAAACAATATGTAGGACATATAGGAAGGTTAGTTGCTTCCAGACTAAAGATTTTTCACATGTCAAATCTATGTGTTGCTCTATTTACAAATATGGGGAGAGCATATAGGAACGTCATATTAACGAGGAATGTGCTCTCGGGTGATAGCTAACTTTGCATATATTTTGATGGAAATATTGGATTTAGACCTTATTAGACAAACATTGACCATTCTATCATACCTTAAACGCTATCTGACCATCAGGTGTAACTGAAATTCTTAAAATAGAGTGGCAGCATCATGATTGTTATATTGCAGAGGCCAAACTTAGAGAAGAAATTTGTCATAATGTCGTAATTATGTACAATTTCAACACTATAAAACATAGTTACATTGGTAATGCTTTAAAACTGCTTCTTTGATTGCTAATATTAATATTGTTTATGAAAAGTGAACTTACTCGCTAATTTGGTTTCTTAAGTGTTTGTTCACGCAATTGTAAATAAATGTCTTTACAATTAAAAAAAATGTTACTGACATTTATTAAATGTCCAAGCAATCAAAAAATAAGTTCGTGGCATTTATTAGAAATTGTACATGAAATGCAAAATTTATTTGCATAATTGTAACAAAAATTATCTTATTCAATTTTTTCTATAAATGAAAAAATGTCCACACGTTTGGAAACTATTCCTCCTATTTATTCAAAAAATAAGAAATGAAAAGTTCTCTGAGCGTAATATTTAAATAAGTTCCTACTGTTAAAAAACATTATATTTAAAAATTGTCACAAGTTTCATAAATATGTTCATGAAGTTTGTATGATGGCCTCATGCTGGTAGGGGTTGTTTTGTTTGTGCATTTCCTTTCTTTATACAAACATATTTACGTTACAAGTTGATTGGGTATTCTTCTCCTTGGAAGGCTTTGAAGTTGTAGACTTCTGTGTTTTGGTTATTTTTTTCTCTTAAATGGCATTAGGCCCATGATTTACTCTTAGGTTTTTTATCTGCTTTTCTAGTGAGTCTAGTGACTTCATGATAACCAGAATCATTATTAGTAGGGTTAATTGGATAAATGCCAATCAAATTCTAGCGATTCCGAGAAATGCCACTAAAATTTCCAAACTTTGAAAACTACCACTGCAGTTTTTTGCAAACTTTGAAAAACGCCACTGAAGACTTTGAAAAATGCCACTTTCAAACTTTGGAAATTACAGTGGCGTTTCTCGGAATCGCCAGAATTCGAGTGGCATTTATCAAATTAACCCTTATTAGTAGAATGTGAATTACCATGTACATTCTCCAATGGCATAGGCGTGATATCTCTTGGCCCTGGCTCAATAGACGAATTCATCTTAGATGACATATAAAAACTTGAGAAACATAGATTCTTGTCATGAGATTCATGCAACCATTGCGTTAGCTAGTCCTGAATATCTCCCTCACCTATGCACTACTAGGAAAAGGGCTATAGATGAAAAGGCAACTAATAACGCACCAGGCATGTGGTGCGCCACTACTATATAGCAGTGGCGCACCATGTGCTGGTGCGCCATTAGTGTGAAAGACACTAATGGCGCACCAGACACATGGTGCGCCACTAGTAACAATTTTTTTATATTTTTCCAAACATACTAATGACGCACCAGGGCACAGTGCGCCATTACTAGTTCTAACTAGTAATGGCGCACCAGTCACATAGTGCGCCACTACTATATATATTTTTTATTCTTTTTTTTGCAAACTACTAATGGCGCACTGGGGAATAGTGCGCCATTACTAGTTTAAACTAGTAATGGCGCACTCTGCCCCGGTGCACCATTAGTATATATTTTTTTATTTTTTTGCAAAACTACTAATGGCGCACCACCAACAGGTGCGACATTAGTAACCAGGGTTACTAATGGCGCATTTGTGGGTGGTGCGCCATTAGTAACCTGGGACCAGATAGATATTTTGGACAACCACACCTACCCACTCACTTTCCCCACTTCATTCTCTCCACCTCCTCCTCCAAGCTTGTCTCGGCTGCCTCCTCCTCCTCACCTCATTTGCACCATAGATTCATCCAAATTAAGTGGTTAAATTACCTTTTTTTGATAGGTAAGTAAGGGGGAAGCTATCTTTATGTTGTTCTCCCTCCAATAACGTGCACATGCACTTTGTATGGCCTAGCTAGATCTATGTATGTTCGTGGTGTTGCATATGTTTATGGTGTTGCATATATGTTCCGGTATTTGAAATGCGATAGTTGCCAATATTTTGCCAGAATGTTGATTCATTTCCGTTTCGGCGAGAATTTTGGCACTATGCATTCTTTTTGGTCCTATTTTTAGGGAAAGTCATGCCAAATTTTTTCTTGGTTCTAAAATATCGTTTTGTTTCTACCTCGCAGCGACCATGGTCCGCATGATGACCGAAGGCATCGTGAATAGGTTTTTGAGCTCCGCGAAGGCCGAGATGCTTCAAAAGAACGAGACGGAGATAAGATGTCCGTGTCGAAGATGCAAGCTGAAGAGCCTTATTGCGGACCCGGATTCCGGGAAGGTGCGGGACCACATGCTCTTGCATGGTTTCATGGATGGCTATCGGTGGCAAGGTGATGAAGATGACTATGAAGTCGTCCATGGGGGCCGGGCAAGAAATGAGGAAGGGTAGCAAGACAACCACCGCGGCTCAGGTGGGCGAGAAGACGAAGAATCTCCAGGACATGATCACGACGGTGATGCTGTACACAGTCATCATGTAGAAGATGTAGGACATGATGATGAGGAAGATGCCGGAGCAGACGAAGGGCATGATCATGAAGACGAAGATGCCGACGGAGCAGACGACGATGGAGCATCGATGGGCTGGGTGCATGACCCTTATATTCAAGAGCTGCTTCTCAAGCAGACGGATAACGCAAGAGCTGCCACCCGAGAGAAAGCCAAGCTGGATCAACTGGAGATAGACGCGGTTACTCCATTGTACGAAGGATGCAGGCCCGAGGATACCCGCCTGAAAGTAACGCTCATGGCTCTGGAGATGAAGGTAAAACACAAAATGACCGACGCATGCTTCGACGAAAACATGTCATTCTGGCATGAACGTCTTCCCAAGCGGAACAAGTGCCCGACTAGTTTTGAGGAGGCAAAGAGAATCGTGTGTCCTCTGGATTTACTGCACGTGAATTACCATGTGTGCATGAACAATTGCATCATTTATCGGGACGAGCACGCGGAGTCTACCATATGTCCGGTGTGCGGCGTCACTCGATACAAGAAGAGGAAGAAATCTCCTCGAAAAGTGGTGTGGTACTTTCCGATCACTCCTCGTCTGCAGCGGTATTTCGCGGACCCTAAGGTAGCAAAGCTCCTGCGTTGGCATGCAGATAGGTAGGAGAAGAAGCGAGAAGATGACGCAAATGATCCGGAGATAAATAAAAAAGACAAGATGATGAGTCACCCTAAGGATGGGAGCTAGTGGCAAGCGTTGAACTTCGAACACCCAGAATTTGGCAAGGATCCAAGGAACATCGTGCTGGGCGCGAGCACCGATGGAGTCAATCCGTTTGGCAGCTAGAGAAGCACACATAGCACCTGGCCTGTGTTTGTGTGGATGTACAACTTTCCCCCTGGTTGTGCATGAAGAGGAAGTACATTCACATGAGTATGCTAATTGAAGGGCCGAAACAACCAGGGAACGACATCAATCTGTATCTGGGGAAGTTGAAAGAGGAGCTAGACACGCTGTGGAAAATGCCAGCCAATACGTGGGACGCTGCATTGAAAGAATATTTCCCTATGAGAGCCGCACTGCTCACGACGGTGCACGACTATCTCGGTTACGGATATCTCGCGGGGCAGGTGGTCCACGGATTTTCTGGGTGCGTCAGGTGCATGGATGACACAACGTATCGCCAGCTAGATAGAGATCCCAAGTCTTCGAAAACCGTGTTCATGGGACATCGAAGGTGGCTTCGCGACGATGACCCGTGGAGGAAACACAAGGATCTGTTCGATGGTGAAACCGAACCCCGAAGACGCCCGTGTACGAGGAGCGGCGAGGAAATAGACGAGCTGTTGAAAAATTGGAAAGATTGCCCACTGCCGGGAAAGAAGCAAAATGCGCTAGAGCCAGGAAAGAAGTGAAAGGCGCCAGAGCCGCTGCTGAAGGTATGGAAAACAAGGTCTGTTTTCTGGGACTTGCCGTATAGGAAGATCCACCGTGTGCCTCACAGCCTTGGTGTCATGCATATCATGAAGAACGTGTGCGAGAGTCTGCTTGGTACCCTGCTCAACATGCCAGAGAGGACCAAAGATGGGCCGAAAGCAAGGGCAGACTTGAAATCAATGGGCATCAGGGAGGAGCTTCACGCTAATGATGATGATGATGATGATGATGAGGCGAAGCAGGACACGGAAAGTCATCGCAAAGGCAAAAAGGTCAAGAAGACCGGAAATGACTTCCCTCCCGCGTGCTTCACTCTAAGTGAGGAGGAGATCGATCAGTTTTTCACCTGCCTCATAGGAGTAAAACTTCCTTATGGTTACGCGGGGAAGATAAGCCGATACCTAGACCCAGCGAAGCAGAAGTTCAGCGGGATGAAGTCTCACGACTGTCACGTGCTGATGATGCAGATACTTCCAGTTGCAATCCATGGGATCATGGACGTGCACGTCCGTGAAATGCTATTTGGCCTATATAACTTTTTTGACGTCATCTCTCGGAAGTCGGTTGGCGTGAGGGAACTCAGAAGGCTACAGGTAGAGATCGTGGTGAGACTATGCGAGCTTGAGATGTACTTCTGCTACGTCTTGAGCTTGCGTTGGTTTTCCTCGAAGAGGAGAGGGTGATGCAACAAAGTGTAGCATAAGTATTTCCCTTAGTTTTGAGAACCAAGGTATCAATCCAGGAGGAGGCTCATCAAAAGTCCCACACACCTACACAAACAAACTGAGAACTCGCAACCAACGGAATAAAGGGGTTGTCAATCCCTTCACGGCCACTTGCGAAAGTGAGATCTAATACAGATAGTATGATAAGATAAATATATTTTTGGTATTTTGTAATATAGATGCAAAAAGTAAAGATGCAAATAAAGGTAGATGGAAAGCAAATATGATAAGAGATAGACCCGGGGGCCATAGGTTTCACTGGAGGCTTCTCTCAAGATAGCATAAGTATTACGGTGGGTGAACAAATTACTGTCGAGCAATTGATAGAAAAGCGCATAGTTATGAGATTAACTAGGCATGATCATGTATATAGGCATCACGTCCATAACAAGTAGACCGACTCCTGCCTGCATTACTACTATTACTCCACACATCGACCGACTCCTGCCTGCATTTAGAGTATTAAGTTCATAAGAACAGAGTAACGCATTAAGCAAGATGACATGATGTAGAGGGATAAACACATGCAATATGATATAAACTCCATCTTGTTATCCTCGATGGCAACAATACAATACGTGTCTTGCAACCCTTTTTGGCACTAGGTAAGAACACCGCAAGATTGAACCCAAAGCTAAGCACTTCTCCCATGGCAAGAAAGACCAAACTAGTAGGCCAAACCAAACTGATAATTCGAAGAGACTTGCAAAGATAACTCAATCATACATAAAAGAATTCAAAGAAGAATCAAATATTATTCATAGATAAACTTGATCATAAACCCACAATTCATTAGATCTCGACAAACACACCGCAAAAAGAGTTTACATCGAATAGATCTCCACAAGAGAGTGGGAGAACATTGTATTGAGATCCAAAAAGAGAGAAGAAGCCATCTAGCTAATAACTGTGGACCCGTAGGTCTGTGGTAAACTACTCACAACTCATCGGAGGGGCAAGGATGCTGATGTAGAGGCCCTCCGTGGTTGATTCCCCCTCCGGCAGAGTGCCGGCGAAGGCTCCAAGATGGTATCCCGCGGATACAGAAGGTTACGGCGGTGGAAATTGTGTTTAGTGGTGCTCCTGGGTGTTTTCGGGGTACGTAGGTATATATAGGAGGAAGAAGTACGTCGGTGGCCGCCCGAGGGGCACACGAGACAGGGGGGCACCCTACAGGGGGGGGGGGGCAGCCCCCTATCTCGTGGGGCCCTCGGGAGCTTCTTGACTTGCACTCCAAGCTCTCCGGATCATGTTCGTTCCAAAAATCACGCTCCCGAAGGTTTCATTCCGTTTGGACTCCGTTTGATATTCCTTTTCTTCGAAATATTGAAATAGGCAAAAAAACACCAATATGGGCTGGGCCTTCGGTTAGTAGGTTAGTCCCAAAAATGATATAAATGTGTAAAATAAAGCCCATAAACATCCAAAAGAGGTAATATAATAGCATGGAACAATCAAAAATTATAGTTACGTTGGAGACGTATCAACTTCCCGCCCGCATTCTTCGATGTTATGGTGCATCTGCTGGTCCATATCGTGGAGGATATCATCCAACTCGGGCCGACGTTCCTGCACAGCATGATGTCGTTCGAAAGGATGAATGGTTTCGTCAAAGGATACATTCGCAACATGTCACGTCCAGAGGGAAGCATAGCCATGGGCTTTCTGACCGAAGAGTGCATCTCCTACTGCATGAATTATCTAGGCATCGAGAACCCCGTTGGTCTGCCCATCAACAGGCACCTCGGCAGGCTCGCTGGATGGGGTCACCGTGAGGGTCACCGCAAAATGCATGTCGACTTCGAGGGTCGACTCGTCGACTTTGAAAGAGCAAACCTAGTCGCGCTACAACACATAGACGTGGTCGATCCTTGGGCGGTAGAGCACAAAACCTTTATTGAGAAGACGTACAATGACCGAGGCCAATAGAGGACGGACGGAGATATAATCAAAGAGCAGAACTCATGTTTCACACGTTGGTTCAAGCAGAAGCTTCTGTCGTACCCTTTACATGAGGATTCTTCCGCGGAAGAACAACTCATATTCGCCTTGTCACAGGGCGCCGAGCACAACCTGATGACGTATGAGGCGTACGATATCAACGGCTACACATTCTACACGGAGGGAAAGGAGATGAAGAGCGATGGTTATCAGAACTCCGGGGTAATGATGGAATCCTACACCGGTAACGACAAGGACAGATACTACGGAAGGATCGAGGAGATCTAGGAGCTGAGCTACACTGGAGAGAAGGTCCCGATGTTCCATGTCAGATGGGCCAAGAGCGTCATAAAAGAAGACCGGTATTTCACCACCATGGTTATACCCGAAGCCAAATCCAAGACCGCGGGCGCAAAAGTCACCGCGAAAAATGAGCCATGGGTACTAGCTTCCCAAGTGGACCAATGCTTCTTCATTACCGACCCGTCAAAGCCTAGCCGTGTCGTGAGGAGAGGCAAAAGGAAGATCATCGGAAAGGATGGAGTCGCCAATGAGCAAGACTTCGACAAGTACGGCGACCCAAAGATGGAACATGATGACGACGATGAAGTGTCAGCATACACCACAAGAAGAAGCAGGACCACGCTACCTAAACGACGTCCGTTCAAGAGAAGAACTCCATTTACGAAAAATAAGGGCAAGAAGATTGTGAACAGATAGCTAGCTAAGATCGATTGTATTTAAATTGTAGCCTTCATTTCTCGATTGTATTTCATGGGCACTTTTTGAACTCATGAATATTTTTAAATTTCATGGACACTCGGTCTCGATCCCCCTCCATCTCGATTGCTATCCCACCTCGCCAGATCCGGTCCCCCTCGCCGCCGAGCACCCCCCGCACCCTCTCCCCCGCTCCATCGGCCCGCCGCAAACCCCGCACCTCCCCGCTCCCACTGCCGCCGCCGACCCACCGCACCCTCCCCCGCTCCACCGCCGCCGACCCACTGCACCTCCCCGCCACCGCCACCGACCCACCGCACCCTCCCTCCCAGCTTGACGACGACCCACCGCACCTCCCAACTCCACCGCCGCCGCCGCCACACCACACTGCACCTCCCGCTCCACCGCTACCAACGACCCACCGCACCTCCCCGCTCCACCGCCAACGACTCCACCGCACCTCCCGCTCCACCGCCACCGACGACCCCCGCACCTCCCCGCACCTCCCGCCCGCTCCATCGTCACAAATGAATGCAACTAAAATTGCAAAAAAAACAAATTTGATTATATTTTCAAATAACAAATTTGATGATATTTTCAAATAATAAATTTGATGTATATTTTTTCATATTCATAAATATTTTCAAATAACAAATTTGATGATATTTTAAAAAAAATTATTACTGCTTTTATAAAAAAATATTACTGTTTCATATTCATATTCGTTTTCTAAAAAATTATTAGATGCAACAAAACATAATAATAAAAAAATTACTTATGGCGCACCTCTGGCTGGTGCGCCATTGCTATATAAAAAAAGATTACTAATGGCGCACCTCTGGCCGGTGCGCCATTGCTATATAAAAAAAGGATTACTAATGGCGCATCGATCGCGGGTGCGCTATTGCTATCTAAAGAACATACTAATGGCGCACTGTTGCGGGGTGCGCCATTAGTAAGCTTCCCCCTAGCTAATTCCTCCCTCTCCCTCGCCAGATCCCCTTCGTCCCTCTCCCTCGCCAGATCCACCCGCGCGCTGCCCCTACCCACGACGCTGCTGCCCCGACCCCCGCCGGACTCCATCCTCGCCGCCCCCGCGCCCCCCACCACTGCAGCTCCCCCATGCCGCCGCCCCCGCGCCCCTCCACCACCTGTGACCGACTAATGCTAGCCCACGCGGCTTCGTTGCGGCGCCGTCGCCGTTCTCTTCACCGACCTCACCGTCCGCGCGCGGCTACGCCTCCTGGCTGTGGTCTTGCGCAGGCCCCGAGCCCTAGGGTTCCGGCTCCAAGGTGGGTGGCAAGCTCGCCGACGCAACCCTGACGCCGTGTACGACCTCGACTACATATTCGCAGGTGAGCCCCTCCCCTCCCCTCCCCCTTCCCCTTCCTTCTTCTTCCTCAACCGATGCTCCGAGTCTCGATGGATATACATGCACGACCCGTTGCAGCCGGCCATCTCCGGCGAGCTCACGTCGGCGACTACAGCATCCAGGCGCGCTCACCCCCTGGAAAACCATAGTTTTCATGCTACATACTCCTGTGGAAAACCATAGTTTTAGCCCACCACATGGCCATGAAATGCCCAGTTTATCACTACTCTACTACTACCAAGCAATATGGCTCAGTGCTCCAGATGCTCAAAAACTGGAAGTTTCTTAGCACCTCTTGCTCCATTCATCCATAATGATCTGCTCAGTAGGTTCTGTGGTAGATAAAGTTGCTCTGCACTTGCACTGCAGTAGAAATCAACATTCTTCTACTGCAGATGAAAGTATTGTCAGGTTATGCTCTGGTAAAAAGTCTACACATCTTGTAGTGGTGGGTACAACAGCTAGTGTATGGTACTAGTACTATGGACCATTTGTGCAGGCAGGAATGTGATGCCAAAACACCATGATGAGTGCTCTGCTCTCTGTTTCTTGGCACCACCACCAGACCAGAGTCTCATCTCATGCTCTTATTTTGTTTTCTTTCTCAGCTGCATCCCAGTTCAGCAGCTAGCCAGCTACCATACCCATACATAGCTGTGCAGATTCAACAAAGTTTTTAAATTTTTACAGCATTTTCACTACTCAGCATGCATTTGAAATTTGTTTACAGCATTGCTGGCTCGGGGCGACGAATAATTCGACATCTGATTTACCCACTGCTCCATGTTAATGTACAGAATCTGAGACCGCATACATACATACATACATACATACATACATACATGCATACATACATACATACATACATACATACATACATACATACATACATACATACATACATACATACATACATACAAACATACATACATGAACTGCTTATTTTCCCTTGATAGATGAAGTATGTGTGTATTCAGATGCTTTGTGTAATTGTACCTGTTATATCTGACCACTATTTATTGTGGTTTTGATTTTCTTACAGTGTTCTCAAGTATAACAACATAGTGGGATCATTTGTCAACATAGTGGGATCATTTTGCAGATTCCAGCAAACAACATAGTGGGATCATTTGTCAAGGCCAGCATCAGAGTGCTAATTTACAGGTATAAATAGATAAAACATTCAGAGAGTAGCTCTTTTCTTACTAGCATCATGAAGGTTGGGAATATCTTTGTAGAAAACAAAAGGATCAGGAAACTGAATCTAAGGACTAGGGCTAAACCTCTGTACTTTACTGTCTTTAACATGGTATAAAATACCTGAAGTGAATTTGCGGGGCCTCTAAAATTCTGGAAAAAATTAAACTCAAGATTCTGGTGTTTAACCCTGTTGTGTTGCTTCTAGAAATAATATAAAAGCTGTGAAAAAGAAATCTGTGGAGTTGGCACTTTACATAAGGTTGTAGATCATTTTACATTGCTGGCTTTAACATGATACCAATTGGCACCTGAACCTTTCTTTTCGAGAGTTCTCTGAACTTCAATGAAGCATAAAGTAGAATGCAAAGCTTGTCTTGAGGCTCATCTTTGAGACAAGTTATCTATGTCGGTTGTTGGAGCCTTAGAGGTTACTGCTGAGAGCTGTCACAGCAGTGCATGGCGTGAGTGATGGCCAAGCTGCTATTTCAACTACTGGCCAACTAGTGGACCTTGTTATCAAAGTAGTCTTGCCACATGTTCATAGTAATCTCCAACCATATTAGCAGTACTGAATAAAACTTGTCTTGTTTTATGGGAATGGTTGATTACCTTGATTATACTTACTAGATGGTTTATTTATAGTTCTTAAAATATGAAAATGAAAATTATTTGTATCCCTTGTTAAAGGTATTTGACTCTATAAATCATACTGATGTTGACTCTATAATCATACTGATACTGATGTTAAAGGTATTTCTAGCAAAACCTGAAATGCTAGATGGATTAATTCTTCTGAGCTCTTTGTGCTCCCTGCATCTTTCGGCTCTCATCTGCAGTGGAGTTGTTGAATTATATGCTCTTATTGGACATATTTTACGTGTTGATCCATCAATTGATCACATTGAGAAAGATTTGTAAAGATGATGATCATCTTTTACAGAAAACAATTTCTATAAACACGTCAGTAACTTTGCTCGTTTGCTGGGTTTAGCCTCCGACCATCGTGTCGTGATGATTTTGCAGGTACCCCGAGAGGCCCTTGAGTTTGCTAGAATGTCGATTAACTTCCGTTCCGGCAAATTCGGGTACTCCATATGTCCTATTTTCAGCAAAGGTCATGCTGAAATTTTCCGTGAATTTTAGCATGACTTTGCTAAAAATAGGACATATGGGGTACTTGCGACTAATGCATGGGCCGGGGTATCTTAATACTTAATTAAGTAGGATCAACTGCCCCGCCATTCTTGCTGCATTAAACCATAGGTGGCAATAGAGCCAAGTGATTAGGCCCAACCTATATGATTAAGAACCTAAATGACGAAAGCTTAGGCTTTTAGGGTGCCTCGGCGTCGACAAACCCTAAATGATAAAAGATTAGCTTTTAGGATGCCTCAGTGTCGACAAACCCTAAATGATGAGACCATGATCTTCTTCCTTGACAATAACCAACTTTTTGACCAAACTTTTTTCCTATTTAGAGCAAAACATGGCCCACAACGATGAGGCCGGTGGTTCGGGCGGCAAGCAATTCTGGGAGCTGTCCCAGGAGATGGAGGAAGAACCTCACCGCTATGAGGACGCTGCGGAAGACACCGAACCTGACTGCACAACCCCTAGTGGCGTCGGGGATGACACCACTGATGGTGCCGCCAAGGATGCCACCACTGATGATGGCAGCGCACGCACAGATGGCAGCCAACCGAAGAGGCAACGGAAGGACCGGCGCCCGGGCGTGCTCGGCACTGTCAAGGAGGTATTTACTGAAGTGAAATCTGACGGGCATCCAACGGCGCCCAAAGAATTAGTCAAGGGGTACTCGGTTCAGCTCGGGTGCATTCTCCGGAGCACCGTCTCGATCAACACCGAGAACCTAAGGCATAAGGACCGAGGGAATTTGCGCAGCCTCCTCTTCACGAAGCTGCACGAATGATACAAGTTCCCCGCTGACTTTGCAAACACACGCCTATCAGGGAATAAAGTGAACAATGCCGCCCTCACGAGGATGAGTCCTGTCTACTTGGAGAAGCATGGTGAAGGCAATGATTGAAAAAGGTTATAGTTATGAGAAGATCAAGGCGAAATATCCTTTGATCAGCGAAGATGACTACAAGGAGTTCAAGATCAAGTGCGAGAGCAGCGCAACCTCCCAATCAAGTCAGTGGGGGAAAGAAATGTGGTAGTGGAACTTAGGGGTCCACCAACTCGGTCTCGGCTGTTACAGAGTGGTGGAGCCTATATGGGACAAGGAGGACACGGAGCGTGCTGAGCAAGGCCTACCGCCCCGCTTCGACGATGGCCCAGGTACACATTCTTCCTGCAGCTTGCCAGGTATATACTATCGGTGTCAAGTAAACAGTGCGTGCATGCATGGTAGCCCTTGTTTGTCTGTCCTGAAAGGTTACTGAGAGCGGGCCAATCGTTGATGGTCACGAACAGCAACGCCTTTAGGTTAAATTCCTCCTGTTTGTGCTCATCCCACGTACGTACACCGTTTCCATTCCACAGCTGTAAAAGTTCTTCAACTAATGGCCTTAGGTACACATCAATGTCATTGCCGGGTTGCTTAGGGCCTTGGATGAGAACTGGCATCATAATGAACTTCCGCTTCATGCACATCCAAGGAGGAAGGTTATACATACATAGAGTCACGGGCCAGGTGCTGTGATTGCTGCTCTGCTCCCCGAAAGGATTAATGCCATCCGCGCTTAAAGCAAACCATAGGTTCCTTGGCTCACTTGCAAACTCATCCCAGTACTTTCTCTCAATTTTTCTCCACTGCGACCCGTCAGCGGGTGCTCTCAACTTCCCGTCTTTCTTACGGTCCTCAGGGTGCCATCGCATCAACTTGGCATGCTCTCCGTTTCCGAACAGACGTTTCA
Organism: Aegilops speltoides; assembly: GCA_021437245.1. Lineage (NCBI taxonomy): Eukaryota > Viridiplantae > Streptophyta > Magnoliopsida > Poales > Poaceae > Aegilops > Aegilops speltoides. The sequence goes on along the minus strand of CM038143.1, from coordinate 530,855,808 downwards.
ACCGTGGTATTATAGGAGCATACCACATCACCTTCGCAGAACCCTCTTCTGGGGGCTCGCCGTCAACATCACCGAGGTCATCTCGTCGATCTTATACCGTAATGCACCGCATACCGGGCATGCGTTCAGATCCTTGTACGCACCATGTAGAGGATGATCATTAGGGCATGCATGTATCTTTTGCACCTCCAATCCTAGAGGGCATACGACGTTCTTTGCTGCGTATGTACTGTCGGGCAATTCGTTATCCTTTGGAAGCTTCTTCTTCAATATTTTAAGTAGCTTCTCAAATCCTTTGTCAGGCACATCATTCTCCGCCTTCCACTGCAGCAATTCCAGTACAGCACCGAGCCTTGTGTTGCCATCTTCGCAATTGGGGTACAACCCTTTTTTGTGGTCCTCTAGCATGCGATCGAACTTCAGCTTCTCCTTTTGACTTTCGCATTGCGTCCTTGCATCGACAATGACCCAGCGGAGATCATCATCATCGGGCACATCGTCTGGTTCCTCTTGATCTTCAGCAGCTTCGCCCGTTGCAGCATCATCGTGCACATCGTCTGGTTCCTCTTGATCTTCAGGAGCATCACCGTATTCAGGGGGCACATAGTTGTCATCGTACTCTTCTTCTTCGCCCTCTTCCATCATAACCCCTATTTCTCCGTGCCTCGTCCAAACATTATAGTGTGGCATGAAACCGTTGTAAAGCAGGTGGGTGTGGAGGATTTTCCGGTTAGAGTAAGACTTCGTATTCCCACATACAAGGCATGGACAACACATAAAACCATTCTGCTTGTTTGCCTCAGCCACTTCGAGAAAATCATGCACGCCCTTAATGTACTCGGAGGTGTGTCTTGAACCGTACATCCATTGCCGGTTCATCTGCGTGCATTATATAATGATGTGACCAAATTAATAGAAGTTCATCATCACATTAAAACCAAAGTACATACATAGTTCTCATCTAACAACATAAAGCTCTGCAGAGCATCTAAATTAATTAAACCATACACTGAAACTATGTAAAACATTTCAATGCGAAAACAAATGCGATCATAATCGCAACCAATGTAACAACTGATCCAACGGCATAATGATACCAAGCCTCGGTATGAATGGCATATTTTCTAATCTTTCTAATCTTCAAGCGCATTGCATCCATCTTGATCTTGTGATCATCGACGACATCCGCAACATGCAACTCCAATATCATCTTCTCCTCCTCAATTTTTCAAATTTTTTCCTTCAAGAAATTGTTTTCTTCTTCAACTAAATTTAACCTCTCGACAATAGGGTCGATTGGAATTTCCGGTTCAACAACCTCCTAGATAAATAAAATCTATGTCACATTGGTCGGCATAATTGTCATAAACAATAAATGAACCAATAGTTATGAAAAGATAATATATACCACATCCGAATCATAGACAGGACGAGGGCCGACGGGGGCGGATACCAAAACCATCGCACTATATAAGATGCAGTAATAAAAGTAAGAAAATAATACAAGTATCTATCTAAACATACAAGTAAGAATATTTTTCCTTTCGAAAGAAGATAAGAACAAGAGGCTCACCACGGTGGTGCCGCGATGAGATCGGCGCGGTGATCGGATTTACGGTGAAGACGGGACGGGCGGGGACGGACCCTAAACCTAGACAAATATTGAGGAAAATGGAGCTTGGCGGTTGAGCTTGGAGGAGAAAGCTTAAGTAGTGTGGCTCGGGCATTCCATCGAACACCTCGTGTGCATAGGAGGTGAGCTAGAGCACCACAAAGCTCTCCCCTCGCCAAGCCACGAAAAAACAGAAAGCATCGGGAGTGCTCGCTCATGAGGGGTATATATAGGCACAACCATTGGTCCCGGTTGGTGGCCTGAACCGGGACTAAAGGGTGGCCTTTGGTCCCGGTTCGTGCCCCCAACCGGGACCAATGGTGGTGGGCCAGGAGCGAGGCCCATTGGTCCCGGTTCGTCCTTCCAACCGGGACCAAAAGGTCCAGACGAACCGGGACCAATGGACCACGTGGCCCGGCCGGCCCCCGGGGCTCAAGAACCGGGTCCAATGCCCCCATTGGTCCCGGTTCTGGATTGAACCGGGACTAATGGGCTGGACCGGCCTGGACCATTGCCCCCTTTTCACGTGAACGTAGGAAATTTTTTATTTATGCAACATTCCACAACAGTGGCATCATGAGCTAGGTCTATGCGTAGTTACTATGCACTAGTAGAACACAAAGCAGTTGTGGGCGTAGATGTTGTCAATTTTCTTGCCACTACTAGTCTTATCTTACTTCGGCGGCATCGTGGCATGAAGCGGCCCGGACCGACCTTACATGTACGCTTACGTGAGACAGGTTCCACCGACTGACATGCACTAGTTGCATAAGGTGGCTAGCGGGTGTCTGTCTCTCCCACTTTAGTTGGAGCGGATTCGATGTAAAGGGTCCTTATGAAGGGTAAATTGAAATTGGCATATCACGTTGTGGTTTTACGTAGGTAAGAAACGTTCTTGCTAGAAACCTATAGAAGCCACGTAAAAACTTGTAACAACAATTAGAGGACGTCTAACTTGTTTTTGCAGCAAGTGTTTTGTGATGTGATATGGCCAAAGGATGTGATGAATGATATATGTATGTATGAGATGATCATGTTCTTGGAATAGGAATCACGACTTGCATGTCGATGAGTATGACAACCGGCAGGAGCCATAGGAGTTGTCTTTATTTTTTGTATGACCTGCGTGTCATTGAAGAATGCCATGTAAATTACTTTACTTTACTGCTAAACACGTTAGCCATAGAAGTAGAAGTAGTCGTTGGCGTGACAACTTCATAAAGACACGATGATGGAGATCATGATGATGGAGATCATGGTGTCATGCCGGTGACAAAGATGATCATGGCGCCCCGAAGATGGAGATCAAAGGAGCAATATGATATTGGCCATATCATGTCACTATTTGATTGCATGTGATGTTTATCATGTTTTACATCTTATTTGCTTAGAACGACGGTAGCTTAAATAAGATGATCCCTCGAAATAATTTCAAGAAAAGTGTTCCCCCTAACTGTGCACCGTTGCGAAGGTTCTTTGTTTCGAGGCACCACGTGATGATCGGGTGTGATAGATGCTAACGTTCAAATACAACGGGTGTAAGCCAGATTTACACATGCAATACACTTAGGTTGACTTGACGAGCCTAGCATGTACAGACAAGGCCTCGGAACACGGAAGACCGAAAGGTCGAGCATGAGTCGTATAGAAGATACGATCAACATGAAGATGTTCACCGATGATGACTAGTCCGTCTCACGTGATGATCGGACACGACCTAGTTGAATCATCATGTTTCACTTAGATGACTAGAGGGATGTCTGTCTAAGTGGGAGTTCATTGCATAATTTGATTAGATGAACTTAATTATCATGAACTTAGTCTAAAAACCTTTGCAAAATGTCTTGTAGATCAAATGGCCAACGCTCATGTCCACCTCAACTTCAACGCGTTCCTAGAGAAAACCAAGCTGAAAGATGATGGCAGCAACTATACGGACTGGGTCCGGAACCTGAGGATCGTCCTCATAGCTGGCAAGAAAGATTATGTCCTAGAAGCGCCGCTAGGTGAAGCACCCATCCCAGAGAACCAAGACGTTATGAACACTTGGCAGTCTCGTGCTGATGATTACTCCCTCGTTTAGTGCGGCATGCTTTACAGCTTAGAACCGGGGCTCCAAAAGCGTTTTGAGCAACACGGAGCATATGAGATGTTCGAAGAGATGAAAATGGTTTTCCAAGCTCATGCCCGGGTCGAGAGATATGAAGTCTCCGACAAGTTCTTCAGCTGTAAGATGGAGGAAAATAGTTCTGTCAGTGAGCACATACTCAAGATGTCTGGGTTGCACAACCGCTTGACTCAGCTAGGAGTTAATCTCCCGGATGACGCGGTTATTGACAGAATCCTTCAGTCGCTCCCACTGAGCTACAAGAGCTTTGTGATGAACTTCAATATGCAGGGGATGGAAAAGACCATTCCTGAGGTATATTCAATGCTGAAATCAGCAGAGGTAGAGATCAAAAAGGAACATCAAGTGTTGATGGTGAATAAAACCACTAAGTTCGAATGGCAAGGGTAAGAAGAACTTCAAGAAGGACGTCAAGGGAGTTGCCGTTCCCAGTAAGCCAGTTGTCGGGAAGAAGTCAAACAATGGACCCAAGCCTGAGACTGAGTGCTTTTATTGCAAGGGAAGTGGTCACTGGAAGCGGAACTGCCCCAAGTACTTAGCGGACAAGAAGGCCGGCAAAACCAAAGGTATATGTGATATACATGTAATAGATGTGTACCTTACCAGTGCTCGTAGTAGCTCCTGGGTATTTGATACCAGTGCGGTTGCTCATATTTGTTACTCAAAGCAGGAGTTGCGGAATAAGCGGAGACTGGCGAAGGACAAGGTGACGATGCGCGCCAGGAGTGGTTCCAAGGTCGATGTGATCGCCGTCGGCACGCTACCTCTACATTTACCCACGGGATTAGTTTTAAACCTCAATAATTGTTATTTAGTGCCAGCTTTGAGCATGAACATTGTATCAGGATCTCGTTTAATTCGAGATGGCTACTCATTTAAATCCGAGAGATATGTTTATATGGGAGATATGTTTTATGGTCATGCCCTGCTGGTGAATGGTTTATTCTTAATGAATCTTGAGCGTAATGTTACACATATTCATAGTGTGAATACCAAAAGATGTAAAGTTGATAATGATAGTCCCACATACTTGTGGCACTACCGCCTTGGTCACATTGGTGTCAAGCGCATGAAGAAGCTCCATGCTGATGGACTTTTAGAGTCTCTAGATTATGAATCATTTGACACATGCGAACCATGCCTCATGGTCAAAATGACCAAGACTCCATTCTCCGGAACAATGGAGCGAGCAACCAACTTATTGGAAATCATACATACTGATGTGTGCAGCCCAATGAGCGTTGAGGCTCGTGGAGGATATCGTTATGTTCTCACTCTCACTGATGACTTGAGCAGATATGGGTATGTCTACTTGATGAAACACAAGTCTGAGACCTTTGAAAAGTTCAAGGAATTTTAGAATGAGGTAGAGAATCAGCGTGACCGAAAGATAAAGTTCTTACGATCAGATCATGGAGGAGAATATTTAAGTCACGAATTTGGTACGCACTTAAGGAAATGTGGAATCATTTCACAACTTACGCCGCCTGGAACACCTCAGCATAACGGTGTGTCCGAATGTCGTAATCGCACTCTATTGGATATGGTGCGATCTATGATGTCACTTACCGATTTACCGCTATCATTTTGGGGATACACTCTAGAGACAGCTACATTCACTTTAAATAGGGCACCGTCTAAATCCATTGAGACGACACCGTATGAATTATGGTTTGGGAAGAAACCTAAGCTGTCGTTTCTAAAAGTTCGGGGATGCGATGCTTATGTCAAGAAACTTCAACCTGAGAAGCTCGAACCCAAGTCGGAAAAATGTGTCTTCATAGGATACCCTAAGGAAACCATTGGGTATACCTTCTACTTAAGATCCGAGGGCAAGATCTTTGTTCCCAAGAATGGGTCCTTTCTGGAGAAAGAGTTTCTCTCGAAAGAATTAAGTGGGAGGAAAGTAGATCTTGATGAAGTACTACCTCTTGAAACGGTAAGTAGCACAACTCAGGAAGATGTTCCTGTGGTGCCTGCACCGACAAGAGAGGAGGTTAATGATGATGATCAAGATACTTCGGATCAAGCTCCTACTGAACTTCGAAGGTCCATAAGGACACGTTCCGCACCAGAGTGGTACGGCAACCCTGTCTTGGAAATCATGTTGTTAGACAACGGTGAACCTTCGAACTATGAAGAAGCGATGGCGGGCCTAGATTCCAACAAATGGCTTGAAGCCATGCAATCTGAGATAGGATCCATCTATGAAAACAAAGTATGGACTTTTGATAGACTTGCGCGATGATCGGCGAACAATAGAAAACAAATGGATCTTTAAGAAGAAGACGGACGCAGATGGTAATGTTACCATATATAAAGCTCGACTTGTCGCTAAGGGTTATAGACAAGTTCAAGGGATTGAATACGATGAGACATTCTCTCCCGTAGCAAAGCTGAAGTCCGTCCGAATCATGTTAGCAATTGCCGCATACTATGATTATGAGATATGGCAAATGGACGTCAAAATGGCATTCCTTAACGGTCACCTTAAGGAAGAACTGTATATGATGCAGCCTGAAGGTTTTGTCGACCCTAAGAATGCTAACAAGGTATGCAAGCTCCAGCGCTCCATCTATGGGCTTGTGCAATCATCTCAGAGTTGGAACATTCGCTTTAATGAGATGATCAAAGCGTTTTAGTTTATGCAGACTTATGGAGAAGCCTGCGTTTACAAGAAAGTGAGTGGGAGCTCTGTAGCATTTCTCATATTATATGTGGATGACATACTTTTGATGGGAAATGATATAGAACTTTTGGACAACATTAAGGCCTACTTGAATAAGTGTTTTTCAATGAAGGACCTTGTAAAAGCTGCCTACATATTAGGCATCAAGATCTATAGAGATGGATCAAGACGCCCCATAGGTCTTTCACAAAGCACATACCTTGATAAGATATTGAAGAAGTTCAATATGGATCAGTCAAAGAAGGGGTTCTTTCCTGTGTTGCAAGGTGTGAAATTGAGCTCGCCTCAATGCCCGACTACGGCAGAAGATAGAGAAAAGATGAGTGTCGTCCCCTATGCCTCGGCCATAGGGTCTATCATGTATGCCATGACCTATACCAGACCTGATATAAACCTTGCCGTAAGTTTGGTAGGTAGGTACCAAAGTAATCCCGACATGGAACACTGGACAGCGGTCAAGAACATCCTTAAGTACCTGAAAAGGACTAAGGATATGTTTCTCGTATATGGAGGTGACAAAGAGCTCGTCGTAAAGGGTTACGTCGACGCTAGGAGTCATTGGGTTCGACACAGATCTGGATGACTCTAAGTCACCAATCGGATACGTGTATATTTTGAATGGTGGGGCAGTAAGCTGGTGCGGTTGTAAGCAGAGCGTCGTGGCGGGATCTACATGTGAAGCGGAGTACATGGCAGCCTCGGAGGCAGCGCATGAAGCAATTTGGGTGAAGGAGTTCATCACCAACCTAGGAGTCATACCCAATGCGTCGGGGCCGATCGCACTCTTCTCTGACAACACTGGAGCTATCGCACTTGCCAAGGAGCCCAGGTTTCACAAGAAGACCTGGCACATCAAGCGTCGCTTCAACTCCATTCGTGAAAATGTTCAAGATGGAGACATAGATATTTGTAAAGTACATACAGACCTGAATGTAGCAGATCTGTTGACTAAACCTCTCCCTAGAGCAAAACATGATCAACACCAGAACGCAATGGGTGTTCGATACATCACAATGTAACTAGATTATTGACACTAGTGCAAGTGGGATACTATTGGAAATATGCCCTAGAGGCAATAATAAAATGGTTATTATTATATTTCTTTGTTCATGATAATTGTCTATTGTTGATGATATAATTGTATTATCCGGAAATCGTAATACATGTGTGAATACATAGACCACAACAAGTCCCTAGTGAGCCTCTAGTTGACTAGCTTGTTGATCAACAGATAGTCATGGTTTCCTGACTATGGACATTGGATGTCATTGATAACGGGATCACATCATTAGGAGAATGATGTGATGGACAAGACCCAATCCTAAGCTTAGCACAAAGATCGTGTAGTTCGTTTTGCTAGAGCTTTTCCAAATGTCAAGTATCATTTCCTTAGACCATGAGATTGTGCAACTCCCGGATATCGTAGGAGTGCTTTGGGTGTGCCAAACGTCACAACGTAACTGGGTGACTATAAAGGTGCACTACGGGTATCTCCGAAAGTGTCTGTTGGGTTGGCACGAATCGAGACTGGGATTTGTCACTCCGTATGACGGAGAGGTATCTCTGGGCCCACTCGGTAATGCATCATCATAATGAGCTCAATGTGACCAAGTGTCTGGTCACGGGATCATGCATTACGGTACGAGTAAAGTGACTTGCCGGTAACAAGATTGAAAGAGGTATTGGGATACCGACGATAGAGTCTCAGGCAAGTAACGTACCGATTAACAAAGGGAATTGTATACGGGATTGATTGAATCCTCGACATCATGGTTCATCCGATGAGATCATCGAGGAGCATGTGGGAGCTAACATGGGTATCCAGATCCCGCTGTTGGTTATTGACCGGAGAGGCGTCTCGGTCATGTCTGCATGTCTCCCGAACCCGTAGGGTCTACACACTTAAGGTTCGGTGACGCTAGGGTTGTAGAGATATTAGTATGGAGTAACCCGAAAGTTGTTAGGAGTCCCGGATGAGATCCCAGACGTCACGAGGAGTTCCGAAATGGTCTAGAGGTGAAGAATTATATATAGGAAGTCAGGTTTCGGCCATCGGGAAAGTTTCGGGGGTCACCGATATTGTACCGGGACCACCGGAAGGGTCCCGGGGGTCCATCGGGTTGGGCCACCTATCCCGAAGGGCCCCATGGGCTGAAGTGGGAGGGGAACCAGCCCCTGGTGGGCTGGTGCGCCCCCCTGGGCCCCCCTGTGCCTAGGGATGGAAACCCTAGGGGTGGGGGCGCCTCCACCTGGCTTGGGGGGCAAGTTTCCCCCTGGCCGCAGCCCACCCTTGGAGATTGCATCTCCTAGGACCGGCGCCCCCCCCCCCTTAGGGGGCCTATATAAAGGGGGGAGGGAGGGCAGCCACACCCATGCTCTTGGCGCCTCCCTCTCCCCTTGCTACACCTCTCCCTCTCGTAGAAGCTCGGCGAAGCTCTGCTGAGATCTCCGCTGCATCCACCACCATGCCGTCGTGCTGCTTGATCTCTGTCAACCTCTCCTTCCCCCTTGCTGGATCAAGAAGGAGGAGACGTCTTCCTCAATCGTACGTGTGTTGAACGTGGAGGTGCTGTCCGTTCAGCACTAGGATCATCGGTGATTTGGATCACGACGAGTATGACTCCCTCAACCCTGTTCTCTTGAACGCTTCCGCATGCGATCTACAAGGGTATGTAGATGCACTCCCCTCTCTCGTTGCTAGATGACTCCATAGATTGATCTTGGTGAACGTAGGAAAATTTTTATTTTATGCAACGTTCCACAACACGACGTGCCGGAGCAGCCGTGGCGGCGGCGGTCTCTTCCGCCCTTGCTGGCAAGGCGGAGAAGGAGGAGGCTGCTGGCTGCTCGGTAGCGCGCGGCCTTGCAGCGGAGAAGGAGGCGGAGTGCCGCCACGCCGAAGAAGGAGGCCCAGTGGTCTCGATCGTCACTCCGGAGGAGGAGGCGGTGGAGGAGGCGGAGTGCCCCGACTCACGGAGGAAGAGGAGGAGGCGGAGGCGCCCGATTCGGAAGGTTGATGAGCTCCTTCCGCCATAGGCATGGAGTCTTTAGAGCAGAACCCAGCCTAGTCTCCCCTTCACCGGTAGGGTGGTCAAGCTGGAGGTCCTCAAATCCCTCCGTTATTTCATCCACCATCACCCTAGCATATCCTTCTGGAATCGGCCGGCAGTGAAAAGTTGCGCCGGGTTCAGTAGGATAAACAGAGCCAACAGCCGCCTTGACCTTCAAATTCATCCATCGCGTCATAATGTGGCAATTTTGAGACTCAGTGATAGCATCCACGGGATAGCTGGCAGGAGCCGTCAAGACATGCTCCGGCTGAAGCAGCTCGGTGGAAGCCACGCTGCTTTTCCGCTGAGATGGCGGGGTAGCTTCGGGGGAAGCTTCGGCAGGTCGTTTGCTGCGATATGCTTCTCGTTCCTCTAGCCCCATTACCCTTTCGTGCAGCGCCTGCAGTTGGCTCTGCTCCAGTTTCTTCCTCCTCTCCTGGGTTTTGTAACCCCCTGCGTCCGGAAAACCAACCTTCCACGGAATGGAGCCTGGCGTGCCTCGTGTCCATCCAGGGTGCTCAGGATTCCCGAGGGCCATTGTGTGCTTGTCCTTCTCCCTGTCTGGAACGAACGTCCCTTGCTGTGCTTCATTGATATAGTGCCGAAGCCTCTTGACTGGTATTTTCAGTTGCTCGTCCGTCAAACGGCACTTCCCTGATACAGGGTCCAAGGTTCCGCCATCCCCGAAGAACCAAGTCCGGCAACGGTCTGGCCAGTTCATTATCTCTGGTTCGATCCCTTTATCAAGCAGATCATTCTCAGCCTTGGAACACTTAGGCCGGGCTTTGAGGTAACCACCTGACCCCGTGCGATGGTGAAACTGCTTCTTCGCAGCATTTTGCTTGTTTGTCGCCGACATCTTCTTACTCTTTTCCGATGTCTTGTGGGCCACAAATGCGGGGAAGTGATCTTTGATCTTCTCATATTTGCCGATGAATTCTGGTGTCTCTTCTTTGTCGACAAAATTGTTCATCTCTTTCCTCCACCTCCTGAATAGGCTTTCCATCTTCCTAAGAGCACACGACTTGATTAATTGCTCTTTAACCGGCTTCTCCGGATCCTCCTCTGGCGGTAGGGTGAAATTTGCCTTCAGCTCAGTCCAAAGATCATCTTTCTGCATATCGTTGACATAAGACACCTCAGGGCCTTCCTCCTTAGGCTTATACCATTGTTGGATGCTGATCGGGATCTTGTCCCTAACAAGAACCCAGCACTAAGCAGAAAATGTGTTCTTTGTCCGGATGGGTTCAATCGGTTCGCCGTCGGGCACGATTGCTGTGATCTCTGATGGATTCATGTACCTAGGGTAGGGTCATAGGCCTGACCTAAACGTCCTACCCAGGGGTACTCTTAGAAGAAATCATCTTCCAGTCTACCAAAGAGGAACCCACTCGACTGACTGGAAGGACTCGACCATGGAAGACTCACTCGACCATGAAGACACACTCGACCACCAGAAGGTCAGAAGGCACTCTGCAACGCAACGACTTGCTATTGAATAGGCTTAATGATAGTTAAGGCACTTTATGAGGGGCGTTACCAGTAACGCCCCAGGCTTAATGTACTTTAACCTCTCCATTATGTGGGCTGGCTGGGGTCCTGGCGCACTCTATATAAGCCACCCCCTCCACAGGCAGAGGGGTTCGCACTCTTGTAATACCTACACTCATAATCCACTCGACCGCCTCGGGGCTCCGAGACGAGGGCTTTACTTCTTCCGAGAAGGGCTTGAACTCGACATCGCTTGTGTTCACAACCTCTCCATAGCTAGGACCTTGCCTCTCCTTACCAACCCCCCACTCTCTTGTCGGACTTAGAACCACGACGGTTGGCGCCCACCGTGGGGCAGGTGTTTTAGCGATTTGTGGAGGAGTTGCAGTACTTCCGAGTACCTTCATCATGATGACTGCTGGAGTTTTGGTTGAGGGGCGCGAGATCCGTCTCGGTGCTCTCACCTTTATCGCCGACGACTCCGCATGGCTCCAGGAGGCTCCACTTGACATCGAGGCGCTCCCCGTCCGCGGGGCGACGCACTTCCGCGCATGTGTTCGTGGCGTTCTGCTGCGGCAACCGTCGACCCCGTATCGGCCGACTCCCCTGTCGGTCATCCACCCAGTCTCCCACCAGCGCAAGCGCTCTGGTCGGTCGAGGCTCCAGCGGTGGGTGAAGCACGCGGTGGCACGCCAGACAGCCATCGCCCAGGTCGCGGCCATTGAGCCCGACGAGTCCCTCTACGGCCTGTTCGATCTGTCGACTGGCTCCGTAGAGACTACATCCGAGTGTGATAGCAGTGATCCAGCGGCGGAAATCCTCATGGTCGACGGCCCCGCAGCTCCTCCCGGCCGCCCATGGGCGGAGCAGCTGGAGGAGGAGACCCCGTGCAAGAGCACGAGGAGTACCAGCCCGAGACACTCGACTCTCTGTAGAGAGAAGAGCTTCGCCGGAGGAACATGGATGCCCTGCATACTCCCATCGCCGGAGAAACCCCGAGGCTCGCGCTTGGAGGAAGCACGCCAATAACGTGGCTGAACGCGCCGCTTGGAGAATCTTCAGCGAGCACTCGATTCGGCGCTGTGTGCAACGAATCCCGAAGCCGGCCGACGTCGACTCTTCCCACCGACTCAGGTATACCGCACGCCAATTCAGAATTTAGCAGCTGCAACTCAGATAGCGAGTCCATCCAGCCGCCGGTCGGAAGCTGGGAGAGGCTTGCGAGATCGTAGATTTACTCCGAGCAGCAGGAGACCGAACTCAGCCGTGTCGCGATCGCGCAACAGGATTCTGATCGATCCGTCGCTGCGAATCTTATCTAGTCGGCTCACAGCCCAGATCGCCTCCGCGGCGAGAAGGGCGCGACAACCGGCGAGCGAGATGGAGACCGGATGACAGCGCCGTCGAGTGCCCTTTCCTCCTCGAGGGAAGGGTCGACGCTCCTCGGCGGCAAGATGACAGACGTCGATTCAAGATGGGCGAAGAGTTCGGTCGACCCTGTGGAACCAGGCTTTGACGCGCGATCCATTATCGTGCAAGGCTTGGTCGACCGAACAGAGCCCATCGAGGCGGACCAGAGAGATGCACCCACCAGCGGTCGAGTGCATGTCTCGGTCCGGAGTGTTTTAGCAGGGCTATCGAGCCACGAGAATCCCCCAATTTCAGATTGGCAACAGAGTCGACAAGTTCATGGGGAATCCAAGCACGAAACTTGGCTTGAAGATTACCAGTGGCTGTTCAGATTGGTGGTGGGAATGATGAGGTGGCCATGAAGCATTTGCCCCTCATGTTGGAAGGTTCTGCCAGAGCATGGCTGAATCAGTTACCTCCTAGCAGTATATATACTTGGGAAGATTTGTCCTGAGTGTTCGTCAGGACTTTTGAAGGAACTTGCAAGCGACCGGCTGGTTTGACAGAGCTGCAAGTTTGTGTGCAGAAGACCAATGAAACTCTCCGGGAGTACATTCAGAGGTGGATTACTTTGCACCATACTGTGGAAAATGTGTCCGACCATCAGGCGGTTTGTGCCTTCAAAGATGGCGTCAAAAACAGAGAATTGAGTTTGAAGTTTGGTCGAACCGGCGACATGACCCTGAGTCGAATGATGGAGATTGCTACCAAGTACGCCAACGGCGAGGAAGAGGACCGACTCCAAAGTGGCAAATACAAGCCAAGTCAGTCGGAGAAGGGAAATTCCAGTCGGAAGCAAAAGCGGAAAGCCGAGCCAGCAGCTCGGAGAGGCCCCGCCGTGACTCGGGGAAGTTCAAGGGAAGCGAAAGGATCACGGAATCCTAAGAAAGTAAAAGATAAAGAAGGCAATGACGTGATGGATATGCCATGCCATATTCACACGAAGAAAGATGAGGAGGGCAACATCATTTACCCAAAGCACACCACTCGCCAAATGTCGACTCTGATCCAGAAGCCAGGAAAACAGTCTAAGGACAAGGAGAAGGAGCCGACAAGGCCGGAGACAAAGAGGGCAGTGAGGAAGAATATCCATGTCAACTCCACTCGATGATCTTCGCGGATGTGGAAAGCAAAAGTCGATGAAAGTCATTAACCGTGAGGTGAACATGGTTGCCCCAAAGTAAAGCCAAGTTATGTGAAGTGGTCCCAACGCCCATCACATTCGACCAATCTGATCACGACTCACATTGCCACCCCGGGCGGCAAGCGTTGGTGGTCGATCCAATTGTCGAAGGCGATCGACTCACGAAAGTCTTGATGGATGGTGGTAGCGGGCTGAATTTGTTATCTGCGGATACATTGAAAGGGATGGGCATTCCGATGTCCCGACCGAGCACCACAATATGAGTTTCCACGAGTCATACCAGGGAAGAAGGCCAACTCACTCGGCCAAATAGCCACGGACGTGGTTTTGGTGATTCCAAGCACTTTCGCAAGGAAAAGTTGACCTTTGAGGTTGTGGATTTTCAGAGTGCATACCACGCCATTTTGGGAGGCCAGCCACGCACGATTCATGGCTCGACCATGCTACGTGTACCTCAAACTGAAAATGCCAGACCCAAGGGAGTGATCACCATCACCGCGATCGGAAGAAGGCGTAAGAGTGCTTTGAAGGGCTCAAAGATTGCCGACTCCCAAGTGACAGCTGTCGAACTCGGCGAATACATGCAAAACGCAGATCCGAGTGATTTGTTACGATCCAAGAAGCCAGCCACGAGTCGCATTTCACCGTGCGGTGAGATGAAGCCAGTCCATATTCACCCGACCGATCCCAATGCAGCCCGACCCACATCTCCACAACACTCGACCTGAAATAGGAAGAAGTGCTCATCCAGTTCCTCCGTGAGCTGGGACATTTCGCATGGAAGCCACCGACATGCCGTGTTCCAGGAACTGGCTGAGCATCGCCTCCGAGTCGACAAGTCAAGAAACCAGTCAAAGAGCATCTTGGCGGTCCACCGCCCGTAAGAGAAAAGCTATTGGTGAAGAAGTGGCTCGATTGTTGGCAGCAGGATTCATCCAGAGATATATCACTCCGAAAGTGGCTTGCTAATGTCGTCATGGTTCCCAAGAAGGACAACTCACTCCGCATGTGCATTGATTTTAAGCACATCAATCGGGCCTGCTCAAGGATCATTTCCTCTCCCCGCATAGATCAAATTGTTGACTTCGACCGCGGGATGTGAGATTGTCTTTTCTAGATGCATATTCGGGTATCATCGATCCGCTCAGATGGGCCCGATGAAATAAAACAGCTTTCATCACTCCATTTGGGTGCTTCGCTATATCACCATGCCATTCGCCTCAAGAATGCCGGAGCCACATTTATGCGAATGATTCGAAGTGTCTTTCACCAAATCGGTCGGAATGTGGAAGCGATATGGATGATATAAATCGTTAAGTCGCGAAAAGGTTCCGACCTGCTTGCCGACCTCGCGAAACATTTGCCAACCTCGGAAGGTACAATATCAAGCTCAATCCGCCAAAGTGCACGCTCGAGTTCCCGTGGAAAATTACTCGGTTTTCGTTTGAACGAGGATCGATGCTAACCCCGAAAAGATCGGCACCATTCTCCGAATGAAACGCCTGCTGCGAGTGCACGACGCCCGAAGCTTCTTGGATGCTTGGCCGCTTAAGTCGATTCATCTCACGACTCGGTGAAAAGGCATTGCCTCTTTACCGATCGATGAAGAAGGGCGACAAGTTCGAGTGGACTCCGGAAGTCGATGCAGCGCTTGCCGAGCTAAAGCTCGCTCTCCACCCAGCCGGTGCTTGCTGCTCCAATCAGCAAAGAGCCTCTGTTGCTTTATATTGCAGCCACTGGACAAGTTGTCGATCGGCTTACGGTCGAGCGGGAAGAGGAAGGAAAGGCCTTCAAGGTTCAGCGCCCGGTGTATTATTTATCTGAAGTCTTGACTCCATCCAAGCAGAGATATCCTCATTATCAGAAGCTTGTGTATGGTATATACATGACCACGAAGAAGGTTGCTCATTATTTCTCTGATCATTCTATCACAGTCGTCAGCGACGCTCCTTTATCAGAGATCCTGCACAACAAAGACGCAACCGGTCGAGTGGCGAAATGGGCGATTGAACTTCTTCCCCTTGATATCAAATTCGAGGCAAAGAAAGCTATTAAGTCCCAGGCTATAGCGGATTTCCTTGCCGAGTGGATCGAACAACAGCAGCCGATGAAGTTCACTCGAGCATTGGACCATGTTCTTTGACGGCTCCAAGATGCTGAATGGTTCTGTGTGGGTTGTTCTGGTTTCCCTGAGGAGATAAGCTTAGGTATGTGCTCCAGATTCACTTTGATTCCTCCAACAATGAGGCAGAGTACGAGGCCCTCTTATATGGATTGCGATGGCCATCTCACTCGGCGCCCATCGCTCGATGGTCTATGGCGACTCAGATCTAGTGGTCAATCAAGTGATGAAGGAGTGGGACGTGAGAAGCCCAGCTATGATCGGATATCGCAATGCGATGAGGAAGCTGGAAAAGAAGTTTGAGGGTTGGAACTCCATCACATCCCCGATTGAAAAATCAAGCAGCAGATGATCTCGCGAACATAGGATCCAAGAGAGAAGCCATTCCGAGTGGTGTGTTTTTGGAACATATACACACTCCGTCAGTTAAAGAAGATCCCTTCATAGAGGAAGCTCCACAGCCCAAGAGTGCCACAGACCCGACTGAAGTTGAGGTCCCGGCAGTGGTCGACTTGGTCATGGAAGTTTTAGTGGTCACTCCCGATTGGAAAATTCCATACATCGCATATATTCTGAGAAAGGAACTCCCAGAAGATGAGGAAGAGGCTCGGCAGATCGTCCGTCGATCCAAAGCCTTTACCGTTATCAAAGGGCAGTTGTATAGAGAAAGCCCGACGGGAGTTGGACAAAAATGCATAACGCCAGAAGAAGGTCGAGTCATACTCAATGACATCCACTCGGGGACCTGTGGTCACCATGCGTCCTCTCGGACCATTGTAGCCAAAGCATACCGAGCCGGATTTTACTGGCCAAGGGCAACTGAGATGGCGAAAGAAATAGTGGAAGAGTGCGAAGGATGCTAGTTCTACTCCAATATGTCACACAAGCCTGCGTCAGCCCTGAAGACCATTCCACTCGTCTGGCCTTTCGCAGTATGGGGGTTGGACATGGTCGGTCCCTTGCGAACAGGTCGGAGCGGTTTCACGCATGTACTGGTAGCAGTCGACAAGTTCACCAAGTGGATTGAAGCTAAACCAATCAAAAGTCTTGATGCCGGTACTGCTGTTTCCTTTATCAGAGAGCTGACGTTCAGATATGGGGTCCCGCACAGCATTATCACGGATAATGGGTCGAATTTTGACTCGGAAGAATTCAAGGATTTTTGCAACGCCCAAGGCACACGAGTCGACTACGCTTCAGTCGCCCATCCACAGTCGAATGGACAGGCAGAACGAGCCAACGGATTAATCCTCAAGGGTCTGAAGCCCCGACTGATGCGAGATCTCAAGCATGCGGCTGGACCTTGGGTTGACGAACTTCCTTCAGTGCTTTGGGGTTTGCGAACCACGCCTAATCGGTTGACCGGAAGAACTCCCTTTTTCCTTGTCTATGGAACAGAAGCAGTCCTACCGAGTCATCTCCTTCACAATGCTCCCCGAATTGAACTTTACAATGAAGCAGAAGCTGAGCAAGCGCGTCAAGATGCAGTCGACCTCCTAGAAGAGGAAAGGAGATGGCTCGATCCGCCGACCATCTACCAGCAAGACTTGCGTCGCCTTTACGCCGTAAATGTGAGAGGTCGAGCCTTCCAGAAGGGATCTGGTCCTTCGAGTGGATCAGCAGAAACAACATAAGCTCGCTCCCTCCTGGGAAGGGCCCTTCATCGTCACAAAGGTCCTCCACAACGGGGCATATCGTCTCTACAACGTCGAACACAAAATCGACGAGCCCCGATCTTGGAATGCGGATCTGCTCCGCCCGTTTTACACTTAAAGTCTTTCACTCGGAAGAGTTGTAATAAAATACTTCTGTAGTTCATGGGCTTCGAAATAATAGTGTCATAATTCCTTCATAATTTTTGTCACTTTTTATTTTTGTCCAGTAAAATTTTCCCCCAGTGGGTGGCTTAGTCGCGAATCCGTTTCGCCTAAGTTTGTACAAATCCTACCGAGTGGTAAGCCAGACTTCCACTCGGAGGCTTAGCTGCGAATCCGCTTCGCCTAAGTTATAAAAATCCTACCGAGTGGTAAGCCAGACTTCCACTCGGAGGCTTAGCTGCAGTCCAGTACTCGCCTAAGATATAAGAAATCCTACCGAGTGAAGAGCAAACCTCTCACTCGGGGGCTTAGCTGCAGCCCAGTGCTCGCCTAAGATATAAGAAATCCTACCGAGTGGCAAGCCAGACTTCCACTCGGGGGCTTAGCTGCAGCCCAGTGCTCGCCTAAGTTACTAAAAATCCTACCGAATGGTAAGCCTGACTTCCACTCGGAGGCTTAGCTGCAGTCCAAGTACTCGCCTAAGTATAATGTACGCTCGCAAGGAGGGCGAGGCGCAGGTCTACTGCGACCCTCTCCTCCGAGTTACACCATAAGTAACGTGTGTGTCCGCAAGGAGGACGACGTGCAGGTCGACTGCGACCCTCTCCTCCGAGCTACACCATAAGTATGATGTGCGTTTGCAAGGAAGACGAGGTGCAGGTCGACTGCGACCCTCTCCTCCGAGCTTCGCCACAAATACAACGGAAATCCTACCGAGTGAAGAGCAAACCTCTCACTCGGGGGCTTAGCTGCAGCCAGTGCTCGCCTAAGATATAAGAAATCCTACCGAGTGAAGAGCAAACCTCTCACTGGGGCTTAGCTGCAGCCAGTGCTCGCCTAAGAAATAAGAAATCCTACCGAGTGAAGAGCAAACCTCTCACTGGGGCTTAGCTGCAGCCAGTGTTCGCCTAAGATATAAGAAATCCTACCGAGTGAAGAGCAAACCTCTCACTGGGGCTTAGCTGCAGCCCAGTGCTCGCCTAAGATATAAGAAATCCTACCGAGTGAAGAGGAAACCTCTCACTCGGGGGCTTAGCTGCAGCCCAGTGCTCGCCTAAGATATAAGAAATCCTACCGAGTGAAGAGCAGACCTCTCACTCGGGGGCTTAGCTGCAGCCCAGCGCTCGCCTAAGGTATAAGAAATCCTACCGAGTGAAGAGCAAACCTCTCACTCGGGGGCTTAGATGCAGCCCAGTGCTTGCCTAAGGAATAAGTCGACTGCAGTGGGCATCTTGCTGTTAACCTGCAAAGGGCAATTCAAGCCAAAAGCAATCATATCCAAACATCCAATCCAAATTTAGGTCGATACCTAAAAGAACCGAGAGTGCTCAGGCACTAAGCCTGTTAAGGTTTTATCGGTTACAATTCCACTCGGCATACCGAGGCAAATTTAAAGACTCAAGAAAAGTTTTTTACCCCTCCTGTGGAGGGCTGGAGGGAGCAACGAACTCGTCGAGGTCAATCCCATCTGCGATCCGTGTAGCAGCAGCGATGAAAGTCTCCATGAAGGACCAAGTCGTGTTTCTTGGTGTTGGCCACTGGAGAGCCGCCACTTATCTTCTCGGGCATCCTTGCAATGGACTCGCGCTGACAGGCGACATCTGCGCCACACCGAGTCGAAGACTTCTTCCACTCCTGCACTCGGTCAGGGACGGCGTTCAGTCGAGCCATCAACGACTCGAGGTCATATTGGAGTGTCGCTCCAGGCCAGAGCGTCGAGTCGATGCGGGACGTAGCAACCTTCAGCCTTGCGAGGTAATCCATGACAGCGGCAACACGAGACTCCAGTCGGAAGACGTTCATGGCAACTTCATCATTCACCGGAGAATTGACAGGTCAAGGTTCGCTCCACCTGGCTGGTTTCTTCTTCAAAGTTGCGATGTAACTCGCAAAGACAAAACCCCGAATAAAGAAAACAGTCGAATGGGAACACGACAGTTGGAAGAGTTGGTCGAGTGAAAAAGAATACCTTCAAGCATAAGGAACAATTTTTTAGCAAGACCACCCAGGAAGCCTTCCAGGTCATTCTTCTTCCCGGTCAACTGGTTGATCCTCTCAGTCAGAGTGGTCTTGTCAGCTTTCAGTCGATCAACATCCTTGGTGGCAATGGCCAGAGCAGCCTTCAGATTGGTGTTGTCCTGTTCGAGCTTGGTGGATCGAGGCTAGCTTTTGGTCGGCAAGCTTGATCTTCTCGCACAGCTCAAGCTCCTTCTTCCTCTCTGGGCCTCCTTCACCTTGCTCAGTAAATCACAGCAAAGTCAGGTTTGAAGCAAATGAGGGAGAAAGGAGTCGTCAAGTCTCACCAAACATACCTTTGGTCTCCTCCTTTGCCTTCCTCGATTCTCCTGCACTAGCTTCAAGTCCAACTCGCTGAATATGCTTCCGCCGATTCAGTATAGAAGCGTCGCAGAGATCACATGATTTCTACGAAGAGTCAATCGACAAAATGTCAAAGATGATTCACTTCGAGTGAATAGAGAAAATGATCGCTTTAAGACTACGATCGAATGCAAGCATTCGACCATAGTCTCGGGATTACACCAGTGGGTGCACTCAGCGTGCCCCCACTGGTCTTATTCAAGACAGAGTCGACCAGTCGACCAAAAAAAAAAGAGTCGACCAGTCGACCAAAACTTCTTCAGACTGTAATCAACTGCCAGCAGTCGACCACAGTCTCGGGGACTACACCCAGTGGGTGCACTCAGCGTGCCCCCACTGGTTTCAGAAACCCATTCGTTTCATTCGAGTGATGATCAATATTTACTTATAAAGCCTAAGGCCATTGCCGCGATCGACCTTAGCCTTGGGGACTACACCCAGCGGGTGCACTCAGCGTGCCCCCGCTAACACGGAGTTTTTATCAACACACCCAGTGGGTGACTGCTATGAATTCCAGAAAGAAAAGTTTTGATAGCATATCCTAACAGAACAGGCGGTGGTCGACTGACCTGAACGTTGCTTTGAAGGGCGGAGCTG
This sequence comes from Aegilops speltoides, assembly GCA_021437245.1. Classification (NCBI taxonomy): domain Eukaryota; kingdom Viridiplantae; phylum Streptophyta; class Magnoliopsida; order Poales; family Poaceae; genus Aegilops; species Aegilops speltoides. Next base: position 530,835,369 of record CM038143.1, on the reverse strand, counting down.
GCGTCGTAAGCTGCTTGGCTCGCATCCCGAACGATCTTCACCTGCTCCATCATGATCCCTGCTTGACGGATCGCCTCCTTAGCAGCACTAGCTTGGTCCTCCGGGACGTGGTGCGTGGCGAAGAGCGAAGGCTGCCCAGCACTCGACGAAGTGGGTCGAGCACTCGTCAACGGCACCGCGAAGGACACGGTATGTCGAGTGCTAGCCTCCCCTTCCGTCGCAACAGTCTCGGGCGCCGTCACATTTTGGGCTGCTTTGCCAGTAGATGCCTTCCTGCTCCTCCTATACCTCAATGGCTCCTCATCCTCATCATCGTCATCGGGAAGGGTGATAATGTCATTGGTTGGAGCTTCAGAAAAGAGTCAAAGTCAGAAACTATGAGTCAGTCGACTAAGAACAGAATTAAAGATGCAGTACCGGGATTTGAGGTTGCCGCGTCCTCCATCTCATGGTCCTCGGCCTTGCCTGAAGTTTCGGAAGTCGCAGCACTGAAGTTCCAAAGAATCAGTCGGCCGATTCAAGTATCAATCAGAGGCAGGATTTATACAGAACAAGAAGACTTAAGTGATTGGTTTACCCTGATATGGTGGGGATGGACACTTTCATTTTTGGCAGAGGTTTGGTTGGCCTCGACGGAGCTACCTTCGACTGCTTTGGCGCCTTCTCAGTCGGCACCGGAGAAGCGGTCCGAGGGCGTTTGGTCGACTGCGAGGCAGTCGCAACTCCCTTACCGCGTTCAGTCGAAGGGTCGTGCACAAGTTTTGACCGCCTTTCCGAGCGCGGTGGTGCAACCTCCTCCTCTTCCTCCTCTTCGTCATCCTCGTCATCATCATCGTCGTCGTCGTCATCCTCAGCAGCGTCTGAATCCCACTCTTCCTGACTCTCGCCCCCGCTGGCTTCCCCCTCCTCAGTCGGAGTCTGAGCGCCATTGGGCATTGAGTATAGCTCAGTAAGGGCCTGGAAACATCAAAGCAGAGCTCAATCGACCAAATCACAGAAACACATTCGACAGATATACAATGGAAAGCAGAGCAAATGTACCTTGTCTGGAACGCTGTTATGGTCAAGTGGAGAAATCCTCCGGGATCCGCGAGGGTTGTCCTTGTTCCCAGTGATCGCGGCCATCCATCTTTCCACTATGGCATCGTCGACTGCCTCCGGGTTGACGCCAGTCTCGTCTTGATGCCTTGAGACAGCCACATGCAATGGCTTCGGAAATGAAGAGGCTGGATTCGCCTCCGAAGAAAAACCTCCAAGAGGTCCATGCCAGTCGCACCGTCCCGAACCAGCTGTACCACGCGATCCATCAACATCTTCACATCAGCTCTCTCCTCCGAACCACCTTGAGGAGGAGGGTCTGCATTCACTCGACTCATGGTGAATGGAGGAAGACCACTCGATCGTCTCCGTCGACTCATTCAGCGAAGAGAACCAGGTCGATTGCCAGCCTCCGACCGACTCGGGAAAAGACATAGCTGGGAAGGTGCTCTTATTCCTCAATTGGATCCCTAGGCCCCGCACATCTGAACTACTTGGGTCTTCTCGTCACCAGATTTGCTTTCTTCACATCCGAGAGCGACATGTGAAGATATACTTGAACAAACCCAGTGCGGTCGACAGCCCAGGAAGTTTTGACACATAGACACAAATGCAGCAAGATACGCAATGGAGTTTGGAGTAAAATGGTGGAGCTGGGCCCCAAAGAAATTCAGAAAGCCACGAAAGAAAACACTCGGCGGCGGGGAAAATCTCGATCAACATGGGTGGCCAGAGCACACACTCACCCTCCTCCGGCTGGGGTTGCCACTCTTTCTTGGGAAGCCTTTGCGGCGCCGTGGGGGATCAGCCCGTCATTGGCCATATCGAGGAGATCCTTCTCCTTGATGGTCGACTGGATCCAATCTCCCTGGACCCAGCCCTTCGGCAAACGGGATCTCGACGAGGAACCGCTGCGGCTGGTGGATCTCCCCTTCGCCTTCTCGGCCGCCGACGCCTTCTCCGCCGCCGACGCCTTCTTCACGCGCTCCAGCGCCGCCGTCGTCTCTTTGCCCATAGCCGCCGGCGGAGTGCGCGAGAGAGGGAGTAGCAGGAGCGGCAGCAGTTGCGGTGGGCGGAGACGGAGAGAGCAGAGGAGGAAGAACAGGGTACTGTGCAGAAACCCTCACGAGTTGCATTTATAACATCCCTTCCGAGTGGATGACATGTGGACCCGAGCAATCCAATCATATCCCGAAACAGTTGCACTGCACGATACGTGGCGGAAAAAGCGGCGCGGAGATCGAGGCGTCCCTGTCATGTCCCATCCGAGCGCCGCGGTCCGTTCCGCTTCGCGCGCTTCCCCAAATTTCGTATCCCGCAGAATCCGCAAGCGGCAGATCGACTTGCCAAGTATGAAGTTTCCTGCGATCCGTCGTTCGGGAACAACGAAGTATAAAAGATCACTCGACTAGAGAAGAAGAATGGATCGAGTCGACCGAAGAAAAGTTGCTTGTTATCAACAGAGAAGATCTCGATCCAAGACAACACATAGCCAGTATGCAAAAGACAATCGGAAACAACGTCAACTCCTCCTTCACTCAAGCCTCAATCCATTCAGGGGCTAATGATGGATTCATGTACCTAGGGTAGGGTCATAGGCCTGACCTAAACGTCCTACCCAGGGGTACTCTTAGAAGAAATCATCTTCCAGTCGACCAAAGAGGAACCCACTCGACTGACTGGAAGGACTCGACCATGGAAGACTCACTCGACCATGAAGACACACTCGACCACCAGAAGGTCAGAAGGCACTCTGCAACGCAACGGCTTGCTATTGAATAGGCTTAATGATAGTTAAGGCACTTTATGAAGGGCGTTACCAGTAACGCCCCAGGCTTAATGTACTTTAACCTCTCCATTATGTGGGCTGGCTGGGGTCCTGGCGCACTCTATATAAGCCACCCCCCTCCACAGGCAGAGGGGTTTGCACTCTTGTAATACCTACACTCATAATCCACTCGACCGCCTGAGGGCTCCGAGACGTAGGGCTTTTACTTCTTCCGAGAAGGGCCTGAACTCGTACATCACTTGTGTTCACAACCTCTCCATAGCTAGGACCTTGCCTCTCCTTACCAACCCCCCACTCTACTGTCAGACTTAGAACCACGACAATCTCAAACCTTTCATCCGAGCTCAACTTTTTCTTCGGGCCTCATCTCCTTATTGAAGTTGTGCTCGATCCGGAGGGCTAGAAAAAGGAAGAAAGACGAGAGTTAATTAATATGTATACATATACCAAAACAATGAATGCATCAACTAACTAGTTCGCACGGGCTTAACTAATATATATATACCTGGCCGGACTCGGTTCGGTCACCGGAGCAGTCAGCACGATCTCCTTCTTGTACCTCCATTGGGTCACCGGAGCCATCATGAACATAGCCCTCTTCTTGTACCAACATTAATGGGCCGGAGCCATCATTAACATAGCCCTCTTCTTCACCCAGTCCTTCCTGACCATCGGTGTCGTTGAGAAATGACGCAACGACATCACTTCCTTGTGCGATTATGTCCCCCAACATCGCTTCTATTGCTTCGTCTCGGGAGTGCTCCATAGTTTCTGCAAATATTTACAACATGTCAATTATTATTCAAACATGGTACAGATGGATATATATTAGTGGCAAACGTAGAACTAGCTAGCTAATCACAATAAGGAATCATGTTAGTGGCCTCGACGCTGCTTCTCTAGGGTTTGGGGTGGCCTAGACAACGCTTCAAGGGTTTGCGGTGGCCTCGACACAACGCTTCAAGGGTTTGGGGTGGCCACGAAGACAACGCTCTTTTAACTTGGTAAATTTGGGTGGCCTCGAGAGAGTTTGTCGGGTAGGGGCGCGGCGGGAGGGGGTAGGAGACCAATATCGATTTCTCTCTAGGGTTTGGGTGTCCTCGAGAGTTTTGGTCGAGCGAGAGGGCCGAGGGGGGTGCTGCCGTGGTATAAGTTATCACGGTCGAGAGGGGGTATATATATCGACCGCCCCTCATGTCAAAGTTATCCGAGAGGGTGTTATATCGACAACGACGCGACATACATATACATGGGAAAATAATGTTATCGGGGAGGGGGTATCGGTACCCCCCCTCGTGTTGAAGTTTCTTCTTTCTCCTCTATTCCTTTCTTCTTCTTCTCCTCTTCTTTTTCTTCGTCTCCCTCGTGTTGAAGTTATCGGGAGGGGTATATCAACGACGACAGAGGAGAAGATCGAAGAAAAAAAAGAAGGAAAAAAAAGAGGAGAAGAAGAAAGGAATAGAGGAGAAGAAAGGAAGAAGAAGAAGAAAAAGAAGGAGAGGAAAAACGAAAATAAGAAGAGGAAGAAAGGAGAAGAAGAGGAGAGGAAGAAGAGGAGAAATAAATAAGAAGAGGAAAAAAGAAGAAAAAGAAGAGGAAAAGAAGAAAGGACTAGAGGAGAAGAAGAAAAAATAGATATTTTCTTTTTCTTCTTCTTCTTCCTTCTTCCGTCTTCCTCTTTTCTTCCTTTTCCTGATTTTACTTTTTCCTCTACACTAACCTAAGATGCACTAACCTAAAATCGATATCTACTAACAACCTAAACAAAAAATTAATACATATATGAAAAACATATATAAACAAAAAAATGCTATGAACATTATATTCATACATACATAGCCACATCCATTCATCATATAGCTACCACATACATATATACATTATATATATATATATATATATATGAAAAAATGCAACGAACAAAACAATACACATGTATATATGAAAAAAAGCACTGAACACAGAGCCTCGACGGCGGCGACTCACATCGGGGGCGGCCGGCGAGGGCGACGGCTGGGCGGCGAGGGCGTTGGTGACAACCACGGTGGGGCGCGGGCCGGGCAAGGGCGTGGCGGGCGATGACGGCGACGGTGGGGCGAGGTCGTGGGGCAGGGCGCGCGACTGGGCGCTTCGGGGGCGATGGCGACGGCGATGACGGCGCGCGGCGACGACGACGGCGCGGCGGGGACGGCGGGCGGCGGCGGGCAGCGGCAGCGACGGGCAGGGGCGACGACAACGGGCAGGGCGGCGACGACGGGGCACGCGGATGGCGCTGTGGCGGCGCGCAGACGGCATCTGGGCGGCGTCGGGGCAGCGGACGGCGTCGATTTGGGCAGCCTGGCGGCGTCGATGAGCTTGGCGTCGTCGGGCGGGCCGGGGGGCAACTGGCGATGAGTTCGTCAAATTTTCCTAAGTGCTACTTCTATACCCAGGCCTTTGGTCCCGGTTCGTGAAACCAACCGGGACTAATGCACCATTTAGTCCCGGTTGGTGCCACCAACCGGGACCAAAGGCCTCTTTTCAGCAGCCCAAAGGGCGGGAAGCGGCGGCCTTTGGTCCCGGTTGGTGGCACCAACCGGGTCTAAAGGGGGGCATTGGTCCCGGTTCGTAGCACCAACCAGGACTAATGCACCCCTTTAGTCCCGGTTGGTGCCACCAACCGGGACCAATGGGCCTTGCACAACGGCGTGGTGGTGGGAGTTTAGTCCCACCTCGCTAGCTGAGAGAGAGACGCACCTCTTTATAAGGTGCGATGTGCCAACCCTCTCGAGCTCCTCTCTAAAGCAGGCTTTCGGGCCTAATCTGTCTCTATGTGCCTGTGGGCCTACTGGGTTTACTATGGGCCCGAATCCTGGCCCATTGTTGGGTTTCTAGTCGTATTTAGGCCGTGGGGGCACGGTAGGAGGCCCTTTTTTTGTTTTTTTGTTTTCTTTACTTATTGTTGCTATTTTTTTCAGTTTTTTTGTTTTGTTTTCTGCATTATTTATTTTCTTTTGTTTTTTGCTTTATTTTTTAATTCTTTTTGCTTTTAGTTTTAGAAAAATTATAAACTTTCTGTTAGTGCCATTAGTTTTCAAATTTGAAAACACTTTTTTTGTTTTCTTTCTTGCTTTATTTATTTTATTTTGTTTGTACTTACAACAAAATACTTATTGTTGCTATTTTTATTTATTTCCAGTTTTTTTGTTTTGTTTTCTGCATTATTTATTTTCTTTGATTTTTTGCTTTATTTTTAATTCTTTTTTGCTTTCAGTTTTAGAAAAATTATAAACTTTCTGTTAGTGCCATTAGTTTACAAATTTGAAAACACTTTTTTTGTTTTTTGTTTTCTTTGTTGCTTTATTTATTTTATTTTGTTTCTACTTACAACAAGACATTAAAGCATTTCAAATGAACTCTGAAAAAGTTGAAAGTTGGCATGGTATCATAATTTCACTCACATAGCATGTGCATGTACAAAACGGACAATGGTATCATAATAAACTGTTACAAAGTTGGCATGGTATGATCATAATAGTTGCGGGAGAAAGTCTTCACTTTTTCTTCGCTTGTATCATTTGCTTACTGCGCCGTAACCATGGATAATCTTCATCTTTTATCAGGATGCTGGGGTCAGCCTTGACTTTGAAGGGAGGAATTTCATGAAACTTTTCATAATCTTCAGACATGCCTGTCTTGCCCTCCACTCCCACGATGTCCCTTTTTCCTGAAAGAACTATGTGGCGCTTTGGCTCATCGTATGATGTATTCGCTTCCTTATCTTTTCTTTTTCTCGGTCGGTAGACATGTCCTTCACATAGATAACCTGTGCCAGATCATTGGCTAGGACGAACGGTTCGTCAGTGTACCCAAGATTTTTCAGATCCACTGTTGTCATTCCGTACTATGGGTCTACCTGTACCCCGCCTCCTGACAGATTGACGCATTTGCACTTAAACAAAGGGACCTTAAAATCATGTCCGTAGTCAAGTTCCCGTATGTCCACTATGTAACCATAATATGTGTCCTTTCCCCTCTCGGTTGTTGCATAAAAGCGGACACCGTTGTTTTGGTTGGTGCTCTTTTGATCTTGGTCAATCGTGTAAAATGTATTCCCATTTATCTCGTATCCTTTGTAAATCAATACAGTCAAAGATGGTTCCCTGGACAACAAGTACAACTCATCACAAATAGTGTTGTCACCTCTGAGACGTGTTTCCAACCAACTGCCGGAAGTCCTGATGTGTTCACATGTAATCCAGTTGTCGCACTACTCCGGGTGTTTGGAGCGCAGTCTGTTCTTGTGTTCATCGACATACGGGGTCACCAAGGTAGAGTTCTGTAGAACTGTGTAGTGTGCTTGAGACCAAGAATATCCGTCCCTGCATATTATTGAGTCCCTTCCAAGCGTGCCTTTTCCAGTCACTCTCCCCTCATACCGCAATTTAGGGAGACCTATCTTCTTAAGGCCAGGAATGAAGTCAACACAAAACCCGATGACATCCTCTGTTTGATGGCCCATGGAGATGCTTCCTTCTGGCCTAGCGCGGTTATGGACATATTTCTTTAGGACTCCCATGAACCTCTCAAAGGGGTACATATTGTGTAGAAATACGGGGCCCGGAATGACAATCTCGTCAACTAGATGAACTAGGACGTGCGTCATGATATTGAAGAAGGATGGTGGGAACACCAGCTTGAAACTGACAAGACATTGCACCACATCACTCCTTAGCCTTGGTATGATTTCTGGATCGATCACCTTCTGAGAGATTGCATTGAGGAATGCACATAGCTTCACAATGGCTAATCGGACGTTTTCTGTAGAAGCCCCTCAATGCAACCGGAAGCGATTGCGTCATAATCACGTGGCAGTCATGAGATTTAGGTTCGAAACTTTTTCTCGCCATATTTATTATTCCCTTTATATTGACGAGAAGCGGTCGGGACCTTCATACTAAGCAGGCATTCAAAGAAGATTTCCTTCTCTTCTTTGGTAAGAGCATAGCTGGCAGGACCTTCATACTGCTTTGGAGGCATGCCGTCTTTTTCGTGCAAACGTTGCAGGTCCTCCCGTGCCTCAGCTGTATCTTTTGTCTTTCCATACACGCCCAAGAAGCCTAGCAGGTTCATGCAAAGGTTCTTCGTCACGTGCATCACGTCAATTGAAGAGCGGACCTCTAGGTCTTTCCAGTAGGGTAGGTCCCAAAATATAGATTTCTTCTTCCACATGGGTGCGTGTCCCTTAGCGTCATTCGGAACAGCTAGTGCGCCGAGACCCTTTCCAAAGATTACGTGTAAATCATTGACCATAGCAAGTACGTGATCACTGGTACGCATGGCGGGCTTCTTCCGGTGATCTGCCTCGCCTTTGAAATGATTGCCTTTATTTCGACATTGATGGTTGGTCGGAAGAAATTGACGATGGCCTAGGTACACATTCTTCCTGCAGCTTCCCAGGTATATACTATCGGTGTCAAGTAAACAGTGCGTGCATGCGTGGTATCCCTTGTTTGTCTGTCCTGAAAGGTTACTGAGAGCGGGCCAATCGTTGATGGTCACGAACAGCAACGCCTTTAGGTCGAATTCCTCCTGTTTGTGCTCATCCCACGTACGTACACCGTTTCCATTCCACAGCTGTAAAAGTTCTTCAACTAATGGCCTTAGGTACACACCAATGTCATTGCCGGGTTGCTTAGGGCCTTGGATGAGAACTGGCATCATAATGAACTTCCGCTTCATGCACATCCAAGGAGGAAGGTTATACATACATAGAGTCATGGGCCAGGTGCTATGATTGCTGCTCTGCTCCCCGAAAGGATTAATGCCATCCGCGCTTAAAGCAAATCATACGTTCCTTGGGTCACTTGCAAACTCATCCCAGTACTTTCTCTCGATTTTTCTCCACTATGACCCGTCAGCGGGTGCTCTCAACTTCCCGTCTTTCTTACGGTCCTCACTGTGCCATCGCATCAACTTGGCATGCTATCCGTTTCTGAACAGACGTTTCAACCGTGGTATTATAGGAGCATACCACATCACCTTCACAGGAACCCTCTTCCTGGGGGGCTCACCGCCAACATCACCAGGGTCATCTTGTCTGATCTTATACCGTAATGCACCGCATACCGGGCATGCGTTCAGATCCTTGTACGCACCGCGATAGAGGATGCAGTCATTAGGGCATGCATGTATCCTCTGCACCTCCAATCCTAGAGGGCATACGACCTTCTTTGTTGCATATGTACTGTCGGACAATTCGTTATCCTTTGGAAGCTTCTTCTTCAATATTTTCAGTAGCTTCTCAAATCCTTTGTCGGGCACATCATTGTCTGCCTTCCACTGCAGCAATTCCAGTACGGTACCGAGCTTTGTGTTGCCATCTTCGCAATTGGGGTACAACCCTTTTTTGTGGTCCTCTAACATGCGATTGAACTTCAGCTTCTCCTTTTGACTTTTGCATTGTGTCCTTGCATCGACAATGACCCGGCGGAGATCATCATCATCGGGCACATCGTCTGGTTCCTCTTGATCTTTAGCAGCTTCGCCCGTTGCAGCATCATAGTGCACATCGTCTGGTTCCTCTTGATCTTTAGTAGCATCACCATATTCAGGGGGCACATAGTTGTCATCGTACTCTTCTACTTCGCCGTCTTACATCATAATCCTTATTTCTCCGTGCCTTGTCCAAACATTATAGTGTGGCATGAAACCCTTGTAAAGCAGATGTGTGTGAAGGATTTTTCCGGTCAGAGTAAGACTTCGTATTCCCACATATAGGGCATGGACAACACATAAAACCATTCTGCTTGTTTGCCTCAGCCACTTCGAGAAAATCATGCACGCCCTTAATGTACTCGGAGGTGTGTCTTTCACCGTACATCCATTGCCAGTTCATCTGCGTGCATTATATATAATTAAGTGTGTCAAAAATCATTACAGAACATCATGAATAGATAATTAAGTGACCAAATAAATAGAAGTTCATCATCACATTAAAACCAAAGTACATACATAGTTCTCATCTAACAACATAATGCTCTGTAGAGCAACTAAATTAATTAAACCATACATTGAAACTATGTAAAACATTTCAATGCGAAAACAAATGCGATCATAATCGCAACCAAGGTAACAACTGATCCAACGGCATAATGATACCAAGCCTTGGTATGAATGGCATATTTTCTAATCTTTCTAATCTTCAAGCGCATTGCATCCACCTTGATCTTGTGATCATCGACGACATCCGCAACATGCAACTCCAATATCATCTTCTCCTCCTCAATTTTTCTAATTTTTTCCTTCAAGAAATTGTTTTCTTCTTCAACTAAATTTAACCTCTCGACAATAGGGTCGGTTGGAATTTCCGGTTCAACAACCTCCTAGATAAATAAAATCTATGTCACGTTGGTCGGCATAATTTTCATAAACAATAAATGAACCAATAGTTATGAAAAGATAATATATACCACATCCGAATCATAGACAGGACGAGGGCCGACGGGGGCGGATACCAAAACCATTGCACTATATAAGATGCAATAATAAAAGTAAGAAAATAATACAAGTATCTATCTAAACGTACAAGTAAGAATATTTTTCCTTTCAGAAAGAAGATAAGAACAAGAGGCTCACCACGGTGGTGCCGGCGATGAGATCGGCGCGGGCGATCGACGGTGGTGAAGACGGAGACGGGACGTGACGGACCACTAAACCTAGACAAATATTGAGGAAAATGGATCTTCGAGGTCAAGCTTGGAGAGGAGAAAGCTTAAGTAGTGTGGCTCGGGCATTCCATCGAACACCTCGTGTGCATAGGTGGTGAGCTAGAGCACCCCAAAGCTCTCCCCCTCGCCGGCCAGGAAAAACAGAGCAGTGGGAGTGCTCTGCTCGCGGGCGAGGGGTATATATAGGCAATTCATTGGTCCCGGTTCGTGGCATGAACCGGGACTAAAGGGCAGCCTTTGGTCCCGGTTCAAGCCACCAACCGGGACCAATGGTGGTGGGCTAGGAGCGAGGCCCATTGATCCCGGTTTGTCCCACCAACCGGGACCAAAAGGTCCAGACGAACCGGGACCAATGGCCCACGTGGCCCGGCCGGCCCCCGGGGCTCACAAACCGGGTCCAATGCCCCCATGGGTCCCGGTTCTGGACAGAACCGGGACGAATGGGCTGGCCCGGCCTGGACCATTGCCCCCTTTTCTACTAGTGATCCATTCTATCCGCCCAAATGATGCATGGACCTCGCGTGAGGTGCTTCGCCGTTACCTCGTCGGCGGTAGTGCAGTCCGTCTGGCATCCGAACACCATGGCGGAGGTGCTTATCAGTTTGGTACCAACTTAAAATTTCTCTAAACAGAAGGTTAGATGGAATGCGAGCCAGGTGTGATAGTTTATTTTTCTTTGGAAACAAGATGTGTTAGTTTAGGGGGTTAAAGATTGTTGGTTGCCTTAATTTTGTAGTAGTGAGCTCAATGCGCATGTTGGAGGCCCTAACCATAACATGCACTCTTGCCTTGTCAGTGTTCACTGCGCTTGGTCTTGTCTCAAAATAAAAATAAAGAAAATGTTAGCTAAGCGACGGAGATGGCAGCTACGGCGGCCTGTTAGGTGGTGGAGAAGGTGCATCACGTCGGAGGATGGTCCATGGAATGGGCACATCGACATACGTCCGGGCGTCGGTACAACAGCCGGGCCTAGGGATGCAGTCGGCAACCACAGCAAGCGGCAAACCCATTCCTTCTCAGTTCGTGTGCTCGTCTTTTCAACTACAACATGCAGTTATTTTTGGTTTGCTCTGTCAAATTGTACTTGTTCATTCCCCTCAAAAAACACTATACATATTCATATACTTACAAAACTGGGACAACCCAGCTCGCTGAAACCATTTCTTAAATGATGCAACCATAAGAATGTACAACCAAAATGTTCAACTATTCTTTTTTAGGAAGGTCAGAGCCCAAGATGTTGTGTGGTGAAAATGTAAGAATCTTGCCAAAAATATCAACACAAAGTAGATCTAGACGATACATTGTTCACATGTCAAATATTCATGTTGCTATATTTCGAAATGTGTGGAGAACATATATGAATGTCATATTATCGTGAAATGTGTTGTCGATAGATTAGATGAAGTGGCAGATACGGAATTTCGATACCATGGAGGCCTAGGTTAGTAAGAAAATATTTAAGTAGTTCAGAAAATAAGCTCATGGCATTTATTAGAAATTGTTGATCAAATATAAAATTTTATTCACATAACAGTACCAAAAATATTTCATTCGACTTTTTTTGTGAAATTTGTAAAATTCCCACACATTTGAAAAATGTTCCTCCCATTTATTAAAAAGCATGAAATGTAAAAATTTCTGAGCATGATATTTGAATAAGTTCCTACCATGAAAAATCATTATATTTAAAAATAGTGGAAATTTTAATAAGTACTCCCTCCGTCCCAAAATTCTTGTCTTAGATTTGTCTAGATACGGATGTATCAAGATACATCCGTATCTAGACAAATCTAAGACAAGAATTTTGGGACGGAGGGAGTAGGTTCATGAAGTTAGTATGATGGCCTCCTTCTGATAAAGGTTGGTTGTTTGCGCATTTAGTTCCTTTTTATGGACATATTTTCTCTCACAAGTTGACAGGGTATTCTTCTCCCTGGGAGGCTTTGCAGTTGAAGACTTCTGTGTTTTTGTTATTTTTCTTTCTTTAAGGACCTTAGGCCTATGATTTCCTCTTACATTTTTTTATCTGCTTTCCTAGTGAAGCCAATGCCTTCATGATAACCATCATCATTATTAGTAGTATATGGATTACCATATAGATTCTCAAATAGCATAGGGGTGACATCTCTTGTCCCCATCTCAATGGAATTCATCTTAGATGACATATAAAAACTTGAGAAACATAGATTGTTGTCATGATTTTTTTACTGGACCATCTTTGTAAAGCAACCTTTCCTTTATCCTGGCAGTAAATTATATAATCCGTTTTCCCCTTGACTAAGTTTATCTGTGGAGGCTTCTCTATTCTTTTTTCACAGCTGATGGATTTGGAAGATGCTTTTTTATTGGACCATCTTTGTAACGCAAGTTTTCCTCTTATCCTGGCCGTAAATTCTACGATCGAACAATTCAATTAATATTGATTATGTGGATTAATGAGAAAATAGTGCCTCCAACCAGTAAATAAATATAAGATATAAGATTCCAGTTTTACGTGTGAACTCAGGCGGTCTATCCAAAATTATCAAAACAAGATGGGTCGTGCTAGGAAAAATGTGTATTCACTTTGTTGTACAAATGTAATGGACCAGGATTTGCATCATCAGAGCAAAAAAAAAAAAAAAAATCAACTTCTGGAAGAGGTACCAGTACATAAGACCAGCTCATAAGCATATCTTTTATGTCACATAGCATATCTTGATTACCAATTTTGACCATACAAATGTATCATTGCTAAAGAGAGATTTCCCGAGTAGTCAAAGTCCAAGTATAGTATGTTGGTAATAGTAAGGATTTCTACTACAAATTTGATTGTACAGGAAGTGTCATATGGTGCCTGCTAAAAAAAGGATGGGTACCCTAGCAAAAAGGGTGTTTTGTACTAATACCTCCAATAACATAGAGCTTACCAATTGATTTTTTTTTAAATTATTTCTTAATTTTTTTCATGATATTTAAAAGATGTCCACAAGTTTACATTGTGTTCTTTGCATTTTTTAACAAAACATGAAATGTAAAAATTTAGTTTGCATAATATTTCATGAAATTCCTACCATTAAAAAATTGTTATTCGCATAATTGTACAAAAACTATATAATTCAAAAAACTGTTTATAAAATATTTAAAATGTCCACACCTTTAAAAAAACATTCTTCCCATTTTTTAAGAAAACATGAATTAAATGTAAAAGTTTGTTAGCGTAAATATTCGACCTCACATATATTCAACCCTATCTGTAATCCGGATGAAACCCTAGCCGCACCCCACTCCACTCCACTCCCCTCCACTTCCCTCCGCCCACAAGCTTACTTCCTGATATCTCTATCCGTTTTCGACATACCGGGTAGCGCATCTGAGTCTTACACCTCCCAATCCGTTGACTATTGGGAACTCGTCCCACGAAACCCCGAGGAGGAGATGGCCATCTGCATTGCGCTCCGCCACTCATGGGAGGAGTCCGCCCGACAACGTTCTGACTCGATCTAGCAGGAATCCATTCCGTCCGCCCAAATGATGCATGGATCTGGCGGGAGGTGCTTCGTCGTTGCCTCATCGGCGATAGTGCAGTCCGTCTGGCATCCGAACACCATGGCGGAGGTGCTTATCAATTTGGTACCAACTTAAAATTTCTCTAAACAGAAGGTTAGGTGGAATGCATGCCAGGTGTGATAGTTTATTTTTATTTAGAAACAAGATGTGTTAGTTTAGGGGGTTAAAGATTGTGGGTTGCCTTAATTTGGTAGTAGTGAGCTGAGTGCGCATGTTGGAGGCCCAAACCAGAACGTGCACTCATGCCTTGTCTGTGTGCATCGCGTTTGGTCTCGCCTCAAAATACAAATAAAGAAAATGTTAGCTAAGCGACGGAGATGGCAGTGGCGGTGGCCCGTTAGGTGGTGGAGAAGGCGCATCACGTCAGAGGATGGTCCAAGGAATGGGCACATCGTCGTACGTCCGGGCGTCGTTACAACAGCCGGGCCTAGGGATGCAGTAGGCAACCACAACAAGCGGCAAACCCATTCCTTCTCCGTTTGTGTGCTCGTCTTTTCAACTACAGCATGCGGTTATTTTTGGTTTGCTCTGTCAAATTGTACTTGTTCATTCCCCTCAGAAAACACTATGCGTATTCATATACTTACAAAACTGGGACAACCCAGCTCGCTGAAACCATATCTTAAATGATTCAACCATAACAACGTACAACCAAAATGTTCAACTATTCTTTTTTAGTAAGGTCAGAGCCCAAGATGATGTGTGGTGAAAATGTAAGAATCTTGCCAAAAATATCAACAGAAAGTAGATCCAAACGACACATTGTTCACATGTCAAATATTCCTGTTGGGATATTTCAAAATGTGTGGAGAACATATATGAATGTTATATTATCGTGAAATGTGTTGTCGATAGATTAGATGAAGTGGCAAATACGGAATTAGATGAAGTGGCAGATAGGTTCGTAAGAAAATGTTTAAGTAGTTCAGAAAATAAAATTTCATAATGTGTTGCTTCAATGCTATAAAACATGGTTCCATAAGAATGAGTTCAAAACGATTCCTTTGATTATTCATATAAATATTTTTTATCAAAAGTGAACTTAGCCCCTAATTATCTTTCTTAAAGGACTTGCGTGCGACAGAGCCCGCCTCGCAGCGAGCTATCCAACTACCAACTCAAGACTCGCAATGTTATATATACCACCAATTTGTTGGCACGGAAAATCGCCGCGCAACACCAAGATAATTGTCGTGCTTTCGTGACGACGAACGATTGCTTTCCGAGCAAAGCAACAAAGATCCCTCGCTTTCGTGGAGGAGAACCGGCCGCTTTTCAGCGTAAAACGGCAAAGATTACCAAACCCTAGGGCTGCTAGAGCTCGGCAGAGAAGAACGATAGATAAAAAGACATACGTAAAAAAGTAATGTATTTGTTGATAGATCAATTGATGTTTTTCTCAATCGGCCATGGCCTATTTATTAAGGCACGCTGGACTTGGCGTATACAGAAGTACTTGTCGTACAAGTATAGAACTCCAAAACTAAACCGATCAGGATCTGATTCGGTTACCATGTATACTACCCTTTGCCTTATATGAATATATAAAATATTCCGGCCACGTCGCAATCACAGCCCTAATTATACACATACGTATAAATACCCTTGAGCCTACAAGGAAAATAATAAAATACTCCGGCAAGGTCGCTAATCACACCTGCTAATAATGATTGATCATTCAGCATGCATTGTTGCATCTTCTCATACGTGACTCCATAGCTCATGCAAGAATCCTTCATCTTAGCAACCACAGTTTAGCCCAGCGTAGGAGAATTTATCCAAGTAACCGCTAATCCTTACAAAATCCCATATATTTGTCCTGCGTAAATAGCTTCAGTGCACCTGATCTCCTGATGTGTCATCTGCACTCGACTATGACCACGCCTGCATGTTGAATTAAACAACAAGCGTAGATATATGTATGAACGAATAATCCGACCACATTCATTTAAATTAATTTGGCCGATCATACAGACTATTAGCCAAATTACACCATGAACACATGCCCCCCTGTTTTTGGTATAATTGTATTCACCAAAAACACTATCACATTTCCATAGGAAGGCTTCGATAACTTCATTGGCCATATAATTTGTTTAACGGTGATGTCCAAATAGCACATCGGCCAATTTCCTCTTTGGAGATAATAATATGTCAGCCAAATTTTCTTAGGGCGATATTTAGAATAATATATCAGCCACATTATCTCAAGCCTCCTTTGACATGCTAGGATAGTAATTTTTTGAATATTTTCCATTGGGAGATTTTGGCAACTTCTCCACAACACGCTTCTCCATCCATGTCATCTTCGGCACCATTGGTTTTTGTCGATCGAACAAGCGATTCTTCTCGGCTATCTCTTCTTTCATTCTAAACGCTCGTAGTCGCTGGACACGCTGTTTCTTAGTATGTGTCAGTCCCATGGGACACCACCGAGTTCCTGGTTTAGTCCCTATTGCAGCTGAAATAATTCTGCTGCCCCCCGAGTCTCTCGGCCTATACTGTCGTACTGTTGTTCTGGGAGCAAATATTTTGTTGTTGGCCGAAGAAATCATCCACTGATCATATGTACTCGTAGTTCCATATTGCCCACTGCCTCCAGTGAATATATCGGCACATGCATCAGCCGACTCATTAGTACTAGCATGTACAACTTCCTTCTCTGAACGTGTGTGCACCTTAGCCTCTAACTTAGATGCATCAATGTCTCTTGTTTCTGGACTATTCTCTACACTTGCAGCCGATTGGTGTTCACCAAGTTTCATAACATTAAAAGCATCCGAATCATTTGAACTTTGTATAGACTTAGATTCAGCATGCTTCACCGGCACCCACACAAACTTCTTATCACCTCTATGAATTGTACCATTTGTATTGTGCCTCCTAGGTGAATTTGAAGTTCCCAAGACCACCGTGTCATCATTACCACAGATTACATTGCCATCACGTGGTCTCACTTCCTCATTAAACTGAACCCCTTTTTCATGCAATGATTTCCTGTACATTGGCCCTGCTGGAATCCAATCTGGTCGAGAATAACACACTGGCCTTGTAGGATATGGCGCCCAAGGATTAAAACCCCAAGGAGGAAACCGTGGATAAATAGGAGGTGCGCATCCCCCATATGTCGGATCCATTTTAAAATACATCTGTTGGTCATATGAATTTCCTTGCCGTCATTGATGACTGGTAGTTCTGGAAGGAGATCTAGGACACTTATTACCTCCAAGCCGATTAAACACATTGCTTGCCTTGCGTGAGGTGTACTTTTCCAACAACAGGCTAACTGTCGGCTTTGGTCTTGGAGCTTGTTTCCTTCTTCCATTGACTTTCCACACTCCTGCTTCTGGATTTTTTAGTTTGATCATCCTTGGAGGAGCACTATCGTCAACAACATTCTTTTTTCTTGCAGATTCGGTCTGATCCGACCGAATAAGCATTTTCTTACTCTTAAGCTTGACCACATTGATGGAAAAAGGGTCACTATCAGGCTTTATCTTAGAACTTTCTGTAAATGTCAATCGTCCTTCATTAATGGCCGATTGCACCTGTCGACGAAACATGTTACAATCATTAGTAGCATGAGAGAAAGAATTGTGCCACTTACAATAAGCTCGATTACCCAACTCTTCTGGAGGTGGAATTACATGGCCCTCTCTCACTCTAATTATTTTATTTTGCAGTAACATATAAAAAATTCTATCACACTTGCTAACATCAAAAGTGTATTTTGTTTCATCCCTTCTAGCAGGCGTGGGCTTCAAAGCAGAACATGCAAAGGGTGTTGACTTTGACGCTGGAATCCATTCGGCTACACATATATTAACGTTAACTTCACTAGCCGAATTACTATCATAATCAAAGGCATTACCTACATGATTATCCTTCTCATTATCAATATTATCTTCAAACCGACTATATTGTTTAATCTCCTTAGTCCGGTTTTCTTGCGCCAAAGCCTTATGCAAAACTTGATTAACATCTAAAAATTCTTGCCCTTCTAGTTTATCCTTAATATGAGCAATAAGACCCGAAAAGGCAAGATCGGCTAAATCCTTTTCGGCTATGGTCAAGCTGAAACATCGGTTTTTGACATCCCTAAACCTCCGAATATAATCATGAACATGCTCATTATATTTCTGCCTAACCATAGTTAAATCTGAAAGCCGAAGTTCTGTTTCACCGCTATAAAAGTACTCATGAAATTTTTGCTCCAATTGTGCCCATGTTGAAATAGAATTAGGAGCAAGCGATGTAAACCAAGTGAATGCAATACCGGACAAAGACAACGGAAACAATTTAATCCTATAAACATCCGATGTGCCGATATCACAACATTGGGCTAAAAATTGTCCGATATGCTCGAAAGTAGATCTACCATCTTCCCCAGTAAATTTAACAAAATCTGGAATTCTAAAACCACGAAGATATGGTGTCGAGTCAAAGTAATCAGGGTGTGGTTTCTGATATCCGTGTGCTTTACTCTTAGGTTCTAAACCAAATTCTCTTAGTATACTAGCAAGCTTATCCTTAAAACTATCCTTCGGCTGTTGAGAACTAGTTTGTGGAGCAGATGGAACGCTAGCACGTGATGGAAACTCCGGCAAAGAAATTTGAGCTTGTGATGCTTGTAGCGGAGACCCATTAACATATGCATCGGGTACCGGCCCACACGGAATCCCGGTACTGACAGTCAACAGCGGTGGTGTACTATATTCTACAGTTGGATCAAAAAGTTGTTGCAAACTAGAATTAGAAATAGCACTTCGGTTATCGCTGTTGTGATTTTGTGGAACCAAAGTTGAGACAGTAGGAGCAGCTACGCTAGGCATAAAATTATTAGCCAAACTGTTCACATAGTTCCGGCCACCTTGATCACTATTTAAAGGAACATTGGGCTGCACAACGTTATTAACCGATGCACCATGTGTATGAATATTACTAGGAAAGTTAATGAATCCTGTATTTTGCAGCGGCATCAGCTTTTTCTCAGAATATCCATCATTGATTTGCAGCATTAATGACCGAACATGACTAGGTAAACTATTTTCAAGGTCTTTGTGAAGCTGCTCCTTAAATTCTTCAATTCTATTAGCTACTGATTGAGTAATTGTGTGTGTCGTAGTTTTCACATTAGAATCGTACTTGGCAGCTACGCACACATTGATTAGATGAGAAATTTCTTTGGTTGACTTTTTTACCTCGGTATTGAACGAATCTGAAGGGTTCGGCACATGTACCTTTTTGACGACGCCGATCCTTGTCTTGCGGTATCCAGTCAACTTCAATTTTAGTCGCTCAGCCATCTCTTTCTTAAGCTCTTGTTCAAGCTCACGCCGATCATTTTCCCACAGAACGTCGAGTGTGACGGTGATGACGTTCTCTGGGTTGATGTCGCTCCCGTTCCTGGACTCGGTACTCATCGTGTAGCTCTTCTTCTTCTCGTCCCCAGCGGAGTCGCCAATTGTGTTGGCACGGGAAATCGCCGCGCAACACCAAGATAATTGTCGTGCTTTCGTGACGACGAACGATTGCTTTCCGAGCAAAGCAACAAAGATCCCTCGCTTTCGTGGAGGAGAACCGGCCACTTTTCAGCGCAAAACGGCAAAGATTACCAAACCCTAGGGCTGCTAGAGCTCGGCAGAGAAGAACGATAGATAAAAAGACATACGTAAAAAAGTAATGTATTTGTTGATAGATCGATGGATGTTTTTCTCAATCGGCCATGGCCTATTTATTAAGGCACGCTGGACTTGGCGTATACAGAAGTACTTGTCGTACAAGTATAGAACTCCAAAACTAAACCGATCAGGATCTGATTCGGTTACCATGTATACTACCCTTTGCCTTATATGAATATATAAAATATTCCGGCCACGTCGCAATCACAGCCCTAGTTATACACATACCTATAAATACCCTTGAACCTACAAGGAAAAAAATAAAATACTCCGGCAAGGTCGCTAATCACACCGGCTAATAATGATTGATCATTCAGCATGTATTGTTGCATCTTCTCATACGTGACTCCATAGCTCATGCAAGAATCCTTCATCTTAGCAACCACAGTTTAGCCCAGCTTAGGAGAATTTATCCAAGTAACCGCTAATCCTTACAAAATCCCATATATTTGTCCTGGGTAAATAGCTTCAGTGCACCTGATCTCCTGATGTGTCATTTGCACTGGACTATGACCATGCCTGCATCTTGAATTAAACAACAAGGGTAGATATATGTATGAACGAATAATCCGACCACATTCATTTAAATTAATTTGGCCGATCATACAGACTATTAGCCAAATTACACCATGAACACAATTGCAGGCTCACCCCTCCTAAAACTATCAAATTTGTGTGCCCATGTGTGAGAGTTCGTTGGGTACCTCGTGTCTCTTCCACCTATGGCTGAGTGATGTGGGCCTCCTCATCCCCACGACCCCACCGAGAGAGAGAGAGAGAGAGAGAGAGAGAGAGAGAGAGAGAGAGAGAGAGAGAGAGAGAGAGAGAGAGAGCTCCCACGCCACCCCCCATGTCTCCCCGCTCACAACTATCAATTGAGATCCTGATCACGATGGATATATAAAGGAGCTCGTCATGGTGTGTGCAACCCTTGAGTTTTCGCAACAACCCCTCCCCCCAAGCCGAGGACAAGCGATCTCATGGAGTGGTTAAGTAAGCAGTCAGATCTGCAACCACGCGACACGCTTGGAGAGTCCAAAAATGATCTCACACCGGATGGCGAAAGACATGGGATGAACCAGCACAAGGTTTCCATGGCTAATGGAGCTAAGCACAAGGATGGGTCATGTCAGCAACCATCACCAACAACGATGGTCATGACTCAGCCCAGTTCAAGAAGTTGATGAACGAGGGCATGGATCTCCTAGCACCTGCTCGGCGGGTTGTGCACAACGAGGCTCCATGCCCACAGTCACCACCACCAATAAATAGGGATCGATCACCGACATGAACGATGATGACCCGATGTATGTCAGAAAGGCCGAGCGCTCGGGCGTCGGATCTCAAAGCTGATCACAAGGTTAGGAAACATTTTCTTTCACTACTTTCCTGTTTTAAAATTCTTATAAACAATATGGTAATGTTTTTTATGCCTCAAGATGATGACCGGATTTATGTCAGAAAGGTTGAGGGCTCACGTACCAAATCTCAAAACAGATCACAAGGTCAGAAAACACTTCCTTTCACTACTTTCTTGTTTACTATTCTTATTAAACAATTTTGTAATTTTTGTATGCTTCAAGACAATTACCCGATCTATGTTAAAAAGGAAGAGGGCTTGCGTATGAGATCTTAAAGGAGATCACGAAGTTAGAAAACATTTTCTTTCACTACTTTTCGGTTTTAACATTCTTAAACAATTTGGTAATTTTGTATGCCCGTCAAGACATAAAGTGTAACAAAAAATTGAAATAAATTCATCCAAGTAAAGCAAACAAAAATCTCTCACTCTTTTCACACCAGGCAACATGATTTGCAATCTTGTAATCACTGAATGCAATTGGAATTGTATCTTTTTTTCCAGTTAAGATATATAAAATGTCTAAAAGAGAGGCTCGTTTCTAGCCTGAGAGTGATAGAGGAAAAACGGGAGGAAGAAAACTTTCTCTAAATATTAGGCAGATAAATTAAATGGGTAGATATTAAATTATTTCCTTATCCATTTTTCTACGCAAGTGAAATAGTCTAATCACGGTAGCCATATGATTCCATAAGTATATTCTCTCGTGGGCATCAAACACTTTAGGTAGAAACCCTAGATGGCACAACTATCTCATGGAAAATAATTTTATGTCCATCCAATTCAGAAGTGTTAATGACATTTAAATGGTGTTCCCACTTTTAGAAATAAGTTCATGTAATTTACTATAAAGTGTTCATGAAAATGCAAATTTTAGGTGCATAATTCTAAAAAAACTATATGATTCAAAAATTTGTTTACGAAATTCAAAAAATGTGCACACCTTAAAAATTGTTCCTCCCATTAAAAAAAACATGAAATGTAAAAGTTTGTCCGCATGAATATTTAAAAAGAGTCACATACTTAAGAAAGATGTTCATCAAGTTGGTTTGATGGGTCCTGCTGATGGAGGTTGGTTCATTCATGCATTTACTCCCTTTTTACGGACATATTTCCTCTGACCAGTTGACTGAGTATTCTTCTCCTTGAGAGGCTTTGCAGTTGTAGACTTCGTTGTTTTTGTTATTTTCTATCTTTAACAACCTTAGGCCTGTGCTTGTTCCTCTTATGTTCTTTATGTGTTTTTCTAGCGAAGCCAGTACCCTGAGCCGGACCAGCATCATTGTTAACAGCTTGTGAACTACTACATACCATTTCAAATGGTATAGGCGTGTCATCTCTTGTCCCCATCTCAGTGGATGAATTAGATGGCATGGAAAAACTTGAGAAACATAGAATGTTGCATGTGATTCATGCAGCCATTGCTCTAGCCAGTCCTGAATATGCTCCTCACAGATTCTACCTATTGTCCTCTACAGGGGTAGGTTTGATGAGGCACGGTCTTATTCATCCTCGCAGTAGCGTTCACCTGGAAAAAATGATTAATAGAGACACCATGCAAAAATGTCATATAATATTGAGAAGAGCAATGACTGTAGTATATGCAAACATTACAATGCCTCTCGCATGCAACTGTATGTGAAACTTTGCAGGAAAAATATTAAATGTCTCTAATTACATATTATTGCGGTTATAAGTTTGAAGTCAGGCGACCTCTCCGAAATTATGAAAACAAGATGAGTGGTGCAGGGAAAATGCATATTTACTTTGTTGTTCAAGTCTAATGGACCAGCATTTCCATCATCAGAATGACAAATTTCTGGTTCTTGAAAAGGCACCGGTATGTAAGACAAGTTGCTTGATAAGCGTAGGTTTTGTGTTACATAACATATCTAGTTTAAAATTGTTGAAAAAAATGTATCATTGCAAAAGAGAGATCTCGTGAGTAGTCAAAGTTCAAATATATTTTTTTTTGGAAATAGTAAGGATTAGTACTAAAAAAATTATTGTACAATATGTATGGTATGGCGCCTATGACCTAACTTGTTCAGTTATGTACCCGTAAATGCGTAGTGAATGGAATAGAATGTGCGCTTTGCCCCGTGGGTCGCACGAACGACCCATGAGACGGGAGTTGGACGGCTTTGCTACATCAACGGAGCTTTACGGGGTTTTACGGGGCTTGGCACCCACCCCCACCAGTTAAAATAGGGGGGGCCCGATTAATTAGGTGGAGATGGTTACTTAGTCCAATTAAAAAGGAACAAGTCAGCAGGTCTGTAAAATCCCGTTGCTTTAGTCCGTGTATCTAGCATTTTTGGGAGTTGGGTCCCTTTCGGCTTGTTTCTGTTTCATCATGTGACATTGTTGTGTCCTAAATATCTATAAGAAGTGTTTCGTGTTTTGCAGATACCATATTTATCTAGGGTAGTTTGATGCTTTTCTGATAATGCTAAGGTGTAACTTTTATTTGTTTGTAAAATGTACTGCGAGAGGAGAGAATTGTAGATCCAATCTCTTTTTGAGGGAAAAAGTGTGGATCTACAACTGTAGATCCATTTGCTCCATCGTTAGGGCTTCCTCCGCCTCTGCTAAGTTCGCTTCTGGTCCCACCCACCCCGTTCGTCTCCCTGTCACCCAGCGGCCCGACGGCGAGCCGACGACGGCACCCATCTCAATCTCAACTGCCTGCTCGTGAGCCCACCCACCACGCTTCCTCCCTCTACCACCGCCGTCCCGGAGTAAATTACATCTACGGTCCTCATACTAGTTGGCGTGTAACAAGATGGTCCTGAAACTTGTGGAATGCTCCAATACAGTCCTTGAAGACGAGAATATGTCACATGTACGGTCCTGGCTACGCTTTCTATAGGCGCGGTTATCAGACCAATGCCACATCAGCATACACTACATGTTAGCATGGAAGGTCTGGCTCTCTTTTTTTAAGGGAAAATCACTTGCCACTATTTAATAGACTCTTCAAGGAATTATCATGGCGTCTGTTTTCTACCAGTTTCTTTTTAAAAATAATAATTCAAGTTCAAGTTCATTTTTATGTTTCCCATTGAAAAAATAATGTAAGGAAAAATTGCATTCGTCATGAAAATTAAGAGAAGTGCTTGTGCATAGGAGAAAAAAAATGCTCAAAAATAGTTTTTTGAAAATGTTGGAGGTGTGTTAAAATTGTCGACATGTTTTTGAAAAATGTTCTTCATGCACTATTTCGCGTGCATTAAAACAATAGTGTAAAATTAGTCTTACATATGAGGAAACACACACAAGTTAAACATTTTAAATACATTTCTAGAACCTATTATTATTACACAATAATTTTCAAATCACGTTGACTATTGCTCAACATGTTGTCAATTTTTTAAATAATTTTGCATTTTTTAAAAAATACATTGAAGACACAACAATTGTTCGTGCTTGTCCACCTAATTTAAGATATGAAAATAAACACAAACTTGGACGAAACAAAAACGGTTGTTTGGCAAATAATAGGTCAAAAGATAACCATTTTATAAAATCATGCTAAACATTATTCAAAATATGTGTTGTATTTTTGAAATAATTATGTAATTAAAAATACAGTGATGATACACAATACTTGTGCACGCTTGTGGTCCTGAATGAAGATAAATATATTTTTCTTTCATTTTCTTTTTTATATTCATACAAATTTTAGAAAATGTTCATGAAACACAATATTTAAGATATAATAAAGATTTAAATATACAGCTTATTGTATATTAATAATTGTTTTATTTTTTATACGGGAAAATGGACACAAACCTAGGAGAATATAAAAAAGAAATCGTTAGAAAATGCATCAGCACAAAAGTAGCGTTCTAGCTATTCCTACGCTTGTCTAAAAAAAGAGCTATTTTCGTTACGCGGGTAGCTCTGCGTGGTATTTGGCTAGCTTGTGTTGTCAATTTGGCAGGAGGTGTCGGGTTCTAATCCCAGCGTGCAATTTATTTTTGCATTTTATTCCTCTTTCGCATGCTGACATGTGGGTTCTGTATCTATACTGTACACTCATGTGGCACTGTGCATATCAGGAGGCGTAGGCAGGACCATATGTGTGACATATTACCATCTTCAAGGACCGTATTGGAGCATTTCACGAGTTGCAGGACCGTTGTGTTACATGCCAACTAGTACAAGGACCATAGGTGCAATTTACTCGCCGTCCCGGATGCAGAATTAGACAAGAACGAAACTACATGTTATTAAATTCACCTTTCCGTGATTAGAAACATCCAAAGGTTCTCTCTATAGTACGCTACAAATTGGCGATTGTATATATAGCTGCAGTATATTTTACATCCTAAAACACAACACAACAACGTTCAAGTTCGAATTCTTCTACATGCAGGAAGTGGATTAAGCTAATCATCGAGGAGAAAATATATCCTTACCTTCCACTTGTTCTTCGGAGCACCCAATTGAAGGTGACTTTCCTGAGGAATTGGCACCAGAATTGGCTAACAAACTAAAATTAAAATTAGTTAATGGTGATGCAAAGAGTAATAGGCTCACACAATCAAGATACAATTATGTAATGGTGATGCAAAAAGGAAAAGGTCTTACATATATTGTCTGAGATAGAAAACTCACTAGGAAATGAATGAATAATTAGGGCATCTATGGACAAATGTCATCCAGTGGGTGCACTCAGTGTGCCCCCATCGGATCATGTCCACTCGGCTACGCTCCGGCTAGACTCCGAGTGGATACAAAAAAAGGTAAACGAAAAAGTTCAAAGACTCCTGCCGACTGACTCCAGTCGAGAGGAGCCTCAGGGACCGAGTGGGTGCACTCAGCGTGCCCCCACTAGGTCGTGTACACCCAGTGGGTGTGCCCTGCGCAAACCCACTGACAGAAATCCTACTACAAGAAAAGAAGAAACTTCGACTGGAAATCATACTCACAATGGTACTTACTCGGACATTGGTCTCCAGTGTCGCGCTGGCATCGTAGGCCTCCTTTAGTCGGCCGCACATCAAACCCACCTGGATCAGAGCCTCCTTGCTCGCCCCCACCTGATCCTCAGGGACGTGGGGAGGATGTAGCTGGAGCCGACGGAGTTGTACCCTCGGGGCTGGAATTATCGCCGTTCCACTCAGAGGGGCCTGTGTAGATCCTGCAGGCGGCACCACCGCGGTCAATGATGCCGAACCACCCTGAGCCAGAGGACTCGGCCTCGGGGTCTTGGTAGCGACCTTTGCTGGAGAAATGCATGTCATCCGGCGAGGAGAGGCGTCTATCATTGGCATGTCAGCACTCGGCACTCCCTCCCTGATGGCATCCGGATTCGGCGGATCAGCACCCACTTCGTCGTCCAACTGGATAATCTCAGGCGGGGCTGCATAAATCAAGGAAATCAGCAAAGTCCAGTCGAAGAAGGCCTAAACCACCCAAATCAATCAATACAACATGCCTTTGGAGGTGGCGGCATCCGCCGCTTCAACGTCACTCGGACCAGGCTTGCGGGCATGCGGGTCTGCCGAGGTTTTGTTGAGGTGTCATTGCTGCAAGGACCAAACAGCACTCAGTGAGCAACCGAATCAATTCAAAAATGAATAAAGAGTTTGTGAAAACACTCACTTCGATGCCACGGGCACTGCTGCCTTGATATTTGGTACTGCAACCTTCCGAGGCTTAGAGGAGATCTGCTTGGGAAGTTTGGGCTGCTTCTCCGCCGAACACTCAGCTTCGGCGCGAGCACACTTGGAGCTCCGAGTCACCCGACCTGAGGTAGTCAGATGTTGAGCTTCTCCTGCCTTGCCCTTCGGGTCGTGCAACACCTTGGAGCGGGGTTCTTTGGGGGATTCATAAGATGGAGAAGATTCTTCCTCGTCCCCCTCCTCCAAACTCTCATCATCATCTTCATCATCATCGTCGTTACCCTCATCGTCATCGTACCTCTCCAAATACTGCTGCTCGGTGTGACTCGTCACATCTTGAGGCGAGCAGTCCACCACCGGGATCCTGGAAATCAGGTTCTGGAAGTCCTGAGAAACAAACACATGTGAATGTGAGGATCGGATGTACAAAAGACGACATTCAGGCGAGCCGACTGAACTAAAAGAAATACCTCGATGGGCGGCAGGTCCTTGTGAATGGCTGGCACCAACCAAGTCCCCGCAGGTTGTCTCGGGCGCAGATGATGGCCTTGATCTTGGCGCCCACCTCCTTCTCGGTGAGATCTTCAGGATGCACCCGAGTGGAGTCACCCGGCCCCTCGTATAGCCACATAGGGTGGGCCCTGGCCTGAAGTGGCTAGATGCGCTAACTGAAGAAAGCCTCCAGCAAGTCCATACCGTTCACCCCAGCGTTCGCAACTCCAATCAACGAGCTAGACAAGATGTCTACGCCCACCTTCTCCTCCTTCGCCACGGTGTGGGTCGACGGAGCCCGCACTCATTCAGACGAGTACGACGGGAGGCCTGACTGATTGTGGGTGTTGGGGTTGTCCCTGCAGCAGAACCAAGTCCCCTGCCACCCCTTGACGGAGTCAGAAAAGCTCATTTTGGGGAAAGACCTCCCCCCACGTACTTGGATACCCATACCTCCACATAGCTGGGTGACATGGGTTTTCTCCCCCCTCGACGAGTCTTTCTTCACGGCCATCGACCGACATGTGAAGATTTACCAGTGGGGGTGGCAACCCAAGAAGTTCTCACAAAGACAAATGAAGGCCGAGAGATAAATAATGACATTGGAGGGGGGGGGCCGGTGACGGAGTTGAGCACCGAAAAAGTCGAGGAACAACCGGAAGAAGGGGTGGGGTGGCATCGAGAAGCCTCGCTCGATGTGGGTGATGATCGAGTAGGGCACGCTTGTTCTCCTGAGGCGCCGGCTTGACCTTCCTCGCACCCGCACGACACCATCCCTCATGCGGGATCAGCCAGTCATCCGCCAGTTCCTCCAACCACCGAGCGATGACGCGAGACGCGATGCAGCCCCCCGCCGCGTCGCCAGCAGCCACGCTAGAGCCGGAGGAAGTGGCCTTCCTCGCCTTCTTCGCCTTCTCTGCCTTGGCTATGGAGTCCCTCGCCATCGCTGCACACTCGGATGGAGAGGAGAAACAGAGGATTCGGGACAAAATAAAGGAGATCTGGGACCCAGGGCTCTGTCCTCGAAACTTTTATATCACCGGACAAAATCTATGGCCGGATCTCTCACCGCCAATCCCTGAATTGACGGCCCGCGCAGCAAGGCTTTGCATAGGACAAGCGCGATGCGTGGTGGGGATTGTGCTTGCAAATCGAGGAGCCACGGCCCCCACATCCCCACCAATGCACGACGCTACCGCTTCGGCCCGTGAACACGCGAATTCAAATCCCGAGATTTTCGGGACAAATCAATCCGATTGATTACCAGCGATTCCTTTCCTAAAGGACGCGCGTTAGTCTGAATGACCACCCTCCGTAGGGACCCATGCACCCAGCCATGTTAAACACCCGACTGAAGTCCTCTTCGGGATCTTTATGTGACGAGCTTGACGCCACTCTGCGGGTTCACTTGGCCCTCTCGGTAGGCTCCAAGGCGCATGACTCGTAAACCTGGATTCATAGGAGGCCTGAGTTGGCTTTCCCCTGGGATAAAGAGTGGCGTCTCCCTGGAGAGTCAGACCACGCGCCGACGTCTCCAGTTGGGTTGTATTGGCATGCCCTCACTTGGGCCCCTAGTCTATCTGCTCCGAGAGACAAAACGAATGTCACCAGGTTTTTTCTCGATGATCGACAACACCCGGTCATCTGGGTAAACATAAAGTCCAGAATCCGTTGTGTTTTCGTCCAAGGAACAATGAATCACGGTTCAGAAATATATTCTAAGTGCCCCTGCAGGCTCGGACTCAACTGAATGGTCGTTTTGTTGGTCCCACGAAATCCCAACCGGTTTAGGGGCTAATGATGTGGTCACCTATTACAGGTAGGGTCAAGGACCCATCATTTGGGACCCACATAGGGCCCATCACCATCATAGGTAGGTCCCTGGACCATGCTAGCATTCGGATGCATACATCAGGAGGGCCACTCGGGCGGATCTACAGCACTCGGACAACCACACGTCACTCGGCGGACGAACTACCACTCGGACGTAGAGGACAAGAAGACGTCCTGGGAGCTGCAACGGTCAAAGAATCCTAAGTCATCCATTAAATAGAGTTATAGCTACCGTTACCTGTAACTGTTGTGTAGAGGCCCATTACACTAGTAACTATCTCATTCAATGACATTAATTGCCCCGGTGGTGTGGGAGACATGGGACTACAACACACTCTATATAAGCCGCTCCCCTCTCCATAGCCGGGCACGTTGAATCTTTGTAACCATATCCCTCAAATCAAAGCACGCCTCAGGGCACGAGACGTAGGGCTTTTACCTCCACTGAGTAAGGGGCCTGAACTCGTTAAACACCGAGTGTTACACCTATGTTGTAGCTTGTCTCTGCCCCCCCCCTTATTCGTACCCCTAGTACTCCTTGTTAGGATCATAACCCCGACACCAAGGCCTCGTGCTAGGCGGCATCCCCAAGCTGCCTCTTGAGACCCTCTTGCAAGCGGATACTCCAAGGTCGCCAAGTCCCGCCTCGCGGTGCACGTGGGTGATGCAAGACATGACGAGCGGCGCCATGAGTCGTGCCAGCAGGCGCGGACGGTGGAGCTTTCCTCTTTCGTGTTGAGGGAGCAGGGCAGCTCGCCGGTTCCCAAAGCAATCTCTGAAGGTTGCCATTTCGGTGCTAGAAGACCAGGACCGCCGGTTCGCCAGGACGGAGGTCATCGCCCAGCCCACTGACGCGTCATGCCCAGAAGCTTTAGCAGGCGGAGAATGCTTTTGCCAGGATAAGTTGTACTATGGTCCCCCTTCGAATTCGGTCATTGTGGTAACCCTTCCCGCCTAGAGTTATGGGGGAAGAGGACCAAGGCCAGTATAAGTATAGCCATGCCACCACCTTAGAGAGAGATCAGATCCGATCGAGATTGGGTCCATCCACCCCCTCAAGCCCGGAGCCGCTCCTGAAGCCTCCCGAGGCCACTTGTACTCAGATATTCATCCTCCCTCATGAGGTAATTCACACAAAGCAGGAGTAGGGTCTTACACCGCAAGGTGGCCCGAACCTGGGTAAACTATCGTGTCTCTGATCCTTCTTCCCTCTCGCTCAAGCACGTTGGAGCATCGCCATGAGGCAGTGAGCAGCAAGGCCAAGCGCAGCGAAGTTCTCTGAGCACACCACAGAATTCGAACCTTCCTTGGGTCCCCGAAGCCCCCTGTTCCGACAAACTTATATTTATATTTAGAAATCCTTTTTACAATAAGTTTTTGTGTTCTAATTTGTAGTAGACCATTATTTATGTTTAACTTATTCATACAAGTTGGAAGGCAAAACAAATAATGCCAACATTGTTTAAGTATATCAAGCGCAGCTAGTGTTCCCATGAACAGTGTTCATATAGAAAATATTGTATAATAGTATTTTGGTAAGTTTTGGCTTTCATATTTTTTTGGTATTTTTCAAATATTATGTTAATAAATATTTAAGTATATACTAAATTTATTTGTTCATACAAATTTGAAGGCAATAGACAAATGGTTGTGCTTAAACACCTAAAATGTTAAAACAGCACCGGTAGCGTTTGGAAGGTAGCAAACGCCGCTAGCACACTCCTTAGCATTTGGATGTCTTGAACGCTGCTAAGGTGTATTATGCAATACCCTTTCAAAAATAGCATACAACCTTTCATAAATCCAAACAAAATGAATAAAATAAATTAAGTCACAAAATAAACAAAAACACCATGCCATTCTCAGACACACATACACTCCCACACACCGCCTCTACGGAAAACATAAATTCCAATAATTATCACCTGTCGTGTCATGAATGTTTGGATTTATGAATTATGTTCATGAAACAAAGGCAAAAGGGACAGCAAAATAATTTGGTAGCATGGTATTTTGTAGCACACAAAGAAAAAAAATATACCAATGGTTTCCAGGGAAAACCCCTAAAACTATGTTAGTTGCATTTGCTAAATGCTATAAACGCTGCTAGAAAACATATTAGAAATGTTTGTGTATAACATAACATTGCTAAGCTAAATTATGCAAATTTCCTACATATATCATAGCAACCTTTTATAATTCCAAAAGTTTGATATATCACTAGGAATGGTATACATTACATGCATAAAAAATTATGTCACAAAGAAAACAACACCCACCCCCTACACCCTTTCTGATTGATCCTCTTGACATGTCGAAATAATTGAGCAATATGTATCAAAACTTTTTCTTGACACTTCGAAACTTGGGCCCAAACATTCTCAAGATGGGCCCAAACAGCAAGGTCTCCGTCTTCCTCTCTTCCTCGCTCCCCCTCTCCTCTGTTCGCTCCTCCCAAATCCCTCCTAGGGTTTTACTTTCCCCTCCGGCCTCCGCCAAGGTTTGCCCGCGCGCCCGGCCACGCCCCACCACCATGACGGTCGCCGAGCTGCTCCGCTCCCAGCTCGAGGAGCACAACATCGAGGTGATCCTCCGTTCCGAACCCTCCCCCCTCTCCGATTTGGTGCCGTGTCGGACTGAAAAAAAATGATAATTTCGCCTCTCCCTGCTTGTTCGCGCCCTACGTCGGCTTATTTTGTTGCGGCCGCGGTGCTAGGACGGTAGATCTCGTCTGTTTATGTCGCCTAGGTTGCACAGCTTTGGTTGGAGAGGAGAACTGTGGGTGGCCAGCCTAATGGCAGTTCTGTGTCTGTCCTTGTTCCTGCGCTTTTTATCCTGCAGTTTTTCATGGGGGGAGGGCAGCGGCCCAGCCCAGGCCTTGTGATGCCTGCTTGTCCAGCTATGAGTTCAATTTCAGAGTTTGCTCTGTTGTAATAGGCCCTGTGATTTGTGACTTGTCTGTTAGCTGTTCCTTATTGTGTAAAGTTTGTGGTGCCCTTTCTGAGAGATCTACTGTATTGCAAACTGAAATGCTACTGCTTTGTCTTATTGATGCACAATCTGAAAGGAATTTGAAGTGAGCATGGATAAAGCAGTCACCTTTGGTGGTTGCTACTGTAGAAATGCGATAATTAGCTTTGGAAGTCTGTTGTGGTCTAAGTTTCATGTGTGCATTTGTGTATGCTTATATGATGTATGGCATATTTCCTGTACCAACAATATAAAATTTTGAGCATAGCTTCTGCTGTCAATGCAAATGCAGGCAACAGTTCCTTGTAATGCACATACTTTTCCTTTTTTTGTCTATTGGAGTGTCATTTCTTTTTATCTTGTGCTGATGCTAGTTAGTATATACTCAAATCTTCATGATGGAAAGATAATACTGTGGGTAGACTGTTTACCATTGTTTCATTTCTGCGTATGGCTAACTCTGCTCCCCCCCCCCCCTCTGCATGTCCCCTGTTCTGAGGGACCGTTGCTTAGTGTATAATACTTACGACGTTCAAGAATATATGATATTGGTAATGCATACTCTCAGGGAGATGAGCCTATCCTTGAGGAGGATGATGACGATGATGAAGACGATGACGAGGATGAGGATGAAAAAGATGACGATCGCGTTGAGGGTATGATGAAATTCTGCAGTTCCTTCTATTCAGTTCAAGTAGCCACTTAGTTACAGACAAGCCTATTTCTATTTGTGATGCTGACTTTTAAGTTCTAACATAAATTTAAACATCCGATGCTATCGCCCATACCAAAATTTTAGATTAAATGTTGCTTTTTCAACCCCTGAATCAATTGGATTATTTTCTTTCTATTGGACTAAATTTTGGCATTATCATAATTAAGAAATTGTTGTCTGATCTGTTCCGCAATATGATACAAACTCTGTATTTACCTATTTTGGTTCACTTCTACCTGTTTTTATTTGAAGATTAGGCACTGACCAGTTTGTACTCTCTAATATTCTGTTCTTTTCGTACACCGCTATGCCTTTGTGGTTTATGTTCTTATATTTTTGGAACTATATCATATTCACATATTCCTGAATTATTCAGTACTGCTTGTTTACACACTTTATAGTTCTCTTGTGTGCTGCCTGCCATTTGTATATAATATTCACCTCCGTACTGAGGTTGCACCTTGTATCAATGTCAATCTGCATTAACATATACTCCCTCCGTCCCATATTAACTGAGGCTGAAATGGATCTATCTAGCACTGAAATACGTCTAGATACATCCATTTCAGCGTCAATTAATATGGGATGGAGGGAGTACATGAATGTTCAGCTATAGCATTTAGTTTGATAGGAGCAAATCCTGAATATAAAATCTTGCTTTTGCAATTATAATCCTGGTAGGTGAACCATTTCAATGCATTTAGTATGAAGTGATGCCGGAATTTCCATTATACGAGTAGCTAATCTTTTGTACCTTACCCTAACTATGTCTAGTTCTAGAATTCTGGTCTTGCGCTAAATTTTGAAAATCTGACAATATACATCTGTGCTCTCTGGGACTAGGTGGTGATGCTGGTGGAAGTTCTAGGCAGAGTAGGAGTGAGAAGAAGAGCAGAAAAGCCATGGAGAAGCTTGGCATGAAGGCCATTACTGGTGTGAGCCGTGTAACTATCAAGAAGAGCAAGACAGTGAGAATCTTTGACCATTTCAGGGCGCTGTTCCCTGTGGCATAATTATATGCTGGTGGCTGTTGCATTTTTTTAACTTCTCCACATAATTGCAGGTTGTGTATGTCCTCTCCAAGCCAGACGTCTTCAAGAGCTCGCAGTCAGACACCTACGTCATGTTCAGGGAGATCAAGGTTGAGGACCCGAGCACTGAGCTGCAGACACAAGCGGCGGAACAGTTCAAGGCGACATGCCCGAGCACTGTGATCTCAAAGGGCGAGCCGTCCGTGGCAGCAACCCTGGAGGATGAGGAGGTCGACGACACTGATGTTGACAAGAAGGACGTTGAGCTCGTGATGAGGCAGGCCTCCGTGTCGAGATCCAGGGCCGTGAAGGCGCTCAAGGCTGCGGATGGCGACATTGTCAGTGCTATCATGGAGTTGACTAACTAGGTGCTAGAAGGTGGAATTGTGTCGTGATAACAGGGTGTGGGATCGCAGAGCAGTTTTTGGTCATGTCATCTTGAAACTTGAATGTTGCAGTTGCGGGATTGGTAGCTCTGTTTCTCTGTTCACCAAACTAGTACTCTCATGTAGGTTTCCTAGGAGTTTTAACATCTGAGGATCAGCAAACTGCTTGCTCTTTTGGGAAAATTTGAATCTTTTGTGCGCCAGATTTTATTTTCAAATGCACGATAATCATGTTTTAGCTAATATATGTCATTCGAGTTAGCTTTTACTAGATTCGGCTTAACAGTTTGTCTTGCCACATGGACGACAATAATCATTCAGAGTGTTACTGCCACCGACCAGATGAACACCTTTGAGTAGTCTTAGGGTATGTTTGGATTGTGACAAAGGTGTACCACAACAAATTTGTTGCTTTGACAAAAAAAATCTGTTTTTGTTTGAATGGTTGTCAACTTCTTGGCATATATGAATACTGTTTGTAGAACTATCGTTTCTTTTCCTTGCCAATGTTCCAACTTACAACCAACCAAAACCTACCATTTCTTTTTTTAATTTTGACTAGCTATGTTTTGGTCTGAGGCATAAACCAAACACGCCCTGGGTCGCTTGGTGCCGACAAGGCCATCCCACGGCTCGTGCAAATTCCTGCAGATACCTTGTTTTTTCCGAGTCAGTTTTGAATTTTGATGCATATATGTAATGCTAAGCTGTAAATTGTGCACCCGTAAAAAAGTAAGTTTGTCAATCGTACTAACGGAGAAAACGAGAAATGTAGACTGATGAACTTAATGTGACGTGTACTATGGGGGATTCTCCGCTTCCTGCAGACGAAACTGCACGAGCACCTTTCTCTGTCTTGGCCCGTTTGTCTCCCGTCCGTTTCGTCTCTCCTCTAGTGGCCCTCTGAATCTCAACTACCTCCACCTGGCGAGCGCGCCCACCCACCTCGCTTCCTCTCTCCTACCACCACCGTTACTCTGGAGCGGCACAGCGATTCCGACAACCAATGATGTGGCGAGGTACACTCCTGATACTGAATATGCACAACGCTACGTTATCATGAGTCAGTTGAGGGGGCTGAGGAGGAGAAGCATGTCGCCATAGAGTTGTATGTCACCTCCGGCAGATCTGCATTGCCGTCTTCTTATGTTGGCTCCTCCGCAGCTTAGTCAGCGCTGCAATAGCTTTCTGTCCTAAATAACACTTGCCTTTCTCTTCAATTGACACCCCATACGATGATGTGTTTCCATATGCCTCACATTCATATTTCATATCGGATAGCCTTGCCCAACCCATCCTTCATTGTCACATCTCTCTCTCTCTCTCTCTCTCTCTCTCTCTCTCTCTCTCTCTCTCTCTCTCTCTCTCTCTCTCTCTCTCTCTCTCTCTCTCTCTCTCTCTCTCTCTCTCTCTCTCTCTCTCTCTCTCTCTCTCTCTCTCTCTCTCTCTCTCTCTCTCTCCCTCGGGACTCGGGACCATGTTCCGTTTGTTTACTCTCTCTCTCTCTCTCTGAGCCTCGACCATGTTCATGTTTGTTTCGCCGCTAGCACTATCCAGATAACATAGATAGAGGCTACAAGAGACTGTAAAGAGCAATGCTTCCTTTATAAGTGTCATGCTTCCTTTATAAGTGTCGGTCTGCATTTGGCTGAGAAAGGTTGGTGAGAACATTAGCTACTCATCCATTCATTTTCTGACCAAATCTTGGAGTCTATATTGTACCTTTGGCCTTAATTGCCGTTTCTCCGAAATGATTTAGTTACATATGTGTGCCTTTGCTCCACCACCCCTAGCTCACCCTGGTCTCTACACTAAACATGGATTTCCCAAGCTAGTGAGAGATGGTGCGTTCGGAGCCTGAACTGAAAACCAAAGTAGTGCTCAACATTACAACCTCGCACACCATATGAAATTTGTGCAACTAGCAAACTGCTCGAATCTTAGATGATACCACCTCCCTCCCTCTCGCGGTCGCATGTGTCCTTCAAGATTACAAATGACATGTCATCCTTATTTACATTGATAGAACAGCGCCTACTGCAATCTTTCTTCTTTAGAGCCTCTATTTTACTTTTTGATCTGCGTTTGGCTGTAAATCATATCCGTTCATGAATCAACTCCAAACTGAATATGCATACCATATAGCACAGTAGAAAATCTCAATATCATGGTGTATAAATTCAATGGTTTCTACATGTAAGGAAAATCTCAGAGTTTGTTCAGCATGAAGCCTCAGTGATGCGATTGGCAGTGGTTCCATGCAAGCTAGATCAAACTTTTAGTTAGCACTTGCTGTAGGATGGAAGGGCTGGATAGGAGCCTTCAGTCATGTCATCATGAACCGGAGTTTCATTTGTCCAACATTTCAAACTATTGAAATGTAGGTTTTGCAGTCCTTTAACGTCCGACCATGCGCTCTAGTGGAAGCTGGGTATTTCATAGCCTTCCTGTTCTGCGATATACTTTGGGTAAACTATTATTGTGGGAGCAATTATACAAGTGCTTTCACTTTAAGAATCCCATGTGATTATCTTGCACCAGTTCCTAAGTCTAATACATCTTCACCAATCATGTGCGTCATTGAAGAAGTCAGGACATTGATGTCAGTATGCAGATCATCACATTTGCTGCCTCTCCTCACGACCACGTCGAGCTCCGCCTGATCTGGCACTTCCCCAGCCAGACATGGCGTGGTCGTCTACAAGAGCTTGCACATCTGTGCCTCATACCGAAATCATGAAGATAATTCCTTGCCTAGCTCCAAACCGCATTGCAAGTGTACTTGCTGGTGTTTTCAGAGACGTACTGATTCTTTGCATGCATATTCCAGGCAAGATTCACTCTCTTGTCCGCACTGTGAACGACCACCCTCTGGCAACCAGCATTGTCCCTTTGCTTCCCGTGGATACCCTAGCTCTACAGGACGTGGCCCAACCAGAAGGAAATCCTCCATGGAGAGTGTCCTTCCCAACAACTGTTCTGCCAAGGGCAGTAATACTGCAGCAAGTGAGACAATTGGAAGGAAAGCCTCGTCCAAGAATGCCTTTCCTCACACCTCCCATTCCCAATGCACATTTATCCGATATACCAAATTAGTATTGCTAGTGTGGGTATCTGATATTCATCTCCTTCAGTAGGTAAAAGAGGCTAAGGTAGAGAGGAGGGTACACAAGTAGACTGCATGCAAGGATAGGAGGCTACCATGCATGCTTTGACCTTTATATGTGTTGTGAAACCCATAGGTTGGTGGCCGTGATAATTAGTTCCCATCTGTTGACGTATAATGTGCTGCCTAGTCTCTTCCATCAGATCGGTCTTTTGGTTGCATTGGCTAGAGCATGCACTTCTACATGGTATCGGAGCCAAGAGGTCTTGAGTTCAAGACCCGGCTGGCGCAATTAAATTGCAGCCCACTTTCGGTCCACGTTTAGGCCTGAGGGAGCCACACGTGAGGGGGAGTGTTGACGTATAATGTGCTGCCTAGTCTCTTCCATCAGATCAGTCTTTTGGTTGCATTGGCTACAGCATGCACTTCTACACCATCCATATGAAAAGGCAATGTTTTAGACAATACCATGTCTACAAAATGTGAAATATATGGTCATACAATAAATATGACAATTCTTAAATATACACTTAGCGTGGGGATTAAGATGAATGATGACACGGGTCATTATTTTCAGACTGATAAGGGCTTCAGACGGGGGGACCCGATGTCCCCTGTTCTGTTCAACATAGTGACAGATATGTTGGCAATACTTATCGGTAGGGCCAAGGAGAATGGCCAAGTAGGAGGACTAGTCCCCCATACTACAATACGCTGATGACACTATAATATTCATTGAACATGATCTTGCAAAGGCTAGAAATATGAAGTTAGTACTTTGCCTTTTCGAACAATTGTCGGGGTTAAAAATTAATTTTAACAAGAGCAAATTGTTTTGCTTTGGAAGAGCCAAAGTGGAACAAGAGGCGTATAGACAAATTGTTCGGTTGTGAAATGGGATCCTTGCCTTTCAGCTACGTTGGTATCCCAATTCATCATCGCAAACTGTCAAATAAAGAATGGAAATGTATTAAGGATCAATTTGAAAAAAAAAACTAAGCTCCTGGAAGGGCAAGCTTATGTTTTATGGAGGTCGGCTTGTGTTAATAAATTTAACATAACCTAGTATGTTGATGTTCCTGTTATCTTTCTTTGAAGTATCTATAGGGTGCCAAAAAGGTTAGATTTCTATCGATCTCGTTTCTTTTGGCACTGTGATGAAGTAAATACGAAATACAGATTGACCAGGTGGGAAAATACAGATTGACCAGGTGGGATATTATTTGCAGACCCAAAGACCAAGGGGGTCTTTGGATTGAGAACTTGAAGATCAAAAACAAATGCTTGTTCAGCAAATGGCTATTTAGGTTATCGTTTGTGACCGATGGTATGTGGGCACAGATCCTATGTAACAAATACCTACAACCAACGTCTGTGTCCCATGTTACCGCCAGACCTAATGACTCACCGTTTTGGAAGGGGCTAATGCGGACCAAGGATGTTTTTTTTGCAGTGCGAAGTTTGTTGTTGGAAATGGTACAACAACCAGATTTTGGGAAGATACATGCATGGTTAGCGGAGACGCCTTTGGCCTATCAATATCCAATATGTATAATATTGTACAATGTAATGAGATTTACATTGCTGCAGTATTACAGTAGTCCCCATTGAACATCCAGTTCAGGAGGTCCCTTGTGGAAGAACTATGGAGCTCATGGTTGCATCTTGTGTGAAGATTGATTGATGTTCAACTTTCTGATCTGCCTGACTCGTTTCACCGGAAGTTAACTAGGAATGATGTTTTCATGGTAAAATCTATGTACTTGGATCTAATAAATTCTGGTCCAATCCCGAGATATATTCATATTTGGAAAATTAAAGTTCCGTTGAGAATCAAGATATTCATGTGGTTCGTTCACAAGCAAGTGATACTCACCAAAGATAACCTTCTTAAGCATAGTTGGGTAGGTAGTTCACGTTGTTATTTTTATGATAATGATTAAACAATACAACATCTCTTCATCGATTGCCCTCTATCTAAGCTTCTTTGGCTTATGATTCATATAGCCTTTAACATCAGCCCCTCTAGTTAGTATCAACATGTTATTTGGGACGTGGCTTATTGGAGTGGAGCCAGTTACTGTGGGACGTGTTCGGATAGGAATATGTGCACTTCTTTGGGCTATATGGAATTGCAGGAATGATATGATCTTTAACAGACAGAATCTTATGTATTTCTTGTAGGTTATCTACAGAGCTTCCGGTTGGACCCATACGTGGCCATTAATCACACATACGGACTCTAGAAAGCTTCTCGTTACCGGTAATTGCCTTTGGCTCCTAGGTGCATATGCACCCATTGTCGAAATACACATTTCGAAAAGTTGAAAAATTTGGAACAAAAATCTCGCGTGTATATCCGGACATTTTATGTGCGTGCGCAAGGTTTCAGTGAAAAACGACGTTTTTTGTGGCTTGTGTAAAAAAGACAATTTCTGATGCTTCATTCTAACTATTCACGAGACATTTCTTTATCTTTTTTACACAAGCAACAAAAAACATCGTTTTTCACCGAAATCTTGTGAACGCACATAAAATGTCCGTGTATACACGTGGAATTTTTGTTCCAAATTTTTCAACTTTTCGAAATGTGTATTTCGACAATGGGTGCATATGCACCTAGGAGCCAAAACGCCGCTCTCGTTACCGATGGGAGACAGTCATACCGGCTATCTACAACCGGTTTGGATGGTGGTCCAATAATAGGATATATGTTTAGTCATCTTGTCCTGTTCTTTGCCGGTTGTGGCTTTGTTTATTTTATTTGCTTTTTGTGCTCCTTCTGCGAGCTGTACTATACTGCGGACCTTGTTTTTTTGGATTTTAATAAAGTGGCCGCATGCATCATTCTCATGCAGAGGTCGGAGGTCTTCCTCCTTTAAAAAACACTTTCTAGACGCCTTCA
The DNA here is from genome assembly GCA_021437245.1 of Aegilops speltoides. Taxonomy (NCBI): domain Eukaryota; kingdom Viridiplantae; phylum Streptophyta; class Magnoliopsida; order Poales; family Poaceae; genus Aegilops; species Aegilops speltoides. The sequence continues at coordinate 530,795,169 of CM038143.1, read as the reverse complement.
TATCACACGTGTGGGTGACGCGAGGCCTGAAATGTTTTGTTCTAGTTTAAGATTGAGAAAGTAACCACAAGAGCCTTTCCATTGACGGGAAACATCACCTCCCATTGAAAAGATAATCCACATTAATGAGACATTAAAGTGTATCCCTAGTGGGTTTAGGGTACCACCACCCTCCTAACTATTTGACCACTAGTTAGTTCTCACTAATCGCGCCCGCAAAAAAAAGTTCTCACTAATCCACGTGCTTCTTTGACCTTTTTTAGTGTACCTTCTTTGTTTACAGAAAGATAATTTTATGTCTGTCCAAACACCCACTACCAGGGAAAACCCTAGTAGTAGCGCGGGTTTTGAGGTTAGCAGCAGCGCGGGCAGCCGCGCTACTACTACGGCACTACAGCTAACTGTTAGTAGTAGCGCGGTCCGCGCCCGCACTACTACTGTTGACTATATCAACAGTGCTTTTGTGGAATGTGCTACTATTAGTTAGCTGTAGCGATTCCTAGCCCCTCACTACTGCTATATCTTTCATCATTTCCCCCCGCTTCCTACCCCGTTTCGGTTTCAATAAACTGCAATTTCCAGATACTACTACTAGATATCAATTTCATAAAGCATTATAGGTACTAGGTAGTACTCCCTCCGTTCCAAATTACTCGTCGTGGTTTTAGTTCAAACCACGACAAGTAATTTGGAACGAAGGGAGTACTAGATAACAATTTCATGTATAGTCAACATGCATCCTCAAGCAGTATAAGGTCATATCAACGACGATCATCATATGTAGTTCTAGATGATATCAACGACGATCATCATATGTAGTTCTAGATGATATATAGCCACACACACATATGTAGTTCTAGATGATATAGAAGACGATCATCATCCTCAAGCCTGGGCGGTGGGTGTTCCTGATAGTAATTAGGATGGTCTGTCCAACACGAAGATTCTTGCCATCGAGGAATCTCTTCCACCCAACCAAGTTTAAGTGTGTGCGACCGTCCGTGTCCACGCGGTAAGTACAGGTTGTGACGGAGCCCCTTGCGGTAAGGCGTAGTCCAGCTGAGCCTTCTTCATCAGGCTCGATACCATAACTCACAGATAGGCTCTTTGCCAATTTTTGAATAAGAAAAACATATCAATTAATAAATAGCCTCGCACATACTCTTGCAAATAGGTATATATGGATTATCTACACTATTAATAGTTCCTTAGATTCTAAACTAATAAGCATGTGATCAAACTCTACACTAAAACATATCATCGACTAGATTCCACACAACATATCATTGGACTCTACACTAAGCATATCATCGGATAATTTGCATTTGTAAGTATAACATACCATATCATGTCGATCGACCATGGTACTTGTCAGGCGGGTCACGAATGGCACCCCGACAAAGTCAGCATGTGGCGATATTATGTCCCATAGGTTGCACACCTCCTCCTCGCTCAACCTCATTGTTTGAGCTACGATGGCTTCATCAAGTGGGTCCTCATCATCTTCATCGAGTGGGTCCTCATTATCTTCATCATCTTCATCATCTTCCACCAGGTAATGACAGCCAGCTTGGGTCTTTCTACTCTGAAGGAGAAGCTGATCAACTCAGCACCAGTAAGACGCATGCGGGCGAGGAAACGGGCCCATTTATCTCCTCCAATCTGTGACATATTCCGTCCTTTCTCGACCTCCATAGTGTACGCCCCCCCCAGGAGCCTCAAATGTCATAGTGTCTCTTGTCAGCTTGTTGAATTTCAACCTCACATTGCATGGGACGATCTGTGTAAAAAAAGCAAAATGATACAATGCAGTAATGCCAACAGTAAAAATAAAATAGTTGTTACATTTCATATAATTTCTTACCAACGCATGACGAAAACTCGGCTGGAAGTAGATGCCAAACAACTTGCGAGTTGCAAGGCTGCTGGCGCACCTTGACTTGCACAATCGACATGATGGTGGTGGTGGTGGCGCCATTTTCCTAAAGCAATATGAGCAAGGATTAACGATCCACTTCACAGGAAAGAAAAATAATTGTCAAATCAAAATGTTCGACAAATCAACTAAATCAACTAGCCTATTAAATCAACTTGCCTACTAAATCAACTAAATCAAAATGTTCTATAAATCAACTAGCCTATTAAATCAACTTGCCTACTAAATCAACTAAACCAAAATATTCTATAAATCAAATAAATCAACTAGCCTACTAAATCAACTAAATAAAAATGTTCTAAATCAACTAAATCAACTAGCCTACTAAATCAACTAAATCATATGAACTAAATCAAAATGTTGCATATGAACTAGCCTACTAAATCAAAATGTAGCAGGGAGGAGGGGCTGTGGATGGAGGAGGGAGGAGGGAGAAGGAGGGGCGACTGGAGGAGGGAGGAGAGAGTACGATGGAGGAGGAAGGGCGGAGCGAGGAGGGGCCGGCCGGCAGCGAGTCGAGGGAGGACGGAGGAGGGCGGTACCGAGTCCAGCGAGGAGGAGGAGTTGACGGGGTAGGCGACGGCGGCCGGCGGGGAAGGACCGGCGCGCGGGGGGGGGGGGGTTAGGGGAGATGGAGTGAGTGTGAGTGTGGATCGGATAGAGGAGAGCGTGGGTGTGGAAGATGGCTAGTTTTAGCAGTAGCGCTCTCGATGTAATCTTGACGATCAAGTATTGTCCAATATATATTCATGGCAAGGCCCAAGGGGCAAATCACGGCAAACAATCATGTTTAACTCTGCTTTCTCTTGCCGTCGGCGGCCCAACGTGTGTCGTGCTCGTGGACGGCTCATGCGTGCGTCCTGATCGTGGCCGGCTCTTGCTGCTATTTTTGCTGTGTGTCGTGTTGCTACTGCTGTTGAATGCCGGCTGTTGCGCACGTCTTGCTTGTGGCCAGCCCTTGCTGCTCATGTCCTACAATTTCTGCTATTGTTAGTTTTTGCCTTGCTTCAGTTTTTCTTCTGGGAAATTATGTATAGAATATGTCATCTGCTGTATACAACTTTATTCTTTCAAAGAAATTAACTAAACAATATGTGTTTCTACCCTCACCTTTTTTATCTGTTCAAATCCTATTTTGCTTGGAGTTTATTTGAAATTCGGGTCACTTTATCTGTTGGTGTAGCAGCTTGCATCTACAAGAATACGTTATCAAAGAAACTGAATCTGGAAGGTTAAGACATTAGACATCTATTGACAGGTACCAACATGTCATCTTTGTCTGTGTGTACCGGACGTTGATCTGATTTGAAATTGGTTTATTCAATTCTTTAGTAGTGATGCATATAGATATAATGGAAATACTCGAAAGTGGCACTTGTTTATCTGAGGTTTAGTGTTAGGTATACTTTGATATATATTTAATTTTAGTCATTATCATTTTTTGCTGCTCTAGGATATCTTTTATATGGCAGCATTGATTCATGTACAGATTACATAGGATGATCAATTGTCGTCAAAATGAACACGAGTAAAAGGGGAAACATGAACGAACCAGTAATTAGTTTGAGAATGAACCAGTAATACAAGAGTAATATGTATTTGTAATTGTCAGGTATTTCTTTGTCTAATTAGATTGAGTTATAGCTGGTGATTAAGTCATAAATAAATTGTTGCTCCGGCTGTATTTCTTCACATGTTCTATAGTGCTTGGGAAATTTGGTGGCTTCTGATAGTTTTTCTAATTTTATCAGTGGTGTTTCCTGACCTTTGCTGTTACTCTTATATCCTCATGCTCCTTAACGTCAGAAAATATTTTCTTATTTTTTAGTTTATAGTCTATGCACCTTTTCCAGATGGAGCACCACTTTGTCTAGGTATTTATTTGTTTTAAATTCACCATTAGTTATAAATCAGTACTCAACTTATCCCTATTTTTATTTCCCACATGAGAAGGTAGTTTCAGGGAATGATTTCTGCATTTGGCAAAAAGTTGATGGCTATTTTATTTCAGTCTGAAAAGTGTACCATGCTATCCACGGAACCTACTTTCAAGTATCGATAGATATGAACAGTGAACATATCCTCATATACCACACCAACTTATTCACATTAAATGTTCTTTTCATATGTAATTGATGAGGAGTACACGTGTGTCTGGCTATGTCAACTCTCTTGCTAAGTACTTTCTTTTTTGTTTTGTGGTTTTTTGTTTCCCTTTGGAAATGACCTAGTAGGTTTTTTATTTTGCAATAGTTAATGAAATTTAACACCTGAAGACTGCTGCCCATACAAGGACGAAGATGCCATCTCCAACTAGAACAGTATTAGCCTACTTGGACATGGACTGGTCGCCAGTTGAACCAGCAACCAGCAGCCGGCATTAGCGATTCAGGTCATCTGCCGCACTCGCATAAATGCATCCAGGGTGTTCAACTGTAAATGGAATGCACATTTTTGTTGATATAAACTATCAAACTCCTTCTCTTCAATGATACGAAGCTCCCTAGAATCAGATTTTAGACAGAGGGAGTACCATAAGAGTTGATCGTTCCTTCTTAGGATAGCATTCAGACCACCGTATTTCCTCTTTGATAAGCTTACAAGAACAATCTTCAGCCTTTTATTTAATCTAATAGAAGAACAATCAGTATGCCATCTATCGAAATTTTGTATAGCTTGCATAGTGCCGAAGTTCATGAGCTAATTATAATATTATTTATAGAGCTTTCGTATTATCATTAGGTTGATGAAGCCTGTCAAGTATTGTCCACTACTAATTGCATTAGCTTTGCCTCAGAACTTGGAAAGAGAAAGTAGAGTTATCAATAATGATTAGCTATAAAGTACCGTAGATATCGATGTTTCCAGAGCATCATTTCCAATTGTCTGCTGTCACATTGTGTTTATGGGCAGATACAACATCTCCTGTAACTCTTATTCTTAAACTTGCTGATATGAACTACTCCCTCCGTTCGGAATTACTTGTCTCGAAAATGGGTGTATCTAGAACTAAAATACGTCTAGATACATCCATTTTCGAGACAAGTAATTCCGAACGGAGGGAGTACTTGGCTATATTTATAGAATTTATGTCTTTATGTTTTGTACTACTTGATGCAAATCAGTTGTCCCAGGCAAACATTGTGCCTTGCTTTTGGTACAAATTTTGCCTTTATGATCTGTAGTGAAATTGCTGTTATATTAGGCAACAACGACAATTTGCTTTTGGTATATATTTGATTTGTATGCCTATATTAAACACGGCTATCCTGGGTAGCAACTATACCTTGCTCTTTGTATATCTCTGTAGTGTGTGTGATATATACTGAACAAATTTATTCTGAGCGGTTATTCTACTTGGATGTTCTAAAACGCTTTGTTATATTGAAGTTTTAGAGGGTGGTTCACTGTGCTGAGCCGGGCAACGCGCGCCAAGGCGCGCTTCTGATCTAGTATAAGAAGGCTCGGTGGAAGGATATGACGCAGCCATACATGCTCTGAGCTCTATAAGCATGACCCTACCCAAAGATTGGCAGGTATGTTAATTAGCACTGATTCATGGAAAGGTGACATTTCAGATAATTTACTGGTCTTCAAAAAGCAAAATGTATGATCATATAATAAATACGCGCAAAAAAATGACTGCCTGCATCATGTGATGCAGAGGCCGGGGGTCATCCTCCTTTTCGAAAAAATGATCATACAATAAATATGCGCAATACTACAATATACTCCCTCCTTTCAAGTATACAGAGCAATCACAAAATATTAAAAAAAGCTCCCGTCTACAAGGCTAACGACGAACGCTGCCATATTTTCACAGTTATATTTTGAGACATAGGTGCAACTCATAGCAGTTCCGAGGGAGTAGAATAATCATGCAGTTAAGACGGGGATATGCTTGAATTCTTCACAATGAGATTGATGACGGTGCCACTTCTATTCGTAGCATAGTCCTCATTGTTCTTCACTCTATCGCAGCACCATGTCCAAGAAGGAACAGGAGTTAGGGTTTCTGGCACAACCCCTAAACCAGGATTCGTTAGATGAGATCGATGGAGAAGTATGTGACTATATTGCGGACATAGGGGACATAGTGGAGAATGACGCCTTTGTCATGGTGAATGCTGTGATCAACACTGCCAAGGAATACGACCCTTGGCGGTGCCTGCGGTCACCATCGCAAAAAATATTGTGGCTGAGGTGACGATGGGCATGGTGGATGAACACGACATTGTGGCAGATGCCTCATTCGACATGGAGAAAAGCTATTACATTGTTGACTCAAACATGGAGACACAAGATGACATCAACATGGCGTGGCGGATGACTCAGTTGACATGGACCGTCCATCAACATTGTCAGTGATTGTCTTTCTTGTTTCATACCCCAAGAGAGAGGAGATGATGACAATGAGGATGAAAAAGATGATGATGATGTTGAGGCCTTGAGGGTATATTGGAATCATGTTGTTCTTCATATTCAGTTCAGGTAGCTTAGTTACCTATAGGTTATTTTACAAAGAACATATTCTAACATAAATAGAAAATCTCAAGCTGCTTATACTAAGTTCCTAAATTAAGCATTGTGTATTCATGTATTGAAGCAAAGTATTATCTTACTTTTTATTCAGTTGAAGTCAGCCATTTAACATTAATCAACAGTGCCTGGATTTGTTCCTTATCCGGTGCAACTTTATATTCACCTTCTCTTGGCCATCTTTATCTGTCTTAGATTTGAGGATTATTTGCCAATCAGCTCCCATTTTAATATTCATGTATTTCTATACCATATAGCTCTGCATTTTTGGCTCATATTCGTAATCTTCTGGAAGTGTCTCATCTCTCATATTCATTTATTCCGAAATAATTTGGAACTCCTAATTAATATATGTAATCTATTGTTTTATTTAGTATTCCTTGGCATTTTCATAGAATATCTTCACCTGTATTATCTTATATGTTAACAATTGGTTACATCCTTAGCTATATCTTGCTTTTTCATATACATTTTGCTTTTGCAACGTTTCCTAGATGCAACCACCATTTTCTTTCAGGCTTGTAGCCTGTTCGGACCGCCCCCTCCTCCCTCCCCTCTTTCTTGGTTGTTCCTGTCTCCTCCAGGCTCTATTGACTTGGTCCTAGCCCCAACTAAGGCGCGCCGGCAATTTTGCCCTCCTTCTCTCTATATAGAACTGCACACACCACACAGTTCACCCATCAGCTAAAGCTGATGGGAAAAGGTGGGCTATGCATTTATACATCAACACTTTCCCTTATGTGTGCCTTCCTCAGACTTAAACGTGGTCCGAAAGAGGGCTGCAGTTTTTATTTTAAAATTATGTCAGCCGTGTCTTGAACTCAAAACATCTTGGCTCCGATACCATGTAGAAATGCACGCAAAGCTAGTTCACCTATCAGCTCAAGCTAATGGGGAAATGCGGGCTATGCATTTATACATCAACACTCTCCACTGCCTCCCCTGCCATGCTCGCTCGCTGTAGCTCAGGTGTAGGGTCGCACTTGAACTCGAGGGTGGACAGAATCTCTTCGACACCGTTGTAACCTCAGTTGCAGGCTACCTCCCATCTTACGAAGTCTGCACATGCCTCTACATCCCATATGATTTTTCCACATGACGGATTTCCACATGCCTCTCATTCTCACAATAGGTTGCACCATTTCCACATGCTCGAGATGTGTGTGCTCTCTTGCTTTTTCTCCCCAAAGACTATTCATGTTAGTTTGGCTGCTAGTACTGTCTTACTAAGGTACTAATTACGAGGGATACAGGAAGAAGACTGCATATATGGGCAATGCGTCCTTTATAAAGGGTTTGATGCTTACGAAGGGGAGAGTTGGTGAGCGCATTAGCTATCATCAGTTAATTTTGTGACGAAGTCCTGGAAACTATACTGTACCCGTACCTGAGGCTTAATTCCTTTTCTCGATGGAGGTTTGGCCACATAAGTGTCCTCTGCTCCATTATCCCTAGCTCACCATGGCCTCAGCCTCAACATTGATTTGCTAAGCTGGTGGGAGATGGTACGTTCAGAGCTACTTCCTCCGTTCGGAATTACTTGTCGCGGAAATGGATGTATCTAGACGTATTTTAGTTCTAGATACATCCATTTCCGAGACAAGTAATTCCGAATGGAGGTAGTACTAAAGAACAGAGCCATGCTCTTCTCTTTTTGACAACTACTGGGGCAGTGGAGAATCCCCGCGTCAATGCATTAATCAAGGGTGCCTAAAAGGCAAGTTTGCATGAAGGTGCTACCCTGCAAGGAAAGGTATTGGCACCAACAATTGGCAACCACCTTTGCAGAGTGCACTTTAAAGCGAAAAGACCAAAGCGTAAAATCAACAAAAATGGTCCTAAAGATAGTGTGAGGACAATGGGTTTTATGGCGAAAGACTGCAACATTCCACGAGTCCCAAATCTTCCATTGGATGGTTTGAACCACTGTTGCCCATAGGTTGTTGTCGACGACCAGTGGAGTCATAAAATCCCAAATTGGCAGAATGGAGGCCGGGCGTCGGGAGCCCTAGCTAAGCCCACACCGTGAAGCCCAATGACAGTTAATGAATAGGTGTGAGGTGTCCTAGAGGGTAGCATCACATCTCAGGCAGCAGGAATCAGGAGCGATGTTCTTGTGGAGGAGGTTGCCTTTAGTGTTTAGGCGATCCTTGAAGAGAGGCCATGCACAAGTTTTTTACATTAGGCGACACCTTTGATTCCCATATATACGAAGAGTTGGTGTTGATTGCCGTCTCTTTGGTGAGGAGGAAGTAAGCATGTTGGTGGAGAAGGGTGCCAATGAAGAAGAAACATGGCATCGTTGTTGTCATTCCAGCCGTGATCCTGCAACGAAGACAACACATCATCGAGCTTGAAGGAGGCAACGTTACTAAGACGTTGGGACCTTAACTCTCATCGATACGTGGTATGGCGACGCTAGATGGATAGTGACCCTGGAACTTCATGTGCCCTAGCAGGTGTCAGCATGAACGGTGTACATCGAGGCCCAGTTCTGAAGTATAATCCTAGTTGCTAGGTTCAGTTTTACACTAAGTTGCATTAGCTGAATAAGTGGCCGGAAGCGTGTGTATGTCCACGTCCGGTTCAGTTTTCGTTTTTCTTCAGTTAGTTCAGTTAGCGCCGGCAAGACCGCTTCCATGGGATGGCGTGGAGCTGCAGCGGATTTGGCGGCGGCGTAGTTGCTCGCGCAAGCTTAGCATCTTGGGATGGCACGATCAGTAAGCTAGGTGTGCGTGGGCGTGATCTCCTTTGTATTCGGCAACTCCTTTCTGAGCTCCGCATAAATAACAGAAAGTCCTTAAAAGCTGCAAGCAGTTCAGCAGCGCAAAACTCTCTGTCCGACTCGTTCTTCTTCCTCCTCGCGATCCAATCTTCCCCCTCATCTCTCTCGCGCTCGGCAGGCCAGTTTCTGCAACAACAAGTGGCATCAGAGCCTCGGTGGTGTTCGATCCATCCTGGGCGCCGGCGGTGTTTGATCCGTCGAAGAGATGGCCGGCAGCGACTAAGAGAAGGCGAAGAAGAAGGAAGAGGAAGAAGAGGCCAAGGCGGAGGCCTCGGCACTTGGAAAGTCCCTGGCCCGTCTCTCCACCGAGGAGGGGTCGGGGGTGCGTGTCGTGGAGCGCATCGTGCACGGCGGCGGCGGCGGCGCGCCTCCGATGATGCTCACCCGCACTAACAACTCTGATTGGGCCATGATCACTAAACTTCAGTTGCAGGCTGATGAGCTGTGGCATGTGGTGGAAACAGGCCAAGGGACGGACCGCGACGACCGGCGCACCGTGATTGCTCTCCTCAAGGGGGCACCGCCGGAGCTCATGCGGATCCTGGGCGCCAAGGCCACTGCCAAGGAGGCATGGGACACTCTGAAGACCATGCGGATCGGCGTCGAGCGCGTGCGCGAGGCCAAGGCTCAAACTCGTCGCTCAGAGTACGAGGCGCTCCGGTACAAGGACGGCGAGGGAATCGAGTCGTACGTGATGCGGCTCAGGACGATCATCGATGAGCTGCAGGGGCTCGGCGATCCAGTGGACGAGCACAAGGCCGTCCTCAAGGTGCTCCGCACTGTGCCGCGCCTGTACTGCGAGATGGCCGTGGCGATCGAGTCGCTAGTCGACACCAAACAACTCTCCCTGGAGGAACTCTGTGGCCGGCTCCTTGTCGTCGAGGAGCGAGAGCGCGAGGAGACTCCGGCGTCCGGCACGCAGCTGGTGTACACCATCGATCAGTGGCGGGCGCACGAGAAGCAGCTGGACCAAAGCGGCGCGTCCTCAGGCTCTGGAGCAGGGCGGGGACACAGGAACGGCAAGGCAAAGAACTTCCACGGAGGGGGTGGCCGTGGCCAGGGCGGGGCCGCGGCAATGGTGGTCCGGCGACGCCCAAACGGAAGGGCAACTGCCGCTACTGCGGCATCCCATGTCACTGGGCCAAGGAATGCCGCAAGAAGGAAAGGGAGCAGCGGGAGCAGACGGACCAACAGGAGAACGTCGCCCAGGTCGACGTCGAGCAGCCGGGCTTGCTCCTGGCCACCTGCACGGCAGTGAGCGGCGAGAGCGCGAACAGTGGCGCACGTGAACCGGGCGCGGAGATCTTCCTCAACGAAGCACGGGTCGTGCCCGTGGCGACGGACGACGACAGATGGTACCTCGACACTGGCGCTAGCAATCACATGACGGGGCGCCGCGACATGCTCTCAGAGCTTGATGAGACGGTACGAGGTACTGTACGTTTTGGTGACGGCTCGGTCGTGCAGATTTGTGGGCGTGGCGTGGTGCTCTTCACGTGCCGCAATGGAGAACATTGCACGCTCGCCGACGTCTACTACATCCTGCAACTACGCACAAGCATCGTCAGCGTTGGGCAGCTCGATGAGCATGGCTGCAAAGCCGTGATCGAGGATGGGGAACTCTGCCTGTACGACAGGCAGAGGCTACTGCTCGCACGGGTGCGGCGGACGAGCAACCAGCTCTATGCCGTGGCTCTGAACTTGGCCGCTCCCGTGTGCCTCCTCGCCGGAGCCCAGGACGATGCCTGGAGGTGGCACGCAAGGTTCGGGCACCTTCACTTCCGCGCTCTGCATGATCTCGGTGCGAAAGGCATGGTGCGCAGAATGCTAATGATCGCGCACCTCGACCAGTTCTGTGAGGCCTGCACCATCGGGAAAATGCACCACACGCCTTTCCCGTGCGCGTCGCCGTACCGAGCGGAGAGCGCGCTCGAGCTGGTGCACGGCGACTTGTGCGGCCCGATCACTCCGGCGACGGCCAGCGGTAACAAGTACTTCCTGTTGATAGTTGATGATTTCAGCAGATACATGTGGCTTGAGGTACTGAAAACCAAGGGTGAAGCGTTTCCCTAGTTCAAGAAGATCAAGGCACACACGGAGATGCAGGGAAATGCCAGCTCGGGCGTTCGCCGAGAGCAGGAGGCGAGTTCGCCCGAGCGAATTCGCCACCCTCGTGAAGAAGCGGGGATCAGAGGAACACAGCGGCGCCATACTCTCCTCAGCGAGCGGGTGGTCGGCGGAGAACCAGACCATTGTGGAGATGGTGCGCAGCCTCATGAAGGCCATGGGCGTGCCGTGCGTGTTCTGGGGCGAGGCTGTGCGCACCGCCGTCCACATCCTCAACCGGTCGCCGACCAGAAGCTTGCAGGCATTACTCCTTATGAAGCGTGGCGCAAGAAGAAGCCGGCGGTGGACTACTTCCGCACCTTCGGCTGTGTCGCGCATGTCAAGCTCGTCGGACCAGGGGTGACCAAGCTGGCGGACCGATCGTGCCCTGGTATCTTCCTGGGGTACGAGCCGGGGACGAAGGGCTATCGGGTGTACGACCCGGTCGGCAAGCGCATATACATCACACGCGATGTGCGCTTCGAGGAGGAGCGGCGCTGGGACTGGAGCAAGGACAGCGGGGATGCAGCGCACGTCCGCGAGTTCACTGTCGTCTACTCCGACGTAGGCGCGCCCGTAACCACGACCTACTCTGTGTTGCCCGAGGTGGTGGGGTCACCGCGAACACCTGCAACACCAACTACGCTGAGCACACCAGTCCCACCGCAATCCCCTCGGACGCCCATGACCGGCGACTCGGGCATGGACGCCTCGAGTGCGTCGAGTGCGGCAGCATCGGCAAGTGCTAGTCCGTCTACACCAACACCGAAATTCTATGACCCTGAGGACGGGTGGGTGACTCCGCCCACCGGCGAGTCGTTCGATGCCGAGGGGGTGCCTGTCCACTTCAAGTCGATGGAGTACGTGATCGATCACGCTCCAGAGTGCACGCTGGAGTACAGTGGGCTCTGTCTCTCTGCTGCAGAGGAGCCCGCGTCCGTCGACGATGCTCTGGAGGAGCCAGCATGGCGAAGTGCGATGGAGGCAGAGATGGAGTCCATCCGCTCCAACAACACTTGGGAGCTTGCCACGCTCCCGGCAGGCCACCGTGTGATCGGGTTGAAGTGGGTGTACAAGGTGAAGCGAGACCCGGCCGGCAACGTTATCAAGCACAAAGCATGGCTGGTGGCAAAGGGCTATGCACAGAAGCAAGGGGTCGATTTCGATGAGGTTTTCGCGCCTGTTGCCCAGCTGGAGACCGTGCGCATCATGCTTGCTGTGGCTGCGCACTGGAGCTGGAGCGTGCACCATATGGATGTGCGCTCGGCCTTCCTCAATGGTGAGCTGGAGGAGGAGGTGTATGTGCACCAGCCAGCTGGATTCGTCGACAACGATGATGCTCACAAGGTACAGAAGCTGCGGAAGGCGTTGTACGGGCTCCGGCAGGCGCCACGGGCTTGGAACGCCAAGCTGGACCTCACACTGCAGTCACTTGGGTTCGCGTGGTGTCAGTTGGATTATTCTCTGTACAGACGCGGAGATGATTCAGATTTCCTGCTGGTGGGGGTGTATGTCGACGATCTTATCATCAGAGGCACCTCTGCAGACGCCATTGAAGGGTTTAAAGGCCAGATGCAGGAACTGTTCCAGATGACAGATCTTGGGCTGCTCAGTTACTATCTTGGCATTGAAGTGAAAAGCAAGAGCACGGCATGGTCACCGTATGTCAGTCCGGATATGCTGCCAAGATCTTGGAAGATGCTGGGATGAGTGACTGCAACTCGAGCTCGACACCCATGGAGCATCGCCTGAAGGTTGTCAAGAACCCTGGAGAGGCAGTCGATGCAACCAGGTATCGCAGAATTATTGGGAGCCTGAGATATCTGGTGAATATGCGCCCGGATATTGCATATGCTGTGGGTGTAGCTAGCAGGTTCATGGAAACACCTGGAAAGCAACACTGGGTGATCATCAGACAGATTTTGAGGTATGTTCGAGGCACACTGAACTATGGATGCACCTACAAGGCAGGAGAAGGCACTGTCCTGACAGGGTTCAGCGACAGCGATCATGCCGGTGATCTGACAAACAGGAAGAGCACGACAGGTCTGGTGTTTTTCATGGGGCCTAGTGTCATCACTTGGAACTCACAGAAACAGAAGATCGTCGCTTTATCCTCCTGTGAGGCTGAATACATAGCAGCAGCTACAGCAGCTACACAAGCTGTTTGGCTCAGAGGGCTAGTTTCAGAAATGCTTGGAACAGAGAAACAGAAGGTGCAGCTCAAGATCGACAAAAAATCAGCAATTGAGCTAAGCAAAAATCCCGTGCACCATGAGAGGAGCAAACACATTGACTTGAGGTATCACTACATCAGAGAGTGTGTTGAAGAAAGGAAAGTGGACGTTGAGCATGTTCGAACTGAAGATCAGTTGGCTGATATACTGACAAAGTCACTTGGGCGTGCTAAGTTCACAGAACTCCGGTGCAGACTTGGGATCATTCAGGTCAAGTGAGAGCAACAAGATTAGGGGGTGATTTGAAGTATAATCTTAGTTGCTAGGTTCAGTTTTACACTAAGTTGCATTAGCTGAATAAGTGGCCGGAAGCGTGTGTATGTCCACGTCCGGTTCAGTTTTCATTTTCTCTGATTAGTTCGATTAGCGCCCGGCAAGACCGCTTCCATGGGATGGTGTGGAGCTGCAACGGATTTGGCGGCGGCGTAGTTGCTCGCGCAAGCTTAGCATTGTGGGATGGCACGATCAGTAGGCTAGGTGTGCGTGGGCGTGATCTCCTTTGTATTCGGCAACTCGTTTCTGAGCTCTGCATAAATAACAGAAAGTCCGGAAAAGCTGCAAGCAGTTCAGCAACGCAAAACTCTCTGTCCGACTCGTTCTTCTTCCTCCTCGCGATCCGATCTTCCCCCTCATCTCTCTCGCGCTCGGCAGGCCAGTTTCTGCAACAACAAGTTCTACCCCCAGCCTACATGGAGATCCCACAATATATGCTGCAGTGTTTTCTTGCCCGCCCCTCTACTCCACTCCGACACAAATCTTGCTGATATCAGGTAACCATGCTCTCCTCTTCAAAGACAGATCATATGCTGCTTTGATCTGACAGACTAGGAATACATAGATGGCTACTTATAGGTTGTACCATACATGGATGCATTGATCTGATCCTCCTGTAGGCTCTAAACTGTTGAATTGCACCAAGATCTGATGTGGTGTATCCCTTTGTTTTAGGGCTCTGATCCAATCTCCGCATCCAAGTCGAACACGTCTACCATCATGAAAAAGAAGGGTTCCAAATTCCGACTATGCTGTCCTGGTGGCATAACCCGACCTCGCTGATGCAACAAGCGAAGTACTTTCCAGAGACCACGCACCTATGGAAGCTAATTTGATTACTTTTTGAACAGACTGGATGCGGGAAAATAGTGTCAGCACTAGAGCTCTGTTGCTAACGAACGGCGCATCAGGGAGCAGACAGGAGAAGAAGGGGACAGATACTAAGTGGCAGTCCGGAAGTTGACTCAAATGTATGGGCCGTTGGCCCATCTCGTAGGGCAAGATGACCCATGTAATAGAGTGCGTTAAATACCCAGTAGCTGAGCCGGAGAAGGCAGCGAATTGTAATTGGATCTCGATCCCCTCTCAGACTCTCCCTTCTTCCCCAAGCTGTACCTCTCTTCTCCCAATTCCCATTCCAATCTCTAAGAAAGTACTATGTATCCTTGAATTCGTTCAATAGATCGTGAGCAGAGGGTTCTGTACATCACAATTGATATCAGATTTGGGTCGATCGGCGGCGGGATCGGGCTCGGCGGCGGTCGGGTTGGGTTCTCTTGTAAAATCCCCGTCCGTTGGCTGGGTCTGCGGCGGCGGAGGGTGGCCGCAGTTCTTCGGCGGCACATGCGGCGTCTTTGGCGGTGGCGGTGAACTGTTCGGCGACGGATCGAGGGTAGCTCACGGTTGCACTCAGACCCTTTGGGTGTGTGAAATTTCGGTGGGCTACTCGGTTGGCGCTGCACGGCGGCGTTTGGAGCGGTTGCAGAGGAAGGGGTTAGCGGCTGCTGTAAAACTCCCTGGTACTCGCCGATTCCTAGTAGGCGGTGAAGCTGGCGACTACGGCGCCCCCAAAGCCGAATCAGCAGACACGTCTCGTGGTGGATGCCATGGAGACCATCGAGGCGCGGGTGGGAGAATAGCTGCAGCTTCTGCAAACGGTGGGCGACAAGTTGGGTAAGCTGGATGATCTGTTTAGTCGCTTGGATTCCCTTGATCAGCAGTTCGCGGCACAGGCAGCGCAGATGCATATTGTTCAGAACAATGTCAGTCTCACAATGAAGTCGATTGGGGAAATTAGACAGGAGCAGGCAGCAGCTGCTCGTGAGTCAGGACCGAAGCAATCTCCTCCGAGCGCGTCCACCAACGATGGCATTTTGGGTACGCCACCACAGCATAGGCAACCGGCCGTTCCACCACCTGTGTTTACGACTCAGACTGGGCATTCTGCAACAGAGCATTTTGGGACAGAAGTTCAGTTGAAGAAACCGTGGATGCCCAAAATGGATTTTCCCCGTTTTGAGGGAGAGGATGTGCGTATCTGGCTAGATGGATGTGAGGCCTACTTCTCACTGTATGCTATCCCTGAAGAATTCAAGGTCACGTCAGCTACGCTGCACCTGTCTGGAGATGCAGCAAATTGGTTCCATGCATACAAGGCTCTGCATCAGTGGCCGTGCTGGAATGAGTTTAGGATGGCAGTTATGCAGGAGTTTGATGTGAATGTTCATTGCACAAAGATGAGAGCTCTGTTGTTACTTAAACAGACCGGATCAGTGGCCGAGTACAAACGGGAGTTCACCCAACTAGTGTATCAACTTTTGTTGTATGAACCGACAGTGAGTGACACATTTTTGGTGACGAGGTTCACTCTAGGCCTCAAGGAAGAACTCCGGGCTGCTATTGATATGCAGCTACCCACTACTATTAGTGAAGCAGCTTCATATGCATTGATCCAGGAAGAGATAGTACAGCATGCTCGCTCCAACAGAAGTTTTACTACCAGAACTGCCTTCTTCAAGCCGGACACACGCCCAAGCACTCCACCAGCTGAAGAGCTATTGAAAGCAAGGCAGTTGAAGGAGTATAGGCGCACTAATGGCCTGTGTTTCAGTTGCGGTGACAAATACACCCCTGGTCATACTTGTGCGAAACCACCCACTCCTACAGCAGTCATGGCCATGACTAGTGCAGCTGAAGCCATTTTGTCGGATGATATACTTGATGCAGTAGAAGAACAAGAAACTGCTTTGCAAGAAATGCACTTGTCTGTCAATGCCTTGTCTGGAGCTGATCACCCTAGAACCATTCGCTTGCGAGCTCTTATTGGCAATCAAGTGGTACTTATTCTCCTGGACTCAGGCAGTACTCACAGTTTCATGGATTCAGCGTTGCTGCCCAGAATTCAAGTGACACCACAACAACTGTCCAAAGAAATCTTTGTAACAGTGGCCAATGGAGAGAAACTGTTGTGTAATTTTGAAGTGCCCCAGCTCAACTGGTGGATCCAGGGACACACATTTGAGTATGATTTTAAAGTTCTTGATTTGGGAGGTTATGATCTCATTTTGGGCATGGACTGGTTGGAAGCTCAAGGGGAAATGACATGTCACTGGAGAAACAAATGGATCCAGTTCAGTCACAAGGATAGTCTGGTTAAGCTACAAGGAATTCTTCCACAGTCTCTGAGAGGACATCAAGGAGGTCACTCTAGAACAAACTATGAAATGGCACAAAGGCAATGATATTTGGGCGTGGTAACTGATACAACCAGTATGGGACAAAAAGCGACCTGTTTCGATCCATTACAACCCTTATTACAGGAGTTTGCAGATATCTTCAAAGAACCTCTTGAGCTACCACCCTCTCGAACTTTGAACCATGCAATACACTTGTTACGGGGGCGCTCTGTCAACTCCAAACCTTCAGATACTCACCCTTTGCAAAAGATGAGATTGAAAGGCAAGTTGCAGAAATGCTTAAAGCTGGTACTATCACTCCCAGTCTCAGCTCTTTTGCTTCTCCCGTCCTATTGGTAAAAAAGAAAGATGGATCTTGGAGATTTTGCGTAGATTATAGGAAGCTAAATTCCTTCACTGTGAAGAGCAAGTTCCCAATGCCAGTGGTAGATGAGCTTTTGGATGAGCTTAGTGGCACTAAGTGGTTCTCCAAGTTAGATCTCAGGTCAGGATATCATCAAATCAGAATGTTACCAGAGGATGAACACAAAACAGCTTTCAAAACTCACAGTGGACAGTATCAATTTAGGGTGATGCCCTTTGGTCTTACTAATGCCCCCTCCACTTTTCAATGCATCATGAATTGGATTTTTGCTGCTTACAACAGAAAATTTGTTCTTGTCTTCATGGATGATATCTTAATCTTTAGTGAGACCCTGGAAGAACATTTGGAACATCTCAGAATAGTGTTTCAAACCTTAAGAGAGCATCAGTTCTTTGCTAAGAGTATCAAATGCACTTTTGCACAGCAACAGTTGGAATATCTAGGACACATCATTTCTGACAAAGGGGTTCAGACAGATCCTGAATTGGAGTGCTCCCCTTTCAAAGCTCTCTATGGATATGAACCTACTTATGGGGTGTTTCCCTCTTTGCTTACCTCTGATAATGTTGAAGTGGAACAGTGGCTTAAGGAACACCAGGCACATACATCTCTGCTGAAGGCGCACTTACTTAAAGCCCAGACGAAGATGAAACACTATGCAGATCAGAACAGATCACCCAGGATGTTTTCGGTGGGAGACTCGGTGTATTTGAAGCTCCAGCCATATGCTCAACACACTGTAGTCAACCGACCATGTGCAAAATTAGCATACAAGTTCTATGGGCCTTTTGAAGTTTTGGAACAGATCGGACCGGCTGCTTACAAACTTCAGCTACCGGCAGCAGCCCAGATCCACCCCGTGTTTCACGTCTCCCAACTCAAAGAATTTGTGCCAGATCATACACCAGTCTTCTCCACTGTGCCTGCCCAGTTGATTTTTCCAGTATGGATGTGCAGCCAGGTATGATCTTGGACAGGAAATTAGTCAAAAAAGGTGACAGTGCATTGTTGCAGGTTTTGGTACAATGGACAGGACTTCCAGCCGAGGCAGCCACCTGGTAGGATTACGATACAATCAAGCTTCGCTACCCTACTGCTCCAGCCTGGGGTCAGGCTGAATCTCAAGAGGGCGGCAATGTCAGCACTAGAGCTCTGTTGCTGACGAACGGCGCATCAGGGAGCAGACATGAGAAGAAGGGGACAGATACTAAGTGGCAGGCCGGAAGTTGACTCAAATGTATGGGCCGTTGGCCCATCTCGTAGGGCAAGATGACCCATGTAATAGAGTGCGTTAAATACCCAGTAGCTGAGCCGGAGAAGGCAGTGAATTGTAATTGGATCTCGGTGCCCTCTCAGACTCTCCCTTCTTCCCCAAGCTGTACCTCTCTTCTCCCAATTCCCATTCCAATCTCTACGAAAGTACTATGTATCCTTGAATTCGTTCAATAGATCGTGAGCAGAGGGTTCTGTACATCACAAATAGGCAAGTACATGGTTGCTGGCTTATTGATTCACATACAGTGCATGCACATACACAGAACGTTATTTGTCTTGGGCCATAGATTGATTCTGGCATTATGTATTTTGGCATGTGTTATTGCAGGTTGATTAATTCGTTTTTGACCAGATAGCCGCTAACATGACTACTTTTTGAACTGACCGGATGCGGGAAAATAGGCAAGTACATGGCAGCTAGCTTATTGATTCACGTACAATGGATGCACATACACAGAACGTTATTTGTCTTTGGCCATCGATTGATTCTGGCATTATGTATTTTGGTGTGTGTTTTTGCAGGTTGATTAATTCGTTTTTGACAAGATAGGTTTATACTTGGAGATCGATTCAGGCAACATAACAGCAGGGAACAAATGGAGCCAGTTTTTGCAGATACCTTTCACCGGATTGTACGTCGCAGCTCGACACATCTTCTTAGATAATGAAAAGCCCAGTCCAGAGCAATACGTGAGTTATTTCTAAGCATTCAATGGAGCAGTATTCGCATTTGGGGAGATCCTGGGGTAAAGGCTCCAGCACTACTTTAAGTAAACAGCACAAGTGCTCCATGCAGCTCTTCTCCATTTGTACCCAAATGTGTCCTACTTTCTCCATGTTTGCTTAAGTTTTTCTTACACACTTCTTAAGGTTCATAAATTATACCCCGTTGTGGTTGCGGTAGTTGTTTTGCTTGCTAGAAGGTTGGACTAGGCCTTTCTTTCATCAATGATATGGAATGATTATGTTCAATCTTACTAACAAAAAGACTATTCCCCTTTTGGTGACATGGAAGAAAACTGAGAGTGTCGTGTGTCAAGTGAGAGAGGCAAACGATGCGGCTCTTTATCATGTTGTGACTGTCGCACCCATATAAAATAGTTTAGGTTCAGGTATTTTGTTTTTTTCCTGATTTATACTTGAATCCATCCAAATTTATCATTGGATTTGGATTACGCAGCATCTTCTGTACAATTATTTTCTAGCGATTCTGTATCATTTTAGACTCCTGTACATGTGTCCGCGGTACATTTGGATAATATCACATTATTAGTTAGTAATCTATTCTGCACAGACCCATATATGTTAGTATTATGTATAGGTACAAACTTAAGCTAGAGGAGATGTGTGACCTGAATGGAGCATCAACGTTCACCATGCTCTATATAATTAATTATGTGTTATGAACGAGAAGAAAAAAGATTCCAGAAATTACGTGGATAGAGATTGATATATCAATTCATATTCTCTATATGTATCACTATATATGGAATCGTTTTCCTAGGCTCCCAAAAGGATTCGCCAATACTGCCTGTTGATGAACGTTTTGTAAAACGAAACAGGATAAAAGCAGGTCTTATACTTGGCAGATCGAAGAGATCAAAAGAAAATTTTGAACATGGATCGACTTTTCTACTATAATAATGCTCTATGCTTTTTAGTATCTACTGCATAACAAATTATATTTATAATCATTATTTTACAGTAGTTAACACAAGTTTTGCCATGTTTTTGTAGAAGCATGTTACCGATGATAAGCAAATTGTGAACAACAACAAAAAGGATTTGAGCAACTTGTGCTGTACATTCTGATGGCAGTGACGATAAAGATAAATCCATATTCAAAGAATTGGGACCTAAGAGAAAGCTTACAATAACTCGCTTATGCAGCGCTGCTTAAATACCAGCAAAAATATTGATGTTGCACATTCAGGAAAAAATATGAAGTGAAAATTATTCAAGGACCAATAAAAGGGTACTGTCACGAACAAGGGAATTCAACATAATAACCATGTAATTTTTTTGTGTGTATTTGCATGTACTTCTCTAATACAATTTCCATATTGGTGTTGATAAAGAATCGGCGACCGAGGAATTTCAGAAGCTTGGAGCATCAAGACCTCAAAATATAAGTGGCGGATTTATCGATGTTTAATAAAAAAAACTACGATCTAATATAGCATGTATGGGACGATGGAACTGTGTTTTACATATATACTTTGGTGTTAATTAATCCCTTTCATCTATGTCACAAAGTTACTAATTTGCCTCTTAGTCAAAAGCAGATGGTAGGTGTATATGTTGAGGCGTCAAGAATCCAATCCACCTGATGAAAATCTGCAATTCTCCACTGGCCATCTTATCTCCTCGCCTCCGAGCATAATATAGTACACAACCCATAAGGTGCATCATTCAATAATTAGCATTGCCAACCCATAAGGAATATCAGCCGGTAATTTATATTAGATTAAATATTAGTTTTACAGTGAAGAGATATAGATAAGCATAACTCATGTGTGATTATACACAGTGCTACAAATGCAAACAGAAAATGTAATGTATGAAATATAGACGTGCAGCAAGAAATAATCTCCGTCGGTCAACAGGATATTTGCTTTCCAAATGCAAACTCAATATGTACATCCTAGAGTTGAACCAAATTTAAAGTTATACACTGAAGCTAAGTGTATTATGCAACGTGCACCAAGTGGAATAAATTCAGACACAAATTTTTTAACCGCGAGATACTTTTAGAATGGTCGCTATAAAGACATTAGTTTGTGTACTGAAAGAAATGGATAAATGGGAAGCCATGTTGGGCCTTTTGTGAAATTAATAATTGCCGCCAATGAGAGGATTAAGTTAATAAAAACTATCATTTACATATTATGATTCCCGCAAAAAAAGATGAATTATAATGTATGTCCAACATTGCTCAAAGATAGCATTCTCATGCTAGCCCGTGCGAATGCACGGGTAGACGACTAGTATAATATAAGATCTCTTACAATCCGTAACATGTGAAGTCAAGTTCTACATGGTATTCTTCGGCTTCATCGATGACGTGGTCAAAAAAGAATCCCGCGAATTCCTCTTGAATTGCTTTTGTGCAATCATGTGGTAGGAGTTCATCCTGCATCTGCCAGAGCTAAATTGAAGAAGAGGGTCAATACATGTGTATGAATGAAACTGATCAACACAAATAATGGTAATAAAATAAATTCTAAATATATTTGCTTACGCACTTCGTATTCTTTTTCAGAGTAGCCCCGCTTATCTGAGGTCGTCGCGTTGTAGATGAACTCGCAAACGTAGTATCCACAGAAATCATTCCCTGCTTCCTGCCACAAGCACTTTACAAGAAATAGAGGTCAATCAAACTGTTAAGCAAGCATGCTAAATGGTATTGATGAAACTAGCTAAATCAATGGGAGATGCGCGGAACTAGGTAGTAGTACTTACTTTCGGGTGTTTAAATCGCAGCTCGGTCGGCCCTGAAGACGATTCACAGCTCAGGCAGTAATCTGTTATGCATGATTTGAGAGACCAAAACGGTGATGAATGGAGTGGGGTAGCTATTCATCTATGACATTGTTTTTTTTAAATGGAGGACCCCGGCCTTTGCATCTGAACGATGCATGCAACCACTTTATTAATTATTCACATAAGACCTTACAAAGTCATACAATATTAAGACTAAAGCCACCGTCTAGGCAACATCTGTCGCTACTCCTATCTAGTTGATGTAGGGATGCTGAATGTCTGACCCTAATATCAAACAGACCTCGCGGCCAAACCTAACATCTATGACCTGAGGTCCCAACTAGGACGCCTGCCGGGTATGGGGCACCCACCAGTCCACCGCCCTCCTCAACCAGGACGCGTGCCGGGTATGAGGCTGCCGCTAGGGATGGCAACGGCAGGGCCAGTCCTGGGGAGGGGCGAACGGGGCGGCCGCCCCGGGCCCCCAAAAGTCAGGGGGCCCTCCCAGGTAGGTATATGTACGTTACGTACAGGTATATAGGTCTTTGATTGAAAAAAAAAATTGAAGCCAATCTCAGCGCCTCGCTCAGCCTATGGCGTGCTAGCCTAGGAAACTAGAAAATATAAGGTGGGTCTGGCCCATGTTTGCACCTACGTGGAGACACGAGAGAAAATGGAACTGCTCGATTTGGTAATCAAGATTTCTTTCCTAAAGAAAACTAATCATGATTTCCTGTAACTTTGGATGGGTCGTTCCCTGCCCTTTCGGCTGTTCCGTTGTTCTTGTTCGTCTAATCCTCTTCGACTCTGCTTCCTCACGAACGATGCGACGACTGCGGCGGGTATGTCTCGTCGCGCCCTCTTCCCTCGCATGTGCTTCTACCTACAATCATGTTTTTTTCTTTCTAATCCTTCTCTTCTAATTCTGATTCCCAACTTGTCGATCGATCGAACATGTTAACAGGGAATTGTTGCTACGGCACTCGAATCACTGCGTGCACGCAGCCAGATTTGATTACAGAGAGAAGGTACTATACTATGCCATAGCAGATTGTCATTACATTTAATTGATCTTCTTTAATTAGCTTTGGTTAATTTTATAAGCTAATTGGTTCCTTTCAATTTTAGCAAGTGTCATGTCGAGTTCAGGTAGAAAGTATGCATCCGGAAGTGATAAAAGAAAAAGGAAGAAGGAGGCAGATGAGTTGAGAGGAGAATTGAGAGGATCTCTTTTTAAATATTATAAGAGCGATACAAGCACTCCAAGAAATTCAGATGAGTTGGCGATAGTTCTTACGGTAACCAAACTAATGGCAATCAGGAAGATGATGGCCATACTCCTATAGAAGGCAATGTTGACGTCAACATGGATGCTAGCAATGTGAGTGATCATGATTCCATCTTTATTTCTACTGCTATCGGATTTTCTTTACTATGCCCATGAAAGAAAGTTTTTCAAAGTTGAAATTATTAAAGAACTACCTGAGATCTACAATGTCGCAAGAGAGGTTAAATGGCTTGGCAACTTTATGCATTGAGAAAAAATTGCTTGATGAAAACGATATTGATACTATCATTAGCGATTTTGCATCTCAGAATGTTAGGACACACTTTTGAAGGTAATATGTACTCCCTCCGTCCCAAAATAAGTGACTCAAAAATGACTCAACTTTGTACTAATTTTAGTACAAAGTTGACTCACTTTTGAGTCACTTATTTTTGGACGGAGGGAGTAATACATTATGTGATATGCACGATCATTTTGGATGCACTTAATTATTTTCGTTGATAAAAATTATATTTACATATGATGATTATAATTAGACATTACAATTAAGGGCCTCGAAGGGCCCCGGATTGTAGTTTCACCCCGGGCCCCTGAAATGTCAGGACCGGCCCTGGGCAACGGGGCCCCATACCCGCCAAACCCATGGGGATTTCATCTATTAGGGGGTGGGGATGGGCCAAAAACATCCCCATGGGGATATGTACCAAACTAATTTATTCCCCATAGGGTACAACGGGGATGGGCACGATATCCTATTGCCTAGACCCAATACCCATCGGGGACCCGGTTAGTAACTGCGACACTACGATCAACCTTAAAGTATTCACAAACAAACTTGCGAAAACAAAAAAAGCTCTGGAAAAAAACCTTAAACCTATCTCACGTCCTCATCTCAGCTGCCACCATGACCAAGAAGTCAGTACGACCTAGATATGCATTAGCAGGACAAGGACAATACCATTTATGTATGTTGATTATAGGATGTCATATTATGTATATGAGTATTTGTTTATGGGGATGGGGACCCTAATGGGGCCCCGTTGTCCAAGTGGGTCTGTCGCAGCCACCTGCCATCAATCCATCTTCAGAGATGTACTGTTGCATCTACCATGCCAGGTCTCTCTGCCATTGACGCGACCACGACGCCATACATCGTCGTCCTCCTGCGCGAGTCCATCCTCGCACATCGGACGCCGGATCCGCACTGTGCCACGCCGTCAAGATCCATCGCCATCAATGTGTAGGTTGAAGCACCGCTCCACAAAAGATGCGGTCCACTGGTCCCTTGAGCCCGTGCACACCTCCAAGAACGATGCCCCCAAGGGGGGGGGGGACAACATAAGAACGCCGCCTTCTTCCGGTCAACTGATCTAGGGTTTCCCCCGGAGGTAGCAGACAGTAACCTTGAAACTCTCCTCGGTGATGCCTTCAAGAAGGGAATGTCACAAAATAGCGCCGCCACCGCCGGCTTTGGCAGTAAGCCGAAAGCAAGTTTTCATCTGGATCTGTTCGAAGGACCTCCATCAAGCATCTCGTGCACGGATCGCCGCCATCTCTGCCAGGGACTGGAAGATGGATCCAGGCCGCCGCCGCCTGGCCGGCCACGACACCACCACGGTGCCTAAGCCGGCGCCGTCAGGCACACCATGCCCACCTGTAGACATCCTCCAGATCTGCCGGCCCGCGGATGAGGCCAGCGCTCTAGGCCGCCGCCACATGTGGTCCTCAGCCGTGGGGAGAACGCGTCTGCGCTGTCGTTGCCGTCACACTCGCCGCCGGTCGCCAGCTGCTCCTTGCCGTGCACCGCCGATCCATGAGCCGCCGCCGCCAATAGGAGATCGCCACCACCGCGCGAGGGGGAGGGCCCCGCCGCCGCCGTCACTGGCCAGGCTACACCGGCGTGGCCTCGGGCGGCGGCGGGAGGGGGGAGAGAGGAGCGGAGGCCCAGGGCCGGCAGCGGTAGATCACCTCCCGTGTCGGCAGGGGCTGGCGACGCGGGGGTAGGGACGCGTAGTCAATCATACATCAATCTAAAATTAGGGGAGAATTTCACTTCTCCGGCCTCTGCACCAACTAAGGATGCATTTGGCCTTTTAAGTATGAGTACTAGGATTTTTTAATCTCGGTTATGCATCGAGTCTAGTCCTCAATAAATACGTGAGTACCAGGAAAGCCTGGTCCTTTAGAATAAATAGGAATCTAAATTCACCTATGTGCGGATTCGAACTCAGGGGTTGGGTTTGTATATCCACTCCCCCAACCATTTGAGCCAGGCTCACTGTTGTTGATGTCAATAATATACAAGAGTCCAGAAAAAACTCTATGCATAATTAATCTTGGATTCCAATTCCAGTACTACTAGCGATGCTGTTGACTGTAACTCCTCGTCTCCCATGCATGCTTGTACGTGCCCGACGCACTAACCCCACGATCCTCCCTCGCATGCGCACGTCGCACCTCTGTAACCCCTCGCGCTCATGCGCTCTGTTGTAACACAGGCTATATAGCCTCGAGTAATACACACAGCGACACCCAAGGTGCATCGCTTCCTGCTTTCTCTGGTACTAGATCAGCAACGCGCCTTGGCGCGAGGGTGCCAGTACCAACCTTTTGTCAAGCAGGTAATGCTAAATCATTAAGAAGCATGCCCTAAAGTATGTAATCAATGCACAGTTCAACACCAAAAGCAATGCAAATCTTTAACCTCATGAATTTTCCAATACAACTGAGGCACATCAAGCTCGGCACAAAGGAATAGACCAAGTAATGTTTAATAGATAAGGCTTGAGTAGCACATAGGGCAGCGAGATAGTACAAAATATTGAAAGCGAAGCATTTACACAGGAGGCTAGTGACAATCAGATAGCAGTCCTTCGCCAAGAATGGTTGAAGTTCCTCGTCACTCAAAGAAAAGTTGAGTAACGTTAGCCTGAGAGTGAAGAAAAAACCATATTCTTGGAGAAGATATTTCAACATTTTTACAAAAATAGATATCTACAGTGACTAAAAAGGAACTATCGAGAAGGCAAGATTAGTAAACTGATATCAAGCAACTCATGTATGTTTCCTTCAAATTAGTTTGGGGAGTGTGGTAGAAAATGCAGCCGAAACTACAAGAGAATCGAGATGGTTTAGTACGACATAACACAAGCAGGCCATAGTAGTAGTTTGAGCCAATCTAAGAGCAATATTTTAATATGGCATAGCAATATAAACTTCGTCGAAACATCTTGACATCTGGATAACTGGTCATCAGGGCTAAAGCAAATGATTCTCGAGTCTCGACGTCAATCGACCATCAGTGGTGAGTCACCTGCATGAAGAAGGCATTGTCATTTATTAGTAAGAGGTTAGTCAGCAAATATGTCACCTAAAGAAGTACAACATGAAGAAAACGGATCGATATTAGGTGCATGTAAACATGTGTCAAACAGATATAAGAACAAAAGACTCTACATGCTGAAGTATAACTGGGGCAGCAGGGTTAAAAACATGACGACAGCTGCGACCAACTCAATCAGGAAACTAATACCTATAAAGGGAAATGAAGGCATGTCTCAATAGATATAAACAACAAAGTTTGTTATCTATATTGAATGAAATAGATCAATGTAAACTCGCCATGAAATGAATCCAAATATATTGGGCTCCATGGGCAAACAACACGTTTGTTGCTTCATGCTGAACTACTTTATGTAAGAGAAAATTTTAAGCTTTAGTGGCGAGCAGGCAGGTGAAGTGTCATATTAGTAAATGTGCAAAAGGTTATCTATTGAATACCATGTGAATGGAACATGTCTGCCTTGCATACAATTTGGAGACTAAAGAAGCTCAAACCAAAGCACCAGATGAATTTAAAGTAGCAATTGCGAGAACAAATACTTGGTTTACAGAATGTTCCTAGAGCTCCACCACAAAAATGTGTTTGTCTATTATCTCTTCCCCTGGAGCAAAGCAAGATGGAAAATGAAGAATCAAAACAATGCGTTTAAGTAAGGGACATGCCAGGAGGGTGTGGCTCGATGTGCAAGAATATAAATTCAGTACTTGCCCTCCACCGTTGTCGACGATGCAGCCACCTCCATGCGGACATTGTGTCACCACAGTTGTTTCTCAATTAAAATGTGAACCATCCAAAGGAAATTTATTATTAAAGCTTGTAGCAAACCACCTGTGTAAGGAAGGTTTTATTGTTTATCAGTAAAAAACAATTTGCAAAGCTTAATCAGACACACAAAGTTAAATTGCAGAGCAGAAAAATTAAGGAACTAAATGGCACATGCTAGGAAAATAGGAAGGCACATCAAGGAGGTATATATCATAATTAATAGGAAGGGTATTTTTTTCAAAGTGGAGAGAGGGGTCCTCCATTACAATTCTTCATTCAATTCTTGGATCGTTTGAGCCAACAAATCTGATGAAACAATATAATAATATTAACATGTATACTCACGTTATATCCTCTTATGAACATTTACTCGGACATAAACTCTCATGATTATTTGAGTAAACATATATAACATCAGCGACCAAAGAGACGTGCACCTTATAGAATGCATGTCATGTAGGCAAACAACCCAAACAGACACATTACTTATACTTAGGACAGTAAATTTGCGTGCTTTGGTCGTCACTGATTCCATACATACAACTCAAGAAAGGAATAATGCCACTGTTTGACTTTTAGTAGGAAAGGTGAACAGGGAAGCATTCTAGTCAGGTAACCTGTGGTCTGACTGAACAATTTTACGAACTGGGGAATTGAGGAACCGATCCTTTGGTTCAGAATCATCTCTTACTATTTTAGTCAAGGCACATAGAGAACTAAAATGCAGCTATTATTAAATTTCCCACCAGCCACAATGGCAACTACAGTTCGCCGTCTATATGAACCAGTTATAATCACTAAAATATCATGGATCCACAACAAACCAAGAAAGAGATACCTCCAAATGGAGGGGGCAATCTCAACAAGACAGTTCGAAGGAAATAACACATCAATACTACTAAGAAAACGAAGATTGGTAACTGCAGTGCATGTATTGCAGTAGTACATTGAGCACCTGAGACAGTAGCCGAATCCGAAGGAGAAGTAGCCACGCACCCAGCAACGACCCTGGCACCAAACTCTAACCTGGCAGTACTATAAAACACACTGACACTAAATTCACAGCACATAAATAATTAATACATAGTCACAAGTCAAAGATATATTTCAGTGTTACCAAAGCATTTTTCAGAAGCAAATACCAGCACTCGAAGTATACTGGAACAAAAATAAACCAAAACTAACAAAACTACTAACTAATGTGGTCGAAAAACACCAGATACTGATCAATGATATGTACCCACCTTATTTTACTAAATCTTCCACTACCAAATGTGATGTTAAATATCAATTGATAATTACTAATTTGTATCTACAAAGTATCATGATAAAAATGAAATACTAGATCAGTTAGAGAACACAATTATGTAAAATACTGATAAGAAATATGTAAATATTTGTGATCAGTGTATTTTTTAAAATAAAGCAAATGCACCCATCTTATCTTTCTTATATAGGTCATGCCAGTTTTAAGCGAACTCTTTGACATTTTCCATAAAAAAATGTAAGTGCAACCTTTATATACGACTGGCCAATGTAAAAAGAGGTCAATAATCAAGAAGTAATGAAACATCGGTCATTTCAATTCACAACCATAAAATAAGCTTCTTCATTTCTAGAGGAAAATATATAAATCAACAATCAGATAGAGCAAGGCTGGCCTTTTCAAAGTTGTGCTCTAGCCACATAATACTAATACAGTCTAGGGGCATTTTGTTTTTGATAATCTACTAATCTATAGGATAAGAATGACATTCTTTGCCCCATGAGCATCAGCAACAACAAAGCGGCGTCGCATGCCTCTAAAGGAAAAACGGCGAGTCAATGGTGACCTTGACGGCAAGAGAGGTGGGGCGCTGGCTAGCATCCTCTTCAGGGCTCAGCGCAGTACCTACAAAGAAATGTACCCCTTTAGAAATAATGAAGCATTACAAATGCAGCCACATCTCAGCTTGGTTTAATTTGTTCCCTTGGAAGAAAAATGTGATGCCCATTTCAGCATTAGTGATACAAATCCATAAACAACTAGACAGATACACATACATGATAAATGAGCATCTTAATTGTCAATGTTAATTAACTCTTTTATAGCTCTAATCTGAAGCAAAGGAACCTGAACCGCAGCAACACAAGCAAGATCATTAACTAAAGAGCTCACTCCCACTGCTATACATCGAACCGTAGGTTGATAAAGAATAAATTTATCTTTCCTATACAGAAATATCCATCCAACACAAAATATAACCTCTCATGGGAATAGTTTATGTCTGGAATATTTGGGCTGATGTCATATTTATGAATTCATTATCAAAGCTTAAATGTCAGTCTACATCTACATAGTACATGGATGAAAACAGGGGAGCATACCTCAATATTATTTCAAGTATACTAACAGAAAATAGCTGCCCATTATATTAGAATTTATGTATAATGAATAAACTGAATTTGTTATTTATTTTACAGAAACAGTAGAGGATATCCATATAGAGCAAGACAAGTAAAGTTGCTGATCTGAGATAATATGTGCACAATCTGGAAATGCAAAATATCAGAAGTCATCAGGTTGTTTCCTGACTAACAGACTACTATTCTTCTCACATAGCGAGTCATTTTTTTGGTGTGAATTCCATTCAATGAAAGAATATAGAAGGCTTAGCTATGTTGTATATGCACTACCCAATTTATTTCAAAAAAAAAAATTATGGTTGCATGGTGGATCACACAAATCAAATAGATAATGGAAATGGTGAATCTTGGCAGGAAGGGCACTAACCAGTCCAGTAGCCATGGATTTACTTCTGTAGGGATCTGCAATCAAAGTGAATTCTTGTACCTGTAAAATATATCACTCAATAAAAAGATGGGAAGTGAAATAACATTGAGATCACATCTGCGAAGTTAATCAGATACTCCATCTGCTCATGTACTTAAATATGTATGTCATAATTATGACTATTGCAGTGCTTGATATTCTTTAATCAAGATATAGCCATGTATTCTGAGATCAAATTGTATGGGGAAGTGTTCATAACAACATAAGCACATGGTATATGTGTGTATATAAATAAAGTCTGACACAAGAGCATACATGATAAAGTAGAGAAGATGTGTCAACAAGATTAACAATAAAGTCTGAAACAACTACAAATCCCAGTAAAAATATTAGTGGAATAAATCCAGTCACGGAATGGAGCACATGCAGGATGGGAATCAGATGCAACCTACCCCCTAAACCACGACTGCTTCACCGGATGTGGTGGTGTAAATCTTGCTCTATATGTATCACGAGAGAGAGGATCGAGAAGGGGTGGGATGCAGTGAGTGGCTGATCTTGAGCGGTAGAGGTTGTGGTGGCCGTGCCGGTAGTGACACAACTTCACCGGAGCAGTTTCACTGGAAGAACAACCATGGCGTCAGGCAGAATTTCCTCGGGCACGGACCCCGTTTCCCCTCGCTTCGAGTGGCTTGATCGCACATCTCCTTGCCTTGATCCCGCACCTCCGCGCTTGATCCAATCCAGCACCTCCTGCGCGCCTCGCATCATGGCTGTATGGAGGCAGACAGACCGCTCTACTGACTATGTATCTGACCAGTGGTGTCTCCTCCCGGCGATGGCGAGGGGTGAGCTCGGCGGGAAGATCAGTGCCGGCATCGCAAATCCGTGTTTCTCCAATGTCCCGCAGTTGCCAAACTGAGAGAGTTTGAATTATTATCAGTAAACTCCAATCACAATAAGCAGCTAGACAAGAATGTCCATACCGTTCACCCCGGCGTTCACAACTCCAATCAACGCGCTAGACAAGATGTCGACGCCCACCTTCTCCTCCTTCGCCACGGTGTGGGTCGGCGGAGCCCGCACTCGTTCAGACGAGTACAACGGGAGGCCTAACTGATTGTGGGTGCTGGGGTTGTCCCTGCAGCAGAACCAAGTCCCCTGCCACCCCTTGACGGAGTCAAAAAAGCTCATTTTGGGGAAAGACCTCCCCCCACGTACTTGGATACCCATACCTCTGCATAGCTAGGTGACATGGGTTTTCTCCCCCCTCGACGAGTCTTTCTTCACGGCCATCGACCGACACATGAAGATTTACCAGTGGGGGTGGCAACCCAAGAAGTTCTCACAAAGACAGATGAAGGCCGAGAGATAAATAATGACATTGGAGGGGGGATGGTGATGGAGTTGAGCACCGAAAAAGTCGAGGAACAACCGGAAGAAGGGGTGGGGCGGCATCGAGAAGCCTCGCTCGACGTGGGTGATGATCGAGTAGGGCACGCTTGTTCTCCTGAGGCGCCGGCTTGACCTTCCTCGC
Source organism: Aegilops speltoides (assembly GCA_021437245.1). NCBI lineage: Eukaryota > Viridiplantae > Streptophyta > Magnoliopsida > Poales > Poaceae > Aegilops > Aegilops speltoides. The sequence continues at coordinate 530,763,268 of CM038143.1, read as the reverse complement.
ACCCGCACGACACCATCCCTCACGCGGGATCAGCTAGTCATCCGCCAGTTCCTCCAACCACGGAGCGGTGACGCGCGACGGGATGCAGTCCCCCGCCGCGTCGCCAGCAGCCGCGCCTGAGCCGGAGGAAGTGGCCTTCCTCGCCTTCTTTGCCTTGGCTATGGATTCCCTCGCCATCGCCGCACACTTGGATGGAGAGGAGAAACGGAGGACTCGGGACAAAAGAAAGGAGATCTGGGACCCAGGGATCTGTCCTCGAAACTTTTATATCACCGGACAAAATCTATGGCTGGATCTCTCACCGCCAATCCCTAGATCGACGGCCCGCGCAGCAAGTCTTTGCATAGGACAAGCGTGATGCGTGGTGGGGATTGTGCTTGCAAATCGAGGAGCCACGGCCCCCACATTCCCACCAATGCATGACGCTACCGCTTCAGCCCGCGAACACGCGAATTCAAATCCCGAGATTTTCGAGACAAATCAATCTGATTGATTACCAGCGATTCCTTTCCTAAAGGACGCGCGTCAGTCTGAATGACCACCCTCCGTAGGGACCCATGCACCCTGCCACGTTAAACACCCGACTGAAGTCCTCTTCGGGATCTTTATGTGATGAGCTTGACGCCCCTCTGCGGGTTGGCCCTCTCGGTAGGCTCCAAGGCACATGGCTCGTAAACCTGGATTCGTAGGAGGCCTGACACTACAAGAAATATGTCAACTAGTGACCTTCTGTCAGTGACCCTGGAAGAATTGGTCATAGATCTATGACCATTTCAGACCAATTGGTCAAAAGATGTTCAAGGGGCTCCAAGCCCTAAACCATTGCGACCATTTTGGTCAGAAAGGTCGTAATTTCCTTACACGAAAAGGTCATAAAGCAAACAGCGCTAGTCTGCTGCCTTATTTATAGTTGTTAACGACCAATATAGATGGTCATAGCCTTGTAAATTGTGGTGGGTTGCTATGACTAGGCGCCACCTCATCAGTTTTGCCTATGTGTCATGTCCATGTGGTAGTTTTTGCCCTAGGTTGTGAAGCAACCTATATCTCTGTCATTCTCAAAATTCCCAAAAAAATCTCATAAATTCTTTGGGTCATATCTTCGTCAAATATGTAAAAACATTCCTTGCCTAGTTCAAAAATAATTAGAAAATATTCATTTTCCTATTCTGTTCGGAGCAGCACTTTGTGAATGAAGTACCACTTTGGCATGTCCAAATGGTATCCATTTTCTAGAGTGCTTTCCAATGCCCAAATAACCATCCTCCACCAAATGCCAGCTCAATCCATTCATTATTTTGAGCCCAGCTTCAACATTTGTATTTATGTCTAGTGTGGTAGTTTGTAAAGCAAGTACCACCTAGGCTCCTCCTTTTGAGGTGAAAATTTGTGAAGACGGTCTTCTTAATGGCTGATCATCCTCAGCCAAAACTCACGCCCATTAGCCATGTGCATTTCCGTACATAAATCAAACACTTGGGTGCTTATTCATGTTTGAGCATCGATCGGTCTCCTCGTGAGAATCTTATGTTGTGATTTTCTTCCTAGCACCTACCCGGGGAGTGCCCAACCCACTAGACATGCCTAGGGCACCCAGAACACATGGCAACGCATACAGTCCGCTTGTGACCACTTGGTGGGCATCTTGAGCTTACACGCTCTAGAGTTGGGGCTCTCGGCCACCGTCCAAACCTCGATGTCTTGCCATCAAACCATGTATTTATGATTAAATAGATACTTATGTACCTAGAAATGATTTTTTGAAAAAATAAAGAGCAAACTATGAGGCAGCTACAGTTCAAATTTGACCCGTTTCCACCTGAATCGACGTCAATTTGTCTTTTTCACCAGAGGTAGATCAAAACTTTTTTCACCCAACCATTTTGTCAATTGTGCTTTATATATGTCCTAGTATTTTATAAAATTGATTTGGTGCAATTTTGCAACAATTATTTGGTAGTTCCTTCACAAAAAAACCTCCTTTTGGGCACTTGGAAAATGAAAAATGAATTTTCCGTGCGAAGAAAATGAAAACTTCCTTAGGCAACATTGTTTGGAATTCCAAGATGCACCCTTGTGCACAATATGAGATCATTTGAATAAACTATGCCATGAATGTGGCCATAAGATTGATCATTTGGCTTGAAAGCCATGAATCTTCACGCATGATAGCTCATTTCTAAGAACACTTTTTAAAGATATTTACCGTATTACAAGTTTATTATTTTTCCTGGAAACTTGGTCACGTATAATGACACAATGCGAAGGTTTTCCAATTTTTTGATTTTTTTTGAATTTTTTATGCCCGTTTCAAAATGCGGTCAAAACGGCGGGCTTGACCGTTCCTAGCTAGTGGTTGAATCTTGGAATTTTTTTGGTGTTTCTATGATTAAATAGATACTTATGTACCTAGAAATGATTTGTGGAAAAAATAAATAGCAAACTATGAGGCAGCTATAGTTCAAATTTGACCCGTTTCCACCTCAATCGACGTCAATTTGTCTTTTTCACCAGAGGTAGATCAAAACTTTTTTCACCCAACCATTTTGTCAATTGTGCATTATATATGGCCTATAATTTTATAAAATTGATTTGGTTCAATTTTGCAACAATTATTTGGTAGTTCCTTCACAAAAAAACCTCCTTTTGGGCACTCGGAAAATGAAAAATGAATTTTCCATGCAAAGAAAATGAAAACTTCCTTAGGCAACATTGTTTGGAATTCCAAGATGCACCCTTGTGCACAATATGAGATCATTTGAACAAACTATGCCATGAATGTGGCCATAAGATTGATCATTTGGCTTGAAAGCCATGAATCTTCACGCGTGATAGCTCATTTCTGAGAACACTTTTTTAAAATAATTACCGTATTATAAGTTTATTATTTTTTCTGGAAACTTGGTCACATATAATGACACAATGCGAAGGTTTTCCAATTTTTTAAATTGTTTTGAATTTTTTATGCCCGTTTCAAAATGCGGTCAAAACGGCGGGCTTGACCGTTCCTAGCTAGTGGTTGAATCTTTGAATTTTTTTGGTGTTTCTATGATTAAATAGATACTTATGTACCTAGAAGTGATTTTTGGAAAAAATAAAGAGCAAACTATGAGGCAGCTACAGTTCAAATTTGACCCGTTTCCAGCTGAATCGACGGTAATTTGTCTTTTTCACCAGAGGTAGATCAAAACTTTTTTCACCCAACCATTTTGTCAATTGTGCATCATATATGGCCTAGTATTTTATAAAATTGATTTGGTGCAATTTTGCAACAATTATTTGATTGGTTCTTCACAAAAAAACATTTTTGCCACTCAAAAAATGATTAAAAATAGCTAGAAATATGAAAAATGCATACAAATTGGTCCTAATCCATAAAATGTGGTCTAACTCTAGTGAAAGTTTGTGTGGTGCCCTTTTGCAAAATATTTTTGATAGCTACTTCATAAAATCCCTCTATTTTTAGTATTTTAAAACTATTTTACATCACTGATTTTCTGAACCAATCATAACTCTGTCCAGGGATCGATGACATGGCGTCCATCCATCCATCCATCTCTCCATCCCACATCGATCCATCCAGCTATCTACAGAAAAAAGAAAAAAAGAAAAGAAAAGGAGATACCCCCACCCTCAGCCCAAACCCTAGCTCAAATCGACCCCTCCCCCCGTCGCCCCCTTCCTCCCCATCTCCTCGCCGCCGCCCCTCCCCGATCTCGATCTGCCGCCGCCCCCACTGCCACCATCGACGACCCGCCGCCCCCACCGCCCCCGCCGCCCCTCTCCTTCTCCACTCTCCCTACAGCAGGCGCCCCTACCCTCTCCTTCTCCCCTCTCCCTACATCCCAGATCCAATCGAGTGACATATATGTATGTGGTGTGGAATCAGTCCAGCTCACCGCCACTCCCGCACCTCCTCCTCGCCGCCGGTCGGACCTAGTGCTTCCGCTTCCGCTCAGGCCGCTCAGACCCCACCTCCATAGCCTGTACATTTCTGCTGCATGACTCTGATTCTTGGTCACTGGGTTGTTAGTGATTGTAAATGGTGAGGTTCTGTGGCATTGTGAAAGGGCTAACATTTTAGTTGTTGCTGCAAATGTTGAAATTTTCAGAGGCTAGCTTGTGTTTATTGATGCTCCTGGTAGTGGTTATGTTTGAGAAGTGTAGGGGGCTAAAATTGTGCTTTTAGAGTAAAGTAGTCATGTCTGAATATGTTCATGTTCTTATCTTTGTGAGATATATATATAGCTTACAACTCACACTACATATGCAGCAACAAGATCATGGTTGTATTTAGTACTGTATTTACTAAACAAGATCCAGTGCACATTATTCAGTCCACCAGAAATTGATGTTTATATGCCCTGTATACATTTGTCGTGCTTAAATTGATGTGTATATGTGTTTGCTAAGTGTTTCAATTCAAAGCTGTAAGGTCGTTAACTACGTGCATATATTTAGTTGTATTTCTTTCCCAAATCTGTCAAAAAGCTTAGTGATGTTTACACAACTTCAGACAGTGTATAAGTTTTTCTCAGTAAATGCAAGACATTGCATTTTAATACTATAGCCTCCTATACAACATAAGTATGCAACCGGCGTGTGAATCGCCCAGTCCTGTAGTTCTTTGTGGATAGTACTGCCAGGCTATGGCAGCTACTGCGTTGGTGTTCTCAGTTTATAATTGACTCCTGACCACAAGACTACATTACCAATCCTGACCACAAGAAATATTTTGACATGCTGTCATTATGAATACATGGTGTGCCTTACCCCGTGTCAGCATCTTAATTGATTATTGCGTAGTCACTGATGTGTATGCACACTTGAATGGTAATAACTTGAATGCATCAATATTAGTGCTATAGAGTTGTTTCCAAGCTAGTTCTATTTACTCTTAATATAGGTCTATTAGTCACCAATACTTTGCCTGCTATGCTATAGTAGACCTTGTTCATATTTATTAGCTAAGTTTGCTTGTCCTTGGGATCTATATGCATGCCATTTGTCTTTCAGGCTTTCTCTGAAATGAAATAATAGGTCTATTAGTCACCAATACTTGAGTTAATCTAACTCCTTACCTGCTATGCTATAGTAGGCCTTGTTCATATTTATTAGCGAAGTTTGCTTCTCCACAGTGATCCATATACATGCCATTTGTGTTTAACGCTTTCTCTGAAATGAAATAATAAGGCTCACACTCCATGACCAGGATGACCACCGGGACCTCCACGGCGATGATGAAGCCCTACACATGGTCGAGCTCAATGGAACAACAGTGCCTCGGTGTGGTGCAGCCGAGTTGGGCCACACTAGTGCATCAGGAACTCTGCATGCTGCTGTCCTTTGTCTCATCATCTTAACTACTACACTAGTAGGAGTATTTTATATGTTGTTCATTTCTTTGTTAATTACTGTTCTACTCCCTACTCCTGTATTCTATCAGCACCAAGTATGCCTTGCCTATGTATTATATACTTTATTCTTCTTGCTGGAGTACTAGAAGAGTAGTGCTATCTTGCTGCTGGTGACACTCCATGGAGTACTCACTCCATAGGGTTTAGTTTAGGGCCAAATAGAGATGTTTCTGTTGGACTGTGTTATGTGATTGATAGGTCGCTTTCCCATTACATACTATCATGTAAACCTCCTATTTTCCTGAAATGCTATTATTGATAAGTCACTGTCCCATGACATACTACTCTATTTGAGCAGGAATGGGTGGTGCTAGCGGTGCTGGATGCGGCATGAGTGGTTTAGGTGAGTTCTTTGGTCCCTCCCCTTTCTTGCCTACGTGGTCTTTGATACCACGATCGTTGAGGCATGGCTGGCTTTTGTTACACTGTTATTTAAACCTGTTGAAACTGTTATAATATCCAAGTAGTTATCTTGAACTTTCAGTCTTGATGGACAGATAAAGTAAAACATTAAAGGGACCAGTGTCATTATAACTTAGTTCCTGTATTCGCAGCCATGACATGGTTTCAACCTATTGTTTGCTAGCAGAAAATATGTGGCTTATTTTTTATCTTATCCTCTATTAAGCTGCCTTGTCTGTATTGAACTCTGTAATTCCAGCAGCCACCACCACATCTGGTGAGAGAGACACTCTCTCTGCTGTATTTTCTGTTTATTGTTTATAGTGAATGACTTTCTATGCCATGGTAGGTAACTGGTATCATGTCCATGTTGTTCTTGGCTAGATGGTAATGGTTATCAGAATATGTACACAGTAAATCCATTGTTCTGTTTTATCATTATGCTTCATATGTTAACGTGCTGCAGTCAAGTTTTGGAAGTTTTGCTATGCCATGCTTAGTGCTTGCTGAACTGAGGCATTTGGGCATTCATGTATAATTTTTATTCTCTTGAATGGATATAATTTATTGGCAATGATTTAACTCCCACTGTATCTCACTAATAATTTATGTAGATCAAGATCTAATGTCGTCGAGGTTGCTGTTGCTCTAACAGAAGATCAGAAGAAGACTCGAGATGTGCCATAGTTTTAGTTGATGGCGCCTGTGTATTTGTTTTTTATTGTATATGTACAGTTGTTGGATCGTGCACACATGTATGTGCTATTGTGAGTTTGTGGATTTGATTGTGCACACATGTATAGTTTGTGGATCGTGCACACATGTATGTGCACACATGTATCGTACACACATGTATCTACTGGATCATTGATGTGCACCATTCAGAGAATTATTGATTGTTTGCATTTGAAATGTGTAAAATGAAATATGTGAATGAAAAAGATGAATGTTCTACTGGATTGAATAGTATTTGGGCTCTAAAAAGGCTATGGCCCAAACAATAGTGGGCTGGAATATTCAGCATTTATGAAAAACCTGTATAAAAGGCTTAATGAAATGGACTATGAAATGGAATGAAATAAGAAGGCTGAATTGTTGGGCCAGGCCCATGTAGCTAGCAAAAATTAATAGGAAAAATAAATATTATAAAGGCCAAATTGTTGGGCTAGGCCCATGTAGAAAACCGAATTGTACCGGGCTAAATCTTGTGCGACATCAGCTTGCCACGCTGGATGCCTACGTGGCCTGGGGAGGTTGCTAGTGATCAAAACACCACAATAGGAATATTTTGGTCGTAAACGTCCATGACCTTCTCACAGAGAAGGTCGCTATAGTCAGTTAACGACCCTCAGCTTTTGACCTTCTCTTTTTGGTCACAAAAAGGTCGCAAATGAAAAACAATGACCTTTCAGTGAACAATAGTCAAGGTCACAAGTTGACATATTTCTTGTAGTGTGAGTTGGCTTTCCCCTGGGATAAAGAGTGGCATCTCCCTTGAGAGCCAGACCACGCGCCGGCGTCTCCAGTCGGGTTGTATTGGCATGCCCTCACTCGGGCCCCTAGTCTATCTGCTCCGAGAGACAAAACGAATGTCACCAGGTTTTTTCTCGACGATCGACAACACCCGGTCATCTGGGGAAACATAAAGTCCAGAATCCATTGTGTTTTCGTCCAAGGAAAAATGAATCACGGTTCGGAAACATATTCTAAGTGCCCCTGCAGGCTCGGACTCAACTGAATGGTTGTTTTGTTGGTCCCACGAAATCCCAACCGGTTCAGGGGCTAATGATGTGGTCACCTATTACAGGTAGGGTCAAGGACCCATCATTTGGGACCCACACAGGGACCATCACCATCATAGGTAGGTCCCAGGACCATGCTAGCATTCGGATGCATACATCAGGAGCGCCACTCGGGCGGCTCTGCAGCACTCGGACAACCACACGTCACTCGGCGGACGAACTACCACTCAGACGTACAGGACAAGAAGACGTCCTGGGAGCTGCAACGTTCAAAGAATCCTAAGTCATCCATTAAATAGAGTTATATGTACCGTTACCTGCAACTGTTGTGTAGAGGCCCATTACACTAGTAACTATCTCATTTAATGACATTAATTGCCCCGGTGGTGTGGGAGACATGGGACTACATCTCACTCTATATAAGTTGCTCCCCTCTCCATAGCCGGGCACGTTGAATCTTTGTAACCATATCCCTCAAATCAAAGCACGCCTCAGGGCACGAGACATAGGGCTTTTACCTCCACTGAGTAAGGGGCCTGAACTCATTAAACACCGAGTGTTACACCTATGTTATAGCTCTGCCCCTCCCCCTATTCGTACCCCTAGTACTCCTTGTTAGGATCATAACCCCGACACCAAGGCCTTGTGCTAGGAGGCATCCCCAAGCTGCCTCTTGAGGCCCTCTCGCAAGCAGATACTCCAAGGTCGCCAAGTCCCGCCTCACGGTGCACGTGGGTGATGCGATACATGACGAGCGGCGCCATGAGTCGTGCCAGCAGGTGCGGACGATGGAGCTTTCCTCTTTCATGCTGAGGGAGCAGGGCAGCTCGCTGGTTCCCAAAGCAATCTCTGAAGGTTGCCATTTCGGTGCTAGAAGACCAGGACCGCCGGTTCGCCAGGACGAAGGTCATCGCCCAGCCCACCGACGCGTCATGCCCAGAAGCTTTAGCAGGCGGAGAATGCTTTTGCCAGGATAAACTGTACTATGGCCCCCTTCGAATTCGGTCATTGTGGTAACCATTCCCGCCTAGAGTTATGGGGGAAGAGGACCAAGGCTAGTATAAGTATAGCCATGCTACCACCTTAGAGAGAGATCAGATCCGATCGAGATTGGGTCCATCCACCCCCTCAAGCCCGGAGCCGCTCCTAAAGCCTCCCGAGGCCACTTGTACTCAGATATTTATCCTCCCTCATGAGGTAATCCACACAAAGTAGGAGTAGGGTCTTACACCGCAAGGTGGCCCGAACTTGGGTAAACTATCGTGTCTCTGATCCTTCTTCCCTCTCGCTCAAGCACGTTGGAGCATCGCCATGAGGCAGTGAGCAGCGAGGCCAAGCGCAGCGAAATTCTCTAAGCACACCACAGAATTCGAACATTCCTTGGGTCCCCTAAGCCCCCTGTTCTGACAAACTTATATTTATATTTAGAAATCCTTTTTACAATAAGTTGTTGTGTTCTAATTTGTAGTAGACCATTACTTATGTTTAACTTATTCATACAAGTTGGAAGGCAAAACAAATAACGCCAACATTGTTTAAGTATATCAAGCGCAGCTAGTTTTCCATGAACAGCGTTCATATAGAAAATATTGTATAATAAGTATTTTGGTAACTTTTGGCTTTCATATTTTTTTGGTATTTTTCAAATATTATGTTAATAAATATTTAAGTACATACTAAATTTATCTGTTCATACAAATTTGAAGGCAATAGACAAATGGTTGTGCTTAAACACCTAAAATGTTAAAACAACACCGGCAGCGTTTGGAAGGTAGCAAACGCCGCTAGTACACTCCTTAGCATTTGGATGTCTTGAACGCTGCTAAGGTATATTATGCAATACCCTTTCACAAATAGCATACAATCTTTCATAAATCCAAACAAAATGCATAGAAGAAATTATGTCACAAAATAAACAAAAACACCTT